>JARLTB010000057.1:5467500-6150000 GCA_030141615.1 Unio pictorum
ATATCTTCTATTCACGTTCACATAGTTTTATATATTTAAAAACATATCAGCAGCAGGCGAATGAATACTTTTCAAATTTAACAACATAAATCCCACTTGGATCAAATTTATCTGGAATGAAATGGACGAAATCTTTGATCATGGGTGTTTTATTCCTGACACGTGGGTAGATCACATGTTCATGATATATGGAGGTTTTTATACTGAAGCTCTCTTTCTGTTTAAAAATGAGCTATTCTCGTCGATTGAAGTGTAATAAATTTCTTCTCTCCCAGCAGACAAATTATGCATTTGTACCAAATGAGATATTCTCCCAGGTGATCTTGTTACTTTGTATCGATGTTTGTCTTTATTGGAACAGAAGTCATAACACGAGCATGAGCAAACGGAAATATGGTCGTTGAATTCGGGCAGTTCTTGAGCACCATAAACAACGTTGCCATTGGCTGTGATAACATCACCATCCAACCTAACCGCCGTCTGCGCAGCCGCGGCAGCCTCTAATTCATCTCTTCGTTCATCTTCAGTATTCATAGTTAAGAATCGAAGCACCAACAAATTCATAGCAGCAGATATCACGGTCAATCCGAAAAGAATAAATATCAAAGAAAATGCTACATACTCCGGTCGTTCCTGTAGAGAATTTTTGGTTTGAAGAGCGACAAAATCACCAAAACCTATTGTAGTTAACGTTATAAAGCAGTAATAAAAGGAATCGATATAGCTCCAATTCTCGTATGTTGAGAAGGCCCATGCGCCAAACGTGAGCACTAGAGTTGATAGGTTCATGGTTACTATAATGAGATTTGTTTGGGATATCTCAGAATTCTTCATTTTAAAGCATTTCTTCATCTGCTTCATGAGAAAGGTTACGAATGTGTTGAGACGTTCGCCGACACTCTGGAACATAACAATACAGAGGGGAATTCCTGCTAGAGCGTAAAACATGCAGAAGATTTTCCCTCCTACTGTCTGGGGAGTACTATGGCCATAACCTGTAACGACAAGACAAGCAGGTGTTACTAAATGACATTAATTGCAAGCATTAATTACATGAAGCACTGTACAAAAAGAGAAGAAAAAAGATGACATGCCAATCTGGTATCTGTTCTTCGAATTATTTATATGAAACTCTGTAAATAAAAGTAAAAACATATCTTGCCATCCTGGTAAATATTGTAACCATTAATTATTTAATAATCTGAAGCGCTTGTAAAAAAAAATAATTAAAAAATGCCTTGCCATCCTGGTATCTATTGTAAGTATTAATTATGTAAGTATGTGCAGCACGTGTAATAAAATATTATACAATGCCTTGCCATTTTGATATATATTGTAAGCATTAATTATTTATTATGTGTAGCACTTGTAATAAAATATTAAACAATTTCTTGCCATTTTGATACATATTGTAAGCATTAATTATTTAGCATGTGTAGTACTTGTACAAAAGAAACGTATTGCCCACCCTGTTATCTAATAATAATAATAATAATAATAATAATAATAATAATAATAATAATAATAATAATATTAATGAGGACTTTGTATAGCGCCTAATCTTTCGAAGCTCTAAGCGCTTTACACCATCAATAATGATATGACTACACTACAGAAAAACAAATGACAAAAACAATGAATTTGCAAAACATAAAAACACGCTGAAAACATATAAGATACACAACACGATTAGGTCTCTAAGTTTACAGGTGAGTTTTAAAAGCACTCGTAAACGGGACCACTGTGTCTTTGTGTCTAATTTCAATGGGTAACTTGTTCCACGTCGCCGGGCCCTGGTATGCAAACAAACGTTGTCCATATGACATTATTTTCACCGTGGGAACAATGAGTATACGATTATCAGAAGAAGAGCGTAAGGATCTAGCTGGTGTATACACATGGGTGAGGCTGGATAGGTATATTGGACTGGAGTCTGTTATTGAAACTTAGCACAGAGAACACATTTTGTGTTTGATTCTGTATCGAATCGATAGCCAGTGTAGGGTACAGAGCAGTGGTGATGTGTGCTCTGATAGAGGTACTCTGAAGATGATCCGTGAAGCTGTGTTTTTATTTCTTTTTATTTCTTTTTTTTCTATTATTATCCTTAGTTAAGTGGAACAGTTATAACACGTTTCTCGCCCATCTTGTTATCTTCTGTGTTCATACATTATGTAGAACACGTGTAACAAATAGCTACGTCAAACCAGTTAGCTAGGTTTGGTGTTAATAGCTTTATCTGGACATATTTAAATGGCCCTTTGGTGTCAATTACTTTAGTTTGCCGTCGATGATGAGTTCTTCCTCACTAATTAATACTAGCCACCATGTATTGCCTATCGGGTGCTGAAAATGGCGTTAAACTCTACATCCACAACAACTACAACCTCTGCTTCGAACTTGTTTCATTGCTTTATTGTAATAACATTACAAGACGAATCGTCGTCAAACGCTTGATTTTTTTTTAAATCCAAACTTCTTTTGAGTGAATGGTGAGAACGTAACCTTTCGTTTTAAAATGATGCGGCAGGTTATGGCTTCGAATCCCGGCCGAGTCACACCAAAGACGCATGAAAATTGGTACCAGAAGTTGCCTCGCTTGACGGTCAGCATTAAGTATGATCCAGGATAATGTGACTGGGTGGGACATGACGCTGCATGTCTGCGACATGATTTCACAATACTAGACATCAAAATCAACTGTCACACTGGCTGAACGATTGTTACAGCTATTTTAAAAATCCAACAAACACACACATACACACACACATACACACACACACACACATCTCAACTATGACACAATTACGTATCTTTGCACTTCTTATCAAATATTCGCACAAATTTCTGATGAGCGAAATAAACAGATGTTTCAAACAGTTCTCCAACCTACTGCATTATATTAGACTGTTGTTCGTTGAGGTACACACTACGCTATTGATTTATCTTTTTTCCTTGTTTATTGTTTGTTTCATTGGTGTTTTTACTTTTATTTTCTGATTAGTGAGAAAACTGCATACACACTTTAAGCATGAAACTTAATCGTATATTTTTACTTGAGAAAACTGTACAACAAAAGCGGACTACTGACATGCGGAAAGAAATGTGTTCTATACACATATTAAATCAAGTTACTGACATGCGGAAAGAAATGTGTTCTATACACATATTAAATCAATTTACTGACATGCAGAAAGAAAGGTGTTCTATTAAATATTAAATCAATTTAAAAACAAAATACACTCTGCACTCAGTATTGCAAATAAAAGTGAATTTAAATAGTTCAAAGCACATGTCCTTCATTACATTGAGCATACTGTAGTGATTCTAAATTGTAGTTATAGGGATAGTGGAGTAGTATTTTTCACAATTTATATTTAAATATGTTTTAAACGAAAACTTTTTCGACCATCCAATATTGTTTTAATGTCTTATGTGTTTAATTAATTTCGAAATGTAATTTGTCAACTTATACACATTTTTGGATCATTGCCTATAGACATAGCTCGTCTTGTCTCTCATATTTTACGAGAACACAGACAGTTCCCTTTGGTAATTACGACTGGGATCCTGACATAGTTTCAAGTACATTAAGGAGGAAACTAGGAAACGATCCAAGTAATATGACGTATTTTGAACTACTTTGGATGAGTGTTCTAAAACACATAAAACTGTGTTAGGAAGAAATGTTTGTTGAAGCAGTCAGAATTGTCTCGACTGTCAGTCTAATGTAATTAGCGCTGCGGAAATTATAGCGATCGGTTGTCGCCCAGGAATTATAGTTGCCAAGAAAAGGCGCTTATCGCGTTATTGTCGGATTCCAGCATGTAAATAAAAGAAAAAGGAATTGGTATGTGTACCTCAAACTACAATCTACTTGCATTAAAGGTGGTCTCCTCAGGTGTTGATTACTGCAATGTTTAAAAACACATTTTCCTTGTTTGCTTAACCAAAACCATTTTTTAACATCAAACATGTCAGATAATCTAATTTTACACTTAATATCCACGTATCCGTTTTCATAACATTTTCCCCTTATCCTTTATGCCCACTCACGTTTAAGAACGTGTGTGAAATCTTATAACGATAGTTGTTATCTGTCATTACTCCTACGTATTGAAAGATTATTCGATTTGTTATGCCTTATAAGTATCACCATCAACTGACATTATTTCAGAAAGTAAGGCTTCTTGTTTCGTCAAGGGCTTAGTCTATATACTTAACTAGTCACAGTTTTTAGTAATTACGTCAACCATGGTTCAAACGTACATTACCCCTGATATATCAGTCAGGGTCAAAAGTTCACTGGAGAGTCGTGTCCATATTCTAAATAAAAGTTCGGAGAAATGAGAGTTAGACGTTAGCACCCGTCTCACTGGAGAGTTGTATCCAGATTTTAAATAAAAGTTCGAAAACATTTTGAACAGCTCGATGGTCTTTGTTGTCATATTTTACAACATTGTAGACGAAGAAAGGTCGACAAAATTTATATTCATATTGTACAACATTGTAGACGAAGAAAGGTCGACAAAATTTATATTCATATTGTACAACATTGTAGACGAAGAAAGGTCAACAAAATTTATATTCATATTAGTAAAATCTTTAAATTATAATAATATTCAGAGTTAACTGTTTCATTTTAATATTGTTTACTATGAATTCTATTTTGATAGTCACTATACTTTCATGAAAATCAGATGATATTAGCAACACCAACACGCATACATTGGCGACGATTTTGGATTTGTTTTAACGTACTTTATTAAATTTCGTCTAAAAGTAGATGTGCTCGATTTAAATTCATGTCTTGTGACTATTGTTAGATGTTACAAACAACGAAGGAAAATCAAATACAGTACAACTGAATTTCATAAACATAAATGCTTTCGGGACGGTATTATAATTGCAGAGATGGTCTTTAACTTGGGAATTGTTCATACAACTCATCGTCGAAGATGAGATTTTGGTTTTTCGTTTTTTGTCTCCGTTCTATTTCCCGAGAGACTCTAATGTATTTACTTACCTAATTTACAATTCATATGAATTTCTCACCCTGTGCCAAGGTCATGCATACATCATAAAGAACTCATCTTGCTTCTCCACAAACAACCGAACACCAACTTAATTTACAGATTTCATGTCCCATGGGTTGTCATCCAATTTACTTAGGATACTAATAATCCCTGTGAAGGAAGAATTGGTGGCCTAATGTTTTACACTCCTCGGCAATATAAGTCATAATTGTATTGTCATATTCACTTGTTGGATTAAAATCGAGTCGTTTTCTGTGATAAATAGCACTAGATTTAACCGATAGATTCAGTAATACGTAAATAATTATTAACTTTGCAAGAAAGAGACTGCGATGAGACTATGTATGTATGTATGTATGTACGTACGTACGTATGTATGTATTTACGTATGTATGTATGTATGTATGTATGTATGTATGTATGTATGTATGTATGTATGTATGTATGTATGTATGTATGTATGTATGTATGTATGTATGCAGTGAGGCAGTGTATAGTGTTGTCTAGAACTGGGACATCATGCCGCAGACATGTAACATGATGTCACACCCAGTCACATTATCCTGACACCAGGCCGGCCAGTTCTAACATTAACCTATTAATGCTGAGCGCCAAGCGAGGCAGCTCTTAGCACCATTTATGTAAGTCTTTAGTATGACTCGACCGGGAATCTAACCTACGACCACCCACTTCCGCCACAGACCATCTAACCACTAGGCACCGGAGTGGTCATGTATGTATGTATGTATGTATGTATGTATGTATGTATGTATGTATGTATGTATGTATGTATGTATGTATGTATGTATGTATGTATGTGTGTGTGTGTGTGTGTGTGTGTGTGTGTGTGTGTGTGTGTGTGTGTGTGTGTATTTTACAAAATGAAGAATGCGGAGTGGTAAACTGTAACCCAAATCCATTGTTATCAATGTAATAGAAAATATAAAGAACTAAGCCTAACCACAAGGCAAATGAAGTAATTAGCGAGAGTGTAGCTATTTGATCTAGTCTGAAAAGAGTGTTTTGCGAAATGTTTGGTCATGGGTTTTTGATGAAATCTGAAAAGAATGTGTTAACTTAAAATGATAGCGAGTGAACCTAGCATGTTTTAATCTTTGGCAGATACTTATTTAGTGTGTAAACCTTCTGCACGAGACTCGGAAATGCTAGGAGAAAGTCGAGACTAATGCGAGTTCAAATTGTTTGCACTCCCGATTATTTAATTGTATTTAAAAAAAAAGGTTTTATATTTCTCTCAAAGAACAAGGAATGTTGTCTATGTGTCTGCCCTTGGCAATGCCGGTTGGGGTATGACGTGGGAAGGAAACCTTACCTTGATGAATAATTCAAGGATCTATATAGTTTGGATCAGATTGATCACACACATGCATCCACGCACGCACGCACGCACGCGCATCCACTACCACCACCCCACACATACATACATACATACATACATACATACATACATACATACATACATACATACATACATACATACATACATACATACATACATACATACATATTGGAACAGAGAAACAAAAGGACAATTTTATTTCATTATCAAACCATTCGAATTTAGGAATAACACGATTGACCCGAATAACACTTCTACATTAATACTAATAATTACATTACACCGATACTGTTACAATCATGAACATTTATCTCCTTTAGGATGGGCGCCGGCTGTCGAGAATGTAAAATAAAAACTGGAGTCATCGTTTATATCGATATTTAGCTATGTTTACGATTTTGCAGGCATGTTTGTTAAACTCCCCCATCAATGTTCAGATGTACCTAGTAAGATTCGTAAGCTTCTCTCTTTTCTTGTGAATGCTAATTAATAAGATCTTGCGAGGAAACACATTTATTTGCATATAAATAAAGTCCTCAAATAAGACGAGTATTGGCATCTAAAAAAGTTCCCAAATCAGACAATTATTTATTCTAAATAAGCTGCCCAGATAAAACATGCATTTGCATCTAAATAAAGTGCCCCAATAAGGCATGTATTTGCATCTAAATAAAGTGCCCAGATAAAACATGTATTTGCATCTAAATAAAGTGCCCCAATAAGACATGTATTTGCATCTAAATAAAGTGCCCCAATAAGGCATGTATTTGCATCTAAATAAAGTGCCCAGATAAAACATGTATTTGCATCTAAATAAAGTGCCCCAATAAGGCATGTATTTGCATCTAAATAAAGTGCCCCAATAAGACATGTATTTGCATCTAAATAAAGTGCCCCAATAAGACATGTATTTGCATCTAAATAAAGTGCCCTGCGTGATAAATTGTAGGACATATATTACTTTTTCTCATTAACAGTTAATGTTAATCAGCACAGATAAATGAGCCACACAGCAGTACAATCTCAGGCCAGCTTTGAGCAGGGTTCTTCTTGCTTCAATTACGTAAGTTTACCCGGCGGCATAGTTGTTTAATGGTCTAAACACATACAAAAACATAAATATATAGTATAGAGTTAAGATGCAAGGCAGAATACTGTTGCAGCAGTAAAAACCATTTTGTGCAAATATTGACCCTGATATTGTATACACTGTACAGTTATGTAATATAGTTAATATAATTGTGCTTCATAATTTCCCACACAATCTAACATTGAAAATATTTCCTTCACTGTCCAAGCTCAATAGGTCATTTTCTCTGTAATCAGTTTGTACAAATGCCAAGATAAGCTCGGCCTTTTGAGCTATAAAACAGTGTTCGTTCAAAAAGTAAATGTGAGAACACTTATTGTGAAAACAATCAAATAGAAAATAGTTGGTCCTGTAATATAAGGCAACTAAATAGTAAATGGTTGGACGCGTATTATAAGTGTAATACGCCAAAGAGGTTTATTTACCGGGCGATTTGAACCCATGTATGAATCCCGCTGGAGGTCAATTGTTTCTCCTTGATTTCAAAGTACTGATATAGAACTGTTGTTGTAAACTGGAAATTCAGACGCGCTGGAACTATAAATAATTTTCCGCCAATTAATACATTGACCACAAATCTGAAAACTTCTCAATCGCCTAACAACTGTATGGTTTCTCCTTGTTACATTTCCGTAACGTAGTGCCAGTATTGCTCGCCGTAAAAATATACGACTCAGCCACCTCATAAAGGGAACTATTTTACCTACGCTATCTTAGACCAGTCAGTTCATGACTTTCAGTCTCATTTCGACTTTACCTTTACACCATATTTACCGTCATGGCAACAATAAGCGTCGCCTCCCAATGACGACACAATCCATTCTTTGTTCCATTGTGCAATTTACCAGTCCCCAATTATAAACACTGCAAATCGAGCTACACAATCAATCCATAAACTGTAAAAGGGATTACATACCTCATGGACACTCATGCGGTTCTCACTAAAACTAAACCATGACATCATGAAATCTCGCCTACATTACAATCCGTGACGTTTGCTCCTAGTAACGGTCAGTAATTGCTTTAACTTGTAAAATAATGAACACGTAATTTACAGACGATTAAAAGGGGACATAGTCGGTTTAAGATCAGAATTTATTTGCCGGAAATAAGGGGACAATATTTATTTGAAAACGTAACTTTATGTTCTCCAGTTTTGGGGTTTTGTTAATTTTATATGCAGGTTATTGATTAAACATTTTGTTAGGATAGAGAGCTTCTTATTAGGGATCTGATCTTAAACAACTTACACCCAAAGTTTCTCTCTCTCTCTCTCTCTCTCTCTCTCTCTCTCTCTCTCTCTCTCTCTCTCTCTCTCTCTCTCATATAACAAAAGAAAGAGAAGAGAGAAATAGAAGAAAGCAAATGATTTAAGCAGATCACTGTTAATAAGCAGGTTCCATATTTGATGTACTAGCATTCAACACTTGTATGACTCTAGAGTGAAAATATGAATGAACTATCCTATCACATATATGGCTTTTCTAAATGAAAATATACCTCAGCGAGAGATAGTTTTATTCCTCATAATGTACACGTGTTATGCTGTCCTTTCTGTGTATGATAACGTATTAGTCCTCTACATGTTGAAATTATACAATTCACTTGGATGCTTTCCGATATCGATTTCGTGTAGATTGGATAAAATTCCACAAGCTCCAACCTAGAAATAATGCTGTAATTTCCTCCTATAAGAATCCTAAAATCAACAAATCACAGTGCCAATCGCTGGTAAATTAATGTCGTGGAGCTAAGTACCAATGGCTAATTACATCGTTTGCACTTCAGCCTATCTCTGCAAGCAGACGAGATTGCGGCCTTTAATAAAAACAACTTCATCAATATTATGTTGTCAATAGGTGATACCCATACAGAAATTATGGATGATAAAAGGAAAGATGGGAAACCTCGCATTGAAACCAACAAGTATAGAACCGATTTGTATTCCAATGTCCATCGAAGTCTTGCAATCATAACGCCAACATCACTGGCAATTATAAATCATTACAGATATGAGATGTTTACGTAACGACTACCGATAACAACGGCATTTACTGTTATGGAGAATTAAAACTGAGATAAGTTTTAAGACTGGCACATTTAATGGATATTTCTATAGATTTTCTCATGCATTTCAAATCGAGGCATCATAAAGCATTGTTTCAAAATATTGAAGAGATATATTTCTTTTCCATTGTGTACTTGGATAAAGCCACTCGAAACGAAAATGAAGTAAAACATATAGGAATGCATGTAAATATAAAACTTAGACTAACGTGCTGTTTAAGTCATGTTTGTTAGAATACACTTCAGCAAAATTAAACTAAAAGCTTAATTATTGCAGTTAAATTGATTGTATTAATTGTTTTTTTGTGTTTTTGTGGTTTTAGAGTTTTATTAAGTTCTAAAAAAATGTATTGTTCTGTTTTTATTGGTGCGCTAATAGGCATCAACTGCAAGACTAGTTTTATTTTTTAATATATGTCTAAGAACGGAAAAATGATACATTTGACAGCTGCTTGGTGACGTAAAGGTACACATACGCTAATACATCTTCATATATTACCAGTTTGAAACATACGATGCAAGTTGCAAAATGCGTTACTTGACAGAAATATCTTAAATTTGTTTACTTTACACTCAATGCTAATACCGTGCATTCAATGCTAATACCGTGCATTCAATGCTAATACCGTGCATTCAATGCTATTACCGTGCATTCAATGCTAATACCGTGCATTCAATGCTAATACCGTTCATTCAATGCTAATACCGTGCATTCAATGCTAATACCGTGCATTCAATGCTAATACCGTACATTCAATGCTAATACCGTGCATTCAATGCTAATACCGTGCATTCAATGCTAATACCGTGCACTCAATGCTAATAACGTGCATTCGATGCTAATACCGTGCATTCAATGCTAATACCGTGCATTCAAGCGTACCAGAGTACAATATATTTATCGAATCATGTTGAATGAAAAGCGCATGTATGATCATACAATTGTAAAACTAAACTTTTCAAACAATAACATAATAAGTAAAATGTAAAACCTGGTAACGAGGAAGCTCGCAGGGTGTCACATGCATTCAATAAGCATGTAACGTATTAGGTCTCGTGTGAAGTGATGCGTTTGAGATAGATGTATTAATGTATTCTACTTCGTGTTTTATTTTATATAGCTATGAACTGCAAATACTAAGAGTACAAATCGTACAGATTTTCAACAGTGATCAAGTCCTGTATTAGTGACACTTACTCTTCTCTTTTCATTATTTCCCATAATGCAGCATACGGAAAACAGGGAAAACATCGGAATATAACGTCTGAGACTCTAAGCACATCTGGTGCCACTGTTTTGTCTCTCATAATAATTTAGTAACTTGACGGTGCACCCATTATCTCCATCCTTTTAAGATAAATGGTATTACCCATTAAAAAACAAGATCCTAGTGTCCACACAGCATCTAATGCATTTAATTTAGTTTACATTCACTTGAGGAATATTTGAAACAGAGATTGATTTGTTTGGAGCTGAGAAACATGGCAGTTTTTTACGATAAGACAAAGGCAAACTTTAAGTAATAAGTCATTATATTTTGTTTGAACCACTTTCCCACATTGACATATTCTGAACTAAATATCGTAAAAGAAGGGATGTGGTAATGCCAATTCAGTTTTAATCTAGTATGATAGAGGCATTATCTAAGACTTGCACAGTTTAATCACTTCTCGTGATTTCACTTATATTATCTCGCGTGATATTATGCAGACGTTCTGGCATGGGAAATCAAGTTGCCAATCGTTTTTCCATAGACTTCAATGCTAATGTTTTAGTAAATATATATATATATATATATATATATATATATATATATATACTTTCTTTCCTTATTCAGTATACATGTCACACACTGTCATAGAGAACAATGTTAGATTGTCAATTTGACAAGGACAAAACCAGGTACTCCATTGCATTTAAGAGAGACAACTCTGCTGGAACTAGACAGGGGTAAGAGTTGTCTAGTCACAACAAACCCATTTTACACCCGTGTGCAACATTTAAAAAAAAAATACAAATATGATCTAGATATGAATTCACACATCACATGTTGTCAAAATGATTAACTTTCTCAAGCCTAACAGTACGTACAACTCTTACATTTTGCACCAACCACAGCTAGTGTTGTTTATTTCTGAATGCAATGTTCCCTACAACCTTATTATCCGCCCACCCGGGTTTGTACAGCTGTTACCGTTAACCACGGGTGGAGTTCTTAGCTTAATCGGAAGGAAACAATATGACCAGAGACCCAGTTGGCCAAATTATAAAAGGCGCTTGCATTTATAGATCACTGACGTTTCAACTGTCCGCGTAGTTTCGGTTTCTGCTCGGCCAATGGAGGTATGTGAGAAAGCTTACCAGCAATTTCCAGTTTAAAGATGGATCGTCCTAACGTCCTAACGTTTTTTCTCTGCGATGAATATGCTCTCGTCTGTTGAATGATGGTGTTAAGCCGACAATCTCAAACAAAATTAAATAGTAATGCATATATCTAGATTTGTTCTTTATCAAAGTCCATTTAGGTAAGTAAATTAAAAATATTATAATTGCTTTGTTCTAAGCTTCTGATCACGTTGTAACCAGCTACATAACGCTGATTTGCCAACTACGTATCGAAATCGGTTTAACTGATTGTAAACCTTTACCTTTTTGGCAACACACAACGCTGTTCCGATTTCACTACAAATCTACCGTTGACGACTATATTTCAAAACGTATACAATTGCATATATAAATATAGATGTGAACGTAATAATAAGAGTTCACAATGCAAGTGCTATTTGTAATCAATTCTACTCAGAAGTCAACCGGACGATGTAAGCATAACATTATGAGCACGTTTTCCGTATCAATCCAGAATAATCTTTTATTGGTAAATTAAATGTATCTTTATCTTCTGAAATCTCACAGCTCTGCGCGCGCACGTGTGTGTGTGTGTGTGTGTGTGTGTGTGTGTGTGTGTGTGTGAGAGAGAGAGAGAGAGAGAGAGAGAGAGAGAGAGAGAGATTGAGAGAGAGAAAGAGAGCAGACATTGTACGAATCTCCCAAACTGATTAATTTTTATATGTTTTAGGGGTATAATAGTACAAATGTATCTGTACTTACAACTGAAAAACATTCAGATTTATGTTTATATTGTTTAATTGTTTTGTTGGCTGATTAAAGCATGGAAACCATATCATTTTAGGAAAAGATGCAATCTCAGAGTAAAGCTGTCGAGACTTTAAATGAAACTATGTACAAAATACGGGATTGTTATGAGTAATTAGCAGAACCCTGGTGTGCAGGCGCATTATGCACCGGCAGATCTGAATCTGTGATGTTTGCAGTTTGATTCGACTTATTTGGGAGTACGTACGGTGGTCGACTGCAATGAACGATAAAGATAGCAGATTTTTTTAGGCGTTGATAAATAGTATTGACAAACAATTAACGCCTAGTATGATCGTACCACATGAGTAATCAAAGATCTATCATTTGCAATCGGCACAAGTTTACAAGGAACATACTCAAGTACTGATGATTATCGTTAATCAATAGCAGTTCATATTGTTGGCTTGAACTGCAATTATTGTTTTGTTAAGTGGGCTACAGTAGTGGTACGCACAGAAAGGAGGTTACATAAATACTAGTCTCAACTTAACAAGTTCTGGCTTTTTTTCTTCAAAATGAATCACTTATATTAAGGAATAATAGTAATGTGGACTACGTGTAACATTTATTTAAACTCCGAAACAGAAAATTTTAATAGCGTTTAAAACTATGCACCTCCAAAATTGAAGATTTAACAACGGCAATACTCCAAAAATTAACGGCATTTTTTTATATTTTCAAACGCACATGCTAACCTATTTTGTTGCAAATAATTTTGCTTAGTTTAAATTACAGTTAAGAGCTGTACCAGACTGACGTTAGAAAGTCATGTAAATAAGCAAAATAACTGGGTCAGGAGCTTTAAATAAATTTGCTAACTTTTACATACAGACGTTACCTCCGAATTAGTCGATGAAGGGATATTATCTAAGACTTGATAGTAAACCAAGAGATGACAAGGCGCTTATTTTGCCACGATAGTTCAAATTGAAATCATTTATTGAATACGGATTTATATAACACGGATGTCAACTGCTACTCGAAAGAAACTTCAAAATACCTAACACATCATTATTTTCATAATTGCTGTTGAGAAATTTCCAAAAATATAATAATTAATGTGACATGTGATATATATATATATATATATTGTTCCACATCTACCCTAGGAAAAAGTGTATATATATATATATATATATATATATATATATATATATATATATATATCACTTCATTATGACACTGACTGGATCAAATGGTTCGTTCCATTTGCTATGGAAGATGGATGGATGATGATATGAACTTTTCAATGATTCCAATTTAAAGCATTCACACGCTTCCTTCGAGTCGCAGCATTTGGTCATCGTGACTGTTGCATTGATTTCGTATCTAAAACGTGTATGGAGCTCTTCCAAAAAAACATTTTATTTCGTCTGAAACGTGATGCAACTTTTCATCAGAGAAAGGGAATTTTCTCACAACTTTGTTTACTTGAAGTACAGTTTCCAAGGGTCTCTCTAAGCAATGAAGAACGAGGTTTTAGCGAAAGTGAGATACCTTCAGTTAAGTATGTTTGACAAGATAATCGCTTTGCAGATGTATTGCTTGATGTTGTGGGCTTAGCATTATTTTCCATCGCAATATATTACTCTGTACATGGTTAGCAATATAGTTGGTGGAGGAAGAACCCAGGAAAGCCCATGTAAGAACCACCGAGCCACGGGATATTAATGGCAATCTCTCACACACAACCACGTTGTTCGAAACTCCAACCCACGTAGACAGGGGTGAGATATTAATGATCTGTATTCGAGATCGCCTCTCACGACCCGACCAGCAGTGGCCCACGCAGTGTAAACTATAAATTCACCAGTACGAGTAGATTCACGATTGCATCACATTAATTCTGATAAAGAGTTTTAATTTCCAAATTGTATTTGAATCATTTTTTTTATGTAGCTAACCCTTCTGGAACGTTCGTATTAAATCACCGGCTTACGTATGTAATTATGTAATTAATTACCCCATATTTAACCACTTAAACGGAACGATATCGTTCCATGGTACCAATTACTCCTGTCATCATTGAGGTAGCTAGGCAACAGATATATATATATATATATATATATATATATATATATATATATATATATATATATATATATATATATATATAACATTTATGATTATTCTCCTTCCAATGTATGTTGTATATGGTCTTTCAATAATCGACGTAAAATTCAAACTGTTTAATGGAATGAACCGGCAAAATTTTAAACAGCCTATGGGAGGTCCTGATATCACAATATATTCCACAGGGTAGTCACGATACAATATTAAATGGATGGTCCCGATATCACGATAAATGATCTATGAAAGGTCCTTGTACCACACTTAAAGTTTTATGGAAGGCCCTGATCCATCATTAAATGGTTTATGTAACGTCCCTGGAATATGGAAAGCCACGTTGCCATGTTAAATAGACTTTGAAAGATACCATATTTAATGACCTATGGAAGGTCAAGGCGCCATGCTAAATAAACCATTGAAGGTCAATGTGACATATTAAATGGCACATGGAAGGTCCCGTTACCATATTAAAGACATTTGGAAAGTATAGGTACCACATTAACTGACGAAGGTCGCGGTACCGTATAATATGATTATGTAAAGTCCCGTTACCACATTAAATGACCTTTAGAAGGTCAAGGTACCGTAATAAATGACCTATGTAATGTACACGTACCGTATTATACGTATAAAACCCCTGAATTGCTTATTTTAATATAACGTTAAACTTACATATGTCCCTACGCTTTCAAACAAAATACACGAACTAGGGGATTTATTTTCAGTGAAATATAAAAACGGCAGAGTGTTTCATCTATCGTCCCTTTACAACCCGAAGAGTGTTTCATCTATCGTCCCTTTACAACCCGAAGATATCCACTGCTGTCAATGATGAACATTTTTTCAAAATGAAATATAATTCGTAATTTTCCAAACCGTAATGAGCGAAAGAGATTAAAAGTGTGTACTCTTCAAACCCTAACAAAATAGAAAAGAATGATTTAAATGAAACAAGATAAAGCATTCCGAAAACACGATTTTTTTACATGGAAAAATAACGAGATACTGGATTTTGTTTAAAAGTGGCTTATTCCGTCCTGCAAAATGGACGTGAAAACAAAGATGTCATCATAATCGTAATTCGTAACATGGGTCTACAAAATATGAATACATACAACTTTAACTAAGAATGATCTTAGATAACGTAGAAGCAGACGACGCTTTCCTTATGGACTGAAAGTTGTTCGTCATGTCTTACAGTAATATAGATCCATGATTTCCACTGTATACACAATCCGGCAGACGTTCGCTAGACTCTAGGTGTTAGAGTCTGCATTAAACGGACACTGACTTGGACTGACGCCATGGGCCTTGCTCATAGAAATGTCATGAACTTCTACTTTGACATTAAATAAATAAATGTATGCCTCTATTATATGTAGAAAATATAAGCATTTCTCAAATACATCAGACTGGTATTCATTTTTCATAAGATCTGAGCTCATTATATAGCCTGAATAATGACTGTATGGTAGCTGATATTTTAATATAGTTGTATTTCATACAACATCCTTCAAAGTCCAAAGGACTTCGTGCATTAGAATGGCTTTAAGGCAGTCGTTGAACATCTATCAAATATGTCATAATATTAAAAGGTGTGTAATAACTTTGATGAAACGAAATCCCATTAAAGCTTGAGGAACTGTTTATGTTGCAGACAATTGTATACATTGTACTGTATTATGATTTAACATGAAATGATAGTCCCAGATATAAATTTTTCAATAACATGATTATATGAATAAATATCATAAAGAAAGCCATTCGATGTTATTAATGGTAAATTCTAGTTCGCACTCTATGATGCATGTTATACGCAAACTAAACGCAAAATGTGTCAACACTAACTTTACATTTTGACACAACAGTGAGACAGTCTCATTTGTCAAGAAATGTGGCTACATATTTATCATTTTGGACAAGAACGTTACTTCCAAACAAAATTAGAAAGCCATTAGCTAACAAACAAACAAGAACAAAGTTTCAATTGTTTCTGATTTCATTCTGATTCCTTCTAGAAACATCTTGTACCCGGATCTTGTTCTTCCCGATATTAATTAGTGTTCTAATTAATGTTCCGTATAGTCTGATGAAGACTAATATTGGTATACTTCCGAAAAGATAAACTGGAAACACGGATATAATCTTAAACTGGTAATACAACAAAAACTCTGTTAAAAGAATCGACCAGCTCAGTAATATATTCTTATTTATACAAAACAGATGTGAGTTTTTTTAATGTGAGATGTCGTAAATGGCTTTGTTCCCGAACACCTGACATACAAATTCACTTTGAGTCATATTGTGATTTCAATACGTATATATTGTTAGACTCACAACAGTTATTTTCGGTGTTTATGGTCTAATGATATTTGGATTACATTATCTGGTTTTGCTTTTTAGGTGTTTGGGGTCAGGAGAATGTAACAACCTCCCTGTAAATCTCTAGAGGTGTTTGGGTCCCTCGCGCAATATCTCCAAAAAACATTACTAATTTTGATTAAAATAAGCTGTCAAGTATATAAAACCTCTAAGAGATTAATTTTAATGTTTGGGCATTGTACTAAAGTGTGTATCATGTTTTGATTGTTCGTACCTCTTTCTTTTTTATGTATACTTCTGATGGCTGATATATGTAATGTATAATCGTTTATATATCTTTTTGTATGTGTGTTTGTATTTTATTTCAAAAGTATGTTTCACGTAAAAAACATGTGTGCTTGATTATGCCTTTTTTTATTTGCATTATCTTCCTTACCCATTCTCCTCCTAACCCCCAGCTGTTATAAAGTTGCCCGTATTTTATGTAAATTATTATCGTTTATGAACTGTTACAATGTTCTGCAAGCGTTCAACTCTCGACAATCAGTCTATGCCTGGACCATCATGAAACGCGTTCTTTATAGTGTTATGTATAAATCAGATGTATTTATTAGGAAAACAGTCTATACCGTAATTATATACGAGTGAAAACTTGCAATTTAGTTCATCAAATAAAAACAGGTGGTAATAGTATAGAATACCTACCTAACCATCATGTAAAAAATATTTTTTTTTTAAAAACTCCGCATCAGACTCAATTAGATACAACTCAGGCATCGCAATCCCAGCTCCGCTAATCTAATCAGCAAAACATTAAACTACTTTGCAAAAAGTTGATGAGACAGTAGATCTGAAATAACGCTTGTCGACTAAATCAGAAAGACATAGCGTAAAATTAATCCGTGCATTTGCACACACAAACCCCTGCATGTACATGTGCTGTATAATTAATGTAGCCTATATACGAAAATTAACGAGCCCGTCATGTTTTACAAACTGTTGCGATGTTCATCCCACCCCGCCTGAAAAATAAAAAATAGCGCCTTCCCGACGTGTGTATGTGTATGTGCGCGCGCGCGTGTGTGTGTGCAATATAAGTCATAATTGTATTGTCATATTCACATGTTGGATTAAAATCGAGTCGTTTCCTTTGATAAATAGCACTAGATTTAACCGATAGATTCAGTAATACGTAAATAATTATTAACTTTGCACGAAAGAGACTGCGATGAGACTATATATGTATGTATGTATGTATGTATGTATGTATGTATGTATGTATGTATGTATGTATGTATGTATGTATGTATGTATGTATGTATGTATGGATGGATGGATGGATGGATGGATGGATGGATGGATGTATGTATGTATGTATGTATGTATGTATGTATGTATGTATGTATGTATGTATGTATGTATGTATGTATGTATGTATGTATTGTGTGTGTGTGTGTGTGTGTGTGTACTGGATAGAGCTAGGGATTATAAGGAACATACGCATTTTGTAAGCCTTCTTTGTTGTAGATTGCTATTTATTTATTTCTTAATCGGCATTAAAACCAAATTAATACAGCTAGTTTTGCGCTATTATCAGTTATACACAAACACACACTCTCTCTCACACACACACATACACACACAATTATATATATATTTACGTACATACATAGGTGTATACATACATACATAGACGCATACATACACACACTCATACATACATACATACATACATACATACATACATACATACATACATACATACATACATACATACATACATACATACATACATACATACATACATACATACATATGACTCCAGGATAAGGATCTGAAAGAAACAAACCCCCACCTTTAATCTTCGTCCGCTTGCTGTATAACTTCGCCCAATTGTGATGGGCTGTGAAATTAATTTCGTAAACAGGATATGTGCGATCAGCAAAGCAAACTGCTGTGGGTATCTACCATTTGTACGTGTGTGAAGTATCGAATTTTTAATAAGCATTGAACCTTAATGTTAAATGCACTGAGCAATAAGATTGTATCACATTTGAACCGGGGAGTCTTTGAGGATGGCTATTTCCTCCTTGATTCTTAATGTCTTCCATGTCATTGTTAAAAGTTCAAAGAGCTAAGTATTCCGATTCAATAAAATTGACCGGAATTCTTAACACGGTTTGGAGAAAGAAACAGCTGAACGTCCAATGTCTGTCAAATAGTCATTCTTCAAAGGGAAAAGTGATATAACGTAGTTCAGAGATTCTAACTGACGAAACAAATGATTGTCGTACGAATTGTTTTAGAACCACTGATTCTGATTGGTCGAGTAAAATCAATGGATATACATGTACTTGAAAGTAATGTGAATTTACAGTGACAGCCTTGATCGAAATTATTAGTCCTAAATTTTCTGACAGAGAGAAGTTTGGCTCCGAGGAAGACTAGGAAAATGAATAGTGCTTTCCCCTTAAAAATGAAGGGACCGGGTGTCTTTCTTGTGAGAAAGACAGGGTTAAGTGATGCACAATGTGCGTGTGTGTGTGTGTGTGTGTGTGTGTGTGTGTGTGTGTGTGTGTGTGTGTGTGTGTGCAAGTAAGAGTGATTATTTCCACGAGTAACATTCATCTTTGTTTACGAAGCGCACCTGGTCGACACGGTATTGGACCTCGTGCCTTCCTGTAATACACAAGGGATAAGAATCTCAGTTAGGAACAATGTTTCATAGATAACTATAAAGGAACATTTTCAGCTGATCATACGTTGGTATCAAGGGTACTTTTAACACATTGGAGTTCAATGGCTTACCCAGGGACAAACTGCGGCGGCCGACCAGGACTTGTCTGGGCGAGTATGAACTTGCGACCCGTGCAGGGTTAGCCGTAGCTTTGATAATAGTGTTATTGTTGTTGTTATTGTATTTAACGTCATTTGCAGCACAAGATAGGATATACATGGCGGCCAGTATTAATGGTGGAGGCAGAAATCGTGAAAACCCCAGAAAGAACCACCGACCCACGAAAAGCTACCTGCAAGCTTTCTCACATACCCAAATTGGTTCCCGAGACCGGAACCCACGCAGACAGAGGTGAGATGGTAGTGATCTGTAATGGTGAGTCTTTAGACAACTCGGCCATTCGGGGCCTCTTTGATAATGTTAACAATAACAATAATAAAAAAATTGTGCTGTTGTTTTAGATTTAACACTATTTATCAGCGCACGTTAGGCGGTATATGACGAGCAGTTTAACTGGTGGAGGAAGAACCTAGACAAAATCCAGTAAGAACCACCGACGCACGGTAAGTTAATGGCAAGCTTTCTCACATACCCACATTGGCTAAGCCCGAGTTGCGAATCCTCGCGGATAGCGGTCATATGACAGTGACCTGTGCAAGCTAGCGCTTTAGACTACTCGGTAACACGGGGCAACAACAACAACAACAACAACAACAATAATAATAATAATAATAATAATAATAATAATAATAATAATAATAATAATAATAATAATAAATAGATCTGAAATCAAGTTAAGAAAGAAATATAAAGTTATTGTATTATTTACAGAAATACACGGCTCATGCCAAAAGATTAAGAGAAATGGGATGAGAGTGTTATCCTGATCAACAGCGTGTTCCCCAACAATGAATTATGGTAAGTTCTCTCTTCTTGCGAAGTTGTGATTCAGCATATCTCGTTTAATGTTTTGTTTCCTTTAAACCAGACGGAAATGTAAATGATAAGTATGGATGAACATACAGAAGTGACATATGAAGTTTAAAAGGATGTTGGTATTAAAAACCAGAACAGAACAGAACATATTGCTCGCGTTTCTTCCATACCTTGACCACGCATTGCTAACATTGCATTTCGTGGAATTCAAGAATAATTTGAATTTGTCCCTAATTTGTCTGAGTAAACGCTATCCATTTCTATCCTAATTTACATATCGGGAAAGGATTAGATCATGCAAACTTTACTTTTCATTATTTATTTATACAAAAATCAGCTCACTGTTTAAAAACTGCTGCGAATTGAATTGATGCCCATTCCAACATGTATGAAATATAAATTACCACTTGATACGAATGAAAACCCCGACTAAAATATTTAAAAAAAAAAAAAAACGGAACATAATTCCAAAGTACAGTAGAGTGGTGTTTCGAAGGTCATACTGTTTGGTGGCTATTCTAAAACACATTTTTGCTTTGGAAATTGTATAAACAATGCACGGGCAGGATGTTCTACACAAACACCAAGGTTACTATTGTAATCACTTACAGTATGTATGCACTGATGTGTGGAGTCCAACTGTAAACAGCATAAGCATTTGCCTGTGCATGCATATCCGAGTCTATTTTGTTTGTACAATTAACAACTCAGAATAAATTGCAAAACCCAGATCTGCCAGCGCTATCAGTATTTGCAGCTCGCAGCCAATGGCGTAGCTGGGGGGGGGACAGGGGGTGCAAGTTGCTCCGGGCGCCGTCTTGGGGAGGGGGTGCCGGACGAAGATTAAGTCACTACCTGTTGGTAAATTTTTTGTTGTGGTTATTGCAGTTAAAATGTATTAGCCGTAACTTGCCTTTCTATGATAACTATTATTATGTTGTATTCAGTATTGACTATTGTTTTCCTATTTTTCAGTGACACTGAGGTCGTAAACCATATACCTTGTACACGGGCGCCCAATACTCTTTGCTACGCCAGGGGTGGGGGCGACAACTATGAAACTTGCACCGGGCGCCGAATACCCTCGCTACGCCACTGCTCACAGCTGAACTCGACTTAGAGTGCTGCTGTTAACAAATTCATTGTGAAAACTATGTGTAACGGATATCGAAAACTGCTTTGTAAATATCGCTGATATCGACACATACAATCGTTTACTCCGTACATATTTATTATGCCATTATTCACAGGTAACATGAGATTTTCAGGTTGTAATGATTTATAAGCATTTGTTTGTGAAACAGCATGTGATGTTTGCAATGCTTCTATATTTCTTCAATGACATATTTTTGCAGTAGTACACATATAATTTGCAAAATCAATAATTATGTGATAGTGTTCATTCCGTTGTAAAGCTGTTTTATAATGCTTATTATACTGATATTTAAACAAACTGTATAGATTCAGATCTGCCGGAGCATTATGCTTTATGATTTTGACCGATCAATGGTATTACTGTTTTGGACCAACTAATACATGCGCACAGTGAAAATGTGCGTACGCCAGTCTCAGGTTTCATTTTCCTTGGAGTGGCTTAGTGTTTGTCTAGCCTTTGATCTTGTTTTCACTCAAGTGGCTCTGTTTTCGCTTAATTGAAGATCCACATACAGCCCTCGGCCAGTACCAATGTGTTGTGTGATGTGATTTGGATTTTTAACGTAGCTTGAACTATGTTTAATTTTGCTAACAGATGATCATCATTTGTCTAGTCTTTGATCTTGATTTCACTCAAGTGCCTGTTTTCGCCTCACCGAAGATCCAGTTACCCTCTGCCAATATCTACTATAATGTACTTAAATGCGTCTAGCCTTTTGATAAACGTTTATAATGTCATCATTAAAGGACGTCCATATTTGACCATATGTTGTTGGCATGTACAAAACCATCAATTAATATGCAAAACCGACAGATATATTGTGGTGTCTGACTGCTACGTACTCAAAATACAGTTTGATTTTCAGTTATCGAGCAATATATGCATGCCTGGATTCTGTAGCTAGATGACGCTGTGCTGCATATGCAACCGTATGTTCTCGCTTGTACGTTGTTTATAAGTTGAGTCCGCTGCAACGTACGTACCGGTAAACCCATAGTGTCAGTCGCTGACAAATCCGATCTTGGCAGGTTTTTAGGAGTAATTATTAGAACTAACTGCACAGACCCTGACATGCCGGAGCATTAGGCGACAGCAGACCAGTCCATGTTGTTTGCAGTGGGACTCTGCTTACATGCAAAGACGATAACTAATGAAATATCATAGTAATAATTTTCTTCGCAATGGATATATGACTATATTACACTTATACAATGCTCTATTTTTTCAAAAGCTATAGAACATAGATAAATATATATATATATATATATATATATATATATATATATATATATATATATATATATATATATATATATATATATATATATATATATATATATAGTGTAATCTATCCGCAGGTGAAATGCAATATTCAGGCTTAAGGATTTATAAACATTTCTTGTGATGCTTTTAATTGTTCAAGATTTCCTCAGTAGCACACAAAAATTGCTACATCAAAACACTTATATGGTAGTGTTCAGTCCGTTGTAAAGATATTTTATAACGGTTATTCTAATGATTATTTCTAAAAAAAATTGTGTTGATCCAGATAACCTAGCGCATTATGCGTGAATATTTCATATGTGAGTTACCATTTTGGACCGATTAATAATCGCGAATGAATGGTACATTGAAACAGTTTTGGGTCTAATTTTGTATAGAGGGATTCAGTCTTTGATCTTGATTTCGCTCAAGTGTCTCTGTTTTCGCCTCATCAAAGATACACTAAACCTTTGCCAATACCGAATAAATGAACTAAAATTCGTCTTGCCGTAAGCAAAATCGTGTATAATTTCAGCAATAGACGAACATTTTCGCTTGAACAAAAAGATTTCGTGTACCAAACCCCAGTTAATATGCATGACCGATTGTTATCATGGAATCTGGTTGCTACTTATAAAAAAGTCAAGTTTGATTGTCATGTATGAGTCATATCCACATATCCGGCATCTGGACTAGACAGTTATTCTGCGTTTGTAACCGTATATGATCTCTTATGAGTCCGGATGCAGACTAAACAGACCAATATTTGCAGTCGTATAATGCGCGAGCAGATCTGGTCTTTACAGGTTGCTTTGTTCTTCAGAGTTAATCAAAAGAACAAACTTCATTGATTTTGACATGCATTCTGGAGACGGCAGATCAGCGGCTGTCTCATTTGCAGTTGGACACGGCATATATGAGTCTGTGTCAATTACAGTTAGACACGGCTGATCAGTCGTGTCATTTGCAATTGGACACGGCTACACGCAAGTACAAACAATATCCATCATAACAATCAGTAACCAAATAAATTATCTACATTTCACACCTGGAATTAGAGTAAAGTAGATCACAGCAAATCATTTTTAAATGGTTCTTCTGCACGTATATGATATCCAATTATCTTCCAAATATATTAGACGTAGAATCTGCAACTGATATGAAGTCATGGAAAGCATAGATGATTACAGCATTATGCACTTGGCAAACTCCATTAAACTTAATCTGGTGTTGGTAAATTATGATAATTATTTCATCCCTATGTTACCAAACTTTCTAACTTCTTGTCGAGCTACGTAAGAAAAATGACAATATGTTTAGTCCGTGACGAATATCTACCAACGCTTACCTCACTCACGGATTAAAAAGGTGTAGATCTCGACTAATGTATTATTTGTACACTGTTTGTCTGACTAGTTTTAGTTTTACAGATTTCTATTCAGAACGACACCACTGGCAATGAACATATCAGTTATTAGTCCGTATCTGGAAAGTCCCATTAAGTTTAGTGTATATATATATATATATATATATATATATATATATATATATATATATATATATATATATATATATATATATATATATATATATATATGATTAATTCTGAAGAAGAAAACAACCGGCAAAGACCAGATCTGCTATTTATACACATGGCTTGCTTCACAATCCATCATTTTACGCAAAAGTCGGATAGCAGGCAACGATAACTCTATCGTATTCGATACAAAATATGATTTTTTTCCCTTCAATTCATAATAGATACAGTCAAGTCAATAATTGTATGCACACTACAGCGCAACACATAAAATAATAGTATTTCAAGGATCATACAACAAATTCATTTTCTGTTGAAATCAATTTTATCGTTTTTGAGAAAATGAACTATTTATTGCACTATAAGAATTCAACTCAACTCTTGTAATTCTTGACCATGTGTGTGTGTGTGTGTGTGTGTGTGCGTGTGTGTATGTGTGTGTGTGTCCACGCGCGTGTGTTTTTGTGTGTGTGTGTGTTATTTGGATTTTAAAGTTGCCGTAACTATTGCTGGGTCGTTAAGCTTTAAAAAATCCAGTGTTATAGTTTTATATTGTCATGCTGGAGATATGTAGCATCATGTCCTACCCAGTCACTTTATCCTGACACTTGGCCGACCAGTCCTAAAACTTAACTTCGTAATGCTGAGCACCAAGCGAGGCAGCTGCTAGTACCATTTATATAAGGCTTTGGTATGACTCGACAGGGGAATCGAACCCGAGACCTCCCGCATCCGAGGCGGACGCTCTAAACGCTAAGCCGTCGGAGCAGTCCTCTTCTTGACTGAAATAGGTGCAAACTTTCTAAACATGCAAGAAAACGTGTTTCGTTGCATTTTCTTTAGAAAAAATATCCAGTTAACTGGCTATTGATAAAAGTTACCACAATCATCCGTTTTTCACCGGAGAGGCGCAATATAAGTTTATCCTGATGAAACTACGAGAGTCAGAGAAATTCTACGTTCAAAATGAAGCACTGATAAAATGCACGGAAAATTAAAAACAGGACAAATTACAAGCTGCATTCACAATCAATGGCCCAGTCTAAGATCATTGAGTACAGTATCCAACGTTGTCACATTCTGACATTGGTACCGTCTCAGTTAAGAATATAATCAATGGCCTGATTCCTAAACCAAATTACCATTTTGCGTAAAGAACATTCTGCTAGTAATCTCTATAGAAAAACAATTGCATATAGCAACAGAAGTTTACTAGAAATTCTAAATGTTTTCCAATTTCTGATGTAGTTGTCAGTTTTAAAATTATTTCAAAAGCATCAATTATTCTCTCATCCATTTGCTTTAGAAACGTCATGAATACATTGGTTATGCCTTGATCTGATTCGAGTTTAAAGCCAATAATTAGACGGCACCAACAACAGAAGGTTACATGCAATCTTTACTTTGTCTACAGGGTCTAATAGTGAAATAGTGATATGATTTTTACAACTATTCCAAATTCTTACTATTAGCAAACATCAGCATTTTACACGTCGCGGTGCACAACTGGCTTACAGGGAGGCCATTCTTCGAGCCTACCTATGTCTCAAAAGGTCCGATAACACTCAACGCACGAGCCATCAGCAAGGTCTCACTGTCTAGCGAATCAAAAACATGCACGAGTCTGGAATGAATCCCGTCCTTTTACCAACATGGACTTCCAAAGACATCGAGACACAATTCGTTATGAACAAAAGGCTTCAACCAGTACAAATAATTGCTAATCAACTAATGACCGCACATCACGAACACTAATTTATCACGTGCATGGGTTTTCGTGCCTCGTGTTTCTATGATTTATCAGAAAGACTTTTTAAGCCGAATATTACTACTTCACGCCGTGCAATTCAAACTACGACCTAAAATCCAATGTAAAGAAGTGTTCATGTATGAAATTACTACATGCATATACTTAAACCCACCGATGGAATTCCTTATTTAAAAAAAATTAGGGATGGGCTTTTTTACAAAACTATTCCACGCTTCTATAAATAAATGTTGTATATTATGACATCTGGTCCTAGAAATGATTCTGGTTTAGAATATCTTCCCAACATGAAAGTCCCATAATCAATCAATAACCACTACAGAAAAGTTATAGATGTAGACTTTCATCCAAATAGAATATGCCCTATTTTCATTAAAACATTGTGTAAGTTTCGATTATTTCTCAAATTAGTAGTGCTTCTGTAATAAGCAGTAACAATGAGAAAACGAAAAAGATTGGAAACGCTTCATGCAAATGCAAGAAATTATCGGTAAATTTACATCTAAAAGAATTAATTTGAATTACAAGATAGGTTATACAACCACGTTTTTGAATTTTGAGCACAAAACTATCGATTACTGTCCTTTTATGTTGTCGTAACGTCCGAATATATCCACCTGTTACCCATAAACTGCTGAGAGAAAAAAACAAAACGTTTTGGGTAGAACTTCAGAGTAAAAAGGGCGACATTTCCAACTGCTTTCGTAACCTTTGTTTTGACAGACATACTTAATAAAATAATAGCATTATCGTGTTTTCTTCAAATTGACGAGATCGCGTTCTTGTCCAGACTTCCTTCAATTATGTGTCTTCTAATATGTAACAAGCGGCATTCTTCGTACATTTGTGGTGTAGGTACAGGGTAATTACATTTGTGGTGTAGGTACAGGGTAATTACATTTGTGGTGTAGGTACAGGGTAATTACATTTTCGTGTAACAAGTCATACTTTCTTCATCTTGCATCAAAATGATCATTGTATGGCGGTTTTATATAAATAGATTATTACCTAGATATTTAACTTGTTTAGCAGTCTTTCTACGTGTATTCTCTCGGATATAATAGCTAGCATGTACTTTCGCCATAGAGTTCACACCAAATCTTTTCCCGTACGTTCCTGAACTTAATCATTTTCCGTTGAACCCAATGTTAACGTCTGAGAAAATAAAACTACCCTGTATACCTGAATAGATGAATGAATAAAAAGCACTACTTTTTCACGGAAATATGCACAAACCTTGTGGACAAGAAACTTGTTTAGAAAACTTTACCAAAAAAGCTACAGTTATCACCTGCTTCGCTATGGATTGGCATAAGATAATTGTAATCTGTTCTATAAAAAAATCGTCTGATTGAATAGATACGATGTATGTAGAGGTTGAAACCACTGATAAAAGTTTGGAAAATGAATATAAAAAAACATCAAATCAAATATTACAGCCAATGACCCAGTCTTTAAGTATTAACGCGGTATCCAGCATTGGCCACTTTCAGACTGGTAGCTTGCTCAATTAATAATTAGCCCTTTCATTTGTAAGGGCAGTGAAACGCAATATCGAAAGGAATCTTTTTTTTAAGATGAACGATTCCTCTTACGCTAATAATATTCAGGGGATATAAATTCCTTGCACGAATAAATTTTACTGAGATTTCCGTATGGTTCTGCTCTGAAGTTATTCAAGATTTTCATAGAGTTAAGTAAATGTAAAGAGCCGTTATAACTTAGATTTTAGCAATGGCAATGCCGATTGCAAAATGGAATGCATATTACCTTGGTAGAGAATAAAATACCCACATGATTTGTTTGTTAATGTGGCGTTGCCCGACCCAAAATTAAATTAGAACCATGACCGCAGGCTAACACCATTCCTTACGTAAATTTGCCATAGTTAAGAGAGGAAGCTGACCCAAGCCCGTCAGAAGTGTAATTAGCACCTTGGGCTGGAAGGATGTTTTGTACATCAAAGAAGCTGCCAGAAGGAGTGGGCGTGCCTTATCTTCTGGATACGCTGACTGACCGCCAGATTAAATAAGTCGAGTGGATAGGGCCCCAGCGATACCCAATCAGAATCGAGGAAGGGGTGGGACCCTGATTTATTTTAAAATATATATCTTTAACCATCGAGCGTTAGTTGCCATAGTCGTTACCCGTGAATTGGAACTCCGTGCGGCCATACGTTAATTGGCGGTAAACCCTTAGGAACAGAATTCTAAGTGTAGCTTCTAAAAAGGTCAGTGAGCTATTTGTTCGATTTTGCTGTCTGCGACTGCATTTAATTGTAGATCGTATATATACGTCTTATTACTAAAATCGTAGTAGGAATAATTATTTTGTGATGTTGATATGTTTGTCTATTTTGAAGAATGAGTTCCTATTTGTAAAGAATCGTATTGCTTGCTAGCCGTCGTAAGAATTAATATTATTATAATTCGCTATATGGCTATTTTATAGTACAATAGCACATTATCCATGTAATTATAGAAGTTGAATAGTATCTTTGAAATGGTTGCACTGTGAGAAATTAATAATATGAATATTTGAATATTTTTGTACGCTTGTGGGAGTGTAGTGTACAGACATACATCTGGTTGTCGTAATATTATAAGTACAACGAGATTATATATATATATATATATATATATATATATATATATATATATATATATATATATATATATATATATATATATTAGATATACTGATGTGATACGATGTATTGATATATGTATATCGTGCTATTACGTCATTGTTTCCCTGTAAGAGTGTGTGGGAATTTCGATGTGTATGTATGCGTGTCCTAAAAAGTAATAGCCTTATCTGATGGTTAATTGATGATTTAGTGTGCGGTGAGATTTGATAAACCCTATGTTAACGCCTTGTGATTTTCACAGGACGTTTCGAGGGACAGACTAGTGAGTGGTCCCAATGCCTCCGTTAAAGACAGAAGGAAGAGAAGGAAAGAGAGAAATCTGGAGAGCAAGCTTCGGGGGACAGACCAGCGAAATTGGTCCCAATAGTCGCGATAAAGAACGGAGGAAAGAGAAGGAAGGAGAGAAGTCGGGAGAGGTGAAATCCAGGAGGAGTGGGAGGACAGAATAAATAGATGAGTGGAGGATATGATAAATAGATGAGTACAACCAAAGGCCAGGTGGAAAATAGAACTCACACTGAAATCATGAGATGAAATAGGCTATCACTTAGAGGACGAGTGATTGTGTGACATTTAAATTTATAGGCTTCGTTAAATTGTTATTGTTTGAATTTCACCTTCGTGTTTTATATATATATATATATATATATATATATATATATATATATATATATATATATATATATATATATATATATATATATATATATATATATATATATATATATATATATAATTTAACCGTCGGCAGTGCTGACTGGGGGCTCAGAGCCGTATACCTATTTGGTCTTTAATTTAAATTTAAATTCACGAGCCAGGTGGTACTTCCATAATATTTTAATTAATATTTTGGAAGTACCCCACCCCAACGTTTGCAGAACGCTACAGTTGTTGTTGTTGTGATTTTTTTTTTTTGGGGGGGGAGGGTTCTTGGGGGTTGGGGGATTGGGAGGTGTAGTTATACTAGACTATAGGGGATCGATTTGAGATGTTAAAGTACAAACTTGGGTGTAATGGTTTGGTGTGCAAATCTAAATATCATTTTTTTATGTTTGCGTGATCATTTTAACTTTCTGAACACCAGGCAAATTTAATATATATTTTTAAATGTAACAGAATATGCACTTTCAGAAGATGCTAATGTCTGATCTACACTATGGAGATTCATGTTTTTGTTTAAGTAATTGTATAAGGATTGCATTATTTCAGTTTCATTTTCTGAAAACATAGAACCATACAATTTCTTGTTTTCCTCAAGCAGCACCATATTCCAAATAGTGATCCAAATTAATTGGAATTCATTCATTCATCCGTTTGTTCATTCATTCATTCATTCATTCATTCATTCATTCATTCATTCATTGTCTGCATTATTGGAGTTCTGAGGTATCCATCTTTTCCATTTTTTGTCTTGCCATCGCTCTACTCTTTATCACAGTGGGTTCATTCGCAATCATAATATTTAGTTTACCTCTTGCCCTCTTCGCATCCTTCCATTCTTCGTCTATTACTTTTCTTAATAGGTTTTCACCTCTCAATATATATATCCTATCCACCCTTTCATCATCTTCGAAATTACCTTCAAGAATCTTCTCATTTCCCCTAATGAGCATAGTACGTTTTCATCTGTTATTCTAGCATCATTCAAACTGATTTTCTCAGGTATCAGATCTAAATCTCAAACACTCTTTTATTCTGCTTTCTTCTAGGTTTCTGAACCATACAATGATACACTACATTTCATTGCTTGCAATCTTCTTTTTCAAATATTTACTAATTGTCTGCGTTAGTAATTCTTTCTTCTTGTTAAATTTAATCTTTGCTAATCCAATTGTTGGTTTCATATCTTCTTTACATCATCATACGTAAGAAGATGTTCTAGATATCTGAATTTTCACATTTTTTCAACTTGTTTACCATCAGCTAATCGCTGAAGAACAGGCAGGGTTCCGTAGTGGACGAATCACAACAGAACAAATTTTCAATCTTAGGGTTCTGTTTGAAAAGTTCTCGCAACATCAACAAGACATCTATCATGTGTTCATAGATTTCAAAAAGGCTTTTGATAGAGTGTGGCATGAGGCTTTGTGGGTTACAATGAAGAAGTACAACATGGCTCAAACGTTGACCAACACCATCAAGCAGCTGTACGCCAAGGCTACCAGTGCAGTAATTGCTCAAGGTTCTGTGGGGGACTGGTACAAGACTACAGATGGAGTACGGCAAGGCTGTCTGCTGTCACCCACGCTTTTCAAAATCTGGATAAACATCTTTCAGATTTGACAAGGAGATAAGTGCCGAGAATACAAAGCTGATGACAAACAGTGGCAAACAAATCTTAACCAAGATTAAAGTCAAGAGGACAGGAACTGGAAACAGTGGGCCAATTCAAATATCTTGGTTCCATAATCACGGAAGAGGGATCAAGAGCAGAAATTTTGTCACGAGCAGCACAAACAACGGCAGCTATGTCAAAGCTAAGACCCATCTGGAGAGACAAGAACATCTGTCTGAAAACTAAAATCAGACTATTGAGAGCACTAGTCATCTCAATCTTTCTGTATTCATGTGAGGCCTGGACCCTGACAGCAGAATTTACAACGAAGAATTCAGGCACATGAAATGAGATGCTACAGAACCATCCTTGGCATCTCTTACATGGACCACATCCGAAATGAAGAAGTGCGCAACACCATCAGGCACAAATTATGCCATTATGAAGACCTCCTCACCTTTGTAAAAAAGAGAAAGCTGAAATGGTAAAGCCATATCACTAAAGCCAACAGTCTATCCACAACATTACTGTAGGGTAGTGTCCAAGGTGGTAGAAGGAGAGGTAGACAGAGAAAAAAGTGGAGTGACAACATCACAGAATGGACCATGAAAAGTTTTGCAGAGACACAGGCATTGGCACATGATCGAGTCAAGTGGAGGGAACTGGTCAAATGTTCAGCAGCACAGTACCTCAACGACTACACTAGGTCAAGAGACTGATGATGATGATGATGATGATGATGATGATGATGATGATGATGATGACCATCAGCTGTCACATTGAAATGCTTATTTCCCTCCCTACATACTCTCACGGCTTGAGTCTGTTTTGGCACTAATCTACATGTTGTACAGCTTACAGGTCTTGTTTAAGGCGTTTATTAACTTATAATGCATTTTTTCTGACACGGCAATCATACCTGGGGCATATACAAAATCTTACATCTTTCACCATTCGACTCCCAACTCTTACTCATTGTACTCCTTTTATCGTCTCGACCATCATCATTTCTGCATATATATATATATATATATATATATATATATATATATATATATATATATATATAAAGAGAGAGAGAGAGAGAGAGAGAGAGAGAGAGAGAGAGAGAGAGAGAGAGAGAGAGAATAGTAAGGGTGATACCAAGCAGCCCTGCCTGACTCCACGTCTAATCTGTCGTGGTTCTGAGTTAACCTTCTTAATTATATAGCTGCTGTAAATGCATGTAGCAATTGGTGATGACTCTCATGTCTCTCCAATCAATTCCGTTCTTCTTCAGTTACTCTTAACATATTAACACAGTTTATTGTAATAAAAGCCTTTTCAATGTCCGCAACACAATGTTGTTTACTAATTTATCTATTCTAGCGTACCATAGGACGCTCACACGGAGCTCTCACAACAGTTGTAGGTTATCGAGAAAGGGAACATTTCCACAATCTTAACTTACCGATGAATTGGTTTTTTTAGTTGATTCCCAAAACGTATTATTTTCACTTTTACCTTGATTTGCTATGCATGCGATAATAAGCTAACTGTTCTGTTACCTCAGCAGTTTAGCATATTATGTTTTTTGTTAAATGGACCTTTATTGACCTTGATAAGTCTTACGGCCCTGGTTCTATACACGTCAATGCATGTTGATATAAGCACTTTTGCTGACATATCTCCAAGACTTATGAGGAACTCTGCTGGAATGCAAACGACTTCTGCTTTCTTAATTGTTTTATTAAGTTGCTCACTTCCAAATCAATTAAGGTCTTATCTGATCTTTCCCGATGATGACTTATTTTCCATGTATTATATCCTTCATACAATGCTCTCCATTCGAATGCATATTTTAAGGGTATCTGACGTATCATGAATGGGCTCGTAATATATCGTCATTTTGACTGAGGAACAATGTTAACGTTTCTTCCCAAAATATCACAGCGTCGTTTTGACAAATTTGTTAATGATTTAATTTCAGAATTTTGAGGCAGATTGAACAATATTATCCAAGTAAACCGAAAGATTTCACCGACCAGAAACAGGTCTGTAATCCGTCTGTAATATGTTATTGATACATGTCTTGCACTTTATATATATATATATATATATATATATATATATATATATATATATATATATATATATATATATATATATATATATATATATATATATATATATATATATTATAAAGAACACAAATCATATGGCATATGCGCTGGATACAGCAAGGGATCAAGAGTGTCAGGGATTGATTAAGATGTATTCAATAAACTGACAGCGAACAGTGCAAAACGAGTATCTAATTAGACTAAGCGCTTTCGACGCTTGATGAGTCTTTTGAAAAGGCAAATACAAACCATAGAAAAGACAAACAAACAAAACAAAATTGTTGTTTTGGTAAAAATTTGCATGACTTGTTCTTCTTATTCATAAAAAGAGATTAGTAAATTATATTAATGAGATGATGTACTTACATGTGAGGATTCTGCATTTACCTTCAATGACAACAAAACTGTTCAAGTATAAGTACATATTTTACCGTATACCTTATTATTATAACTAAAACTATATTTCATACCCGGCCACCTACCTGCCTACATACTTACCTACCAACCAAGTCATATATATGCACTATATTGTGGGAGTTGACCGCAGCAATAATAACGTCCTTATGTATTTACATTACTTTTTAGTATCTTTTCAAGGCTACAGCGTAGGAGGTAACAACCCATGTTCAAATTAAATCTCAATATACTTTTTGTTGTAATGTTCCTATGGAAGTTTACAAACGTCACCCACCTTCCTACACCAATATGAGTTTCCTGCTTATATCTGTTATGTTCATCATATGTCTGATATTGATTCAACTTCATTTTTCGATCCAAGTATTTACTGATACATATTTACATCGACCCATTCAGAAATAACACACATGTTGTCTTGTTGATATACATCATTTTGACACAAAAGCGAATAAGACTTTAACGGGCGTTAATCAAGAACGTAAATGTTGATGTAAATGAATCTGAAGTGGCTCTAACGTGGCTTATGTACGGTAAAGAGCACTATCGATTGGAACTTTGCACTTATCTGTCCGCTTATAAGTCTGATATTGATTCCTGCATAATCACGGCTTCTTCCTGGCAAGATTCCCAGCCTGATTTAATTCCAATATCACTTTATGTTATGTGGCTCGTTCTAATTTTGTGAAAACAGCTTTTGGATTTTAACGAGATTTCAAATCCCCATCACATTCTTTCCGTAACTTTGAGGTAAATTACTTTTCTCTCATTTCATGTTTGGCATCGAGAAAAAAAATATTTTTTAAACACTTTTAAATTTTCGAAAAGAATTCTAATTAAAAATGCTAATAATGTCGTTCTGGTATAGTTGACCTATTTTATGTAATTGTCATCAGATTTAATCTCTCTCTCTCTCTCTCTCTCTCTCTCTCTCTCTCTCTCTCTCTCTCTCTCTCTCTCTCTTTTGCTGGAAAATTTACTCTACATGTATATGACAAAACAATATAAATATAAAATACTTTAATTTGATCGTACACTGTTTTCCTTTATAATTCCGTCATTTACTAAGCAAATATTTCAAACAAACAAAAATGTAAAATTAATATAAAAAGGAACAATTACCTTGATAGCCATAAGTATTGCAATACGTGTATCCGGGAAATAATTTACGCACATTCTCAATAGTGGAATTAAAGAACGACCTTAATTGATGTGTACTATTATGGTGACAAAGAGAGGTAGCATTGCTGTTGACAACACCCTCGTTATAACAAGAGTATGATCATTTTCATTACCTGAGGACAGAACATTAATCTTACAAAACATTACTGTGAGCACCATGCAGATGGAAGACGAAGTGGATTCCTAATGGCTGACTGACGTCTGTGTCATTTATCTGTCAACCATTGGCACAGTGCTTTGTGATTATTCTTCTAATTAGTCCAGCCACGTATAAAAATAGACATTTTCAATTTTCTCTGATGGAAATGTTCCAGGAGGCTAAACCACGACGTTTGTTCCAGTCTGTCACTCAAGTCTCATTAAAAACGAGATTAGTCTATCAAGTACTTCTGCGGAATTTTACAACTTTCCGGTCGTCTTGTATTTATTATATCCATACCACAAAACTTTTAAAATCCGAGTGGGATGGGGGTGGTTGCGGAATACCGCCTTTTTGCTGATAGTGCCAAATATCTCTATAAAACCAAACACTGGTATCATAATTCCAGTAAGCTAGAATATCATCATTTGAACAATTCACAATCCTCAGATATGCCCTAAAGAAATTATATATTAAATTTGACAAATGCATTCATTGTCTAAACGATGTGGAAACACATGTTTCCTCAACCAATTTAAGCAGTATTATCTTTGCGAATGTCGAAACGAAAACAGCGATTTCCATCTCTATACAAACTCCGACACACATAGGGACTCCGAGTGGCCCACTGGTCTAAAGCGCTCTCCGTAACGGATCATTGCCATCTCAACTCTCTCTGCGTCAGTTCGAGTCTCGGACTTGGCCAACGTGGGTATTTGAGAAAACTTGCCGGTAGCTTCTCGTGGATCGGTGATTCTTTCCGGTGGTTTCCCGGGTTCTTCCTCCACCATTAATACTGGCCACCATGTATAGCCTATCTTGTGCTGAAAACTCGCGTTAAACCTTACTAAAACAACAACAACAACAACAACAAACGGACATTACTGAACAAAGCGGTCGTTTGGAACTACACAGTTCGCTGTAATAGGTATAAGGTTAAACACATAGACGCATTGAATGTGTTTGCTTGACGGATAATACAGCATGTTTGCAATATAAAATTAATACAGGAAAACATGCACGAGCTCATTGTTGGCCTGTTAGTTTTGGATCTACGCACGCAAGTATTATATCGAAAAGTCATCACTCTCTCTCTCTCTCCCTCTCTCTCTCTCTCTCTCTCTCTCTCTCTCTCTCTCTCTCTCTCTCTCTCTCTCTCTCTCACACACACACACACACACACACACACACACACAACTGTAATCTTCATGGATAAGATGTCACGGGCATATTAACATACACTGACTTGATTGGTAATTAATTTGCAAAGTTTCTCGTTTGGTGAACTATAGTAAATATTTAATTTGCCGTACACAAAATTCCAGACAGTTATGTAATTTACTTTTCAAGAACACGCACACAAAGCAGGTTATTTGATCATATTTTGTATTCAGACAAGGGCGAATATATCTATTAATTTCACAATTAGTTGCCAGTAACCTATATGTTAAGAAGCAAACACATCGTCAAACCACGTCACAGTTACGATTATCGTATACAATCTATGGGACAATTAAGTAATACTTTGTCTGCCATCAAGAGCATGTTATCGAGTATTAAGTTATTATTCTTCGTATAAATTCAATTTATTATGCTTTACAACTGATAACGCGCTCGAATTATACTATTCCAGTCTAGTGAATTTAAGGATAATGTTTTCTGCTGATGCAATGGTTCACTGGGTACAGCCATGACATGTAATGGCATTCATATCATTTCTACTTTGCGCGATAATTAAGTTACCAAGGAGTAATGCATTTTGTACGAAACCACTGACGTCACACACAAAATCGTAGCTAAGTTTCATATCCATTGCACACCTTAAACAATTGCAATAAACATACGCGATACGAAAAAGTGCAATATAGATTTTAACATTCTACACCAATCCAGCTCGTAACTCATTGTGCTATTATATTTCTTACAATATTTTAGATCTTAGATCGACGTTGGTTTACATTCAACTATGTGAAAGGCACAAAAAGTGAAAGATCGACAATTCGAAAAACAGAATAAAAGAAAAAAGAAAATAATTTTAAAAAGCAACCAATGAAATAAATATTATCTTTTATATTTAAAACAAATACGTCTTTATATAAAAGGTATATAATCCGAGGTTTAATATAAATATATTGCATATAGTTTGCTAAGTTATTTTAATATTGTTTTGCTTGTGCGAGATATCCTAATGTTACTGTTAAATTAATTAAAGTTAAGAAAATATTAAGTAAATCACAGTTCATGATATGACATATCTATCCATTTGTGCATATGGCGAAATCGTTTAACGTTTGTACTTGTCAATGAAGTACATTTTATCAACGTGAAACATGAAATAATACTAGGGGCCATAAGAAAGATGGGTCATAATGCATTAATTCATTGAAAAAGGCTTTGCTCATTTCACATTTCCTGCAAACAACATTCCAACTAACTATCGGACTTCGTGTAAAGGAATGACAGATTTTACAGACATAAATTACCAAAAATTGAATCGAGTGAAGCATGTAATAGCGAGGCCGACCATTGACGTAAACTGATCTGCGACTTTCACTTCTGGCTGGACGGTGATATTCCTCAAGCAAACTACATATGTCTTTCACTTCACATATTGGCTATCAAGAAGGTTTTGTTTACTGCGGGATTTACTACCATTGTAAAAACATCTTACCGTGTACAAACAAATGCACTGATTTACACCCACACCCTCCCCGAAAAAAAATTTCTAGACAAACTAAGAGCATATGCAAATTCTGAATACTATGTTATGATCAATGCTTTTAGTTCTGAAACCCTACTTGAACTTGATAGTCAGTGTTAGCTTTTCTACCATTATATATATATATATATATATATATATATATATATATATATATATATATATATATATCTGTTCATTTATCGCAGTCAAAAAGTAGCTTATAATTATAATAATATTACAAAGACTAGAGCATTGTGCAGGTCACAATTTTATGCGTCAAATTAAACATTTTCTGTTTTCTTAAACAGAATATCAATATATCTAAAATATGCTTGTTTTAAAACTAAAGTAATTTGTATCTTGTTAAATTCAAGCACATCAATGCATTATAAGCATAAGGTACATGTCTTTGACTTTTTAATTTTAATAATCCCCACCCCCATTCATGCTACCAACGCACTTTATTTCCGTAGCATAACTCAAGAAACTTAAAACATATCTCAATGAAACTAGACACATATATTAGCGATGTAGTTTAGATGTGCCATTTGCTAATCGTTATTCTCCACTTGTAATGCTTTGATGTGGGTTTTTTTTAATATCTTTTTGTATGTCCATCCATCCATTATCCAATTGTCTGCTTCCGTGGCAAAATCCCAAAACCATTCAGGTCATTTCTATCACAGTGGTGCAGACTCCCTGTTGATGTATTTTGTTTCTATATATATGTTTTCTTCCATTGCATGTACCTGTACATGCATTCATCGTTCCATCCATCCGGCCATCCAACCATTCATCATACAAGGTTATAATTTATGGAGGAAAAGCTCATAATCTCTGATATATATTATATTAGTGGCATTGATGTACCTTTTCAAATTAGCCGTTATTCCGTTTCAAATCTGCTTTTGCTTTATGTTTAGTTAGTTGTGTTTTTTTCCCCTTCATTTTATTGCAGTGGATGTATATTATATAACAATGCTTTTCATTCTTGTTATTCGTGTAACTTCAGACCTCGAGTGCTTTATATGAACTTGATAGTCAGTGTTAGCTTTTCTACCATTTTCTGTCTGTTACAGAAAACGTTTCCCAATATGATGTCCGTCCTGCTGTATGAAAATTACCTGTATACCTTTATCAACTTGAAATGTATTTTTTAGAAATGAATACATGATTACGTTTACAAGAATAATCTTATATTTGATAAGCATTGTAGAAACGTTTAGCATAAACAATCCGAATTGTAGCAAAAAACTTGACAGAAGATAGTCATAAACAAACACTGTAATGCATTGTATGCTTCGTATTGCGACTAAGACAGGTATAACACGTATATATCGTTAACTCAGGTGTGAAATAAAAAGTATAATTTCGAACTGTTGACATGCATGCAGCTCTGAGACACTATATTAAAGCTTTAAAAGGAAATGAAGTAAAAACTGAAATGGCTATGCTTATCAACACAGCTGTATGAATTATTCGCGTATAAGTCGAATATAATGGCTAACATCACTGCATAATGCGCATGCAGGTCAGATTCCATGATGTTTGCTCTGCTCTTACTCTCAACAATGCTGCATATACCAAGATCTGCTGACGTCAGATCCAGATACATGAAGTTTGCAGTTGAACCTGTCGTATAATCGAGTGCAGACGATCTATGTATCACTGAACAAGAAAACAATAAAAACCGATCTGCTGCCTTTGTTTCATTGCACAGATGAGTGTGAAAATTACTGGCTAAGTTATCGTAATGTGCTATGAATTATTGTTCTTCCAAATCAATATTTTTCATTTTATAAGGAAGCTTATTCCAGTCTTGAGATGATACAGAAATGCAACAATTGATTATATTCGACCCCAAGAGAGGAATATAGAACAAGGATAGAGTACAGCAGCAGCACCATTTCACAAGTCAGTTTCAAAAGCTACATATAAGGTTAGAAAAGTGTGTGTCTACAACATTATTAAATTCAATATATATGCACTCACATTTATCTTTCTGTGTCCCTTCTCTCAAACAAGAACTCACAATTTCGAATCACGTGGCGAAACCTAATCCGTTTCCTTCTCTTTTCATTTATTTTATCTATAAAGGTTCTTTCAAACTCGCTCAGTTCAATTTTTATTCTAGTTCGTTCCACTGTTATTTTATTTATATGCTGTAAAGTTCTATATCTCATTACCTCACTAATAATAAACTAAGACACAAAGATTTGATTCTGATAGTGGAACAATATTATAATGTACAAGGGAAATTTCTATCTCTTCTGTTGTATAAGCAACGGTAGAATCAGGTACTCACATTGACAGTTGTTTGTGGCTTTATCGCGATCACAAATCTATTATCAATATCAACGTTCGCATCAAAGAAATCTTTTCGCAGGGTAGACTACTAGAAAATGGTCAACTGTTGTGTTCAAACAAATTTTTCAAAGGCAATACACATTAAAATTTAAGTAGTTTTTCTTTTAAAGAAAGACGTATCATTGCAATTCAAAGATCTTTCTAGAATAAGTGTGACCCCTGTCCTAGAACAGCCAATTCAGTATATATATATATATATATATATATATATATATATATATATACCCGTATTTTCGCGCATATATCCCGCACACGCAGATAATCCGCACCCTCATATAGCCCGTGGGTTTTGGGGTTTTGTGTAAAAAATCGTTGGCATAACCCGCACCTTTGTATAACCCGCAACCATAGATATATTTATACAGCTACAATCGGAAATGAAATCAATTACAGGATCACGGGGCTTCGCTGATGTAGCAAACTGCGATTCTGTTTTCCGTTTTGGTGACAAAATATACCATCTGGTGATATTTGTGGCGACACCAATTTTGGCTGATAAAAACCGTATATACAGTCTTGCGTTTGGAGTAGAGAAAATCAAAGGCACCATGACAGGAAACAATGTACTGGAATATATTGTTAAAATAACAAGTCCTTGTCTCATACTGGCAAACCACACTAACAGTGCACTGTTATATCATAATCCGCTAATGATGATATCTGGCCTTATTACTTTATGCAACTGACTAGTCAAAATCCGAATCCGCAGAAGGCGAAAACGTAAAATGAGTACAGTCAAGCAGATGACACTAATTTAAAAACAAATACCAGATGGAAGAAGAAAAAATACGTTTGCTGACACTTCAAAGAGAACTGATTACCTTTGAAGCACTGATATATACTAAACAAATAAAACAAATCTGTTTCAATGTTCTACAATTATCTGAAGTTGCCGCAGCAATAAGAAACAGGTATTTGTTTCACCCTTCAACTGGAGCCTTTAGCGGCGCCATCATCAAAGTAAGCCGACGACCTTTGCTCAATAAAAGTCAGGAAAAACACGGTACACAGTGCTTGTGTGCGTAGGAGCTGTGCCTCAACTACAGGCTACATAAACACGGACATTTTTAAATAATCTTGTATTCTTGTGAAGTGTAGATTCGAGTTTAAATAATTTCTTTCTGTTTAATTTAAAAAATGCCGAAACGAAAGTCTTACACAGCCGACTTCAAGCTAACTGCCACTGCGTATGCTGAAGTGCATGGCAATAGAGCCACAGGCACAAAATTTGATATTGATGAGAGTGTAATCCGAGGTTGGAGAAAAGAAAAAGGAACGTTGGAGAAGATGAATCCACGAAAACGTGCTCGTCGCGGACCTAAAGCAAAGTGGCCTCACCTTGAAGCTGACCTGAAGCAGTGGATCGTGGCCCAGCGGTAAAATTAGGTACCGTAGTTATTTCGATTGAAAACAGAAAATATTGATTATGAAAACGTGACGGATACGAAATTTTAAGTTTTTATCCCGAAATGTTGATTTGGTCCCGATACCGTAAGTTGTTGTAAAGTCACCGTAGTAGCCATAATATCCAACCCTAGCAAAACAAAACTAGAACAATATATGTTATGTAGTTACGTTTTTCAAACAATATGTTGAAATATCATTATGTGTAAAAAAAATTGTGATATAGCCCGCACCCTTATATAACCCGCACCCCCCCCCTGCGGGGTTTGTAAAATCTGGTATAATCCGCGGGATATATGCGCGAAAATACGGTATATATAATTATCATCATCAGTCTCTTGACATAGTGTGGTCGCTGAGGCACTGTGCTGCTGAACATCTAACCAGTTCCCTCCACTTGTCTCGATTATGTGACCAATGCTTGTGTCTCCGCAAAACTTTTCCTGGTCCATTCTGTTATGTTATCACTCCACTGTTTTCTCTGTCTACCTCTCCTTCTACCACCTTGGACGCTACCCTGCAGTACTGTTGTGGATAGACTGTTGGCTCTAGATATATATGTACTTGACCAATCGGCTAAATGCAAATAAACATCGTATCATTTTATTCTATATTATGATGACTTTTAGAATCCCGTAAAATTAGTTTAGTTTGGCCTACCTGACTAAGCTTTTCAACCCGTTTTGGTTTGCAAAATGCGTTTCGAGTAACGGTTTTCACGTTAAATAGCATGAAATCTGGTCTTTAATCAGTTCGGTAACGTAACAATTGTCGCCCCACCCTCTCTTCCACCAGAAAAGGGTCTCCCATTATATTATAACGTTTTGGGCCCCCATCTTGAGTGCCCACCCAACCATAACCTCGCATTACAGGGACTGCGGGAGCGACAGTTACGCCCGTGAACTTGATTGGTAAATCTAAGTCACATATAAATGATTGTTATCAGTACTGTTAAATCTGATTCTTGGCCAGTTTGTTGTGATTTTAAGACGACTGTGCCAACTAATACAGTGTGCTATCCAAGGCAAAACAGGAAATCATGTTATAGACTATACGATTGTAAAATACATTTTCATTGTAGGAATCGTGTAATAGACTAAATTAGTCTATCGCCCATTGGAGGGCAGGAGCCGTGTGTTAGACTAATGCATTATCCATTGGAGACCAGAAACAGGATAATAGATTAGTGTATTCTCCAATTGAGAGCAAGAACCATGTAATAGCTAAAATAGTGCATTATCCATCGTCGGATAAGAACCGTATAGTATACTAAATCAGTGCATTACCTATCAGAGTGCAGGAGCCATGTGTTAGACTATATAACTAATGCATTATCTACTGGTGATCAGAAACCGTGTAACGAACTTGTGCATTATCCAATTGAGGACAGGTGCCGTGTAACGAACTTGTGCATTATCCAATTGAGGACAGGTGCCGTGTAACGAACTTGTGCATTATCCAATTGAGGACAGGTGCCGTGTAACAGACTAGTACATTATCAATTGGAGGAAAGGAATACTTTAATAGCATAACTGCAAAGTAAGAGCTTAAACATATATCATTGATGGTGTTTGCAAAAATGGACGAATTACTCAATTTCGTCTGACAATATACAAACTTTTCCAGGTTATATTTTTCAACGAATCGCTTACGATACTTCGTTATTATTATTTCTTATAATGGACCGCTGTCACAGAATTACCTGAGAACGTATTTATGACTCAAGATCTTCCTCCTATGAAGTCCTGGTTCATTAAATGTTTCACAAATGCTTAATTAAAGTCCAAACATTTAAACACATTTAGACTATTCCTTTGTAATTAAACAAAAGAAAAGAACGCTTTCGTCATAATATTCCTATAGAAAGATAACTTAATAAGTAAGATCTGGATTATATAAACATGGGAAGTGTTCTTTGTACAGCGTCAAAAATAAAATTCCGAGCATAACCACTCTCATTGCTAGAACTGTTTAAATCAATAACAATCTCGTAAAGTGACTTGTTCCCATTTGACCGACATTTAAAAAGAGAAAGCATGACGTAGTTAGTGGCGAGCGTCTGTTTTGTTCCCAAAAGCAAGTAACCATATGGAGATGTTTTGACGTTTATGTGGTTCTATAATGACAGACTGTAGTCTAGTTGGAAAGACCATTACAATGATGTTTTAGATATTTTACAATCATTCCGACTGATGTTTTATCATCAGCATATTCAAATCTCTTAACAAAGCCGAAGATTTCATTACAAATCGTCAAAAAAATCTGACTGAATCTGAACTATCAGATTCTAGTTAGGACTTCATCGCTGTCTGTTAATGTGTCCAGACAGATTAATAATTCCGGTCTTTCTCTCATAGCCCCAGACAGATAAACGAATAATTCCCTACTCTGAATGCAAACGGTATTCAGATAAAACACTTTACTAGAGATTGAAGTACATATTCATTCAGCTCAGATATCTTACTCTATATATAGATCTCAAGACTCAGCCGATCAGGGCTCGTATGGACGGGTAATGAACATAGAACCCTCGGAGTATGAGTCTTACCCCGGCAACCCTTATCCAATATATATGCACAGGTTAAATACGTGTTTTGCCAAAACAACGAATGAAGTGATCTTAACATAAACGCCATATTTAAATTATCATAGCTGAAGAAACAAGATTTTAGTCTTTAAAATGTGTGGGTCACTCCTAAGAGGATAACAAAGTTCGAGGTTCACATAATATGACATTATGATAACAATGCCAACCAATATAGTCCGTCAGAAGAACATACAGCTTATCATGCTTTTTCACAAAACAAACAACATTTAAGAACCGAACTTAACAGCATCCAACAAGTCGTAAGGCTTGAACTTAACAGCATCCAACAAGTCGTAAGGCTTGAAAATCGATTACAAACTGCATATATGGCTTTAAAGGAGCGAATTCCATTGAAGCTATGTCTAATCTATTTTAGAACATTCAGATTCCTGTAAAATGTGAAGTTATATTCTTACAATTAGTGACAGTTATAATACGTAATATTCAACATCAACTAATAAAGAATGAAACTGTATCTTAAAAATTGTTTGCAAATATTGTGAAGGAACAGGTGAATGGCGTATGAATACGCAAATTCTGTATTCTAGGTTTATGAAAAAGTAGCTTCTAGTTTCGGGATACCGTGATTAACAAATTTTAACAAACAAAGAGCGTTAATAAGAGACAGTAGATGCATCGTTGTTTTCTGGATGACTCCAATTTTCAAACGTATCAACACTTTTGAATCGTTTTTTTTTTTAAATTAAAGTGTGTCATTTGGTCCGTCATAAGGGTTCACTGGTTTTCTGATCTACGGTGACTCCTCACAAATGGTACTTGTACTCGTAATCAGCTCATTATCTACTTTGACCTATTGTACATACATACATACATACATACATACATACATACATACATACATGACATACATGACATACATACATACATATATACATACGTGCGTACATACATACATACATACATACATACATACATACATACATACATACATACATACATACATACATACATACATACATACATACATACATACATACATACATACATACATACATAGTTATCTTGGCTAAATAAAGCCATAGTGTTCGTCTTCTTCCATGAATAACTCTCATTTTTCTTTGAAATTGTTCCACACACTGTTCATCTCCGACGCCATCAGGGCATATAACACTGTGCAATTTTAGATCATGTAACCGGTGTGTGCGACAAATTCTTCATTTGAATTCTTCATTCTAAAGGCTTCTATTGGAAATAAAGAATAAGACACCATTTCAAATGTTACCTTGGCTGCAAAAGCGATCTGATCAACCCGACACAACAAAAGCTTTTCGAAATGGACAGAAACGACGATATTTTTTCTTTTTTCAAAATTTCATTTATCCGTTTATCTTCATTTACACGTATTTCTTAATGAAAGCTGACTGTGAAAAGGTTGAAAACTTCAAGTAATTTAAAGGCATGCGTCACGTAAACCAGTATCATAACATAATATTTCAAACAGATGTCTTGAAATACATGATATATTACTGTAAAATACCGCTTTCGTGCGCGACTTTGCGATAACAAATTGAACTTAGCACGGACATTTCCCTGTTTCACGCTACATTTCAATATCGATCATAAACAAATTACTAGATTTTATCGTCATAAATTGCACCTTATGGCTATTTCCTTCACCATCCTGTGGGTCTGTGCAATACATTTAAAGACATAACACAGTCGATAAACTATTGTATATTCTTTCCTATATCCTCCACGGCTTCTTTTTTCCGGTTAAATACACAAGATAATGAGAGCACATGTACATTGCAAACAGAAAGGCAGCTATTTCACTTCCTGGTAAACATTATCAAATTGTATTAAAGCAAAATATAAAGATAAAGGTTTTACAAATTGCAATCTTCATCACTGATTTAGAAAAGCATTTAAGTCTGAGCATGGGATTTCACCTGGCTCTGCAGAAATGGAATGCAAAAATCAACCAAAATTCAAATTAAATTCACAGGCAAGTTATTTTCAATTTAAGAACATGACAAACCAATTTAGCATTCTATAATAATATAGTGGTACATCAAAGAGAATAACATACCTTCAAAGTTTTGAAATTAATAAGGTTTTGATGGGGACACACAGCTGGTCCAACATATTGCCAAGAAGAACACACACACACACACACACACACACACACACACACACACACACACACACACACACACACACACTATATATATGTAGACATACAATGGAATAGTTAGCAAACGTATTTTTTAAACTCGACTAAAAATGAAACATGTATAGCACTAGTCACCGCTCAAACTATTCGTCCAGCTGTCGATCAAAGTATCTAAACGACTGAGAAACTATCTAGTGTTCCGTATTTCATTTAATTAATATTTAATTTAATTTATGTGTTTGATGGTTAGTTTTAAATATTGTATTCCAATACATTATATTGTAATACAATATTGTTTCCTCGAGTTGGCATATATTTGTTTGAAAATTGAAATTGACCTGAATCTTTTTATAAACACCGTTTTGCGACCTGGACTCAGAAGTCAATCAGTGGAGAAAACAACATTCTGTTTATCTTACTCTTGGAGTAAAATGATTGGTTTTTGTCAGGGTCATATTGGAAGAACGTGACTTTTAGATGTAAACATGATCACTTTACACTCTATTTTGCAATTCAGGTATTTCAGAAATTGCGCGGAAGTTAGATTTAATAGAGATGTTTTGTGAAATAATTTTAGTTTGGGCTTTTTATATTGGACACCGAAAAGTGTTTAGTTGTGATCAGATGAGTTGAAATTTTATATTCAGGAACTTTTAACTCTTTTCCTTGGAAATATTTGGCAGCTCATACAGAATTCATGGATAAAGATATTTTTTGAAATTTTATTCCTTAATTCAAACACCGGAATAATATTGTTGATTATCAACAAAGGACTGTAGAACACAACAGCACTATACTTGCTATATAGTATATGTCATCGCCTTCCATTTTTAATTTTCATCTCGACTAGAAAGATTCATTACTAGGCCTTCTAAATCTAATTCGTGATTTATTCTTGGATTATTTCTTGATTTGATTTCTTAAAAGTAAGTTCTTATTTTTACATTTTTACATTCTTTTAAGGGAAATAAATTGTTTTTTAAATTTTACAATGCTTGTAGTTTTCACTTGTTATTTCGTATATTAGAGCATAAATAAGCAACACAAGGCTGCATAGTTATATAGTTACCACCGCTACAGTTGCCTAGTGAAACGAACGTCCGCCTTGGATGCGGGAGGTCGTGGGTTCGATCCCCAGTCAAGTCATACCAAAGACTTGCAAATATGATACTTACAGCTGCCTCGCTTAGCGTTCAGCATTAAGCGATTAGGTGTCAGCACTGGTCGGCCTGGTTACAGGATAAAGTGACTGGGTGGGACATCATGCTACATGTCTGCGGCATGATGCCACAATGCTAAACATCACTACAAACTGTCACACTGCAGACATCGTACAAATCACACACACACACACACGATATATATATATATCAACCTAGTTCTGCTATTTATCAGTCTATCTGTATATCTGTATTGCTTACTAATCTGTCAAAGTCTCGCTCAGCAGTATCTATCTATCTATCTATCTATCTATCTATCTATCTATCTATCTGTCTGTCTGTCTGTCTGTCTGTCTGTCGGTATGTCGGTCGGTCTGTCTGTCTGTCTGTCCTTCTCTCCATGAATATATTTATCTAATAATTTACATAGGCACGTTTACCAACCGCTCTTTGTGAATTATATCCAATGGATTAGTTTAAATCCGTAGTTAGGGAAACATTACTTTGTTCTTATTACAAATAAAGTATTACGTCAATATATTAAATATACGTGTTATCCTAATATGTATTTACAACTATATAAGAGTTAGGTATTTAGGTTAAATGTCGGATTTGTTCATGAGACATATTGTTTCAGGTCAGACTGTCCTTACATTGGGAATTCGTTGCAGTCTGTCTACATCCATCGTGCTGAAAGCATTAACATCCTTTGTGTTGAAAACATTAAAGGCTTCAAGTGCATACTAAAACCTTAAGCTTAACTATAACCAAGTAATTTGCCTCTAATAAGGGGGCTTACAGATATATAACTGGGCATGTCTATAAGTCTGAAAAGGTGAGAAAGCACGTCCTGTTGATATAAAACGCTGATCAGATTGCCTATTCCGTGCCAATCCTAATCACGAAAAGCAAAAATCCTTTTTAACAATTTAAGACTCTTTGTATTAGACAAACAAAAGAAGTGTTGGTTTTTCATTCTGTCTACGTTTGATTGGTTGATATTTTCAATCGCAAAGTCATGTCAATATTTGTCTGATCCACAGGCTACAAGGTAACGTAATTTAACGTAGCTCCTTATATTGCCCGTATCTCAAGAAATATTAGCCTATTACCAGAATCAAAAGAAATATTCGTCTATTACCAGTATCTCAAGAAATATTAGTCTATTACCAGTATCTCAAGAAATATTAGCCTATTACCAATATCTCAAGAAATATTATCCTATTACCAATATCTCAAGAAATATTAGCCTATTACCAGTATCTAAAGAAAAATTAGTCTATTATCAGTATCTCAAGAAATATTAGTCTATTATCAGTATCTCAAGAAATATTCTTCTATTACCAGTATCTCACGAAATATTCGTCTATTACCAGTATCTCAAGAAATATTCGTCTATTACCATAATCAAAAGAAATATTCGTCTATTATCTGTATCTCAAGAAATATTAGTCTATTACCAGTATCTCAAGAATATTAGCCTATTACCAGTATCTCAAGAAATATTAGCCTATTACCAGAATCTCAAGAATAATTAGTCTATTATCAGTATCTCAAGAAATATTTATCTCTTATCAGTATAGCAAGAAATATTCGTCTATTACCAGTATCTCAAGAAATATTAGTCTATTACCAGTATCTCAAGAAAAATTAGCCTATTACCAGTATCTCAAGAAATTTCAGTCTATTATCAGTATATCAAGAAATATTCGTCTATTAGCAGTATCTCACGAAATATTTGTCTATTACCAGTATCCCAAAAAATATTCGTCTATTACCAGACTCAAAAGAAATATTCGTCTATTACCAGTATCTCAAGAAATATTTGTCTATTATCAGTATCTCAAGAAATATTCGTCTATTACCAGTATCTCAAGAAATATTAGTCTATTATCAATATCTCAAGAAATATTAGCCTATTACCAGTATCTCAAGAATAATTAGTCTATTATCAGTATCTCAAGAAATATTCGTTTCTTAGCAGTATCTCAAGAAATATTCATCTATTACCAGTATCCCAATAAATATTCGTCTATTACCAGAATCAAAAGAAATATTCGTCTATTACCAGTATCTCAAGAAATATTTGTCTATTATCAGTATCTCAAGAAATATTCGTCTATTACCAGTATCTCAAGAACTATTAGTCTATTATCAGTATCTCAAGAAATATTCATATATTACCAGTATCTCAAGAAATATTAATCTATTACCAGCATCTCAAGAAAAATTCGTCTATTACCAGTATCTCAAGAAATATTCATCTATTACCAGTATCAAAAGAAATATTTGCCTATTACCAGAATCATATGAAATATTTATCTACTATCAGTATCTCAAGAGATATTAGTCTATTACCAGTATCTCAAGAATATTAACCTATTACCAGTATCTCAAGAAATATTAGTCTATTATCAGTATCTCAAGAAATATTCGTCTATTACCAGTATCCAAGGAAATATTCGTCTATTGCCAGAATCAAAAAAATAGTCTATTACCAGTATCTCAAGAAATTTTTCGTTTAATACCAGTATCTCAAGAAATATTCGTCTATTACCAGTATAAAAAAAAACATTTGTATATTACCAGTATCCCAAGAAATTTTCGTTTATTACCAGAATCAAAAGAAATATTCGTCTATTACCAGTATCACAAGAATATTAGCCTTTTACCAGTATCTCAAGAAACATTAGTCTATTATCAGTATCTCAAGAAATATTCGTCTATTACCAGGATCAAAAATAAATATTTTGTCTATTACCAGTATAGCAAGAAATATTCGTCTATTATAAGTTTCTCAAGAAATATTAATCTACTATCAGTATCTCAAGAAATATTCTTCTATTACCAGTATCTCACGAAATATTCGTCTATTACCAGTATCCCAAGAAATATTCGTCTATTTCCATAATCAAAAGAAATATTTGTCTATTATCAGTATCTCAAGAACTATTAGTGTATTACCAGTATCTCAAGAATATTAACCTATTAGCAGTATCTCAAAAAATATTAGTCTATTATCAGTATCTCAAGAAATATTCGTCTATTAGCAGTATCTCACGAAATATTCGTTTATTACCAGTATCTCAAGAAAAATTAGCCTATTACCAGTATCTCAAAAAATATTAGTCTATTATCAGTATCTCAAGAAATATTAGCCTATTACCAGTATCTCAAGAAATATTAGCCTATTACCAGTATCTAAAAAAATATTAGTCTATTATCAGTATCTCAAGAAATATTCGTCTATTACCAGTATCTCAAGAAATATTCGTCTAGGTAAAATAAAATGGAATTCTAGATTGTGTAATTAACATGTAATGTTGGTGTCTTCATGTACATACATTTAGCGACGGCATTTAAATAATTATTCCGACCAAATGTACATAGTAAAGATAAGAGAAGTTGGAGAAAAAAACTGAACCAACATGCATCAGAGAAGGAAGTAACATTCAAATGACATGCGAATTTGCTAGTTTACTTGTAGAAAGATTTGAACTTTGCTGTAACTATTCAGTTCATAATTCATAAAATCGACCCAAATGTGTTTGCTGCAGTTCGAATAGGATGTATTCTCTTCATTTTCTTTCAACGGCAAAAGTTAATGTCTCGAGTGGTGTCTAGTATGAAAATGAGATCTCAAATAAAGTATACTTGCACATAATAGATCACACTTTTACAGACATTCACGGACTCAAATATATTTTTATGATAATACATATAAACTGTATATACTTATGTTCGTTTGGTGTTATACACAACATTTTACAACTACATTTTATGACATTTTATCCAGTATTCCGGAGTATCGTCCATTAATTGATTACGAAGGTATGCATATAATTTGAATGCAAGTCAAGTTCTATATTTACTTCATTTTGTGCGCCACATAATAGACTGTATGTAATTCCATTAACATTGATTATGTACTCACAGTTATTACACATTTACATACTATCAATCTTTATAACGAACATCTGACGACTTTCTATTAATATGTACAAAAAATCGACTTAACGGCAGGTGGGAGGGTATACTAAAATCACGCGTACTCATCCTGAATATGATCAGAAATTACATATTACAAAGATTTTGTTGATAGTGTAAAGCACAGCCGAGCAGAAAGTAGTGTCATAACAACCTGCTATAGTTCCACGAAGGAATGAGAAGAGGAGCAAGACCTAACTGCAGTGCTTAATAATAACAGCAATAATAATAATAATAATAATAATAATAATAATAATAATAATAATACAAACATTTATCTTTAACGGAGATACCATATTTGGTCATGATTGACACATCTGCCATGTGTGTATTTGGCTATGTTAACGAAAGGGAAAAAAGACGCCTACTAGTAAACAATTATAACCTTTCTTATAGATCGAAGCAAAATGATCAGCTCGTTATTCTGAAAGACATATTTTTCTCTTGGGATTTCTCGACACTCAATTGATGAATGATAATGAAGATATAAGTGCGTGAGTCTGAGTCTCTCTCTCTCTCTCTCTCTCTCTCTCTCTCTCTCTCTCTCTCTCATCTCATGCAATGTAAATTTACTTGGCATAATCTTCTCTTTTGATACTGTTAATTTTATCAGTTACTTCATATAAATTGCAATCATATATGTATGTATTCACTCCTAATGAAGGACTGTCAATATAGGATTTTAATGTTTCCCACTTCAGGAAAATAATCAATGACCATTATTTCGAGAGGATTGTGACAATTGACCGACTGTCCAGCCAATACAAGAAGTGATCCAACTGCGTCTAATTCGAAGCTTTGTTTAGGCTCTTTTCATCAGACATACTGCGACCTTCTCCATGCTATGAGCAAAATGTATAAGGCAAACAATTGTAATGGAGATATTTCTTTATCTGTTATTTGCCGCAATATTTTATACACAAGATACATTTTCTCGTATGTGTTATTTGCTTCAAGTCATTCCTTTATTATTGTCCTCTGTACAAAATACAATCCACATGCAGCCATCACAAGGAGCTGTGCGTACTATATAAGTTTAACTTATATAACAGTGCTTTGTAGGGTGAAAATCACGTGATTTGAGTGGCTGTAAAACGTATATAAGCACATTTTAATAGTGAATGGCTCCAGCTGGAGCAGGGAAGGGTGAAAGATTTCAAAACAGATAGAAAATCGGAAAACAATTAATTTAAATGATGGGGGAAAATAGAAGTCTAATTTCTAATTTCGACTCCCTTCAAAATTGTTTACCATCTTGTTTACGTTCTGATAGATTTTTCACATAGCTTTACGCTCAGACAGATCTCCCAAAGAGGCCAGTATTTTAAAGGTTCACGCCCAATATTATAACGAGTCAACGACTTTTCACTGATTTATATTTACCTTACATCAAAGAGCATTCTATATTGACTGTTCGATAAGACATAAACACAAACACAAACATACACACACACATACATAAATACCCACATTTATAATTTTATTATGCTTTAAATTCCTAAGGATTTCATAGTAACTAATCCGATGCAAATTAAACTACTATGCAAACAAGAAGCAATTAAACCTTCAAAGTATGTGGAAGTATATGCATATAATATCTCAAAACATGTACCTGCAATTATAAATTCCCAATAACTGCTTGGGCTCTATTTCGCACTTAAAATGCATTTAAGGACTGATTTTATTCTATATGATAATGCGAGCTATTTCTTTAAGAAGACAACGCCTGTTTTGTTACGTATGGTCGGCGGATGAATACATACGGATTTATACACTTCAGACACGGATAACAAACTATTTCTTTTATATTGATCCAATTAAGACTGGTAACGATATTTGCCTTTTCTTGTGAAAGCATTTCTAATCGTACGCTCTGTAAATACAGCCTCAAATGACGTATCATATCGTTTTCAAATAGCATCAGCCAATCAAAACGCTTAACCTGAAACTGTGTCTGTTATGCTGTCAGTTAGATTGCTTGCTTTGTTAGACTGCAATTAGATCAAAAGCAGAGATGTGTATTGGGGCAAGTAGGTACGTAAGCAAAACTGTACATGAGCCATATAGATAAAAACATATTAGAGAGATCAATGTTATTGTATGATATTTGATTTAAGACCAAGAACAATGTTCAGATATTAAACTATAAAATCCAGAACAAATCTTATCATACCGTTGTCATATATGTCAAAGCACAGGTAACATAAATTGCATATTTCTACTATATTTTTAACTAAGTAATATTAATATCAAAGATAATCCTGTTTGTTGTGAGTGGGGTGGGGTGGAGAGCAAATGAATAAAGACTGGAAGTATTCAACGTGAGGCAGCGCACAAACGAACGATGCTACACATAGAAAAATAGAAACTAGACATATTCAAATAAAGATTTGACATAGTCAAATAAATGCTGGATTGCCCAAATACTTAAGAAAATTGTGAATGAATTCAAATACAGTACAAGTGATGCTCTCTGAACTGGAAATGCATCAGTTAGATCCGCGTTTTAAATAAACAAAACCAACTACAATTTCATTTTGAATTGATACCTTTTCACCGCGTTACTGAATGGAATCAATGGATTATAACGCCAATAGATCATTTGCAATTTGTTCACGAGTTAGAAAGACGGGAGGGAAATATTTAGCAAATGTTTATGGGCGCGAAAAGTACTCTTGTCCTCGGATTTATGTATAATCATTCTCATATTAGGATATAATATAATAATTATATAAGACCAATATTTCTTAGGCAGTACATCACTAAGTAGTCACGACCTTGTGCTATGCCATTGCAGCAGAGAATTCTATAGTTTTCACAATCTTTGGCATAATTAAACCACTTGTGTATATGGCAACGCTTTATACCTGATTAAACGTAACTATACAGATCCAAATTCATCGATTATGTTTGTTTATGAATTGGAATGGTTTCTTCAATTCATGTGGCATGTTCTCATTTATTTCTAGAAAACTGCTTATACGAAAGGATGAAGGCAGACCTTGCACCAATTGCTATCGGGGAAATGCGATCTCCAGCAGCGAATCCAATGGTACTGTCGAGGCAGTGAATTACATTTTACAATTTATGTTCTTTGAAGTAGCCTTGCAGGTCGTATTTGTCTTGGTGTTAAAGTAAATCCATATGTCGAGTATTTGATGTTAGACCATTCCTTTTAAATTTACAGTAGTTTTCATTATAAATATAGCAATTATTTCATCGCAGCTGGGAATATAGCTTTTAGTTTGCTTTTATCTTGGATCCAAATTTTCCAAATACGCCGGCAAAGTTGTTTTATTTTCACGTAAAACTGACAATTTCATGCAAGCTAGAATGACTGATTTGTCTACATGTTCTTCAGCGTAACAAAACACCGAATTAGCCGAAAGTCGATTGGATATTTCTTAAAAAGAAAGAGCGTTGAACGTAACATAGTCTTGATTCAGTCGTGGCATTGGTGTATCCCAGAACCAAGGTCACTCTCGACGCCAAGGTCACTCGACATAATTCGACTTTCATTTTAATGCCCATAGAAAGCAAAACCGGGGCCTGGGATAATCAAAGTGAACTGACAATGAGGTGCCCCAAATATTTCGGAGTAATGGCGACTCTGTGAGAACTACCTATCGTTTAAAGAATTAATTCACACTTTTAAAGTAACAGAGAATGTATTCCAAATCTAAGAATGGCATGTATTTTCTCCCTTGTACTAATAACTACCAATTGTATATACGGATATTGCCTGGGCAGGCCGCTATAATCGAAATCTTCTAGTCACGTTCAACCAGACGCTCGATTATGAATGACGAAGGCATTACGAAATTCTGGTCAAATTGTTCATTGATCTCTGTTATACTCAGGAAGCACTTCAGCAAACTTGAACAGACTTTAAACTACAAGGAAATTTGTCCCTGCAATTACTTTATCAGCATACGTTTTCTGTACGATACAGCTTAATCCAGATGCTAATTCCACGTGTCTGAACCACCCTATGAAAACGAACATGCCTTGAAAAATTGCAATATCTCATTATCACAATGACATATTATACCATCTCATCTTATTATCCAATGAAAACACTTCCACAACGTTTGACAAAGCCACGTTCTAACCTTACAAAACAAATGGCTTTAACTTGCCCCCAGCTTCTAGGTCCGAGATCGCAGGAAGCCATAGGAATGTATCATAATAAGAATGAATTTGAAAACAGTAAACATCTTTTGACTTTAGATCTGACAGGCAGTCATTTTGGCGATGTAAATGTAACGTGTTTACTGAGGAGAAAAACAAACGACTGGGTGGCAAATGAAATCAAAATCATCCAATAATAAAAAATAAAAATATTACTGGGTAAATGTGCACAAGGAATAATTTATGTAAAGTTATCATAAATATCCGATGTCTTAACTACTAAAACGTTTATTTAACAACATTCGCAAACTGTCAACGTTCAGTAAGACAACATTCAGTAACTGACAGTGACGTCATTCATTAACATTGATAATATTCAGTGATTTTATTGCTAGGCCATATATTGCCATGTTCCAGTATGCGTATAATGTATTGTCCCGTGTAGAATACCGACGAGGAACATCTTTACTATGTATTACGTTGATTGTTGTCTTTCATCAAGCGTTCTTGTATATTATCATAATAACGCAAAGTGGTCAAATCTCCATTTTATTTCTACCTCACATGAGTATTAAAATCATTAACTGCATTTAGATTTTGAATTGTTCATCGGTTGAAGTTTGTCTCTCGCAAACATGACTTACTGCATTGAACACATTTGTTTTGGTTTTATTTTGGTTTTTGTGTTATTGCCTAAATTCATATTCTATGTGTTATGTTGTGATGTTTAAAAGGAAAACCAATTTTAGATCAAAACGGTATGGACAACTAGATCGTCTAGAATTACGAGTACGTTTCATTCGATGGCATATTTTCATTGGCTACAGTGTTCAAGCTTATCTATATTTGTTTCTTATTCCGAACTCTCATTCTTGCTATTACTGTTGCTAGACCGTTATTTTTCTTTTAACGCTGGTATATGTTTACATGTAATTTCAAGTTTACACGGGATACCTTCAAAATAAACATATGTTTTTTTTTGTATTTTTTATATTAGCATAAGGCATGTTTCAATAGTTGCGTTGCTATTTTAGATTTGCATCAGAACCAGAATTCACAATATTAACATTGGCCGTAATAGTACGTTCAAGAATGTGACCACAAGTGATACTGTATTACAAACCGGTGCAGGAATGGAAATTGCACCCTCTGGATCAGACGTTTGTCACATACTTGGTAATCACCGTTTCTAAACCCTGTGTGGAATTTTCCTATCCAACATCAATGCAAATGAAGCAATCGATTATTCTTAGCCATCTATGTTCCTCCTTCTGTCACACCATTCCTCGGTTTTCCAATTAACTCTGATACATGCACTGTAGTGAAACATTGTTTAAATTTCCTTAGCATATTGCAAGTTATAAATTTTTGACAGCCAAATATTTGAGCCATCGTCAATCCTATCATTTGTATTGCTTTAATTACACACCGGGCGTTATATAGGATTTCAAATTTGTCTTCATCACGTCGAAACATTCATTATATCAACCGATAACTGAGGCAGGGGAGTATGTACATGTTCCGTGGAATCAAATAACGACGACCGGCAAAGGACGCCTACTGGGAACGAGCTAATTTTCTGTATAATTCTAATTTGGCACAGCTGTATATTAGCCTTGCAGGTCGTAATTTCATAAAACGCCTTAACTTGAGTATTTTTGCAACTAAAACATTTGCCCCGTCATGAACTTTGCCATCAGTGATAAGTTAAGATAATACTTTGGAATTAAAACCTAAAATATGTTCTGTATACTGGTCTGTCGTTCATTGTTGAATATTGATGTTGACGTTTTGTACAACCTATAAGTTATTACATAACTTAGACTGTGACCAATAAAGGAAAAGCCGATTAAAACATTACATATTGGATTAGTGTTTAAGAGCTATTGCTGCAGTCTTGCTTGACACTTTGTCGTAAAGCATCAGCCAATGATACTACTTGGCAATATCATCATGGAACCGACAATATTGAAAGTAACCAAACTTGTTGCATGCAGAACACGTTCATGATGATCTTAAACTATATTAATTAATAATCAGTAACATCTCTATCAAAATGTAAGCAAGAACAGCCAAATTTATTCCTATAACAAAATTAGATGAACATTGGTATTTTATATTATGGAATGTGCAATTCACGAACGATTAAAAAATAATGGGCGCTATAATCTGCAAATAATATTTGCTATGTTCAGATCTAATGTGCACTTTTTCATTACAGCCTAAACACTGTCGATGAGATCAACTGTGGTTTTACAAATCCGGTTCGATGATTTAGTAAACTCTTTCTACGATCTAGTACAAGAAAGCATTGATAAACAACCAGACTTTACACGTGTCATGGAACTTATTATGTTGAAAAGCCGACATAATTATTGCAACAATTGTTCGCTAGCATACATGGATTGTTTGTGAGGAGTGTGGGGTGGGTGGGGTTTTGACAGCGAAGGTATTGAAGAAGAAAAAGGAAACACGTTAGTGAGTGCAAAAGATCAAGAAGCAGTTTTACGTATGTGTACCATATATCAGCCAGATGAGAACTTTGGCAAAATCATTAATAAACAATAAATACTGCATGCAATATTTTGGAATAAACTTGATCGATACATCGTGTGCTTAATAAATATGTTGACTCTTCACAATGAATATGTTCTCTCTATAAAGAACAAGTTATCTCCTTTCAAATAAACTACCATTAAAGTATATAAACAGTGTATGTTTCCTATTTATTTCAAATTTGATCAGTTAGAAGACGAAAATTCACCTTTTCCTATTGTTTTATCACAAAGTCAACTGGTTAGAAGCTATAATTCATCGATTTGGGGGGGGGGGTGCACATCATTATGCAAGGATGAATCTAATAAAAGAAAGAAGGGCTGGTAAGCGTCGAATGACAAGGCAGAATAACAATGGCAACGCATCGAATATTGAATTTTCGTCTGCTAAATAATCAATTCATTTATAAATATGTTCAAAGAGTCATTTGTTCAGAATAAAAGCTTATTTATTAAAACTGTGTACCACCGAAATTATGTTCCAAAGTATATATGTATCGCAGTATAATGCAATTATATCAGGGACAACTTTTTAATTATTTATGACAGGGGCATGATGCTTTTTAATTTTACAAAACGCCCTATGTTAATAGCTGGAATATAAATATTGCGTTAATTTCGAGCAAAATAGCAGCATTTTATATCCCTTACATTATTTCGAAGAAACACAAATAATTTAAAATAAAATAAAATAACACAGCTCAAAATAAAGTCTAACCTCTCACCCCACCCCACTGCCTTGAAACTGCACAATATAACACTGATTTGCTATGTACGTTCCCTACTCACGAACTCTGCCAACGTACCATTGCAGTGACTAAGTGTCCGCGCACTAATGTTATTTATACGTTGGTTGTCACACTGGCTAAGCTAAGGCAAGAAAAGCTGAATTATAGGGAGATGAACATTATTTTAAACCTGGACGAAGTACGTACATATAGAATTCAGAAAGTAGAACAGCATGATATATTCCCCTTGTTCAGTGTTAACACCAGGAAAATTAGTTAGTCAGATATGTATTGATTTAATAATGACTTGTGTCTGTTTAAAAGTACTCTGACCAATTCTGCCCTAGAATGCGAAATAATTTGGAATCTTTCACAATACCCTGAAGCACTGGCATCCTTGGTCATAAGTACGCACATGTGACGTGTGTCAGAAACAAATCGAGTAATACATGTATACTAATGTGTACCAAGCCATAAGGTCTTCTAGACTGAAGCTCGAATATTGTTTTGCAAATACACTATTTCAATGTGTTGGCATTTTCCAGAAGTTAACACATTGCTAGTCCCGAAGAGTGTTGCAAGGCTGCTCTCTTGTAAAACCCATTTTCACTTCTTAATAATTCTTTTAGACGAGCTCCCACAGAAACAATTGAAAATTATTTACTCCCTACACGAAAACGACGTTTATTTGTTTTTACCGTTTTCGAAATGATTCGTATCGACATAAAATGTTAAGAAGGAGGTCGTGTTACTGAATTTACATACAATTATGCAGTCGATAGGGTAATATAACAAGCATCTACCATCAAGACAAAACATTTCAGAAGTCAAAAACAAAATCCAAAAGCGCTGGCAAACAAATTAAACAGAAAAAATGCAAAAAGAATTCAAAATGAAGCATAATACGTTGTGTGGGTACACTTCATAGGCGTTTCTAATACAATATACTAATAGGTCTGTATGTGATATGGCATATCAAAATTAAGGGGAACAAAACAGTTGTTGGCATTTGTTTCTCCAGACGAACAAGCCCAGGAACATAAAATACTACTTGATGAAATCTCCACAAGGTTTTAGATGCATTAACGTTCTGTTCAGCTATGCAAACATAGTATAATATAGATTTTCTCTCTCTCTCTCTCTCTCTCTCTCACTCTCTGCATTTCTGTATTTTTGAATTTGCAACGGATGAGATAACCAAGATTGATGAACTAATAAGCGAAATCGAAATAATCATGATGGCATTTCTATAAAATGTATTAACTAAAATAATAACATAATTACCTAAAAGAGTTTTTCGAAAACGCTTAATGAAATACTTTAAACCCCTACAAATGTCGTGTTTTAAAAGGTTGCAATAACAAATTGGATTTATCGCACGAGGCAGTCTAATTCACACTCGTATTAACTACGGATGCATTGATGCATGTGAATGAAGTTTTATCACTCTTTAGTCATCGAAATGCGATCAATGTGCATCGGACCCTATGTAGTCATCAAACTGCGATAAATACGCGCTTAACACCTTGCAGTCCTCAAACTGCATTATTTCCAATTTTTTCTGCGTCTGCTAATATCAAAGGATAATGGATACAATGTACATTTACAATTAAATATTTCCTCCACCCCCAATTATTTTATTGACACTTTGACTCATTACTATGAGCGACACATCAAGTACAGTACACCAGCTGATAATGTATATTCAGAAGCACCAAAATTCCTCAAACTCTGCCGAACATGAATATGTATCAGCCATACAATATGTTGTGGTGTTTTTAAAATGTCATCTCACAAAATACTTTATTGTAATGCGTGGCACATTGTAAGGTCATTAGCAGTAGTACATAATTATTTCGTAAAGAGGAATCAAAATCTTTCTAGCGGCCTTGAGTGGCCGAGTGGTCTAAAGCAATCTCCGTAACGGATCATTGCCACCTCACCTCTGTCTGCGTCGGTTCGAGTCTCCGATTTGGCCAATGTGGTGGGTATGTGATAAAGCTTGCCAGAAGCTTCTCGTGGGTCGGTGGTTCTTTCCGGTTTTTCCCCCGGGTTCTTCCTCCACCATTAATACAGGCCGCTATGTATAGCCTATCGTGTCCTGAAAAATGGCGTTAAACCCTACAACAATAACGACAACAACACAATCTTTCTCGGCCAATTAAAACTGCTATTAATTAACGATGGAACAAGCTTCAGTTGCTACTGAAATATTTCACAGGAAAGCGGAGAGAGAGACAGACATAAAAACGGACAGTAGAACCAATAATAATATGGCTGGATGCAGAAGCTATATCGAAACACATGGACAGCTGCACTAACTACTCTTATGTCAAGCCACTTTAGAGTTTGTGTGACGAAAGCCATAAAGGAATCAGCACAAGACTTAAATGTGATGTCCCAATCACTGTTTATTTCAAAGAAGAAAATCTACGGATCCTGAAATATTGCAGTCTCTCTCTAAGATGCAAACTAAAGATGAACGAACTGTAAATAAACGGAAAATGAACGACTCGCAAACACTGTGCGGATGCAGAACAAATGAAAAATGAACGACAACCGAACTTATATACGGAACACTACTTGTCGCAAACATCAAACGCTGAGTCACAAACGTAAAACGGTAAATGATAAATGGTGGACAATAAACCATCCAATTATGATATTGCTGGATTCACATTTTTTGTGTTTGCAAACGCAGTCCTGAAGGCACGTAAACAAACAACTCATGACTTAACGAAATAAATGGTAACATTAGACAAAGGAATAGTCAGTTGAGATGTTAATATAGAAAAGAACTGAAACGCATTCATTTTATGCCCATACGCCTGGTCTAAAAAAAGCAAATTATTTTTACATGTTTTCAATCCAAACAAAGCACACGAGACATATCGATAACACACACACACACACACACACACACACACACACACACACACACACACATACATACATATATATATATATATATATATATATATATATATATATATATATATATATATATATTGAGAGAGAGAGATAGATAGATAGATAGATAGATAGATAGATAGATAGATAGATAGATAGATAGATAGATAGATAGGGGGAAGAAGAAGAAGAAGAAGAAGAAGAAGAAGAAGAAGAAGAAGAAGAAGAAGAAGAAGAAGAAGAAGAAGAAGAAGAAGAAGAAACAAGGAAATAACTGGATTCCATAATCAATATGAAAAGCTTAGAAAATGATTTTCCCTTTATAGAATTAATAGTTATTGTATTATCCTTCCTCGCAGCTGTCTAGTCGGTAAGTTACCCTTCCCTTAGCAACAATTGAATTCGTGTTATTTGTGTGACCACCATTTCTTACATGTAAGAGCTTTACTCTGACCTTACAATTCTTCCCAATTCCGAGAAAGTCAATTGTGTTTATACGGGAGATTGTTGACAATAATTGGGCACAATAGAAAATAATTTAATTGGATACGCTGCTTGTGTTGCTTTGAATCTATCCTTGGGCTTTCTTCCATATAAATGACATGGTCATAAGTATATCATATTCACAGTAAAAACGAATAATGTACTTAACAAATTTTAGATAAGAGCAGAACGTTGGAATAGCCCTTCGAAGACGCACACACACAAGTATCTTCTCTACCTTCGCCATAAATAGCAATTACAATTCAGACTGAAGTAATGAATGTTGAGTTCAAATTAAACGATTACGATCCTGAACTTAGTTCTTAAATTAATTACAAATATTTTGATTACCGTATATACTCGTTTATAAATTGATTCAAGCTGCAAAAGTAAAAGATCCGTATAAGCGATAGCAAAATGTGCGCGCAGACCAGGGTATATATTGTGTGTCCTACTAATTAATCCTATGAAATTACGCAGAACTAGATCTGCCGGGGCAATTTTAAACGGCTTATATGGGTCTTGCAGTTTGCAATTGGACTCACAATTTCAACAGGTATATATGGTAAGCAGAGGATATGCTTGATGATTCGTCATGAGAAACTTCATCGTTAGTATCGTGGGCGTCAATAACTTATTATCCAATATGGGAATATGTTTTCATTCCGGTGTGTCTGTGCGTGTGTTTGTGTGTACGCACATAATACAGTACCTCCTCTACGTCGTTTATTATGGACACTTCAAACCTAGGATACAATATGGATGGTTTACAGATAATCGAAATAGTTGTAAAATCTGTAGTTGCTTTTACTCATCTAACAACTCGAATAGTCCTCTGAGCGTGCTCACGAGGAGTAATGACACTTTTCCGTTCATTCGGTATTGTACAAAATGTAAAGTGTAGACAGTTTTATAGTGTATCTCGTGCTACACAGTACACGACACACAGGTAAACCGTTATACATGATTTTCATGACCTGTAAATATATCAAACATTTTTCTAATTTGAGTTAATACGTGAAGGCATGTTAAGAAGGTGCTAAAACTTGTTGCGAGTGAATGTTTAAGTGCAGAGTTTGTAATTATTTAGAAATGTATGGAGATACATATCTAAACGTAACACGTGTAATAACGTATGGTATACTTATTACAACATGTATTTCAAGCCCTTTTATAATGCATAATGGGGTGGTAATGTGCCAGGAACTAAAGTACGCATCTACCAATACATACACCTTATTGCACAAACCCATTTCTTCCGCTTGAAACAATAAACCTTTGCCCAGAAGGGCATTGAACGAACATGAAACAGGTATGTTGTCCTTTGGTCTTAATTTGGAAACAACCTAAATACTCATCCTTTCATCAGGCCGAATCTTGATAAACGTAAGGCGTGGCAAACGAAAACCAATATAAGTCGAACCGGCCTACAAAGTGTAATATCATGTTCGTGACCGGGCATAATTTATCATCTTCAAGCGTATGACAAGTTACCATAAATAACAGAAACACGTCAATGCTTCAAATACTTAGCTAAATTAACATGGTGTTGCATCTGAATTATATAACAATAGTGTACAAGGCTAACGGTGCAGTTTTCAGTGATATATACATGGCTATAAGGCGGTTTTCAGTGATATATGATACAACAGCAGTTCTCATTGATATATACATGATTACAAGGCAGTTTTCAGTGATATATGCATGATTACAAAGCAGTTTTCAGTGATATATGCATGATTACAAGGCAGTTTTCAGTTATATATGCATGATTACAGGCAGTTTTCAATGATATATGCATGATTACAGGGCAGTTTTCAGTTATATATGCATGATTACAGGGCAGTTTTCAATGATATATGCATGATTACAAGGCAGTTTTCAGTGATATATGCATGATTACAAGGCAGTTTTCAATGATATATACATGATTACAAGGCAGTTTTCAGTGATATATGCATGATTACAGGCAGTTTTCAGTGATATATGCATGATTACAGGGCAGTTTTCAGTTATATATGCATGATTACAGGCAGTTTTCAGTGATATATGCATGATTACAGGGCAGTTTTCAGTGATATATGCATGATTACAAGGCAGTTTTCAATGATATATACATGACTATAAAGCAGTTTTCAGTGACATGAAATTTAAACTATTATGCAAAAGAGTTTCACTAGTTGAAATCTTAATACTCCGCCGATAGGCTATTTTTGTCGATATCTTAGAACTAATAATACAACAGAACAGCAGATGCGGCAGAACTAGTCAGGTTCAATCAATTCTTGATCTATTTTGCTCTGCAGCAGTCTTGTAGCGAATCGGATAATATTGTCAACATTTTTTCTTTACTTGTATTCTCAAATCCTATTTTTAATTATCTGGTTGGTGAAAGTCGAAATGGATGCTATATATAATACAAATAATGATATTATACAAGTCAGATTTGTTGTAAATTGTATTCTTTGTAGATTCGAACCCAGGTCACACACACACACACACACACACACACACACATATATATATATATATATACGTTGCTGTGTGGTTTATATATAAACGTCATTACGTCATTTCGTATATTTGGATCATAAATTAGATACATTTTAACTTTCGTAGCACACACTTCCACCATTCTGTTTTACTCAAACAGGACCGTCATTTCAATTTTTCAATTTTACAGCACATGCAAATTCGGTGGAGGGGATGATACACCCACACCCACCCCCTTCCATGATGTCCCTCTACTCAATTCCACAAACATCATATTGTGACCTTGTTTGAGATTTTGCACCCGTCTTTAATACTGTTTATTCTTCTTAATACTGGCAAACATGTGCAGCCTATCTTGTGCTAAAAATTGGCGTTAAACCTTACAACAACAACAACCAATTTTGTCACGATGTGTCAGCCATTATTATTATTGTTATTATAATTATTAATAATAAAATATTAATAACAACAACAACTGACTAAATATATGTTACATTGCATCACCCAGTGTAATATTTACTACGTGCAGTGCCATATTGAATTACGCGACATAAATAACAAAGTCGTTCAAGGGCCGTATTCATGGTTTCGCATAACCGGTTTAACTATTCAATTCAACTCTTTTCTGACAATCCATTCAGCTATAACAAATGAAAGATAAATAAAAGGGAAATATCGTAACCAAACAGACCTAATTATGTCCCTGGAGATTTCCCATAGTACGAACCACTTAATTTATCCTCATCCACCTAAATGTTCATTTTGAGATGAAAACGTTGAAGAAAACGTAGATGATTGAACGGTAGTAAATATAAAATTGAAAAAGTGGGTGTTATCTGACAAGTTATCTCACCTTACGCATCGTTTCATTATGTCCCTCACAATTAGATATTAGCGAGCTGTTCGGAACTTTATTTTCCGTACACATCAATGTTAACGCTTCTGTACTTTATGACCCAGTGATAATCCGATAATAATAAATTTGCTGCACAATAAATGTACTTATTGAATCAAGAAAGCAAAATGTTTGTCAATAATCAAACATGTGTGATGCAACTATTTAATCTAGTCTTATTTGCAGTATGCTCTTGCTTTTGGATCCAGATACATGTCAACGAAAACTGCTTGTCCTTTTACTGATGACAAAACCGCGTAGACTGGTCATTTTCTTTTAAGTCTACTTATGACTGCATTGCATTGAAAATATTTAAACAGTCTTGTTTAACCACCTGGTTCTTACATACGTGAGAAAAATAAGCATAGAAAAGGTAAACACAAGTACGGGTAAAATTTCAACACAAGGATTCAAGTAGAATGCTTCAGATTTTATTGATACCGAATCATCAGCCAAACAAAATTCTTAGAACCAATGCTTAAGTGGAAGTGGCAACTAGGGCATGTGATTAAATGTGGAAGACTTCTACAATAAGTTGCGTCGTATTTCTAGTGTGCTGCGCCTGTCGCGTCGAATCAATCATGTAGAATTTACACACTGGAAAAAAACAGATGTTGTTTTCACAAGTTCGGATCGAACGGATTGTGAGTACAGAAGAAAGAACGTTTTCGTCAGATAGCATCAAGAACTTATCATAAAAATCCAGTACTTAATGCAAGTCTTAATCGTCGTATGTCGCAAGGTATTCCCAGTATGCCAGCTCGATGTGGTTTTATATTATGTACTACTTGGAGTATGTGCACAAATACAAAACCTAGTTAAACTAATTATTAGTCTCACTAGAGATTAGATTAGCTATTTTGGAACCGATAAGGTTTATAAATGAGACTCAAATTTGCCAGCGACTTGTATATTTAAACAAAATCTATGTGGAATGAGAAAGACCTCCCCACCCTCACAAAACCAACAATCTCCCCCCCCCCCCACACACACACAATTTTAGTTATAAAATGAGCGATTTTGATAATTTTACGTTGTTTTACTGCAAAGACCAGATAAAGTAAACGTTTTTCAATGCAAAATAAACATAAGATATTTGCATAGAAAAACTGAAGCATCAAAATATAGACCCACCTAATTTTAGCAGAAAACTGTTCCTTTTAAAAAGGTGTACACAATTAGAAATGTTGCGTCAAACTACGACTATGTGTTTATAAGTAAATAATGCAATGGAACTATTTCATACGCAATCCCTCATTTACTAAATTAAAATACACTGCTTTGATGCACTAAAAATGCGACACTTGCAGTCAGGATTTAAAGCCGAAGACACACGAGACATGCGGACGCTCGTCATAAAGATTCACTATGGAATTGTTTCGCCATTTCCACTGAAAGCGACCGGTATTTTTGATTTGTTTTTTCCATGCGGAATTTAACTTGGATGCTGTCTTATATAGTGGCACTAGTAAGGTGTCATATGGTGCGGATCCAGTTAGGGCGTATTCGGGTTGGAGGTCATAAATAAGTAGGCACATGGTGGGCAAATGGCTCGTAGCATGAAACCCTTGATTGGGAGCCTCGGGGAAAAATCCATCGAAAACTCAAGCAATTTAAGCGTTTAAAGTTATACTATTAATCATCGAACCGTATGAAATGAAAACGTTACGAAGCGTTCCTGTTGCACTACGCTGATTTTGTATTATTAGTTTTGGAGGCTGCGTTGTATGGAGGGATGGGCTGGCGAGGAACAGTTCTAACAAAAGGATTACTGGGTGAATGAATGTACATAGATACTATGATTTTGTGAATGATAATATCGATATCCAAGCAATTAAATAACAATAGAATATATAACTCTATATATGCGACTTTTTTCCATGTAGCTAAGACATTACACGAAGCACACTGGATGCCAAGTTTTAATTTTCAAAACATTTGAGAGAAAAAATAAATTCACAACGAAATTCTTCCCTAAATAAGGATATCGCTCAGAACATTATTTATCAAGTCGGTACCCACACGAGAAGACAATTCAAATGATAGTTCTAAAACAACACACACACAGACACACACACACACACACACACACACACACACACACACACACATATATATATATATATATATATATATATATATATATATATATATATATATATATATATATATATATATATATATATATATATATAAATCTGGCAAAACCATTAATGTTAAGACGGAACCGCCGTTCCGCCAAAGGCATATAGTATAAACAAAGCGACAATGATCCAATATGGAAACATATTTTAGATAATTCCTTGAAGAATGCGGAATGTTCCAAATTGTACCTGACATAGGATTACTATACTTAACTGTACAATCCGTTGGTAATTTCGCAAAAGCATCCCCCGTTTCTAGTGTCTAAATAAGCAAACATTTGAAAGTGAACTTCTAAATGAGGACGGAATGAATGATACACTTAAGCATGCATAACTCTCTTCTCTCAGTTACAAATATAATCAACAAAACATATGTTTCGATTTCAATGTCATGTCTGACAGAGCCCTTCAGAGAATGTTAAGTGGGAGTGTAAATAGCAATCGTCATGCAATAATGTAAAAGTAACTGAATATAATAACATCACGCAAACATAAGATAATAACCGATAAAATATGCAGCCTCCATACTCTTCATTTTGATGCTAATGAAAAGTACAGACTGACAAGATAGAAGATATGGCGAAACGCGACTCACTTGAAGCTACATTTTCATTTGATAGTATGATTCCAGCTGCTTATATTGACCGTAAATCCTGCTATTATATAACTCCCATGGGAAATACACATCCGGATTGGAAACATGAATCAGGACACAAAACCGGAGTCAGAACATACAACCTTCCTAAAAATTTCGTTAAAAAGCAAACTCTTTTGGCAGCAATGCCATGATTAATGTCAAACGTTCAAAATGTTTATCGATTACACAAACTTGTTCATAATGAGGAGAAGGATAAAGAATAGACACACTAAATTAACTTCATTCATCTTTGATAATATTTTCGTCATACAAATAATACAATAATTAATTCCGTAAGCAAAACGTAAAAATGAAGAAGAATAAAACAACAAAAAACAAACAAACAACAGAACATTAATGCAACCAGTTGGCTGCTAGTAAGTAGAAATAGTCCAATAATTCTAGTCACTGCGACGAACTATATAGTCATAAACATAACACAATTCAAAAGCTATATATAAACGTGTGTGTGTGTGTGTGTGTGTGTGTGTGTCCTATTGCTATTTGACACTTAGCTTTGTGCCAGTATCAAGTTTGGCAGAAGCACTATTGGATGCGCATTTCTGTACTTGTACAAATTCAGTTGGGTGCATATGTGTGTATCTGTGTTTGCAGAGATAAACATATGCGAATGATCGTGGCAATAAGAAATATACATATTTTTTAAATTAAGACGTTTCTTGGAGACTGGTTGCTTTGATGGTCGGTACATTGCAATCATTCCGTCATTGCGTGTTTGTCCTCATTGCAATTCAGTTCCAGGTAAAATGTCTCTAAATAGCAGTCCGCGTACCGACTCAAGCCGAATTGGCAAGAAAAGTATTTGTACCGTCTATACTCATAATATCGGTCCATCTCCAAATATAATAGAAATATACATGCTGTCGAATAATCTGCCGGCAGATCAGGGTAAAATTTTGTTTCTTCCGTTGATTAATTTGAATAAGCTTCGTAGACTCAAATCTGCTTGGGTGTTTTGCGACAGCAGATCTGAGTCTGTGAGGCTTGCAGTTGGAGCTGTGAATAAATACAATAAAACGTTTACAAGAGGTACATGCGAGTAGTTATATTCGGTACCAGGTTAAAAAGCAGTACTCATCAGCGATTGTAGACTACCACATTTACAAGATTGCACTTTCGTCAATGTAATTATAGCCAAAAAAGCATATATGTGTACTAATATTGTTAAATCATAAAATACTCACATTTCTAGTGTAATAACTATTAGCCAGTGTGGCGTAATTTGCTCAGATAGATGAATTTGAAAAAAAGTGAAAAAGAAAAATCTGTATAACAGTAGCAATCGCACAGACTATACGCGTTTCTGGTAGTAATCCGTATTATCGAGGTGTTTGTATTACCGGGGTTGTGAAATATAGGAATACGAAAGGAACATTTAAAAGAACATGCATAACAGTATCAAAGCGTACTTAGTATCGGAGAAGAATATTATAAGGAGTTCAATGCAGCTGAGGTCTTTCTTGCATCATAATAAATGCGTATATGTGTAATAATTGGCACATGCATGTGTGTATGCTTCACTAATACCTTTTTATGATATACGTAAACAGCTAATATTCGTGACCTCTCTTGTAGAGATATTTATCAGCTGCGAATACGCCAAGACTATAGTAAGAGAGCGTTCTTTATAAATCACGATACTAATTCAGTTCAGATAGTAAACCTATGCCAAAACCATGACATTAAAACTTCAGTAACTTGAAATTCCTAAGTGCTCATGATTAAACCTTTTTTTTTTATCGTTATGTATGAAATCTGGACGAATGCTTCTGTGTAAAGAAAATGTTATGAGACGCGCCATTTTCCTGACCTACATGTGTTTGAAACATATGCTTTCAATTCCACACCAAAGAGTCATGTGCTAATTTTAGTAATGAAATGAGAGTTCTAGCCCCAAGACAGAAAGGGCTAAAATTCCATGAAGAAAAAAAATGACTTTTTAAGTTTACAGCTAGGATAAGCTCTCAGAAGATTTGTTTTTCTACAAATAACATTCATTATCAACTAAAACTGGCAATACAAACCAATATATATATATATATATATATATATATATATATATATATATATATATATATATATATATATATATATATATATATATATATATATATATATATATATATCCATTTCCAGGTGGGTTCCCATTTAGTACCATATGTCATTTAGTTGCTACCGAATTATGCAATAGTGCACACTCAATAGCAGGGAAAACAAACAACTCTGGATGATTCTGAAGTATCAAATTTTTAATAAGCACTGAACCTGAAAGTTGAATGCGCCCAAAATTAATATTTTATTACATTTAGACCAGGAGATTACTTGGGAAAGGTCATTTCGACCTTTATTTCTAATTTCTTCCGGACCCTGAGTCCATATTTACAGGAGTAACCAACGCCAAAACATACTAGTCCAAAAGACATTGGCAAATCCCAGTTCGCAAGGCAGACCGTCCACAACTTGTCTTTGCAACACCAGGTTGGACATACCAATAGGCATTCATGCCGTTCAGGGTCCAGAATGCACCAAGCATTTTCATCCGAATGATGAGGAAACTGCTAAAACCTTTAAGAGGGACCGGAGTTTCAAATTTCATGGACGATTTGTTTTTGGCGACACCTATTTGAGAAGAACACGTGCTCTTACTGAAAACAATTCTGGAACGACTTAGACAGTCAGAGCTAACCGCCCGTCACTCGAAATGTCAGATAGTATTGCGGAGATTGGCTTATATCATTTATATAGGATACACACTCAGTGAAGATACATTAACCAGATACAGTGGTAAAGTCGACTAACTTCTGAACGCCGCACGCCCAACTACAAAACTATAAGTACGATTTTTTTTAAAGGATTTGCATGCTATTATCATTAGTATATTGCATACTTCAGCGCTATTGTTAGTCCGTTGACTGACGTGGCAAGGAAGAAGGCTCCAACAAAGGTTATTTCGACAGACACTTATGAGAGAGCATTTCAGACGTTGAAGGATAGGTAGACGTCAGACGCCGTAGTGAGACAACCGTACGTGGCAAAGGACTTTCTCTTACGTATCGATGCTTCTGATAGGGGTCTTGGTACAGGTTTACTGCATAAGCATGATGGGATATTATTTCCGGTAGCGTATGGGAGTATGAATGTGTTGCCAGCTGAGCATAAGTATTAGGTTATTTAAAGAGAAAGCCTAGCGGTTATCTTTGAGATCTCTAAATTTTAGCGCTATATGTATGGGAACAATTTTATTCTGGAAACTGACCACCAGCCACTTGGCTTTTTGGCCCAAGCTAAGTTGATAAAGGTTTTTTAATGAGATGATCATGATTTCTTCAGGAATATCAAGTTCAATTGCGTTGCATTCATGTAATCGCCAATCTAGGAGCAGATTTTCTGAGCAGACTAATTGATTCTGATGTTAATGGGTCATATAAGGACATGTAAACAATAATTTGGATGCAACTTCAAACTTCGAAGAGCAAAATCCAAGACTTTTCTCTTACAAATGGAGCCTATGTAAAATATTGAATTTTGAATCAGCACGGAACCTTAAATTTGAATGCACCGAGCATTAAGATTTTATTAAGGTGGAGTAATTGGGAAAGGTCATTTCGACTTTTATTCCTATTTTCTTCTGTGTCAGTGTTAAAACATAAAAGGTGCCAGTGTTCCAATTCAATGAAATTGATCTGATATCTTAAAACGGGTTTTGAGAAAGAGATAGCTGAACTTCCGATCCGTGTCAAATAGTCATTATACAAATTAAGGGAGATGTGATAGAACGTAGTTCAGAGATTCTGACTGACGAAACAAAACTGCTTATGATTGGCCAAGTAAAATTAAGGTGTACACCTTGGACGTAATAGGCTTTAAAGTGACAACCTTAATCGAACTTCTTCATTCCGAAATTTTCCGAGAGAGAGAAGGTTGGCTCCGAGGAAACCTAGACAAGCATAGTGCTCTATTCGTTAAACGAGAAAGAGGCCATGTGTCTGTCTTGTGAGAAAGACAGGGTTTAGTGTTGATGCACAAGTTCTAAAGTTAAACGCATGAAGAAAACTGATTTCAGAGAGAAAGGTAACTCGACAGTCCGAGGACGGAGCCCGGAAAATGGAACGAGTGAAGTCCGAAAAGGGAAAGTGACGAGTGAAGTCCGAAGAGATAGAAGTGACGAATGAAGTACGAAAGGGGAAAGTGACGAGTACAGAGTAAAATCTAGACAGCCAAATAAGGACGAGGTAGCCGGAATAGGACGACTCGAGGAAATAGGAAACGTTGGAACACGGTCGAGATGAAGGTGATTCAATCAGTCGTGGACACTGCGCTCTTTTCACCACTCGTTATGATAATGAAATAACTCCATATTAGATACCTCTAGTAAATCCTGTTTAAATCGTTTTAAGCTGAATTGAAATTACCACTATTAATTTGTTTACTTAAATTTGTTTTTTTTTTGTCCAAGAGGTCTTTATTTCTTCTCAATAATCTTGCCCAGTTTTATGTTGATATTCTATCTTTCAATCATACCTGGTCATATATCGAGCGAAGTCATTCCCTGGATAACTTAGCTAAATCAAATTAACTACCACCACCATCCCCCCCTCCCTTACGAAGACGGAGACGTTACATGATGTATTGCAGATATGTGCACAAAATGAATCATCTGCATACAACATACAAGTGAAGCATGTGTAAAACAAATCTTTTTAGATGCGAAGCAGTTAATTGAAAATAACGATGATACGCATTATCTAAATAACAACCTTCAGAGCAAAGGCGTTCATGTTCTCTCAACCGGTGCTGGTGTTGTTTTTTTCCCACCCCTCTTGGCAAGAGACACGGCTATCCTGCTGGGACCATTTTATCAACTGTATATCGTTATTGTAAATGTAGATAGCGCCTCGTGGTCTTTGAGCATGTGAAATGATTAATATAACCTGGGGAAAACGTAATGTTTTTAACAGTTGCGTACATATATAAAAACAAAGATCATTCAATACCGTTTAGGTCTATTCAGAAAAGAAAACAAACGTTTTGGTGGTACGACGCAGACAGCTGTTATCAGATTCGGTATTTTCAATTTAGCTCCCAGTAAGTGCATGCTAAATCATCTAAGACGTGTTATCGGTTCAAAACAGTACAATCGTATTTTCCGTGCAAACATGCCACTGTTAATCGACAGATTATTTTCCAGTGTAATTCGCTCACATTTAAACCCAGTGGATGGGGTGTGAGTGTACGTATAGAACTCTGATTTCCGGTATTAAAAGGTTCGTTCAGGACGGTTAGCATTCGGATTTTTTATAAAAGGAAACAGAGGTGAAACCATTTACCAATGTATCGATGCATCGACAATGTTCTGTTTTGTTACCCAAAAAACTTGAGGTAAAACAATTCACCGACGTCTCGATGCATCGATAAATTTGCTGCTTTATTAATAGAGCTTCACGTGAAATGATTCAGCGATGTGTCGATGCATCCATACTTCTGCCACCTCGATATACACATTGAAGCTAAATTTGGAAAATTGATTCAAATGGACATTTACATTATAAAAGCTGATTGTATTCTTTACATAATAATTAGCAGCCGTTTGTCACTTTATTCTTTACGTGTATCGATATGTACTGTATCCTATGTTGTTTTAATGCGACACAGGACCGAATTCCCTCGGTCCAATTTTTCATTGCATTAAGTAGCAGACAAGAACAATGGGTGATATTTGTAACACAAGTATACTATTATGCATTACGAACTCTCAAAAAATGTCGCATTCTTTCCTCATTTTAACCTCCCATAATATATAAGGTTATAGTGCTTAGTAATAGTACTCAAAAGAAAAAAAAAGAATTAAAAAAAATAAATAGCTTTTCATGAGTGAAGTTCCAAGCATGATGACTCAAACTGCATTTTACAAATCGACGTATTTTGAAACATAAATCCACTATAATTGCGCACGTTGAGTCTTTAAATGTTTACAAGCAAACTAGCGATCTAATATAGGAAAGATCGTAAATTATGCACGGTCTTCGACAAAGAGTACAACTATTTTATGTATAATTTATCCTTTCTAAAGGATTCCCATGATTCTCCAGGTAACATAAGAGATACAACTGGAGATTTGTATTGCTAATTTAAGCCGCATACAACTAGTTTAATCACACAAACGGTTTATCTCCGTTACAAGATTTAACGGCGCGTCAACTTAGTATAATATATTTAACACATGCATCTCTAAATAGATTCAATACAGAAAAGATACGGCAGTCAGCAAGCATAAAACCGTAATATGTAAGATACAGGATTATATCTTGAGTCACAATGTAGTCCAATTTATAATAACTATGATCTAGACACTGCATGCTTCAAGCTTTTTCAAATTACGTAAGACTGCCGCGGTGTCTCAGTGGTTAGACCGTCCGCCTCGGATGAGGGAGGTCGCGGGTACGTGTATGTATGTATGTATGTATGTATGTATGTATGTATGTATGTATGTATGTATGTATGTATGTATGTATATATGTATGTATGTATGTATCAACACATGTCTTGATACGATTCTGATTGTTGTTGTTGTTGTTGTTGTTGTAGAGTTTAACGCCATTTTTCAGCACACGATAGGTTATACATGGCGGCCAGTATTAATGGTAGAGGAAGAAACCGGGGAAAACCCCCGGAAAGAACCACCGACCCACGAGAAGCTACTGGCAAGCTTTCTCACATAACTACATTAGCCGAATCTTTGACTCGAACCCACGCAGACAGAGGTGAGATGGCAGTGATCCGGAACGGAAAGCGCTTTAGACCACACGGCCACTTGGGGCCCCCTAATACGATTATGATACTAAAGAGAAGTCCGTTTCGATAACATAAATTGAAAATTAAGCCACATATAAGAAGTGCTCGGGCAATACATCAGCGGATTCGCTGGGAATGCTGGGAATGCTAAATTATTATGCAACATATGAGGGGATGATTCATTAGGTATGTATAACTATATGTATTTGTGTGTATGTGGGTTGATGAGTATTATTGTGCAAAACCAAAACAATCTATCTTCAAGTGTTCAACAAGACAAATAGGGCGTGTGCTTCACTGAAATAATACACAGCCCTTTTACTTCTAACCAACTACATTGTCAAGAGGATTGGTGCTCCAGAATTAGTTATTTGGGGTGCAGGCCATGAGGGTGGTAGCCCTGTGTAATATGCGTTAATCACAGGGGAACAATAGAGTTCTTCACGCATGCCGCAGTAAAGGAGAATAAGTTGGTTGTGTGTTGATGTGTCAGTACATTTAAATATGTTCAAGGCTGTACCAGGTTTGCCGTGTACTTAGCTGAGAAATACTATTTTTAGTATAATTCGTCCTGAATGGTACTTAGGCTTAAGTTAAAATTTATTCTCGCAATCTAAATATGAGTAACGTAATTATTTCCTAATTAAAGATACCACAGCATTTAAAAAATCTAAATTTTGCGAATGGGATTCGATCATGAGCTATTGGCATGACAAGTCGACATGTTTCTACTCGTCCTTAATGCGTTGAACAGTTGTTTCGCAGTTTGTTTTCTACTACAGTAGAAAGGTCTATCCAAAAGTTAAGACATGGCGGCAGTGCAAATAGATAATTTCTTTAAATATAAAGTCGCCACAAACAAGTGACACATAAATGACAAAAAAAAAAAACCTTACCGATTGTTGTAATCACTGTAAGAGAGAAGTAGAAAGCACCAGCGAATTTCCATTGAATTCCGGCCTTGTAAGGATCAGATTTAATGATGTTATACCTCAGTCTGGAAAAGTCCGAATACGAAATATTGTATTTTTCTCGGATCATCTTTTCCTCTGCGAATAGTTCCCGTTTTCTCTCTATCTCGTACTCTGATTCAAGGGCATCAAACACAGCCGCTCCCACCAGTAGATATGTAAATGTGCAGACAATTAGCGATAAGGTTCGAACGTTCTGCTTCTTCATAGTTTTAAACTAGCCGCCTGGGGCTGCGGGTGCAACTACGACCCCTAGAGGCCCATGCAAACTGAACAAAATGGTCGTCTTTTTCCTTGTTCCGAATTCCATCAAGGATATACACCAAGCATAATGAATAACATGTATAGTTTAATGCATCTTTTCAACATGATTTTCGACTTCTTTTGGCAACATGGTTAATCCGTTCCAGAAATATTATAGTGTAAATGTGTTATTTTGGTCGATTCTTTCTTCTTTTTTTTTACATGGATTTTGATTAAATCTTCAGCTTTTAAAAATGGATCTAAAACTACTGTGCAACAATAATTATTCGGAACTAATTCTACGCCAGCCTTCGATTGCCAGAAAATAAAAAGGATTCTACGAATCTTAATACGCAGATCTCCTCCAGGTGACTGCTCAAATTGGTCTTTCACTTCGATCTGCTTCTAGTCAACGAGAAGAGAGTTTGTATTATGTTGTAACAAGCATTGAATTATTCACGATCAAATGATAATTGTTAAAGCGTGTTATAATGTAAAAGAGCATAAAATGTGACCGACACCCAAATCGAACGTTGCAATGATTGCTCGTAAAAATCTCATTAAAATACAGTTTTTTCAATCCTAACACATCGAATTAGATGGGTATTCAGTATGCATCCACAATGTGTGAGGAATACACTTCTGAATGTGAACAAAACCTCCGATAGAATCAGATAAACACTTGTCGCTTTTCCCATAAAATATGTATTCGGCTTCGATCAGCTGCATGATAGAATGAAAATATTTAACTAGTACACGGTGTATAGCACTTTCACCGGGATGGAACAGGAAAGAACTGCATATGCAGTGTGGTACACGACTCGTTTGATTTCAGATGAACACAATTTACAATTAATTGGACATGTTGTTCCTACGCAAGTCATTAATCAGTAACAGATGGATTCTCAGATAATCTCCGATATTCTACAACTAGCATGATGCCATGGAAACACTCAGAACATGACCTTTGTTTCTAGAATAACGTTGTGATGAACTGTCTGCTTTTTGCATCTGTAAATCCTGTATTTTAATTGTGGAAAAAGCTTTGACAATCGCTGGCCTGGGATCGAGCTGAGTATATTGTAAAACTGTACCTGTGTATATTTATATTCAAATATGATCTTTGCGTATATAAATACAATGCTATTATTTCCTCTCAAATAGTCAACTTTGTGATGAAGCATGAATAACTACGTTAAGGTATAAGTCCCCAGACCAGTCTAAGAAATTCATCCTGAATAGAGTCTTTGATTAATTAATTATTTTGGAGTTATTCCGATAGCAATATCAAATGATGGCATGAAGGCCATATATCAAACGCACAGAGTTGTAGATCATCAACAATCCATGGTTCCACTCTTATGTTTTTCAGATGTCTACAAAGAAACAACAGCGGGATCCTTGCCAAATATCCTTCAACATATCTTTGCCAAATAACCTTCACAATTAGGTTAGATCTAGGTTATCTTCGCACTTGTATGTATCTGCAAAAAGACAAGCAAACATATTTAAGTAAAGAACTTGTTATGCTTGTACATTAGCGTCCCAAAAACACATACGTGCTTAATTAATTGTAATTATTCTTTATACATTTTAATATTTTATGAAAAGTTAGTATATTCTTAATTTGATTACATTGTTCTCTTTTTGAATACATGGTATCAAGTCTGAGCTACTATCCAATCTTTTATCATAAATACATGTTGACGTTTCCACTGGAATAAACCAATCTGATGTCGATGTTAACTAACTGGAAGAAGGACTTGACATGTGTCTCTATAACCCATGTAACTTTTGTGACCAATTTAATATTGAAACTTCACTTTTAATCGTCAAATATGTATATTATAAAACTTTATGGGAACAAACGATTGAAGAAATTTTATATTAGAACAACAATAGGGTTTGAGTAAACATAATGTTTCTTTCCTAACGGAAACAATGTATAGGCTATTTAGAATTTGTACAGTAATTACATTTGTAAACAATGTAATCAATTATGGATCATGCCTGCATATAATGAAAACAGAAACGGAGAGCCTCCCCAAGCTAACGTCAACTGCTATCGCAACTACTATCACCACGAACGTCAGCTCCTGTCAACACTAACGTCAAATCATGTCAACACTAGCTAACGTCATCTACTATCAACACGAACGTCAGCTACTGTCAAGACTATCTCACGTCACACAATGCTGGATGTCGTGGATTTGAACCCCGACTGAGTTATATCAAAGATTTTTAACAAAATGATGCTAGCAGCTGCCTCGCTTGGCGTTCTGAATTATGAGGTTCGTGCTAGGATTGCAGTCGGTCTGGCGTCAAGATATTATGAATGGGTATGACATGATGCTACCTGTCTACGGGATGATGCCCCAGTGCAAGACATTATCAACTGACACACTGGAGCCATCATAGCAATATGACTAAAACTAGTAAAGCTACGTTACAAGCACACACAAAACACAGCATTTGATCTCTCTCTCTCTCTCTCTCTCTCTCTCTCTCTCTCTCTCTCTCTCTCTCTCTCTCTCTCTCTCTCTCTCTCTTCGAATCTAGCACGCTTCAAGTCATGTTTGTTAATGTAAGTGTATATGCTCAAGTTGACTTAAATACTACTGCGACGCGTCATTAGCTATTCAACGTTAGACAATTACCGGTTTTTGAACGAAAAATTTGTGACCATAGCCTGTCATTTCGCACCTAACATGTACAAAATATATCGTACCTGTTGTGACCACTGCCTGTAATTTTGTATCCAACATGTAAAAAATACAATTGGTATATCATCCTAATTCGCGTCCAAGTCGGATCCAGCTAGAAACTACAGAGACAACCATCTGTCGTCGCGCAATGTGCCTGCAAATCAGGATCTCTACATACGTGTTAGCCTTATGCGACGATAGATCAAGTTTTATGGCTTCTCTCAGTCTGGTCCTACTTTTTAGCCAAGAAATAATGTAACTAAGAATTGTAAATTACATCGCACAATAAACATTCAATGTCTGCAAAGAGCCATGCCAGATCTGGGACCTATTAATGTCTGACGACATCAATGCCCAATCTATGATAATCTTGTCTGCTGACATGAATGCCAAATCTTAATGCACTAATATATGATGCGGAGGTCGTGGGCTCGATCACCACCCGAGTTATACCAAAGACTTTTACAAAAATGTTACTAACAGCTGCCTCGATTGACGCTCAGCATTAAGAGGTTAGTGTTAGGACTGGTCGGCCTGGTGTCAGGATAATGTGACTTGTTAGGAAGGCATGCTACATGTCTGCGACATGATGTTCCAGTGCTAGGTATAGCTTATAAACGGCCACAATACAGACATCGTAGGACTGAACATCCGTTAAAGCTACGTTAAAAATTCCAAATCCAAATCCAAACAGACATGCCAGATTTATGATGTATTAATGTCTGAAAAACATCCATGCCCAATCTATGATACACTAATATCTGAAGACATCAATGCCAATATATGATACACTAATGTATGACGACATCTATGCCCAATCTAGTATACACTAATATCTGACGACATCTATGTAGTGCATACTACATTCTGACGGCATCAATGCCCAATCAAGTATATAATAATATCTGACGACATCCATGCCCGATCTAGTATATACTAATATCTAACATCAATGCCCAATCTAGTATAGACTAATACCTGACGACAGCCATGCTCGATCTAGTATATACTAATATCTAACATCAATGCCCAATCTAGTATATAATAATATCTGACGACATCCATGCCCGATCTAGTATATACTAATATCTAACATCAATGCCCAATCTAGTATAGACTAATACCTGACGACAGCCATGCTCGATCTAGTATATACTAATATCTAACATCAATACCCAATCTAGTATAGACTAATACCTGACGACAGCCATGCTCGATCTAGTATATACTAATATCTGACATCAATGCCCAATCTAGTATACAATAATACGTGACGACAGCCGTGCTCGATCTAGTATATACTAATATCTAACATCAATGCCCGATCTAGTATACACTAATATCTGACGACATCCATGCCCGATCTAGTATATACAAATATATGACGACAGCCAAGCCATATCTATGAACCACTAAAGCCTGCTGACTGTCATGCCCAATCTATGATGCATTTATACCTGATGCCCGATCTATATTAAACTAATATCAGACGACGGTCATGCCCGATCTATGATACATTAATATCTGACGACCGCCATGCCCTATCTATGCACCACTAAATTTGCTGACTGCCAATTCCGATCTATCATACATTAATACCTGACGACAGCCATGCCCGACTGAGTTACTAAAATTTGACGACAGCCTTGACCAACCCGATATACGAAGATCTGGCGACAGTCACGCCCAAACTATTAGTATACACTCACATTTGACGACAACCTTGTCTAATCTATGATACGTTAACATGCCTCGATAGCTATGCCCGATCTATGTCTGATACACTAATATTAACTGACCATATCAGCTTAGATTCCAAGTTTTACAATTTGAGAAATCAAAATACCAAGACGATAATGGAGTATTAATTATTCAAAATTACTCATTCAAAAGAACACTGACCAGCCCTTTAATATGATTTCCACGCGGTCAGATACGTACTTACTTTTTCTCATCTGCAAACTTCTGGTATAACACTTTATGTACAACTGGAGCATCGAACAAAAATTAACCCAAATCGTAGTACACTGGTGCTATCAAGTACGTACTTCATCGTTTCCATTTAAAGATACTTTCAAATATTAGAATACTAAACACCGAATCGCATTTTCCCATCTTCTCTATGAAAGGTAAACATTGCGAGAAAAATTGAAACTTTGAGAAAACTGTCATATAAAAACTTCAAATTGTATAATCTGGAATGATGTTAGACAAAACAAATCGATATGACCGAGGTAATATTCATAACATATGGTAAACATCTGGAATGTATTATTAACCTCGCCTCCCTGTATAGCATAAATGAATATTAATACACATAAGCTTTTAATAGCCAATAAAACCATAATTACTTGCAAATACCGGAAAAAGGGAACACGTGCAGGAAGATACCAACCCTCAGAATCTAGTTTTCCGTTCATGCGTGTCAAAGAGCATCCTCATTGAAATAGATGCGAAATTTTAATTTTGACATATCCGGTGGAATCGTTTTTCCTGTACTCTATATCTCAATTATTCAGAAAACATTTATCTATTTTCATGAATTTATTTTATGTCATTTCATCCATTTAAGTGTATGTTACATACTGTCTTTCCGGCATGATGTTACTCAAATCAACGTTTGAAATGAAGAATTGAAGCAGACGAAAACAGTTCTTGAAACACACACACACACACACACACACACACACACACTATATATATATATATATATATATATATATATATATATATATATATATATATATATATATATATATATATATATATATATATATATATATATATATATATATATCCCTTTTTGTGAAAGTCATTTCGATATCCTTACCTACAGAAGAATTCCATCAAATCATAACATTCCATTTTACAACTCTAACCGCCATGTACAAGATGCTGGCGCGAGCTGTCTTACCACTAGCATGAGAGTGACTGACTACACGCTAATCACACTTCTTTATACATTCATCATTCGTTCTAACTATATCACTGTTACTGCGTCTGCGCTAGTAGAGGCATCGATGGGAAAAACGCGCAGCATTTTTTCCAATAATCAAAGAGAAACCTTGGTGTGTTGTAACTCAGCTGTACTTGTGACATCAGTACGATATAATAATGCTGTGTAAAAAGTAACTTTGAAGATGAAACAAAAACAATGAACAGCAAACAGAGTTATATTTATTATATATTGGAAATCTGATTAGATTTCAACCGTCTGAAGAGTCCTGAGACTACAAAACCATGATTCAGAAGCTGTTTATACAGGAACATAGGATATCTCTATCTGAATTGTGGCTGCTAAGAAATAAACTTTGATTCAAAATATCTTAAGATATATATAACTGGTATTTCTTAAATAAAACAATATTCTCTAAGACTTACATAATGCTACTTATTTCTGCAAGTTATCTATTTTTGATTGCCCTCACTTGATTCGTATTGGGTAAAGCACGTCGCCAGATGTTGTGGATAAAATCAAACATACAAATTGTTATCGATTGGCGCAGTTGGACCATATTATTTAGCAATATTCGGGTTTCCTTGTTACATAGTAGTAGGGTCATTCTCCGACTTGTTTCAACAGATTGCCGTCTGATTTATAGACTGATCGTTGTATTTACGATATGTGTAGTGGAGTGGATTGAGTCGAGCGGAGATATAGTTTGATGGTAACGTTGGATAAAATTTTATCCTTAAAGAGTGTTTTAGCATGTTTAACACAACGTAAATTTAAACCACTGTAATATAAAATTGTGATCTTTTGTGAAAAATGAAACACATCCAAACAATGGATACATTCTTTAACTATGTTTCAGAGTATTTGTTTTTACTCCCTCACGCGTCATGTAAGGTGCAAGGGTGCTATTGTGCCTAACTGTAACTCGGGTATAATAGGTGGAAAATATTTTATTTACTAGATAGAGACCTTTAATCTCATATTCGCCATCAAAGCATATTATCTTAAAACGTGTTATACTGTCTCAGACATTTAAAAACGAACAACAAAAAAGAAAGAAACATCAAATGCGGCAAACATCTGGTGTTGTATTTGTTGTATGGATTCAAGCATCTCTTCCTGATCATTGTATAGTGCACACAAAGCCTTTAATAATAAGGTTGATTTGTGTATACTTTCAAAGCGTCTTTAGGATTAGGAAAGGCTTATAGCTTCAATGGAAACACTTATGAAGGATTGAATCAGACACAGTACTATAGTAAAATGATTTATGAGGAAAGAGTTAGAACTAGTGTTATAGCAAAATGACTATAGAAGACCGCAAAAATGCAGATCATGAGAATGAAATACAAAGCAAGTAGTGTGAGTGTGCGTGCGTGTGTGTGACTCTGTGTGTGTGTGTGTGTGTGTGTGTGTGTTAAAAGTAGCTTTCAAAGTCCAGTACCAGTCGCAATGATTACGCAGTGTGATAACCTATAGTAATATCAAGCAATGGGGCATCATACCGTAGACATGTAGGATCATGTCCCACACAATCCAATCACATTATCCGGACACCAGGTCGACCAGTTCTAACATTACGGTCTCACCGTCACCGGAGTGAGATGCACCCTCTCGACACACACACACACACACACACACACACACACACACACTATATATATATATATATATATATATATATATATATATATATATATATATATATATATATATATATATATATATATATATATATATATATATATATATATATATATATGACCCTGAACAAGAAGATCTCCGTGTACCGTGCCATCGTGCTAAGCACTCTCTATATGCTAGCTAAACCTGAATTGTACGCCTCACAAGAGAAAGGACTGGGAGCTTTTCACATCGTAACCCTGTACAAGACCAAAGGCGAAATAAGTGACTGCAACAACTACCGGGGCATATCCCTTCTCAACATCATGGGTAGAGTCTTCGCATGCGTTATCTTGAACAGACTGCAGATGCATGCTGACAGAGAGTATCCACAATTGATACGATATCTCCTTCAGACAATTGCTAGAGCAATACAGAAAACAACACAAACCACTCTTTCTGGCCTTTATAGGCCTCACCAAGGCGTTTGATTTCCTGGTCAGACGAGACTGACTCTTCACAATCCTGGCGAAGATTGGATGGCCTCCAAAGCTGCTAAGCATGATCCAGTCCTTCACGATGACATGAAAGGCACAGTGCAATTCGATGGCTCAACGTCTGACCCCTTCAACATCCTCAGCGGAGTGAACCAGTTTTGCGCCCGAGCCCCCACGGTCTTAGACATTTTCTTCGCTGTCCTGCTCAAGCATGTTTTGAAACGTCAACAGAAAAGTTCTACCTGCACACGCGATCGGACGGCAAACTGTTCAGCCTGGCACGAATAAAGGCAAACAGCGAAGTGTGTGAATCAGACGACGTTCCCCTAGCCATTCACACGGAAGCACCAGATGGACCGCTTTGCTAAAGCATGCGGTTAGTTTGGGCTGACCGTCGGCCTAAAGAAACAAAAAACGCAATGGATCAGAATGCTGAACCCCAAACATTATCATCAATAAATATGAACTTGAGGTAGTCAGTTCACGTACCTCGGCTCAACTATCATCAACAACCTATTGCTCGATGGTGAGTTCAACAAGCGGATTGGAAAGGCATCAGCAACGCTCTCCTGCTTATCGTAAAGAGCGTGGAAGAACATTATACTGACTCTGTACAATAAGATTGACGTGTACTGTGCCATCGTACTAAGCACTCTCTATACGCTAGCTAAACCTTGGTTGTACGCATCACAAGAGACAAGACTGCACGACTTTCACATGCGATGTATCTGACTCATATTAGGGACCACTTGGATTGATCAAGTAACAAAGTACAAGGTTCTTGAACGTGCCAAGATTCCGAGCATGGTCACACTTCTCCGCCAATGTCGAATCAGATGGTACGGCGATGTATGTCGGATATATGACGGACGGATCCTCTAAGAACTTCTTTATTCGGAACTTGCCTCTGTCAACAGGTCAATCGTACGGCCACATCTCTGTCAACAGGTCAATCGTACGGCCACATCTCTGTCAACAGGTCAATCGTACGGCCACATCTCTGCGACATGAAAGCCCTTGACATCGATGTCAACACCTAGGAAGAGCTTGCTCTAGACAGGCCCAGCTGGCGACATGCTTTGATCACTAGCTGGCAAGCTGGTGAGGACAAGCTACGCATGCTACCTGATGAAAAGCGATCTCGGACGAAGAAGAATCAGCTCCAACACAAACCTGAGACAAGTTTCAAGTGCAGGCAAGCGCATCAAGGACTGCCCCTCCAGTGTTGAGATACATAGCCACTACAGACGCTACACAAGCACTAGAAGAGACAGTTCTCATGGGCGCACTTCGATCGTCTTACGAGACTAACGGATTCCAGCAAACTCAAGTCTCTTAAAAGGAATACAATTCCAAAAATAAACTGGTATTTTCTTCAGTTACAACTAGGATAAACTCTCAAAAGACTCTTTTAAAATCTTACTCATTAATAACTAATCTTATCCCTAAACTAAACTTAGAATTAAAAAAACATCAATACTATATTTATCTTCGTCCATGTCTTGACTAGTTCCCATTCCTCCATAACAGTAGTATTAATGGTACTTCAGGAGGTATGCATTCCGTGCCGAATTATCCTAGTGGCGAAAGTAACATATGTACCGACCCCTCAAGGGCCCCGAGCTGAATGCTTTCAAGCTTCCACTTATCTACATGTGAATAATACTATTACTGAAATATCAGACATATGTGTCGTATTATCTGAATGTATAGCAATGAAAAAATATAATTACGCTACTATGCAAGTTAAAAATGTATGTGCTTTAATCGTGTCTTTTAAACATTTAGGTTCCTTTTATAGCATGTGTCACAGGCCCCATACTAGCTTAATCTAGCAATGTATGGTTTGGGAACATTTCATTACTGGAAAAACGTCACTCCGTCGCTTTTCGATTTGTTACAAAACACAAGGGAGAACATTGCAACATATGTACATAGATATATACATTGACCCGGAAGAAATAACATGATGCAATGTTGGTCTCTAGTGTTTAAAAAAATGTAGAAAGTATCTTCAACAACAGACACAAAATTTAATGTATATCGAAACAAAAATATAGAAACGTTCATTATTCAAAACTTGAGGAAATGTATTGCAGGTTTCCAATATTTATAAACATAGGCAGGCCAAAGTATTTTTCACAATTTGTTTATTCTTTCTGTCGTCTTGGTTACAGCGGAGCCGTATGATATGCAAATTTGTGTTCGTAGTTAGTGATATTTCAAAACTTGTCTGAATAAAATACTCTTTCTATAATCTCGGAGAAGATTATTGTTCATATGCGTGTTGACCTCTCCATGAACAGATGTGTCTCGTGCAGTCGGTGGTGTGTTGAGTTCATCAACCTATTGTCCATACATATCATCGAAAACAAGTTCAGTTTCATGCGTGCTTGATGTTACATGTTATCCCTGCTTTAAACGTACATTAAGCCAGACTTCCACGTGGGTTATTCATTCTAAGAAAACGTTACATATTTCTAGTGAAAGATGGTTTCAAAAAAAGGTGTATACCGAACTGTCTGGAAACGGAGCTTACCTACGTGTACAAGAAGATTATGCAGGATTAATAAAACGCCTAGATTCTATTCATGTTTTCAACTTCAAACAGTCAGTTAACCAACCCACACATAAACGTCATCCCATTTTAGACTGGAATCTTCATGGACCTGATGATAATAGTATTCTGTCCACCTTTGTATCCCACGAACGTGCAGCAGAACACTTCTGCTATATATGTCATTTTAATATATCAGTTCATAACCCTCCTCTTGTATTCTCTTCTAAGAGAAACTTCTGTATGAAAAATAGAACCAAACTAATGCATGACATCCAAGCAAACCTAACAACTTCTATCTCCTAAAGTAGAACAACTCGGTAACTACCTGCCTTCGTTGCTTGAAAAAAAAATGCCCCAGCCACAAAGTACAGAGTATCAATTCAAGTGTTCTCCGTTGTATAGCAGTGTTAGGATCAGCTTCGCGCTTATAAAAGAGACAGCTTTAAAGCAAGCTGAGAGGCTTTCGCTTTCCACCCGACTCGCCAATGATAAACAAATCTATGAAGCCGCTAAGAAGAGCGTCGAAAACACTGCCCATGCAGCAAAATCGGCTCACTACAGTACAACGATCACGAAATGGTACAGCTGCAAAGTGCACTTCAAGATAACTAACAAAATAATATCAGGAAACAAATGTAAACCACTCCAACTACCTTCTCTTTAATTGACATTCCAGGCCTGATTGCAAAATTTCTTGTGACAAAGTACAAACCATTAGATATATGTTTGACAACACAATTTCAATTGACTCGTCGTCACCGTGCATTTGTGATACAGAATTCTAGCGGCATCCGTTAGTTGCATTTGATCCTGTCTATATGGATTTAGTACGAGCAATCGTGCTGAAGAGTACACCAAAGGCATGTGAACTTTGTCCAGTTCCAACATCACTGCTGCTTTAGTGCTTAGATTCAATGTTACCTTCACTAACTGATGTTATTAAAAACTAACTCATCCGATGAATTCCAATCATTTTTCAAAACTGCCTTTTTAAAGCCTCTTCTGAAGAAACCATCACGATCATAACGATTTAAAGAACTACCGCTCAGTTTCTTATCTCCCATTCATATAAAAAAGCAACACAAAGATGTTCTAACACAACTTGTATGCAGAGGTTCCCATTAACTAGGTTGGGGTGGGGTGCTCCCATTATTATTTTTAATTATTACAGAAGACCCACCCTGGCTCGATTTTGTTAGAAATTGAAGCATTGATAGAGAGATGCAAAGCTCCGAGCTAATACACAAAAGGTTCAATTAAAAAAAACAACACTTTTATACCATTCAATAACAGTCATTTCTCAAATGAAATTCAATATTTAAAATCCTATGACTCGTCTTTCACTCGCCTATTTCATCATCGGACATAGTGTGATATATTTACTTCCTGCCTGTGTTCATACTCATCTGTATAATGCATCCTTTGGACTGGTACTCCAGTTCCCCTCCAATCTATTAACTTCTGCTTCCGTTCTCTACTTTTCTCGTCTCCCAGGAACTCGGGACCAACTGCAGTAGGGTATTTCCCTCTATCTCCTACAGCCCCTCTGGTCCCTAAAAGCTTCCTGTACGAACACACAAGGACATTAGCATATTCCTCTAGCTATATTGACTCGCACTAAACAACAATCTATCATCAGGTAAGCCATTACCTTCTTTGGTCATGCATTCGTGCACATCGAAATACCAATACTTTCTTATATGGCGTACACGGTATCAAATGCTTATTATGTATATATCAATCTTATTATTCAGAACAATATCACATAAATAGACGCATTTCTGTACATTGCAACATTGCACTTCTACAATGTATACACAAATATCCGAATTTCCATGCGCTGATATGCCCTTACACATGATACTCCTATAAGGTATCCACAAATAGGCAAATATACCTAATTTTGCACACTGATACCATTATACAAAGTTATAATTCAATCCAGCATTTGCAAATCTAGAATATCACATGAACAAATGCACAAGGTATCAAACACTACAAGTAATCAAACACTACAAATGAATCAAACACTGCAAATGGTAATTCTACGAACTAACGATACTAGTAATGAAGTATACATACTGTACATAATTAAAGTACAATTTCTTCGCCGTTACAGATTACAACAATCGTGCAAATAAGTCACCGACCTATCCGAAGTTCCTTTGCAATTCCCAGAATAACAAAGTTTCACGCAGTTTTCGAATGACGTCGGACTAGCTTATAACTTCCCGAAAGATGATTTATCGAGTACTGACATTTAGTTTTCAAGATACTAGATTTAAGCTTGCGATATCAATTGTGGCCACGCCCTGCTCAACTCTGAGTGGATGTCGATTCACCCATGGTCTACATAATTAACAGACATTGCCCCCTCCCGGCAATCTGTCAATAGTGGATTTACGACCCCCACTTGATGTTCCTTAAAAGCCAACACAGGAAATTCAACTGACTTACCTGTGAATCGCACGCCGCTTAATAAGATGCCAGTAACCAAGTTTATATGGCTATGTCACACAAATGGCTTTGACATTTCATTGTTCACAGGGCTGCAATTCGTAACATTTATGACGCTGTATTATTACCAATAATAAATGTATGTATGTATGTATGTATGTATGTATGTATGTATGTATGTATGTATGTATGTATGTATGTATGTATGTATGTATGTATGTATGTATGTATGAATGTATGTATGTATTTTAGCAACAGTCAACATACCTTTCCGAATTTTATCTATCCCTCCTACAGGCTTCTTTACACTGGAAAACAACGTTTGTAGCGTAGTAACATATATTAAAATAATTTTGTTTGTATACCATTAATCAATCTACATAGTGTGTATAAACCGATTTGGTAACACTTCTGAAAATTGTTTCAGGATAATCTTGTCACGTGTCCTTTTTGCAAAAGCTGTCAGTCATTGGATAAACAATGGAAAGAAAACACATACAACAGCATAAATTAGGCTGTCAGAAATCAATAAGAAGAATATATTGAATTGTAAAGCAGCCATGTAGTCTACATATTGTACGATAATGGAATTACAAAAAAAATACTTGGCAATAATGAAAAACTTTCATCTGACAGAAACTAATGCTTTTGAATCATTCTTCTGTTAAATGTTTCTATACCATGCTTTTCATATATTCATGACAACGAAAGAAACGTACCATCTACTCTTAAATAAAACTTTGTATGAAAGATAAAACGGCTACGCAAATGTTTTGTTTCCAGTAGTTTTAATATACTGTATATACATCAAATGAATTAGTTACTAAACCTTTGTATTCCTTTGTCTGTCGATTTATGAAAACATAGGTAGTGTTGTAACATGCGGGCACAAAAATATTTTAAAACTTAATAACATTGAACATCATGGGGCCACCGATATTTAGGACTAATCATTACAACACTATGACAAGGATATCCAGAACACTTCATACACTTCCTAATGTAGAATGTCTAATATTAAACATTAGCCACCCCCACCCCCAGCTCTCTCTCTCTCTCTCTCTCTCTCTCTCTCTCTCTCTCTCTCTCTCTCTCTCTCTACATTACAACTAACGTTAGGTGAACTTCACGTACATATTCCTCTTCGAATGAAAGTCAGAACTGTAACACTCACAACGCCCCACGAGATCATTGTCAATAATGATACATCTATCCGGTGGTTGAAATATATATATATATATATATATATATATATATATATATATATATATATATATATATATATATATATATATATATATATATATATATATATATATATATATATATATATATATATATATATATGTGTGTGTGTGTGTGTGTGTGTGTGTGTGTGTGTGTGTGTGTGTGTAATGTAAACGTTCAAGAGTTGTCAAATCTATTACAATATTTCGATACTAGTCAGTTCTAATATAAAATAACGGTTTCTAAAAATAACTAATTTCTTTTATATCATGCGTCAGAGTGCATAATAACAACCTATCTGACCATCTGTCACCTCGGCTATAAATATCTACTGGATAATGACCTTGATGCCAATTTTGATTCCTTGTAATAAAAGCCACAATCATTCGGTCTCGCTATATTGTATACGGTTCGTTTCCTAGGCAACTGTTTTCCTAATACGTTTACAAACTAGCGAGCTTGCTGGGTCGATAACTTTTTAACACATGACGCAATGTGATCCTCATTTGTGGACGCCAGTGAAGTCCTAATGGAAAATGAAGCATGCTAGGAGTTTTAAAGAACTGGTATTAACCAAGAACTTCAGGACGTAAACTAAATGTAATATGTTGACTTTTTACTTTGTTTTCTATTACCAGTTCTTCGTGTTGTAACCCAATTGTTTTAAAACTCTTGGCTTACTATGGTCACGCATTTCTTAATTTCTATCTGAATGGTTGTTTGTCAATCAGATCTTTTCCGATGTTCGTCAATTTTTCCTGGTGTTGCATTTTTATCGACAAATAATTTGTGTATTATAGTCAGTAGCTGTGCTATCTAAAGAACAGCTTAGACAGAAAAAGAAGTTGCTTAGTACGTTCGTTCATATACACGGGAAGTGATGGCAGGTAGGTGGACAGATACATAAGCAGGTAAGGTCTACTTTATGCCCAGACATGCCAAGAACATGTTCACACAATCGAATCACCTTTCATTTTCTCTCTCATATTACTGACTTCTCTCTAAGTCTTTGTAATGTACTGCACACACAAAAAACGCGAATCTAAGTATAATCAAATTATTTTATCGTTTTTTTACGGTAGCATTGCATTTACATTCGTAATAATTTTTCAGACAATGAAAGTTCAAATGGTACTGTATTCAAAAAGGTTTTAGTTCAGACATAAATAATGTATGCCAATCTTTGTCAATGGCATATAATGAAACATTTGTCATCACTCAGTTACAATCTTGTCTCGTTATTAGTGCTTTTTGTTGTTGTTATTTTCCCCTCAGATAGTTTTGGGTTCTCTAACGTTTTATGACCGAATGATGATTTCCGAATGTAAATTTATTCCGTGACTGATTCATTGTGCATTGCTTGTCTACACGCTCTTTGATATGTTACAAGAATATTTTAAAATGCAAGCCGAAATATTTAATAGTTAGTGTAATATGGTTTGTAGAGTAATCGTGTCTTTGTCAAATCCTAATTTCTACTACTACTACTACTACTACTACTACTACTAATACTACTACTACTACTACTACTACTACTACTACTACTACAACAACAACAACAATTATCATTATTATTATTATTATTATTATTATTATTATTATTATCATTATTATTATTATCATTATTATTATTATCATTATTATTATCATTATCATTATTATTATTATCATTATTATTATTAATAATATTAATAGTCCAAATTAATTTTGTGGATCATTATTCAACTGCAGGTCTCACAAACAACTCAGGGATCTATTTATTTTGGTATATTGTTTAGGTCAACTCACTATTCGCTGTATTTTATGGTGATGACAGAGGCATAAAAAGATAAACGCCACGAAATCTTTTAAATATCAGTTCGACAGGGTGTTATTGACACATCTCTGTATCTTCCTAGAGCTAAAGGATCCAAATCCTGCAATCGCCATTTTATCAATTTTTTTTTAAAAATCATTAAAAAAGAGATTAACACAAATTACAATGGACGATTTTAGTGCACCGGAAACAATACCAATGACAGACACTACTCGGCCATTTCATTCCCAGGAAACGGAGAAAAAATGGTGGATGGAGTAGTCGTCCAGAATCCTTTAGTCGATTTCTATATTTGTATTCCCATAAAATTAACAATGCTGCCGACGGTACCTATCACATATCACAGACAAATGATTCCCCACTTAAACCATCTTGTCTTTCATTGTAATACCTATTACGGATTGACAACCAAAAAGTGACGGTTTTAACTGAGATTTTATATGGAGATCGTGAACTATGCGTTCCATGAGACAGTAATTAATTCATACTGAATAATAATAATAATAATAATAATAAAAATAATAATAATAATAATAATAATAATAATAATAATAATAATAATAATAATAATAACAATAATAATAATAATAATAAAAATAATGATAATAATAATAAAAATAAATATAATTGATACTTAATAATAACAGTTATACTTGATATTTAATTTAAAATAGTCACATCAGTTCTGAAACATAGTTTGTGTTTTGAGCTTTGGATTTCGATACAAATTAAAGTGCGATGATTGCGTTACAATACAGATCCATCGATGGCCACCTGTTTAGACTCTAATAACCAGTAAAACAGAAAAAGTGAAGACAAACTAGCTTTATAAAATTTAACAAATATTTTTTTTCCCTGGAAAAGACAATAAAAGCTGAAAAATAAAATCCAGAAAAATCCACGAATTAAATTCTAAAATACCTAGTTATGACATGTTGTAATAGATTCAAGTTCGAGTCCTGTTGGAAAATCGAAGATAGAAGACGATGGTGTATGACTTAGTCTGTACGGTATTTATCTACAATTCCTTGCAGACTTACAAGATTTAACACTTTTGACACTCCTGTGTTGGTTATCCGAATACAAGTTTGATAAACTGTTATTGTCCAAGAATTTTATATGAACACATCAAATAATTCCAGAAAAACTAATTAATATTTTCAAATCCAAATGAACTGAAGAAAAGTTAGTATCAATTCCAACACTGGCTACAGCAATAGAAAATGATTTAGTGTCAGGTTAAAAGCCCTGTACTCAGAATATTTCACTAAATCAAAGATTCGTATTACCATAACGAGAACCAATCATTTTACTATAAGAATAAAAAGTTCCTTACTTCTTAATTCACCAGTCCCCTCTTGACCTTGACAACAACCAATCATTTAAAAAAAAAATTAAAAAAAACTATTTACGTGGTCGCCACTAACCCTGAATCCAGGTCAGGATCTAGGTCAAAATTACTTTTTTACCAAAGAATAATTCAGGTCAGCCGATCTTCTGGAGAAGAAAAAAACATCTCTAGTGAATAAATTTACATTACGATAGCGTGTAATGAGAAACTAAACACTAACAAACAAGCAATAATATTAAAATAAATATGTAAAGCCCATAAATAAATAAATAAATAAATATATATATATATATATATATATATATATATATATATATATATATATATATATATATATATATATATATATATATATATATATATATATATATATATATATATATATATATAGTTATACATATTTGGTTTGATTTATTTTAATTGTTCGTTTGTAAGATTTGTTTATAAAAATTTCGTTGCATGTTATTGATATTTACTGAATTTGATATTGTCCTCCAATGTATTACATTCGTCGTTCAGTGTACTAAATTCGTACTACGGTGTGCTAAATACATTCTGTCCTTTAGTGTATTAACAAAGTCTTTAGTAAGTTAATTGTCCTTCAATCTATTAAATACGTATTCCATGTTTAATGCATATGCCCTCCAGTGTACACAATTAATTTTCCAGTGTTTGCTCCAAATTTTGTCCTTCAGTGTATTATATACGTCCATTGGTGTATTAAATTTGTCCTTCAGCTTATTAAATACGTTCTCCAGTGTAACACAGTTACCCTCAAGTGTATTAAATTTGTCGTTACTAAATTCATTCTCCAGTGTACTTATTGCATGCTCATGAATATTTGGGCTGAAAATGGTGAAATATTATTGTGAGCCTCGACCGATTTTGTACAGGTCATGATACCATGGGATGACGTGACGTTCATTTCGTTTTCGAAAATCACATTAATTTCGTAATCGAAAATCAATCATTTAGTGACATTCAGAATGGAATTGTATCACAGAAATCATTATGAAGCATTGCATTAAATAGATTTGTCAGAACAAACTGCACTCTACATCACGTCTAACTGTGCATCTAAAAGAAGGATTAAGAAGCCAATTTCATATTCATACTTATTTAACCAGGATCAAATTTTGTGAGAATCAGAAACAGATGACCAAATTTGTGATATTTGTTTCGTTTTGTGAAATTTGTTTATATGTTACAGAATCGATCTGGAAAATTATCAATATCAACTTTGTTTTGATAATTAAATGAAAACGCTGTTTAAAAATGTTATAGCAAGTACCGAGAAATTCTATTGTGTTTGGGATTTATTCTCGTATTTTTATTAATGTATAATATTATCGCAATAAAGATCAATCTTAATACATTTCAAAGTGGATGGTTAATTACAAAGGCAAACCAGAAAGAGTTGAGCCTAGATTAACGAGTTTATGTGTCACACGGATGGCATGCTGTACACACTTATTGTCGTTATGTTTTGTGTTAGGAAGGTGGTTGACTATTGTGATGAAATGTAGAAATATATCAGTCACTCTGTTTATCCCAAAATCGGAGGTATTCTGTTTGATACAACGTAGAAATATATCAGTCATTCTGTTCATCCCAAATTCGGAGGTATTCTGTTTGATACAATGTATAAATATATCAGTCATTCTGTTTGTGACGAAACATGAGGTTGAGTATTTGATAAAATGTCGAAATATAAAAGCCATTAAACGGAAAACAAACATAGAATGCTGGTCCTCAATGCGCATTCGCCTCTAACTTGCACATCAAACGATTATAACTTAGCATCGTTCAAACATTTTCTCAACGGCACAGGTTTGTTTGTTTGATATTTCTTTCCTTCTTTCTGCTTTCGATTGTGCGCTTATGTTGCTTTTTTTAACAAATTGGTTTTACTTTTATTTGTTTTCTTGTGCTTCGATTTTGCTAAATTTAAATAATGAGATTTGTTTATTGCTTGAACCATCATCTAAGGTTACACGTCTGTTCGAAATATGCTGAATGAATCTTGAAATACAATGTATTGTCTTGTGTATTAAATGACATGTTGGCGCACCATTTACTCGTTAATATAAATTATGTTACCCTGATAGTGTTCGGAAAAGGCAAGAATTGCTGACAACATTGTTTGGCTACAATATCGGTGAGCAGTTTTGTCCTCGAAAGGATTTTATCATGCCTCAGGCACCCTGGAGGAAAACATTACTCCGTCTTTGCATATTTTACATAGGGATAGATGTTTAAAGAGAAATACTCTATTAGTTTTGCGGAACAGGTTATACTGGCTATTTAGAGGAACAGTATATATCAGATATTGTTAAAATGTAATTGTTCTCAGTTTGGTTTATGATGTAAAATGGGTTATTTAATAAACAGCGTTACCTTACTTCAGATGTGTACCTATAAAACAAAGTTGCTAGTTCTACATGTCCAATTTTACTTCTTGAATAACATATGTAAATTGTAAAAAAGCGCCGATAACGTTTATTAATCATTCGATATATTTTGTAATTTATTCATTAAAGTTTCATAAACTGGTATTGTTGATTTCGGCAAAATTAATTTTCCCTTGTATTTGTCATTACTTATCAAATGTTTCTATCACGGTTTCAGAATGCATTGTATTTTTCAGCAACAAACCAAAGTCTACGTTTCTTCTTAAAAAAACATGACAAATAATGGGTTTTGTTTATAAATATCCACATTTATATATAATTTGTTTTGCCTAAAGAATAAGTATACTTATTGCATCATTATCCTAGGATTATCTCCCCTTGACACGAGATATTTCATTTCTCTTTGAGAAAACTAAGTTGTTGTTCTCGAATCCATTGTAAAATCTCGTTTAATAATCTTTGAAATATGCTACAATCCCAGAGCGGATGTGATATTGTTCCAGCATGTGACCTACTTTGCGACGGTTTGTTATGTAAGGTATGTATAATGTAGGTAAGTCTTCAATTACATTCATTTAAAGTTTGGGTACTTTATGGTTTAATATGGGAGTATACAATTGGAACCAATATTCTCTTCCGTGTTACTAAATCGTTAATTTCTTCAACTTTTATTTGCTTTGAATCATTTTAAAATCTATATAGTAAAATGACAACAATATTTTATTTTTAATGATGGCATTTCCCAAAAAGGTTTTAAAAGGGTTGTCGTTTACTGAAATTACAAGTTACATTTATTTTTATTCGATTTTGTTGCCGTTAGTATGCTTTGAAATTCTAGGACGTTTGTGCAGAGGGAGAATCAAAGCATATCGAGGACCCATCTTTAATAATAAAGTCATTCATATAATAGACGATGTCTGCATCATACCGTCATTTCCTAAAAACACGCTTATGTTCTATTCTTATGTTAGGAATAGGCAATTAAGGGAAATGCCAAAATATCTTTCCGAAAGGGATCAAGAATATCCATGTTTTGGAACCGATGATTTTAATTCATGGTTTCAATTACAGTCCCAGCGAACATTTTCCTAAGCCGTGTAAGTTCCAAAGAATTTGTAACTTAGAAACAAATACCACTTTATATCTCGCTCATGCAACTCTTATTTTAACTTTTTATATATGACATATTGTGTTACCTCCCATATAAACTCGTAAAAGAACCTCTCCGTTTCAATAGCTACCTATTCTAAAGGGTTTTGTTAAGTTAACAAAAAGGTGTTTTTGATCCTAAAACTTTGTATTATTGCTATCTTTGCAATTGTGATGCAATAATATGCTGTTAAAAATTAAATTCCTTATATCGTGAATGTTGGAAGGATTCTATAAATTAGGACATTATATTTTTTTGTTAACGTACCTTTAACAATTTTTCAGTCATATCACTATGATGTATGCAGTGATGGAGTTTATTGTGATGTCTAGCACTGGGACATCATGCCTCAGACATGTATCATCATGTCCCACCCAGTCAAATTATCCTGACACCAGACCAACCAATCCCAACGCAAACCTCATAATGCAAGGTAGCTGTTAGTACCATTTTTGTAAGTCTCTGGTATGACTCGGCCGACGATCGAACCCACGACCTTCCGCTTCCGCGGCGGACGCTGTAACCACTAATTATCTAGACTGAGTAACTGAATTAACACAGATAATACCACTAGCGTTAATTCCTTTACATTTATAATTTTTTCTAATCATATGTGCCAATATCCACACGTACAAGATAACAATATATTGGGAGAAACGTAAGCACTGTATGCAGCAGCTTTCAATATTAAACCTTTAGGTTTTTTCTTGTCCAATAATATCAAAACATTATTTGATCTTGCATTAAAATCTATTTTATAACCGATGTCTTAAAATTAGAACATATAACTGCATCTTTGAACATACATGCAAAATACACCTTTTTCTAAATGGATTAAAAGCAAAGACCTTGAATTATATTTATAGACAGCCATTTTACATACGCTTTCTAGATATCAAAAAAGGTAGCAGATCAGGAATTGTATCTGTGAACAGGTATGCAACAGGCAGGCGTTCCTAACTAGCCTTTCCTCCTTCCAGTTTATTTTTCCTAATCCCTTCTCAACTTGTTTATCTAAGTTTGATATATCGTTTGCACCATTTGTCTCTGTTGTCTAAGTCTCCTTAAGAAGCTGTTATTCCTGTCCATTTTTAGGTTGTTTCTGAGCAGAACATAGGTATTGGAATCCCTCTAATTTATTACAATAACGTATTTAAAAATGTTGACCATTAACAGTAAGACATGTGGAAAGAACTGCATTGGTATTGACCTTTCTCAATGGCTTCTTTTACTATCATTTTGTATATTGCGTCTCCTAGTAGAGAATTAATAAATGTTCAAATTTTTTTATGTTCATATCTAACTTACTAGACTTAGCGAAATATGAACAAAAGAAACATAACAATTTCCATTTAGTCTAATTATCCAACTTTTCAATGAAATGCATTAAGTGTAGGAAACAAAAATTTAATATAGTTATTTCCTTTAGAAACTGTAATATACTTATTTTCTCTATCTCAACCAATCTCTATCAATTGATTGTGGCAAAAACTATGGCTCAGACGTAAAGAAGTAAGTATGTTTGGTTAAAATTTATATTACTGTTATATATGTGTATATGTGCAGTAGTTCTTTCAATTCTGGTGTGATAAACATAACTGCATGACATTGCTAATATACGGTGCTCTAACTATCCGGAAATTATTCAGAAGATTCCACAAAAACGGAATGAAAGAAACATACAAATTCTAATTTTGTAATGTTCAGAAACTGAAAACACAAAGAAATGAAACAGTAAATGAACAAATTAAAGTCAGAGGTACGCTATCATGCACATATTTATAGGCGTTGGTGCATTGGTCTCACTTGCACAGAGAGAGAGAGAGAGAGAGAGAGAGAGAGAGAGAGAGAGAGAGAGAGAAAGAAGGGGGGGGGGGCAAAAAACAAAGAAATATTGTATATTAAGCACTACCTGGTCCCCATGAAATCGCTCCCATGTCGGCACACATTTTAAAATTAGCTTAAATAATTATATAGTATAAAGACTTTACAATTACATACATAGCGCTACTACTACTACTACTACTACTACTACTACTACTACTACTACTACTACTACTACTACTACTACTACTACTACTACTACTAGATTGTCCTTTTATATTTACTTTTTACATGAAAATTATCAAATCGAAAAAATACAGTGATAACAAAAACAGATAACATCATCCCACATAAATAAATAAACTAAATATTTCAGGACCGGTAGTATTAATCACATTAGCGATTGTACTTCAAGAATTTACATACTTAACGTTTAGCTGCCGACTTCGGCCACAAGGAACCCTAAATTATTCCATCTAATTGGGGCACCCAGGCCACGCAATATCGATCAAATCAGTCAAACCCAACCCCATCCCCATCCGAAAATAAGAAAAACAAGTCATTCGTAACTACGAGAAGAATCGCCCCCCCCCCCCCACCTCCCCCCGAGCTCCTAGCCAGAATAAATTGCAACGTATATTTCCCCTTGTATCAATAGAAACCCACACAGCCATGATACATCGCTTTGTGACTAGAATGGGCACTCCCACAATCCAGAGGCGTAGCAATGATATTTTACGCCCGGGGACAAACTATAAAATTGGCGCCCCAGCGAACTTGTGACCGATTTATTACCCTTGTTTACTTATTATAATGTAACGTTGCAAGCCTCATTTTGGCGCCCATATACCTTGGCGCCCGGGGACATATGTACCCCGCTGCCCCCCCCCCCCCCACCCTAGCTACGCATCTGCCACAATCCCACTTCCGTTAAAAGCATTAAGTTTTTGATGTGCGATGTGTTGTGTAGTTAACTCACTCGTTTACGCGAACTCTAAAGTAATACAAATAATGTTGCAACAAAGCAGAATCTTACAATACAAAACAACGCAAAAAGTAAAATAAAAACAATGTTGAAAAAGATATGTATGTGTCTCATAATGAGTTTGGCACGTTGCGTTTTTTATAGAAAGTCTAGGCAGCAACTCGTCTCAGCTGCTTCTCCTTTCCGCCATTAGAACATCGACGACGTGGTCGCCGTCATAAATCCAGGTTTGTTCAGCTCAGTTGATATCCTTAGGTTTTGCTGTGTTTGAACACAGACTGACTGTTAAAAATGGACGGTAAACGTCGGGTATAGCCAAACATAGAGAAATGTATATGCATTAATAGTCGGATTGGTTATTGAAAACGTAGGACACTATGCTAGGTCATTAGAGTCAGGTCTTTAGTGACAAAATGAAACCCAATGGGGGCTTCGTTGTATAAATTTTCTTCCGTGTACTGAACTTATAAGATAGCGACGTATAGTACAAAATCAATGCATGTAGATGGCGCTGAAGTTTTAGGTTTTTATCTGCAACTATAGCCCAAGTGAAAAATAAGCAACGATTTCTAATATTCGATGCACTTAATATATATATATATATATATATATATATATATATATATATATATATATATATATATATATATATATTAGCATAGATTCATATTCACTTATATTACACATGATCTGATTTACATGGTACGTACTTTAGTGTACATGGACCGTCCCACACCAGGTATAATAACCTTTGTACCGATCTACTTATTTAAATTATACTTCACGGAATAGCGCATATCGTTTGACATAATATTTTAAATATTCAATATTATTGGCAATAGTCTGGCACAGAGCCTCGTTCGACAAGAATGGGAACTAGTGCATAATAATATAGAGAAGGAGAAGGGAAAGGACCAGTCAGACAACAATATTTATCGATTAGTTCATTCAGTCAAAAAGCAATGGAATTCATTGTATGCAGTTTTGGCTCTCTTACCATAAAGATCGAGAAAGTGCCTTTAAAACATTATTTTATTCTAGGCTTAATTAGCTAATGTCCAAGAGTATATACTGGAAACGGAACTTGAGAATCTGAAAAGAGATATACAGGCTGGTTTTAAAGATGACTCTGAAAAACAAAAATAGACAGTGTAGCAGACGAAGTAGATTCAAGCCAATAGAAAGTAGAAACCTAAGAAAGAAGATGGAAGCTCTAGAGAACTAAACAGAAAGTAATTTTGGCTGCATCCGGAACATTCACATAGTGAAGTAGAGATCGAATTAATAAGACCAATTGTAACATGTGTTTGTTTGGAAGACAAAAAGAACTCGGGAACTGGAACAAAAATTGAAAAAAGGGGTGAGTCCTTTTAAACAGCATAACGCAAACAAATGATATAATTATCGCATATCGCCTCATTAAATTTGATAGAGACTTAAATAGTACGGCCATCAGCAAATTTATTTTCAAATTTAAGAATCTTGAATCTCGCTGTTACTGTAAATTACTGACGATGCCAGTCAACTCAAGTTCTCACTGCTAAAACCTTCAATTCTCCATTAGAAAGAATTCACAACTTAATTACACAAATGAATTAATGGACATCACTCCGTGTCCTTGGTAATTAGCAATTCGTTATGTTATACATGCTACGTATCATTTAAGAACTGAAATTAATTCTAGCAATTCATATTAGAGTATTTCATGAAATTCCTATAAAACATAGTTTCTATTCCATGCGTATTTCATAATTCGAACAATTTCATCTGAAATATTGTATCACATTCTAGAATGCATGCATCAAATAACACTCAAGACAAATGAAGAGAACCAATTAACATCTGAATCAAAGAACAATGAAGCATAACACTAAAACTATTAAATTCAAAAGGTAATCACAAATTTGTGTCATTGCACATATGTATGCAGTTTGGACAAAACCTATGTGCCATCCCGATCTCACATTCTCTAAGCTTTGTTCATTGCTGCTACATGATATTGCGATAATATATTTGTCGGCCCGTTATCCAAGCGAGTCCTAAATAAACTATAATCACTCTCTAACTACGTCATATCCCATCATTTGCAGGCTCAGATTTATTGGGAGCCTAGCCCAAATGTCAATCACGACGTTTACGTGTCGCGCTGACCACGGCATAATGTACTGCGAAATTAAAAAACATATTGCACCGTTACAAATATTAGTAGTAGAGATGGGTCATAACACCAACGGTAGTAGGCATGGTGGAAATAGCATAAGTGTTGGTGTTATAATAGATTGCTGTAGAAGCAGCAGTAGCAGTAGTACTTAAGGTACAATATGTAATTAAAGCATCAACAGTAGTAGTAGTAGTAGTAGTTTAAGCAATTTTGGTAGATAGCAGCTGTGGTAGTTGTGGCTGTAGTACTTTAGTACAGATAATGGTGATAGTGGCAACATGGCAGTAGTAGTGGCTGCAGTGCTATAGTAGAGACAATGGTGGTAGCTTCAACAATGAAATAGTAGTGGCTGCAGGACAATATTATAGATAATGGTGATATTGTCAACATGGCAGAATTAGTGGCTGCAAACTATAATAGACATAATGGCGGTAGTTTCAACATTGCAGTAGTGGTGGCTGCAGTACTCTAGTAGAGATAATGGTGATTTTTTGTTTGTTTGATTAGGATTTTTAACGTAGCTTAACAATTTTTCAGTCATATCGCTACGATGTCTGCTGTGAGGCAGTTTATAGTGATGTCTAGCACTGAGGCATCATGCCGCAGACATGTAGCATGATGTCTCACCCAGTCACATTATCCTGACACCAGGCCGACCAGTCCTAACACTAACCTCTTAATGCTGAGCGTCAAGCGAGGCAGCTGTTAGTACCATTTTTGTAAGTCTTTGGTATGACTCGGCCGGGGATCGAACCCACGACCTCCCGCTTCCGCGGCGAACGCTCTAACCACTAGGCCACCGGAGCGGTGAGATAATGGTGATACTGTCGACATGGTATTATTAATTGCTGTAATTGTAGTACTATCAGAGGCGTAGCGATGATATTTTGCGCCCAGGGACGAACTATAAAATTGGCGCCCCAGCGAACTTGTGACCGATTTATTACCCTTGTTTACTTATTATAATGTAACGTTGCAAGCCTCATTTTGGCGCACCTGTACCTTGGCGCCCGGGGACATATGTACCCCCCTGCCCCCCCCCTAGCTACGCCTCTGAGTACTATAGTCAAGATAATGGTGAGTGTGACAACACGGCAGTAGTAGTGGTTGCAGTACTGTATTAGATATAATGGTGATATTACTACAACATGGCAGTAGTAGTGGTTGCAGTACTGTATTAGATAAAATGGTGATAATATCAACATGGCAGTAGTAGTAATAGTAGCTTACACAATTGTGATCGAAAGCAACTGTATTAGTGGTGGTAGTACTATATTAGAAATAATAATTGTATTGTCATTAGTAACTGTCGCTAAAGCTTTAGCAGCATAAGTAGTTGTAGTAGTCATAATAGTAACAGCAGTAGTTGTTGTTTTGTTGTTTTTCGTTGTTTTTTTTCTGACAGTTTCACGCAGAGCTTTCCATAAGGCACTTACGATAAGTATGTTGGTTATTCGGTTTACTGCCTATGATGTTAAGTCCTGAATGAGGGATTTAACAGGTTAACGAACATTTCATAAGGTACAACGCCGCAGCATATAAATCCTGTTGACAAGAAGAAATCAAAACAAGTTCTTGAAAGCTCCTCTTTCGCCAATAGAACAGTTGAATAACAAATGAAAATGATATCGAAGTTTGGTTGATCAATAATATTTGAACAATGTTCGTTGTTAGAAATTGTGGCAGCTGTGTAATAAATTAAGTGCTTCCTCATTCCCATATTTTGCATGAAGGAACATACAAATACAGCTTTGCAGGCAAAATTTAAAAAAAAAAAAGAGTCCAGTCATACGAACAATAGGTTGAAGAAACGGAATATTTTACTAATGCATTTCGTGAAGAGCCGCTAATACGGAATGTTAATTATGGTTTTGATTTCATAAAATTACCATCGAGAAAAGAATTACTTCATATAACAAACTTAACTCACATTGTCATGATTTTTATTTTATTTTTATTTATATTTAAATCTAAAGAAGAAATGTACTCTAACTATAAGCGTCATGTGAAATTGTGATTTATAGATTTGTACTAACGATCACAGCTGCCATATTGAATCGACATGTTTTGAGGAAATAAAAGGTCAATATTAACGCCGGTAAATCTGTTTTCTTTTTCCGAATAAATTATTTTTATCAGATGGAGGTGAGTGTGTATGGATTTTGAACAGCTGCTGTTTATTAGTATGAAATGATTTAGATGGCATTACAGCTATTGCTGAGAGAAATGATTGGTTATAGCAAGGAGTCCCCTTGTTATTCTAGTATTACTTCTCCCATATGAATTTATACTGCTGATAGTGGCTTTGTGGCCTAGTTGACTGTGTCACAGTTTAACTTTAGAAGCAAGTCGTAATGGTCCAGTCCGTTAGTTTTAAGTCGTAATGGTCCAGTACATGCATTGAGAAGGCGGGGGACATTGGTATTACATCTTACAAAATACTGTCATGCAAGAAACAAAAAAAATAATGCGACAGGAGAGTAAATGTATGAATGAACGAAAAAGAGAAAACAAATACACACGAAAAGATGGATATACATATTTCGGAAACCGCATGGAATATAATGTACAATGATGTCGATTTGTTCTCCACTGAGTTCTATCACAATGGAATGGACTACATATCACTGACATTTTGTTTTCTGTTGGGTTCCGTCAGAATGTAATACGCCAAATAATGTTGACATTTTTATTCCATTAGATTACATCATAATTAAATGGAATATAACATGTCGACATGTTTGTTTCCCATACTGGAACGAAATACAAAATATTGACATACTTATTTTTCCTAACAGGCAACATCATATACATAATCTAGTGGACATTAATAATCTCGTTATAATCACTGCTTCTTCATAGCAATGCCGTATCTGAGCCATGTAAAATATGGAATCTATCCATAAACGTTAGAAACATGTTTTAAGCATTCCCCTTGTCTCTTACAAACAGATCATTCTACATACAATTTAAGTTATGAGGAATATTTCATGACATAAGTGATATGACGTACAGATGTGACAAATAAACTTCCCAATGGTCATTTCTGCAATTGTTTTCGTGATATATGATCCAGTGGTGAAAATCAGTCATAGACATGTTTCAGAAAATACAAAAGCCAGAGAAAAGACATATATATATATATATATATATATATATATATATATATATATATATATATATATATATATATATATATATATATATATATATATATATATATATATATATATATATATACATTATCAATAAATAACCTTTCTTTCAGATTCAAGTGGATTAGCATTGCGGATATAGAGAATACTGGAATTGTGCCGCATTAGAATATTTTCTACGTGCAGTTTGGGTTTAAAGGGTTTGTCCATTTCCATAATTTGTAAACTGTGTGTGTGTGTGTGTGTGTGTGTGTGTGTGTGTGTGTGTGTGTGTGTGTGTGTGTGTGTGTGTACTTTGGATTTTTAACGTAGCTTTTAAAAAAATGTCAGTCACATCGGCTACTATCTCTGCAGTGAGGCAGTTTATAGTGATGTCTAGCACAGATATAATGCCGTACACATGTAGCATGATCTTCTACCTAGTCACATTATCTTGACACTAGGCCAAGTAGTTCTAACACTAACCTCTTCATGCTGAGCGCCAAGCAAGGCATCTGTTAGTATAATTTGTATAAGTCTTTAGTATGACTCGGTCGGGTATCGAACCCACGATCTCTTGCAACTGACCACTAGGCCACCAGAGTGGTGTCGTTCCGGTGTAACATGTATGTTACGAATAGAGCAAGGTATGGCACAATCCATATGGATTAATGGCACGAATGTACGTTATTGAAAATATAGTGAATACTGGTTTTCTAGACACATGAGCAATTATCCAGAGATCATGTTTGGAGAGAAAGCTGTGGATTTGATGAAAAACGGTTGTATAGCGAGTCATCAAAATTAAACTACCTAAAACCCTTTCAATCTGACATCAAAACCCTTTCAATCTGACATCAAAACCCTTTCAATCTGACATCAAAACCCTTTCAATCTGACATCAAAACCCTTTCCAAAACGTGTATATTTTTCAACGGCGTGTCTTTCCACTAGTTCATTTTTTAGCATTTAGAGTGGTGTCCACTAATGTAATACGTCCATATTGCACAACATTCGATGATATTTATGTCTCTAAGTAACGGAAAGCTTTGACATTGTTGCATTCTAATATATAAAAAAAATCGTTTTATTCATAAATATATGATCCCGTTTATCTTTGTTAAGAAAATGTAGTGACAATTTCATAAAGCATATTTCTATATCCTTTCATATACGGTAAGTTCTTGTGGTAAATCTCAACAATGTTTGTACAAATTTTAATGAATAAAATAAAAACCAAATTCTTATTCTGCCCGAAATGATAATATATTGTAATTTATTTTCTATCTCAGCCTTGAAAGACTGTAGAATTAATTTCAAGTGATAATAGTTATTAGCAATATTAATTTTAAGTGATAAGTGCCTCAATGTTCTTCGTTTAATGGCAATTGTTTTTAGATTTATATTGAAATGTTGCATATTTGTTTTTGGAGAGAAGTCCTCAAACGTTCTAACTGGTTTCTATGTCATTAATTTATGTCACAGCTTTGTCTTTTGTTTGTCAACCGTTAGGTGATCTGCATTTCGGGAGAAGTTTCAGAACCTGATCCTGATGGAACTATACTAGCTAACTAACATTTGGCTCTGGAGACAGCATTACGCTGGGCAATGGCGTCTTCAAACTTAAACCAGAAGAGGTAAATATTCAATCTTGTCGACTGAAACAACAGTTGTTATGACAACTAATAACAAAACAAGACAAGACAAACGAAAGATAAAGAATTCAAGCAAACATATACCAAGAAACTGAAGCATTATAATCGTACAGAAAGTTTTAATATATACAAAAGTGTTTGGATGGAGAAGTCTCATTCACTGTGTTACACATTGACGCTAAACACCTAAGATCGTGAATTACACACTTTTTGCAATTGCTATGATGTCTGCAGTGTGGCAATTTATAGTGATGTCTATTACTGGGGCATCACGCCGCAGACATGTAGCATGATGTCCCACACAGTTACGTTATCCTGACACCAGGCCGACCAGTAGTAATACTAACCTCATAATGCTCAGTGTCAATCTAGGCAGCTATTAGTACCATTTGTGTAAGTCTTTAGAATGACTCGCCTGGGATCGAACTGTACCTGCTTATCTTCAGAAATTTTAATTTAGGCCCCACGACTACATTAAAAGTGGTGTTTTTCTCATTTCTCTAATGAAACCACAAATAATCCCGTGCCTTTAGCAACGACACACTTCGCGAAATTAGTAATCGAAACTTTTGTTAATACAAGGGCTGCTGTCATGAGCAGATAGTCAATGGATGGACATAAAAACATATCAAAATGAAACGTGTGAGATTAAATCAGTGACAGGCAACGTCTCTTACTCTATTTCTAAACTCGAGACAAAATGGACCAAGAAGATTGGAGAAATTTGAAAAAGGCTTGAATCCTAAACGTATGACGTCACAGTGAGCAAATGAAGAAGACAAATTATTTAAAACGATTAATGCGTTAGAAATAATATTCCTGGCCCGCAAAACCCTGAGCTAAAACCTTCTGAAGTATCTCCGTCGCCTTGATATATATATATATATATATATATATATATATATATATATATATATATATATATATATATATATATATATTAGGGCATAACCGACTTTTGATCCGGAAATCGGATTCCACCGGATAGTATGAACTTCCGATTAATCGGAGTCGGACAAGGCAGGAACGACCGATTCGGATAATAAAAATAATAAAGTTGAATTTCTATAGCACCGTGTCTAACACTGCGTGTCATTCGATAGTGCGTTAATCAAGTTAAATAAGAAGACAGAAAAGTCCAATACGGTCAACACAACCACGCTGTGAGACAATCTATTTGAACCGACGGGTGAAAACCGGAAATGAAGCCGGATATGGTAAAGTACTAAGTAGCATGCTAGACACGACAAAACCAGATACCAGAAACCCGGAAACGGACGATGAAATTTTTTAGAAAAAAATACGGATTTAGCATTTCCGATTAATCGAATCGTATCCGGAATCGGAAAAATTTCATGCCCAAAATCCGGAATCGGATTATATATATATATGACTGCGTATCGCACTGCTTTAACTGACGAGAGAGCTACAACCTTTTTCAACTTATGCGTTGTTTTTTTTTAAATATGTTCACGTTTAAATGGAAGAGCAACACCAAATCTTACTTAAAGTAATGTTTTATGAGAGCCAAAACGTAGTTATCTGGTCCAATTATTCTTCGATATGCATGCAAAGAAATGCGTCGATTTTAACTTGATTACCCACTATGTCTTCTACGTTCGTAATTCCTCTTACACATTATCCGAGAAGTTAATCTCTTGGTTTTATCGACATTACTTCGCGCGATGCATGAAAGAGACTGCGGCTTTATTCACACAAGAACACGTTTCTGGAAGATTCGTGAAGTTATGAAATTGTAGTGGCGTTTTGAGAAGAAAAACAATAAGTTGACTCGAGTAGCACTGTGAAATGACGCATGAACCTGACAGCTATTCGCCCGAAAGACATAGTTACTAGTATTCAGTTCACGATGGGAATTATCTCCAAATCGATTAAAAAAATGAATTGTAATCTGTTCCCATCGAGCTCTTATGTGAGCTTTGAGAAACTGCTTTATATAGTGAAATCACTGGAACGCGTATCGATCATTTGTCGGTCTGAAGGAAAGATTGTCACAGCAATAATTATCTTTAAGTCATGTTTAATCCTCTACATGTATATGCAGGTCACGCAATAACTAATGAAACGTTATTGCTCATATCCCAAAAACACCAGTAGTCATGAATTCGGCTCGTATTTATTGATATTCTTTATAGTTGTCAGTAGTACTGTACTTTGCTTCTGTTAATTGTATTTTTTATGAATCAAAATTTAAAAACAGAAGCATACAGAATGTACAAATTTATTTCATGTTTACATTAATACAAAAGAGTATCCATCACTGTTTGATGCTAATGACACTATTTAAAAATTCAACGTGTCATTTAAGCGGTTGGAGGATTATTCTTCTGACGGCTTATTCTTCACGTCATTTGCAGGCATGTTCTTTAAGTCTGTTGTCATAAACAAAGTGTCTAATGTCTTGAAACATATCCATCAATTATTCTTCCAATTTTTTAACTAAGATTTATTTTTATTGCTACGACAAAACTCTATGGTGCTCAAAAAAGAAATAAAACAAAGCAAAACTAACATAGGCCACATTATTCAGCTGATAATTTGATTCTCTAACTTACAAAATGAAAATTTAACACAAACATACAGCATCGTGATTTAATTCCCAAATAATCCCAAATAATACTCAATATTCCTATATATTATTTCACACGTCCAAAAGTATAGAATATTCGAAATTGATTTCAGTTCTTGATTATGTCGATATACAATTGGTATTAAATGTACCGAGTACCAATATTTTTGCTGTTTCACAATGATGCAATCCGGAATGTCTTTGAACGAATTTAAATAATCCCCAAATAGTGTTCTACTTGAACAAGTAATGAGAACATTTTGATTCTAATGACTAATCAAAATAAATAATTCCTCGCACATTATATCTGAACACAACTATAATTGCTTCCACAATGACATATGTTAAGAGAAGAATGGGTCATTTTGTTTATTTCAGAACCTTATACAAAATCCTACAACACACTAAGGCGATCAGGACGTGAGTCATTTCCAATGGAAACTTCCATAAAATTCATAAACAAAATTAGGTCCGTTAACTTAACTTTTAGCAACCAACCTGATGGCAATCAGGTAGAAAATATAATCTCCAGGTTGAAAACCAACGTCTTGAACTCAAATCCAAGTAAAAATGTTGTTTATAAGTGATTATTGTCTTAAAGTAAAAGTACAATCATGGAAAAAGATAGGTATGTATTAGGTTGCATACATTTGACCCTTTTAATATACAATCGCGGGCTTAAGTTAAACATTCAATATATATATATATATATATATATATATATATATATATATATATATATATATATATATATATATATATACACAATTCAAGTCAAGTCAATGGCCGTAATGGGGGGGGGGGGGGTTTTCAAAATTAAAGTATACTATTACAAACATGGCTGTGAAGCTAGAAAGGTAATATACAGGAAGCAAAATGAACAATTAAACCTGTATAAGAAACTAATAAAGTAAAATAGCTCATTAAATTCCGGAAATAGAGCGAACATGAATTGTTTATAAAATCGAAAAGCATTCTTTTATCAAAAACGTACTAAGAGGGTAAATTAGAAAACAATACAATTATACCGGAGACGTAAAATACGCGAACTTGGACCTTACCCAGCATTGGTCATGGTAAAATGGTTTGTGCCTTATTTTCGACAACAGTTCAAGACTCGGCGATTTAGTTATTTGCGTGCTGGACTAGCATGCAGTGGATGGCTGGTTCGAATCTTGTACATACAAGCCAGCCTAGCCAGGATAGGCTACCATGATGTGCTTTTGAGCATGACCATTGACTCTAATTGTCTTGGCACTAAACACACATTCAAATGCCAACGTGTTGTTTACAACCAACCAATTAGTCCCAAAGAGACAATCAGGAGGAACCAATTAGTCCCAAAGAGACAATCAGGAGGAACAATTTGAAATTAACTGGTACATTACAAGCCGCACGGCTATCGTGAAGGAAATTGGTAAAGTTACTTACAATGTACAATTTCCATGTTAAGGGTTTTTTAATTACAACTCTCGTGTGAAAGGGTTGTCATAATAGGCAAGAAATATTGGGAAGGTTTGGATGGCGCTTCAGTTGTTCTTTATTTATGTATTCGTTACTTATTTAATAATTCGAAAGTATATTGCAACGCTATTCTTTCTTAATGGACGTTTCAAAACACAGTCACAAACAAAATAATGTTCACGACATTATACAGCTTGACCCGAAGTAATTAATATCTGCGTTGATGATCCATCGCTTTGTGTCGTTAGAACTTTACTCAAAAAATCCAATGGAAATATGGTAACAATTAAAAATGAACAAGACCCCTGAGCAAGTCTCTCTTTGTTTTTCTATATTTTCTAGTTGTTACCCAATTTTAGCAAACATCATGAAAATGTGTGTCTGTAAAGTATATGTACATATAGGTGTTCACTTGACGGCATATACCATTTCTTGAGTACTGAGAACAGGTAGGTAGGTAGTCGATAATTCAATCTCACTGTCTGCATTTAAAACTCTATTTTCTTAAACAATAAAAAAACAACATCATGCACCGGATAGAGAGCGCGATTGTCTAAGCTTGAAGAACTGATTGCGCAATGAACATAAATTAAATATTTGGAACTTATATATAAAGATTAATATCGTAGTGATATAGAATGTATGTATGTATGTATGTATGTATGTATGTATGTATGTATGTATGTATGTATGTATGTATGCATGTTATATGCATGGTATTCAGAATGTTTATTCCTCGAAAAGCTTTGGACTAATGCAAACAAATTTTTTTGAAGAAAAATAAACTAAGAGTGTCAAATACAACAGGGATGATAATGGTGAACCACCGACGTTTCATATACTTGCTAAATCAGATTTTTCTTTTTGTCCAGACATGTCAATTTTAACTGTACCTGTAATGTTTGCATTTCTAACCTAGGAATGACAACTTCGATATCACACTGAAGCGGAAACAATTGACAGTTATATCCCTTTAAATGACAAGTAACCGCAGACAGGATACACTGCATATCGTTTTTAAAGTATAATGACCAATATTTACCATTTAGAATCTTCTAAATCACCAGCATTCTCAAATATCATACAGATTTAAACTCTAGCGGATCCTTGGATGTTCAAAAGAGCCATCCAACTCAGTCATTAACTCCCTTCCCCCAAAACACAATTTCAAATGTAATTTTATTTTGAACCAAAAAAGGCTTTTAATCTGGTTTTAAACATAAAAATAAAATTGTATTTAAGTATATGCCAAATTTACTTCTGAATCGAATTCTTGACGATTAAATTCAATTTTCAGCACACAATCCCAACGCCCTTCTCGTACGATTCTCCCATTTTCAATTGCATTTATTCGCTCATAATACAATAATGTTTCTTAAAGAGAATGTTAGGTTTTTGGATAATCTACTATGTTGCTATAAAAAAAATTAACAATCTGAAAAGTAGTTGATCCTATATTAGGGTTAAATCAAGTCCAATTGAACTATGCATAACACCGATATTTTGGGACATTATTTTCAAGTTTGTTTTTCGCACAGAAGACTTTTTTTGTCTAACAGAAAAAGGAAACTTTACTATATTTTTCTTCTTCTAAATACAACTGTGCCCAAAATCTGTGTTTAATGCCCATTTCAAAAATAGGCCATGAAGTGTGAACATAATTAGGCTGTAGAAAATTCATAGAATTAAGTCGACAAAACATAACAATTGAAAATATAAGAATAAAACTTTGGATGTGAGGCGAGCTAGCGTGACATGTATGGAAATCTGGGATTGAACCAAAAGCGTGGATGTGCAAAACGTGTGTGTAATTCACGATCTCGGGTGCTTAGCGTAAATGCGTAATACACGGATTGAGACTTCTCAAAGACGCTCTAACCATAAGGTCACCGAAGCGATGTGGTAAAACAATGACACGGCATTGCAAAAAATAAACGTTTTGGAAAGGGTTTCTATGTCAGATTGAAATGGCTTTAGGTAGTTCAACTTTAATGAATTGCCAAACAACCATTTTTCCACAGCTCCCTCTCGAAACATTACCTCTAGATAATTGCTTAGGTATCTAAAAACGTAGTATTCACAGTGTGTGTGTGTGTGTGTGTGTGTGTGTGTGTGTGTGTGTGTGTAAAAAGAGCGTTTTTATCACAACCTTGAGTTGCATCTGGTAGGAAGAGCACCTCAATCATGTGGTGGATACGCGATTTGCCTCTACGGCACCTCTGTGTAAATTAGGTTTGAAATAATATGAGGGTCTGTGTATAATGTCATGAGATATGTAACAGTGTTTTCTAAATGTTGTATATAATGTCATGGGATATGTAACAGTGTTTTCTAAATGTTGTATATAATGTCATGGGATATGTAACAGTGTTTTCTAAATGTTGTAAATAATGTCATGGGGTATGTAACAGTGTTTTCTAAATGTTGTATATAATGTCGTGGGATATGTAACAGTGTTTTCTAAATGTTGTATATAATGTCATGGGATATGTAACAGTGTTTTCTAAATGTTGTATAGAATGTCATGTGATATGTAACAGTGTTTTCTAAATGTTGTATATAATGTCATGAGATATGTAACAGTGTTTTCTAAATGTTTTATATAATGTCATGGGATATGTAACAGTGTTTTCTAAATGTTGTATATAATGTCATGGGATATGTAACAGTGTTTTGTAAATGTTGTATATAATGTCATGGGATATGTAACAGTGTTTTGTAAATGTTGTATATAATGTCCTGGGATATGTAACAGTGTTTTCTAAATGTTGTATATAATGTCCTGGGATATGTAACAGTGTTTTCTAAATGTTGTATAGAATGTCATGTGATATGTAACAGTGTTTTCTAAATGTTGTATATAATGTCATGAGATATGTAACAGTGTTTTCTAAATGTTGTATATAATGTCATGGGATATGTAACAGTGTTTTCTAAATGTTGTATATAATGTCATGGGATATGTAACAGTGTTTTCTAAATGTTGTATATAATGTCCTGGGATATGTAACAGTGTTTTCTAAATGTTGTATATAATGTCTTGGGATATGTAACAGTGTTTTCTAAATGTTGTATATAATGTCCTGGGATATGTAACAGTGTTTTCTAAATGTTGTATATAATGTCATGGGATATGTAACAGTGTTTTCTAAATGTTGTACACTAGCACACAAGTTAACATCAGTTTAGGTATTTATATTTAAACCAGCAAAAACAATTTCGATGTGCACGTATACGCTTGATAGATAATATTTCGAGCTGAACAAAGATTCCAGTTGAGGGGACGTAACTCTAATTTTATATTTTGTCTCGATATGTCTTCATGTTGGAGTTAAGTACCATCTGTACGGTCGTATAACAAAGAAATCAATTGTGTTTCTGTATGTTTGAAATTTCGACTAAATTATTAAGTACATATATTTCTCTTATCTCACACACCCTTAACACGCACTGTTTCACGACGAATAATTCGATACATACGAACTAATTTGACTTATTACCCATATTTTCTCAGTTCTGCATATGCATGTGTGCTACATCATTATGTGACCAAGTTCCATCAATAGGCATGTTATACTAATAATAAATTACATTTTTAAGCACTGATTCTCGAACAAAAATGGGAGAAACCTGTGAGCCACAAGAAAAAGACTTGCATTTTGGAAGTTATTCATTATCACTACTCATTGCGTCTACATTTTAGACTGACTAAAACATCCCTCTTGTGTGGTATGTTTGAGTACAGACTGACGTCAATTTCCGATACGCAGTTACTACACAGTATAAACGTTTATGGTTTATTTTTTTAACTGCCTTGTTTAAGTTCTTAAGAGAACACAGATATCGAGCGTAACAACATAGCTGCCCTTGGATAAAGCGACAGGAGTTATAGGTAAGAGTTTTCCGATGACATGTCTGTAATACGACGAGATAGCGCTACATTTGTACTAAGCATGTTTAATATGTTATAACGCAGTGAATATAGTAATACAAATATTTTAGGGTATATGAACGATGAAAACAAGGAAAAGGAAACAAGAATATATTGTATAACGTATGGAACTTGATGTAAGACTATAAGACATTAGATTCTAATTTATTACTGAGTCAAAACAAATAGCTTTTTCGGGAAATTACTGATTATGGAACCTATTCTCCGATCGGAAAAAAATATTTACCACAATGTCAAACAATATCGGACACGGAAAAATTTACCACAATGTCAAACAATATCGGACACGGAAAAATTTACCACAATGTCAAACAATATCGGACACGGAAAAATTTACCACAATGTCAAATAATATCGGACACGGAAATATTTACCACAATGTCAAACAATATCGGACACGGAAAAATATTTACCACAATGTCAAACAATATCGGACACGGAAAAACAGGTGACCTTTAAAATACCTTTATCTTTATAACCACTTAGCAATATGTAGGTGTTACAAACTGATGTTCCAAGAATGGCTTAAGGAAGAGTTTGGAAGACTTTATGAATTATACATATATAGTTTATTATGTCAATTACGCTTTAATCAAAGGTTTACATGAATAGGAGATGAATACCATTTTGTATTTATATGTTTGCAGTAAAATGTTTTCAGTCAGTACAAAAGAATACGGGACTGGCAAAACGTATTTGAACCTGGGCTTGTATTTTATGTTTAAAAATACCATGCACTTGTTTGGTATTCCAATCATGACTAAATAGCGTCCCAAATAAGTCTTAATGGTCGAGAGAGATTAATAGGGATTAAAGATTATGTAAATTTCGCTCTAAACAAAATCATGCATGTTTTTAGACAAATAAGTTATTTTTTATTTATTGTGTCCTCTATCAATGTAAGGCAAAGAATATGTAAGTAAACTTTACAATATTATTCCAGAGAGAGCAAACATTATCTGATGTACAATAGGGAATCAGGTGTGTTTTATATTTTTGCAGAATTAGCATGCTCTTTATTTTCACTGAGATCTCAATTAATAAAGGGTACATAATGATACCAAATGTATGGACGACAAGTGTGTGATTAAAACACATTAAACTGGACAAACAAAAACATGTTTGCGCTTTGTAAATCTGTTACATTCCGTAGCATGTCAGTTTCAGTGAAACAGGTGCTCTACTTTATAACAAATATTTGGCACCAGTGGCCATTCTTATTAGTAAGAAGGCCGGATTAGTTGCAAATAGATTTACTTTGCTCCGCCATTACACGATCCCTTTACATGGTCTGTGGCTTACGTTAAATTCAAAAAGTAGCTCACTGTGACCCACAATTGCTTATGAGTAGTTGATGCCAAAGTTCCATATCAGCAAACACACTAATAGTTAAACACACACATAAACGCAGGATATAATTTAAAATCATGTTATTCCAAATTTACACCACATTTAGAGACGCAACGCTTTCATTTAAGAATTATTGTGCGCTAAATTCAAACCAATATTAAGACTTTTGTTCAATTCAGGTCAAGTCAAAACGTTACAGTTAATCATTCGATATGTAACGATAATATTTACTTGTTATATCAACGAATGTACATATCTTCTTTTTAATATTTTTTTTTATTTGTGAGAAATCGGCACCGTTGATAAAATTTACGTGTTAAGAGGTTTGCTTAATTTAAAGGAGTGATAAGAACACTTATTCCTGTCTATAGATGGCGTGTCAATACATATTATTTATTAAACTGTATAGCTCTCAAGAACTTTAAATCTATTTTACCCTTAAGACATTCTTGCAAAACAGTTACATAGCAATATATAATCCTATCTGAAAACCCTTATAAGAACGGTTCATCATAAAAGTGGCATGATTATGCATTTTTCGATGTTTAAACTAGCTGTCTGCTTATATGATCCACTTTCGTTCTGTCTATCGCATTTTGTTTTCTGAAGCCTCATTCTCAACCCTTGTTAAATACCCAGTGAGCGTAATTCGAGTAGGTCATATATTTTGATACTAAGCCATGAAAAGATTTATTTTATAAGTTTGCAAGATTTTCGGTAATATTTAAATGGAATATAAATATTAAGAGTGACCGATAATATTTATACCACATCCTTCGAATCAATTAGTGCAAATATGAAAACATACTAATTATAAGAGAGAGAGAGAGAGAGAGAGAGAGAGAGAGAGAGAGAGAGAGAGAGAGAGAGTCGATCTGTCCAATATATCACATTGATATAATAATGCTTTGTTCCAATACATTATGGATGCATAAATTGAATCTTGGGAATATATGTATACAAAAAGTCCGAAAGATTTTAAGCGTGAATGTTAACTACTTTCATCTCCTAATTAATAATACGACATTAAGTCTAATTCTGACATCGAGTGATGTAACGTATTATCGAGGTTTAAAATATGACAACAACTTCACTATACAAATTATATATCATGCGCATGTCTGTACAGGTGCATAATAACCATAATACTTTAACCTACATGCAGATTGTACTTGTCTCTCGTCACATGATTTATTTTATTACCTGATAACATTTGGAATGGATATTTAGGTCAGATTATTGCTTCAACTTCTCTCAAAATATGGTAGACATAAAATCAAAATATTTAAAGGGATATAAAACCTATTTTTATCCCAGCTGTCGTCTCGACTTGAACCTTGTGATTTATCTAAACCGAACAACGAAGATAACAAATATATCAAGGGTTGAAAAGTTTACCCGCTGTTTGCAACTGACGACACCCCACACATTATAAATTGGAAAAATGACTACACGTGTTCTTTAAGAGTCCTTTCTGAATGTTTCATTTATCTCTTTATCTAAATGTAGATCACACATGGCTACGTTTCTAATCTTAATGGTGACCGGTAATATTGCATTGTGTTTGCATATTTCTTTTTCTAAACCCACTTCATTCGCGAAAAAAAATATCTTCAAGTCCAAATCAAAACATTTGCCTGGAAACCGGTTTTCATGTCAAAAATCGTTCAGCTCAAGTGGCTGATTTGCAAACAAACTGTCCTTAAATTTAGAACACAAATGGTTTGAAAAATCCATTATTTGATTTACCTTTAGAAACGTTTTCTTTCCTAACATGTATATGCTGGTTGTTTTTTGCTATATTAATTTTCGGTAAGGAGCATCTACACATATAGGTGCATGTTTGGATAATATTTGTGCAGTGAGAACGCACTTCAGACAGAGCATGATACAGTTACCCATAGACTATGTAAAAGAGCTGATGATATGTATACATACACACAACTTGAGTATGTCATGGACAAGGACCACCACTGAGAACAACACCACACAAAAGCTAGAAAGAACATAGCCAGCACATAATCTTACCCAAAACTGTCTGCCCTGTTATTTTTGGTTTTATGTTCATTTTTGTGGGTTTTACTTTTCTTTGTTTGTTGTTGTTCTTTTTGAATGCAGGTCTAACGATTATTATTATTATTATTATTATTATTATTATTATTATTATTATTATTATTATATTAATGCTGTTGTTTAAGCGGTTGGCCATTGTCCCTCTGTAATGTAGTTGTGATATATTCCTTTCGTACATACAGGTATAACTTTACCGAGAAATAATTTCTTCATTGCACTTTGCACCCGGCGTTGATTCTTCGGTACACAGGTTTTACGTCTCGTACATTTAGCTCCTGAAATTAAGTATAAAAATTGGTTCCTTATATATATATATATATATATATATATATATATATATATATATATATATATATATATATATATATATATATTCTATGTATTTGTTTTCCTTTGAAGATGGATTATGTAACAACTGGAACTGGAATATTGTTATTTAACGTATATACACTTTTGACAGTTGATGTTAAGCATGAAAAATTACAAATGTTCGTGTACGTCTAAATTAATATTTTTCATCAAAAAGAATGTGCAATCGTTGTGTGTGCGCACCGAAGGCGTGTACGAAGTTTTTACACTTGTAAGATAGACGTACAAGAGATGGAGGGGATTTGGGAGAATGAGTTGGGAAGGTTATTGATAACCTAACTACATATGTGATAGCATTAGCTGCAAACTGAACTTCTGGTAACGTTTCAGGTCGAGAATCGTAATTTATCGGTTGCATCGCATTTACTCTACAGTGGGCACATTGCTTCCAGTAGTATGAGCGAGGTGGTTAACGACGTCGCATTCAAGGCTTCTTCGGTAGCAAAAAACGATGACAGCAATGCTGAATACAGTGCTAATGAAGATAGATTTACCTCCCTTGATGACGTACGGGCCGCCATTAAAGAAGAAGGACTAGAGTCATGCAGATTGATTTTCGGTTGAATATAACTCTGTATCTCTGACAATATATATTCGTATTACTTCCTAATTATTTACTCTCTCTCTCTCTCTCTCTCTCTCTCTCTCTCTCTCTCTCTCTCTCTCTCTCTCTCTCTCTCTCTCTCTCTCTCTCTCTCTCTTTGTTGATTGATCGATCTACTAAGATACAAGCTACCTGTCCCTATCTTTCGGTTACACCGCACATTAACAAGACAAATATGATATTTAGGAATGCGTTCTAGATTTAATTTATACACAACTCTGAGACAGAGTCGGTGTCATGAATTTGATTATATGGCTGATCAGAATCAATGCCCATATACATTTAGCGTGATTTCATATATTTTGTATGTAAACTATTGACACCACCATTTATGTTTGCAATATGTTATTACAGCACTCATCCAACTCCACGTGACAAGATACTTTAATCTTGTGTGATATTTGTTAGGCATTGAGGTAGGTCAGCATGGATAATATGAAACCGGATACAGCACATCGCTGCCCTACACTCGGACTAGCTGATGTTATTGGTTTGAACCCACTGTTTACAAAGTCAATCGATAAGATTCACTGAGGAATAAAATATAAACGTAATATATTATCCTTGTGACCTGCAGGTAAGAGAAGCAAGAACTGTAATATGTACATCTCACATCAATTTGGACAGAGTAGATTTTTTATTATGAAAGAATGACGAGAAGTAGGATTTTATGTGAATGACGTTTTATTAGTCAATTTAGAAAATTAATACCTGAAAGTAAGGTGTGACAGGGAGATAAAGAAATCAAAGAAAGACATCATACAGGTGCAAGTATGAATAGCTAACTGAAAAGACTTGTTGATGTATAAAGAAAACTCATATAGAAATACAAACAACAAAAAAGAGATTAACATTAGAGACAGCACTGAAAAGATATTCAAAAGTTATAGTAAATGTACAAATAATTGAAAGTACAAATAAACTGTTCAAAAAGAATTGTGTTATACATGCAATTGAATGTAGGAATGAAGTGGTTATCACACACGCACGCACGCACGCACACACACACACACACACACACACACACACACACACACACACACATACATACATACATACATACATACATACATACATACATACATATATGAATGTGATGTTCGCATGCTAAATTAAGATATGAAAAATCTAGCTATTCTACGAGCCATCCATGATTTCATTAGCAGACATGGATGGCATCACGTACATTTCAAAATACTGGGTTTTTAACAGCTAGATGTGATGAATCATTCTTGACTGATCTAATCATCTAAAGTATTTCAGCGTTCGTTTTCCGACGTTTGTATCAAACACCCACATTCTCGTATTGTATTTCGTTCTCAATCTTTCTTAGAATTGTCGTATACTCTCTATAATCTGCTGTTATCATATTAACGTATTTATGTATATCCGTACTCAGCCTTATTTTCATAGTAATCCTATCTAAGTGGCGTTCAAAACGGTAACACAATTGAGTTCCTATCAATTCATTTGATTCAATTTCACTTCCCAATCTAATATGTTGTATGTAATTTGTTTAGAAATGAACAATGTATGACTATATCGTTTAATTAGTGCTAAATCTCAAAAATCAAGAATAAACTATACATTTTTCATTGAATAATAAATTCACCCATGATATGAACTCGCAACTTTAACTAAGGAGCCTTCGCACTAGGGCAGTTTGATTAATTCGTTACATAGATGTTTAGTTGTTTATTCGAGTACGAGATTGTAATAGGCTAATTGCATAGGGAGACTTATAAAGAGTGACTCAGTACTTGGTACATTTGGATAAAAAAAAAATATTCATCCGTCACCTCCTCTCTACACTCTGGTAGTTCCTACACTGCGTTGTCCAGTAGTTTCGCTTGACTACTCTCAACATACTAGTATATACCGTATTTTCGCGCATATATCCCGCGGGTTATACCAGATTTTACAAACCCCGCAGGGGGGGTGCGGGTTATATAAGGGTGCGGGCTATATCACAATTTTTTTACACATAATGATATTTCAACATATTGTTTGAAAAACGTAACTACATAACATATATTGTTCTAGTTTTGTTTTGCTAGGGTTGGATATTATGGCTACTACGGTGACTTTACAACAACTTACGGTATCGGGACCAAATCAACATTTCGGGATAAAAACTTAAAATTTCGTATCCGTCACGTTTTCATAATCAATATTTTCTGTTTTCAATCGAAATAACTACGGTACCTAATTTTACCGCTGGGCCACGATCCACTGCTTCAGGTCAGCTTCAAGGTGAGGCCACTTTGCTTTAGGTCCGCGACGAGCACGTTTTCGTGGATTCATCTTCTCCAACGTTCATTTTTCTTTTCTCCAACCTCGGATTACACTCTCATCAATATCAAATTTTGTGCCTGTGGCTCTATTGCCATGCACTTCAGCATACGCAATGGCAGTTAGCTTGAAGTCGGCTGTGTAAGACTTTCGTTTCGGCATTTTTTAAATTAAACAGAAAGAAATTATTTAAACTCGAATCTACACTTCACAAGAATACAAGATTATTTAAAAATGTCCGTGTTTATGTAGCCTGTAGTTGAGGCACAGCTCCTACGCACACAAGCACTGTGTACCGTGTTTTTCCTGACTTTTATTGAGCAAAGGTCGTCGGCTTACTTTGATGATGGCGCCGCTAAAGGCTCCAGTTGAAGGGTGAAACAAATACCTGTTTGTTATTGCTGCGGCAACTTCAGATAATTGTAGAACATTGAAACAGATTTGTTTTATTTGTTTAGTATATATCAGTGCTTCAAAGGTAATCAGTTCTCTTTGAAGTGTCAGCAAACGTATTTTTTTTCTTCTTCCATCTGGTATTTGTTTTTAAATTAGTGTCATCTGCTTGACTGTACTCATTTTACGTTTCCGCCTTCTGCGGATTCGGATTTTGACTATTCAGTTGCATAAAGTAATAAGGCCAGATATCATCATTAGCGGATTATGATATAACAGTGCACTGTTAGTGTGGTTTGCCAGTATGAGACAAGGACTTGTTATTTTAACAATATATTCCAGTACATTGTTTCCTGTCATGGTGCCTTTGATTTTCTCTACTCCAAACGCAAGACTGTATATACGGTTTTTATCAGCCAAAATTGGTGTCGCCACAAATATCACCAGATGGTATATTTTGTCACCAAAACGGAAAACAGAATCGCAGTTTGCTACATCAGCGAAGCCCCGTGATCCTGTAATTGATTTCATTTCCGATTGTAGCTGTATAAATATATCTATGGTTGCGGGTTATACAAAGGTGCGGGTTATGCCAACGATTTTTTACACAAAACCCCAAAACCCGCGGGCTATATGAGGGTGCGGATTATCTGCGTGTGCGGGATATATGCGCGAAAATACGGTAACCTTGATGTAATCTCTACCTTCACCTACTTTAACATTCTCGTTCTCTACCAGTGCTTAAACGTGACCTTTTTGACACCTACAATAGCATAGCCTTAAGCTATTCACCACTTACTAGTGCATACCCTTGACATATTTGCCACCTTCCAGCACATACCACTGACCTATTCTACACATACTATCGTATAACCTTGACCTACTTTCATTAGTACGACGTGACCTACTCTCAATACTCGGTTGTTTTCATTTGACTCAAGGTTAAAACATTTCTTTTCGCCAAATATTTTGTCCATTATAAGATACAATATTAAGCATGGGTTTGTTTTATTAAGATCTGCATCATAGATCAAACAATATTTGCCAATTGTTTCGAACAGATGAGTTTTGTTAACAATCCACAAACTTGAATAGTATTAAAGAGGCAATCATTCTTGTTGAAAATAATGAGGTGTTATTATTCTCTCTCTCTCTGTCTCTCTCTCTCTCTGTCTCTCTCTCTCTGTCTCTGTCTCTGTCTCTCTCTCTCTCTCTCTCTCTCTCTCTCTATATATATATATATATATATATATATATATATATATATATATATATATATTCAAAAGCATGTTGAAGAATATATAGTTTATAAAAACATTTGGTTTTATGTTTTCACAGGAATTGATTATACGATGAGCAACCTTAGTCAGGGAATGAAAACGTTTGGCGGGAAGAACTTGCATGACCTTGAAAGTTTGAACCCTTATCAAGAGGTCAGTAGAACAAAATATAAGGTACAAATGCCATTAAGATTATAAGCTTTATATGTGACAAAATATTGGGATACGGGACAGTTAATCCTTCCATAGCGATAGTGTTTGTTCGCGTATACAACTATGCATGTATAACGAATATACGTCAGTCTAAATTAATGTGTTTAAGTTCATGACATTCTTTTACAAATGTTGGTATATTAGTTAGTTCATTGCTTTGTTCATATGTACGAACTAAGGTCCGACATAATTCTTTTAAAATCACTTTTCAACAAATCTGTATACAGGAGGCAACCCCTAAAGGTCACTTCCCTAAAATGGTATAGATTTGTAGTGAGATTTGTCAATGTCTTCACCGTCCCAGGAGTTGTTGTGCAGTATAAGTGTAACCATACGTATAATGCTATTCCTTTACTGTTGGTTTGACTTTTTACTTTCAATTTGGAGCATTTCTTCAACTATTCAAGATATACAATTACAATAGCGGTCCTGAGGAAGAATTGGAATTTCGAAGGGATCGATGGGGTCCAACCATAGAACATCATTGAGTTGAGTCATCCATCGTGAAAACTGAAAGGTCTTGGAAGGAATATACGAGTGGAACAATGCAATCATCTTATTATCTTTCGGAGCGCAAGATCAAAAACAAGCGAGTCAAAATTGTTACACAATGGCATAGTGGGCAATAGACCGAAGGCTTCTGTGATCGTTCTAGAAACACTCTCCTTAGCGCATCTTAGTGTCCAAGCTTCGCACTCGTACAGGGCAATTGGGACTATAGCCTCATTTTCGTCTCACTCTTGACATACTTGTTTTTCCAGATGTTGTCCAACTCGCTCATCACTTTCAAGGCTGTGGCTGTACGTATTTCGATGTCCTTCGCGCTTCTGCAATCTTCAGTCAAGGTAGTCCCAAGGTATTTAAAACTGTCCAAATGCTGTAGTTTCTTTCATCTAAGCAATAGTCCCTTCTCAATTCTCCTTTTTACTATTTCCGCGTCTTTGGTACTCACTAGCATCCATTCTGTCTTGGTCTCACTAATTTCTTGTCCATACCTTGCGCTGATCTCATCGACTTTGTCCAGAAGGAGTTGAGCTTGTCCGAGCAGTTCGGCCAGAACACCAATGTCGTCGGCAAAACATAGGTTGTTAATTGTTCTGCCACTTATGCGTGTCCCAACGTCTTCTAGGACATCGAGTGCCTCTCTCATAATATGTTCCAGGTAGATGTTAAATAGATCTGGAGATAAAATGCAGCCTTGTCGCACTCCAATCAATTGCCGAAACCATTCCGTCACATCGTTTCCAATTCTGATAGCGCTTTGCGTTCTCTTATACAAATTTTCAATGAGATTGATCAGCTTTGGATGTATGCCATAATGGTGTAATACCCTCCATAATCCTTGGTGCCATACACGATCAAAGGCTTTCTTCAAGTCTATGAACATCAAGTACAATTCCTTGTCCTGCAACGCGAGGTACTTCTCTGCTATCAATTGCAGTGAGAAAATTTTTTCAATTGTGCCTCTTCCTGGTCTGAAACCGGCTTGCTCTTCCGACATCTGCGCTTCAATTGTATTCTTCATTCGGCTCCTGATTATTTCCAATGTGATCTTACTTGCGTGGCAAATGAGGCTAATCGTTCGGTAATTCTCATATTTGGTAGTGTCCCCTTTCTTCGCGATGGTGACCACAATAGACTTCGTCCAAAGTGTTGAGAATTCTCCAGCATCTCAAATCTTGCTGCAGATCTTGTGCATAATTCGTATTACCGTTTGTCCACCTCCCTTTATCAGTTCTCTTCGATGCCATCAATTCCAGGAGCTTTATGCGGCTTGATCCTTGCAATAGCCTTCCTCACTTCACTTTCAAGGAGATTCGGTTCAAGGTAATCACTCTAACAGTTTGGCCAAAGTTGTTCGAGTAAGCTCTCGTATGTTTCTATCTTTGCGTTGTAGAGGCTCTTACTATACTCGTGCCATCTTTGGAGAATGTCTGAATCTTTGGTGAGTAGGTTACCATCCTTGTCTCTAATGTTTCCACGCCTATGCTTCAGTTTCACACCTTTCTTGAGCGTTTTGACCTTTTGAAAGAGAGATCGCATGTCATTCTTGCAGTTTGCTTCTTCCGTTTCACGGCACTGTTTGTTAAACCATTCTTCACGGCATTCCTCAACTTTATTGTCTATGACATTCTTCAGCTGTGTGTATTGACGTTTCCAATCTTTAACTTTCGGATTTCTCTGATTCTTATTTATCTTCGCTTTTATTCGTCAGCCAGGTTGAGTATCTCGTCACTTATCCATGGGTCTTTCTTGTACCTCTTGAAACCAATCTCTACTTCAGCTGCCTTCTTTATCGTATGGCTTCATCTAGGCTTTCCTTTTCGATCATGTTACCGAGTGCTTCAAAGCGATTTTTGATCGCTATCTCATATCGTTCTTTGACTTCAGGAATACGCAGCCATTCAATGTCCACCTTCTTCGCATGTGTCCTTTTATCAACACTGAATCTTATTCTGAAGTTTGCCATCACAAGATTGTGATCATTCATCAAGTTTGGCAGTATTGCACTTGGGTAACTGAGTGAGTTGTTGATGCAGCTCCTCCATCTTCGGTCAATCATGATATAGTTGATCATCTGCCGCGTTCGATCACCGGGTGATGTCCAAGTCCATTTCCTCGAAGGCTTATGTTCGAACCAAGTGTTCATGATGTTCCGTTTGTTGAGCCTGCCGAATTGGAATAGTCGTTCACCTCTTTCAATCATTGATCCATAGCCGTAGCGTCCCAATACTCCATTCCATGTGATGTTGTCTGTTCCAACCTGTGCATTGAAATCGACCATTACGATCTTGATGTCCCTTTTTGGTACGCTGTCGATTGCATGTTGCAACGTCTTGTAGAATTCATCGACTACCTCATCATTATAGTCTGTAGTCGGTGCGTACGCTTGGATGATAATGATGTGGTGTCCTTGACCAGTAAACCTTGCGCTGATCAGCCTTGACGATATCGGATTACAATCGACTAGGCTTCTGGATGCCATCTTCGATAAAAGCAAGCCGACACCTCCTTGACGTTTCTTCTCTTCCCCGGAGTACAATAATGTGTGACCATCGCATTCCACTATTCCTTGACCAGTTCTTCGCACCTCTGCTAAACCAATTACGTCCCATTTAAACCAATCATTCATTCTGTTGACAAAAAGTTCCAGGCTCCCTTCTTTCCAGAGTGTCCTCACATTCCATGTGCCGATTGACACACCATGCTTCGCATCAATTAGTCTCTCCTTTCCTCCGTTCCTTCCCTCTCTGAGTTGAGCTGGAGTTGGTGTTAGGCTGAATAAGGCTGGAGGAGGATTTGCAGTGGCGTGGCTTTGAAGTACAAAAAACTGCTTTCAATCTGAATTAGTCACCATTTCGACTTGTTTGAAACGGTGCCGTTGTTTCTTTTCTTCTCCTTGTTTTTTAAATCTATTTTTGTCTTGATCGCTAAAGCAACCATCGCTGAAGTAAAACTGATCCATACTACGCATCATTATTTTATCCTAACATTAACTTCATTGCGCATCACACAAAACACTATTTTTAATTTTCTTTAGTATTGTTTTTAATTATTTCGCAAATATAGCATTAGTTTACCCTTGAAACAGTATTCACTGAAAATTTGGATATGCATGCAATTCTTTACATTAGACTATACTATGTATCATTTACTACAAATAAATCTCATTCTCTCCGACTCCATTCTTATACTGTTTACGGTAATAATTGGGGTGGTTCTTTATCTTTCATCTTTGTATGGTTACAGTCAAAAAGAAATTCTTACTCAACTGCAAATGTCCATAAAGTTTAACTGATTTTAAATTTAAATTTAATCAAGCAAACTAATTAAAATCATCCCTCTTAACTAGTGTTCATATGTTTAATTTTCAACATTTGATTGTTTAATCGTTCATTATTAAATGTTTAAATTCCATCAAAAATATAAATTATATACCTGTATAACAATATTACGAAAACGTTTGAAAGACGTATACACGTATTACAAGATACAGATGTAAATTCTTAACTCTAATCTTTTTGTATATATCCACCACCAGGTAATCTGCGTCTTGGGAGAAGTTCTAGAACCCCTTAACAGTGATCCCAATGGGACCATACCTGCTTTTGGTTTCGGAGACAGCATTACCCAGGACAGAAGCATCTTCAAACTTAAAACAGAAGAGGTAATTATTCGATCTAGGTTATTTATGCAAATGCAATAATGATACAAGGAAAAAGCAAAAACAGAAGACAACTACAAGATCCAAAGACTATATTATAAGCATATGTTCGACTGAGACTGGGATCCGGAAAGATGGCAGCCATCGCTTGAATGTGGGCTCTTCCGATTTTGTACTATATTTGTGATATTTTGTGCTGTTTTCTGTCATCGTCTACATTGTTATGTTTCATCATGCATTGGCTGTTCCGTTCGTGTGTGTTGGTTCATCTCCTTGTGTTGGAAGCGAGAGCAATTGGATTTTTTCTCAGCTGTTTTGTCCCGCTGTTGAGACGTAATTTATTTTTGAATAAACCGCCGTCACGTAACTGCTTACACTACGACGAATCCTCATTAATTCGATTAAATGACCACACCTTGGTTCTAGATACTACATTATGCGCAAGACTGAACGAACTGGGAATTCATTCATCATTTCTTAAATGTAAACGGAAGGGAAAAAAGAAACGTTCTTTCAAAGCCGGCCATCGCAGAACAGGAAGAAGGATTCCAGTTATCTCCCCTTCGCTCGTAACGGATAAACAACTTAAAAATTCTGCTGTTAATTTCAATAACCTGGTTCAAATTCCTTTTTAAATCGTCAACTGTCCCAGGGATACCACTACGTATTGCATTATTCAACGCTCAATCAGTAGGATCACCGGAAAAGCGCACAGAAATTGTTAATTTTATCAATGACCAGAATATTGACGTCTTCTTCCTGACAGAAACTTGGTTAATTTCGGTAGGTGATGAAAGTAAGTGTGTGGATTTAACACCCAGCGATTCCTCCATCAAGTCGTTCCCCCACAACTCTCGCGGAGGTGGAATTGCTCTAATTACAAAGAATTCCTTGATCAAATACCTCAAGTACAACACAACCTTCAACTTCTGCCACACATCGTTTGAACTAGTCCAAACAACGCTCATACTGGAACGAAGGTCAGTCGATTTCTTCTGTCTCTACCGTCCTCCTCCTAGTAGAAAAAACAAGCTGACTGAATCTCTCTTTTTGGAGCAGTTTCCAAATCTTCTAGAGTATGGAAATTCGATAGGTGGCAACCTAATTATTCTTGGAGATTTCAACTTTCACTATGACTGTCCTGGTAAACCAAACACGTCAAAACTCCTAGATTCCATTCATGTTTCAATCTTAAACAGTCAGTTAACCAACCTACCCATAAACTTGGTCACATTTTAGACTGGTTTCTTTATAGACCTGATGATAATATTCTGCAATCAACTCTTGTATCCCACGAACTTGCATCGGATCACCTCTGCATAGTATGCCATTAACGTATCAGTCACTAACCCTCCACCTCTATTTGCTACTAAGGGAAACCTCCGTATGATAAATAGAACCAAATTTATGCATGCCATTCAAGAAAACCTAACAACTTTCTTACATCCAACAGCGGAACAACTTGATAACTGCCTACGTTCATTGCTTGAAAAACATGCCCCAGCCACCAAATGCAGAGTATGAATAAAAAAGTGTTCTCCTTGGTATAGTAGTGTTAGGAACCAGCTTCGCACTGCTAAAAGACATCGCCGAAAAGGAGAGGCTTTGGCTTTCCACCAGACTCACTGTTCATAAACAAATCTACGAAGCCGCTAAGAAGAACGTCACAAACATAGTCCATTTAGCCAAATCATCCCACTACAGTACTAAGATCACGGAGAGTTCCAGCTGCAAAGAGCTCTTCGAGATAACTAACAAACTAATGTCAAGGAAAAAATGTACACCCCTTCCACCGACCTTCTCTCCACTAGAGCTACCAGACCAATTTGCAAATTTCTTCAATGACAAAGTTCAAACCATTAGAGATTCGCTTGACAGCACAATTTCAACTGATTCGTCACCATACAGTTATGATGCAGAATTTCAGCGACAACCGTTACGAGCATTTGAACCTGTTTCTATTGATTTAGTATTTACAATCGTGATGAAAATTGCACCAAAGTCTTGTGAACTTGATCCAATTCCGACATCACTGCTGCTTGAGAACTTAGACCCAATATTGCCTTCAATAACTGATGTTATTAATATCTCTCTCTCATCAGGGGAATTCCCATCGTTTTTCGAAACTGCCATTGTAAAGCCACTGCTGAAGAAACCAACACTGGACCATAACGATTTAAAGAACTACCGCCCAGTTTATAATCTCCCTTTCTTATCAAAAATATTAGAAAAGGTTGTTCTAATTCAACTTGTATCTCATTTGAATTCAAACAGTCTTTTTAGCAATGTACAGTCTGCATATCGCCCTTGCCACAGTACGGAAACTACTCTTCTGAACGTATTTAGTGAATTTCTCTCTGCTTTGGATAGTGGAAAGATTACAGTCCTCACTCTCCTGGATTTATCTGCAGTATTTGACACAAGAGACCATGATATATTACTTCACCGTCTCCAGCATGTATTTGGCATTAAGAATATAGCCTTACAGTGGTTCAAGTCCTACTTAGTCAACAGGACACAAATTATATCTGCAAATGGAATACACTGCAGCCCAGTTGACGTATGTTATGGTGTTGCACAGCGATCTGTTCTTGGACCTGTTCTCTTCATTCTGTACACTCAGCCGCTCTCAAGTGTCATAGATCATCACCCAGTGTCGCACCAACTGTACGCTGATGACACCCAAATATACAAGTCTAGCCACCCAACTGAAGTTGATGCTACCATCCATGGAGTAGAGAAGTGCATTTCGGATGTGAAATCATGGATGACATGTAACAAGCTGCAGATGAATGATGATAAAACTGAGGCTATTCTGATCACAACACAAAGACTTTCTCATCCACATCCTTTACCTCAGACAATAAATATCAGCAACACCAACATTAAATTCTCACAGTCAGTACGGAATCTAGGTGTTACTCTAAACAGTACTCTCACATTGCACCAACATGTCATGAACATCTGCAGGGCTGCATATCTTGAATTGAGACGCATTAGTTCCATTCGTAAATATCTTTCTGTTGATGCCACTAAAACACTTGTATGTTCATTAGTACTTTCAAGACTGGACTATTGTAACTCAATTCTGTCTGGTTCGTCACAATATTTACTCCAGAAACTTGAAAAAGTTCAAAACACAGCTGCACGGATCATCTATAGAGTACCTCGATGGTGTAAAGCACTTAAAGCTTTTAAAGATTAGGCGCTATACAAAGTCCTCATTATTGTTATTATTATTATTATTATTATTATTATTATTATTATTATTATTATTATTATTATTATATGAATTCTCGATTGTCAGTGCACATATGTTCATTAGTAAATTATGAATAAATATGATGGACAGTTTTTTGCAGTATGTAATGTACTTATTTTCATTATTTACGTAAACATGATACACTCAATATTGAACAGTTCGAAAATGACAGTCGCACAATCCATGGATAGCTTGTTCGACTACCGCACATGCTATCACGAGGATGCTGCCGCACTGTGACCGTGGTATGTAACAAGCATATATTTGAAATGAAGTGAAAAATCTCTCAAGATCTCAAATAAAACGGCGTAAATAGACGAAAACTTGAATCAGTTGACAACTTGTACCTCTGCTGACCTAGGTTTGATCCACGCTTATAACCAAAATTCAGTTAATAGATTGATAAATAAATGACCAGTATGCATTTCGTTTAAACAACACCGTGTTTAGCACAACTACCGGTAGGTACAGGACTTATCACGAAAGTTGTTTTATTTTGTCAGGGGGAGTGCAGCGGTTTCATGGACATGCTGGAGGCGTATGAGAAAATAACGCCTAAGATTCAGCTGAGTGGACCGTCTAACTTTGCGCCATTAATAGAAAAAGCGGTTGAAATTGTCAAACATTCCGGAAACATGGTAAGTAATCCTCCCTCCTGTCTCTTCTCATGTTCTAGCCCTCTTTATTTCACTCTCTTGTTTCTCACAAAATCAAACCTATCTGTAAGGTAATTATTTATATGATCACTATGTTTTAAAACAAGACGCCCTGAACTATTACCTGAATTATTACAAACTAATATTTATTAAGCGGTAAAATATGTTAGTTTCTTTTTCTTCTTCTTTTTCTTCTTCTTCTTCTTCTTCTTCTTCTTCTTCTTCTTCTTCTTCTTCCGATTATTATTATTAATATTTTTTTATTATTGCTATTATTATTATCATTACTATTATTATTATTATTATTATTATTATTTATCCACAGTACCACATTCTTGTGATCGTTGCAAACGGCCAGGTCAGTAACGCGGAAGATACAAGGAAAGCCATCGTGAATGCTTCAGACTACCCACTGTCCATCATCATGTTTGGGGTAGGGGACGGCCCGTGGGACACGATGGACGAATTTGATGACCTCTTGCCAAAAAGGAGATTTGACAACTTTCAGTTTGTCAACTTTCATGAGATAATGTCAACATCCAGGAAACCCCAAGCGACGTTAGCTCTATGTGCCCTTATGGAAATACCAGACCAGTATAAAGCTATCAAGAATTTGAATTTGATGAAACACTAGAATACCGTATATTTACAATTTAAAAAATGAAACGTCGTCTAATAATGCAAGCTTATTAATACGTGTTCAAATAAAGCTAAGTGTGATATATTATGTACAATTAACTTTTAGTGTTCCTAGACTGGAAACTAATTTAAAGTTCCGATGCAGGTTGACTTCTGGAGATTGTTTCCAAAATCTAGACTAGACAAATATGTGAAAATAATTTTGTTATGAATTTGCCCAAATTTGTGAAAGGTTTCATCTAGCTAGACGACCAATATTGTCAGGCGCAAATGAGTTTCCGATCAGTCACATAAAGGCTAACACGTCAGTGGATGATATTTGTTATGATTCTGATCGATAGCTTTCATTTCCGATAGGCATAAAATTACATTTTATAAATATTATAAGCAAAACAACAGTTTTATTGCATGATTCATACCGGAAACATTTTGTTGTATAGTTTAACACAACGTCATACGATTGCAATGGTTCAAGATATTTCACGGTGACGGCAAGTCTCTTTATTTTATAAACCTTTATATCCACCAAACAAACGTCAAAATATTACAGTATCAGATGCATGGAGATGTAAATGCAGTATCCCTCTTTTGTATACAATCGGCATGGAAAATGTAGCGGTATGTGATACAGCACAATAATAATCCTCCATGGGTTTAATTTGTTTAACAAGTGTGACTATTTACGTATCCCTTGTATGATTCCTAATCCCTAATTAGATTGATTGAACAATTGATATAAATTGCTGACTACACTAGTCTACTAACAGATTTAGTCAAACAAATGGTTTTCTCCTAGAGCTAATACACGTCGGACATAGCAATCCTACATAAGAGCTAATACACGTCTGACATAGCAATCCTACATAATCAGAGTACTTTAACATTTTCTCAAGTGTTAATTCAAATGTTTTCCGTTCACAATGTTTTTATCCTGCTATAGTTTTTTATTATTGTTTTGATTGGTACTGGCGAAAAATGTTTCTAACATAATTTAAATGTATATTAAGAATATTCAGGGCAATGAAAATTGAGCATAGATGTAAAAACAACAAAGATTTTGATATTTGGTACAATCATAGAAGTAAATTTAGATTTACACTTGGTGAGAATCTGATAGACGTATGTGCTGAATTTAAATATTTCTGTGGTTTTTATTTTTTTGAACTGGAAGGTTTATTAAGTCAGATAAATGCAATATTGACCAAGCTAAAAAGGCCTGGCATATACGTTTTTGGAAACTTCAGATACCTCTGTCTTCCCAACAGTAATTGTATCTTTCTTGTCATACTATATTACGTATTTAATTTGAGGTGTCTGAAGATTACAATTCTGAATAAAATGCATAACAAATTATGAGAAGTTTTAAAACTGTGGAAATATACTTCAATTGGCATGCCTTATTCAGACTTAGGATGCAAATTTAATGATACAATTATTAGATCCTCAATGATACAACCTTGCCTCTCTTCAGAAGTGATACATTAAATAAACTATTATGATTCCAATCAAATACTGTCAAATCAAATACTGTCTTGAAAGATTAGTGCTAATGAACGAATACCATAAGGAAAACTTTGAAAAGTGTGTGTGTGTGTATGTGTGTGTGTGTGTGTCACTTTTAGTTTATATAATAAACAGAAGCCAAAACTGTCCAAGTTCTAATATTGCCTAGGTATTGTGGTGAATTCAGTATAATTATTCTGAATGTAATGCAATTCTAAACTATGTCAATATTCATGACAAGCACAATAGGTTTGCAAACAAAGTGGAAAGAGGTAGAAATGGTCATGCATTTAATTTTACCATGCATTCAACTCATCAGTATTATGCGACCTCACATATAACGCGTTCAAATTGGGTCGTTAATCTAAATATCATTTGGATTTCTCCTTAAAGTTCATATTTTTAGTAATAATGATAATTTTTATAATTAAAAATAAAACTCTGAAAGGTTTTATGTGAGTTTCGCTGTGATTATTCTATTGTTTCACAGTTGAGCAGGTATACTACTACCTTCGACAATTGGTCATGCTTAACTTTCTACACGAAATCCGTTGTTTGTCTCGTAACATCTTTCTCGATTAATGTATGTTTTCTTTAATATTTTATCGTAAGTCAAGCAATTTCCTCCTGGACACAAACTGGCAGATAATATTTCATTTTGCTTTATCGGTAAACCATCCAGGTTAACTGCAATGATAAGATCTGTTTCTGTCAACTGTATCTCTACATGGTTTTTATGTACGTTGTTGACACTCCCTTCACATGATTTTATAAATTCGTGTATCACTCTCTATTGTGTTTTCTTGTATATTGGTCAATGGGCGTTAGAGACCTTTCTACAGACGAATTATTGACGCTCAATATTAGTTAAGTCAAATTTGCGCCAAGTTCTAATATGCGGAACCCTTCTTGCGATGTTTCCCTTTATGTCTGCAACTTAATGTGTTAACTTTCTCATTTTATCTTAACCTCCTAATTTTCTGTACCTTTTTTGAAAATGTCAATTATCCATTTTCAGTGTTGGCTAATGCAGTTTAAGTATTTTAATAATGTAATTCTTCAACTGCCTGTCAACATATCCTTGGGGTAGGGGTGGGGGGCATTTCTCATTCAGATAACCTATTCAGTGTCTTCTGTATAGACTCCATTATATATACCTTTTTTGTAAAAATATCCAGGCACTCCAAAAACAACCCCTGCATGCAAACACGGAACGAAAGAACTTAGCTGATCGTATACCACACCATCTAATGGCCTCATCGCTCGTCATTATGCCAGTTTGCCCCCCCCCCCCCTTTGTTCTGTATGTTAAGAAAGTTATCGAATATAGCTCATACTATAAGTACATGGTGAGGCATTCATTCCATAAATATCAATATATACATTGTTATTTCGCTTTCGTATTTATTCGTGTATTCGGTCGAAATGTTCAAACTGGCTATATAAACCTATATTACATAGGTTACGACTGGAACCACAGAATTCATATGTCGGTTAGAATATTATAACATCTACTGGAAATAACTAGAGCGATCTTAATACAAACAAGCAAAATATTTTTATGTTAATACTGTTCTTCACTGTCATCCATGCGCAATGTTTGTCAAAACTATGTCAAATACTTTAATACTGTCTTTTGATGTAGATTCATAGGAAACAAGTACGCTATATTGGCAAGATCTGTCGTCTATAAAATTAACGGTCGCTAGAAACCTATGCTAGATACCTATTCTACATATAAAGATTGTAAAAGAAAAGCAGCATGGAGATAAGTAAGACATGGAAAGGATGAATAGTTATTATTTGTATATTTCTGATTCAATGTATGTGAATAAATAGCTAAAAACAATTAAACCATGCTTCTCACATACTAGTACGATAATCATACATAATTAAGACATTGTCGCCTTGGGAAAGTGGTTTATGCTCCTTATGGTAGGCCATTACGTACTGGATTCACTGGTGTGAAGTGCTGCAGTCTCAATAACAGGATAACAGTGAAATTCAAGCTGACCATGATATTTTAATTTTCATTGGGGAGGCAACGTATATAATTATTTATATTGTCTGTTTGATTAATCACAAAACACAAATGAACAAAATATTTTCAGCCACTCGATGAAATATATCCTTTATTCACTCGATGAAATATATCCGTTATTCACTCGATGAAATATAACCTATTCGATGAAATATTTCCGTTATTCACGCGATGAAATATAACCTATTCGATGAAATATATCCGTTATTCACTCGATGAAATTTATCCATTTCTCACTCGAGGAAAAATATTCGTTATTCACTCGATGGAATATATCCGTTATTCACTCGATGGAATATATCCGTTATTCACTCGATGGAATATATCCGTTATTCTCTCGTTTCAAGCTAATAGCCTCTATATCTCCTATCAACTAACAAAAAGGAATTTATACCTAGCTAAGGAAAAGTAAAAAATGCATATGATAAGATCAGAAAACTATTATATAAACCATGTGACCAGAATATAATGATAAATTAACTCAATAACCAATGGCACCCCGTTTTAGTGTTTAAAGGTAGTATTCTACTTCTGAGCTATGTAGTGTCCACGTCGTCTAAGATACACTAACGTAGGTGGTATTACAGAAAGGTAAACAAATGTAGCTCTACGATGGCACCATATAATCCGGACTTTCTAGTCGCATTACAAAATACAGGGGGAAAATGTATCTTATTAAGATTTGATTTTTGTTGAATCTAAATGTATAATGTTTGGCCTCAGATCTAAGACCGACTGGTCTGAACTGCACATAGACAAGAAAACAAAAACAAAACACGAAAACAACACCTCCATGTTTTACCTTTCGGCACTGACGCGAGCAAAGTAGTCTGTGAAAAACGATATTTCGAACACAACTAGGCGGTAGGCTAAAATTAAATCTCTTACACGCCAATTTTTTGGGTTGATTCAGAAGTAGCCCCAAAAATATGTTTTTACTTGGATTTCACGCGAAAATGAAATAAAAAAAATCTCCAGGGGTTTACAAGTTACGATCATTCGAGTAATAACGATTAATATTCTGTAGAAACGGAAGCTAATAATTGTATCGCTTCTTCAGTGAATCATAACAATTTACACTTCAGAAGAGAAAATATGAAACATCATAGGCCACCCAAATTGGAATAAAATATCGCAATCGTCCATTTTCAGTTTACCTTTTGTAATGGTCATTAATATACGATTTCAATGTAATGAGGTGTGGGAAGAGTTTATGCTAGCATCGAATCGACCTAACATAAGGAGATCGCGATCCAGGAAAAGAAAAATACGATAATGATACAAGAAACAAAATTCACTCGCCCTGTTTACAAAATGTATTCCCCTATACATTATACAGCTTCCATTAAAAATAAAAAAAGAAACAAAATAAGGGAAGCTTGTTGTTGATGATTCGATCATTATAATGATGATCGTCATTGTTGATGAATTCTTTCTTAGGAAAAACGCTGTAGCCGATAGAGATGTTCCCGGATAGCAGAACACATTTAATGAATCGTGCTATGGCATAATTGATAATCTATTTTAACACGTAAGCTGGGACTATTAGGATCTATTTAAATGTTTGTTTCCTACGTTGTGAATATTTTTGTGACGTCTCTAAATTTACTCGAGTCACACTGTGAACGATGTGTCCGGGAGGAAAATCGTTATGATAATTTTTTGTATATTTGTATTCACTTCACTCTCTTTTTGTTTTCTAAACCTCTTTGCCGAACTGTCACTTATTGAATATCAACTTGTAGAATACTACCATAAATTTATGTGTGAATATTGGTGATGTGATTTAAATTAAATTTAAACGATTATTTAGATTTATTGAACTTTTTATTTCCAACGAAAGTACCTACATCGTCTTTGTTGTAATTATTATCATTGTTATCATCGTTCAAATGCCTGAGAATTTCGCTATAGAGTGAAACAGATTTGTTGGTAATTTATTTGATCATTTGGCGAAATCCTCACGACCTCCAAAACTACAAACGATAGCACTACATCATTCCTTCTGTGGAAAAAAGCTTCTCTTTGTTAGCAAATTAATTTATTTCATTTTATCAATTAAGGGTGAATATTTTGCAAATGAATTTAAAATTACCTTCTGATTTGTCATCTATTTGTGTATACTATATTTAATACTTAATAACTGTACACTAGTCACCGTATTATGATTAGTATTATTATCAGTTGCAGTAATAGTAACATCAGTAGTAATAGTGGTAGTTGTAATAGTAGTAATATCAATAGCAATAGAAGCAGCAGCAGAAGTATTTTAGGCAAGAATTGGAAATAATAATATTTATTCATTCAAAAATAACATTGCATATCCCGTAAGTAGAAAAATCAAATCAATGAAATTGGAACCGTGTCAAAATAATTGCCAAGATTATAGGCATGTACTTTGGGTCTATATTAAAAGATAAAAACAATTATTCATATCGGGTAAACATGCTGTTGTCAAGGTTTATTTGACAAGTACATTATATTATAAATTTTGAAGTACACTCATTCAAGTTGTTTAATTAAATCAAATGTCATTAGTACAAAAGATTTTGAAATTTAATGGTATTCTGACTTGTATCTCCTAAAAATAATAATAGTACTTATTACGTATTCAAGATAAGATTTTTCTGACACAAAAGATCCGAATTTCGGCTTTTCTATTAAGCGTTAACATAATTTGAGTTATAATAAAAATAATAATAATAATAATACTAATATAGAAGAAGAAGAAGAAGAAGAAGAAGAAGAAGAAGAAGAAGAAGAAAAAGAAGAAGAAGAAGAAAAAGAAGAAGAAGAAATAATAATAATAATAATAATAATAATAATAATAATGATGATGATAATGATGATGATGATGATGATGATGATGAAAAAATTAATAATAATACATTATTAATTAACATAGTAAAGTAAAATTCTTATATTAATCTGTGTTTTTTTCATCTGAATTAAACAGAAAACATGTACCTTATTTTTATTTTAAATACAGTATCGGATTTGCGTGTAGGTGATCCTGGCGTCCTTGAAAACAATCGTCCGTGAAATAAATGGGATGAGTTTGATCCAAGAACGATGTTAAAATCAAACAATCAGATCACAAGTTCTGTAAAATCGCTTGGAGGGTTTGTATTCCATCAGGGAAATCAGGACATAAGTATGAAAATCATAGCAATACAAATATAATGTATATGTATAAACTTATGGTAAGTTCTTCTACTTCTTAATCAATTTCAAATCCTTGATTGCCTTATACTGGTCAGGTATTTCCATAAGGGCATTTAGAGCAAATGCTGCTTGTGGATTCTTCGATTTTGACATTATCTCGTAAAAATTTACGAATTGAAAGTTGTCAAATCTCCTTTCTGGCAATTGATCATCAAATTCGTCCATCGTATCCCACGGACCATCACCCACGCCTATCATTATGATGGACAGGGGGTAGTTAGAAGCTTTCTCGATGGCATGCCTTGTCTCTTCTTCATTACTGACTTGGCCGTCTGCAACAATCACCAGAATGTGGTACTGTGGAATAATAATAATAATAATAATAATAATAATAATAATAATAATAATAATAATAATAATAATAATAATAATATATTACTTCTCTAAATTAAGGACAGTTTAAACGCTCTAACAGAACCAATTTTCAGATTAAATTATCGAAACATTGCTTCGCAGATTCGTCCATGGATTTGATTGAATGAGTGGAGTAGAAGGTAAATAGACAGGGAGAGAAAATACAACAAAAAGGACCAAAATTACTTACCATATTACGTGAAAGTTTTACAATTTCAACCGCTTTTTCAATTAAAGGGGCAAAGTTAGTTGGTCCACCTAGCCGTATCTTGGGAGTTATTTTCTCATACACCTCTAACACCTCCATGAAACCTCTGCACTCTCCCTAAAACAAAATTTATATTAGAAACTTGGCACGTATTCGAAGTAGAATAACTTTGATTAGACACGAAGCTACTTGAAACCGAATGTATATCATACAATTTACATAGTGTAGTGTCTTTTGCACCTATGATCACACTTAAACATCCACTGTTATTTACGATAGCAAAGCCAAACAAGCTTTCAGATATTGAGCATATACTTTTTAGCATATGTTTTTAGAATATATATACCTTCTTAAATAAGTTAAGTTATTAACAGACATTTTCCCTTAAGTTAAGAGTGTTTCATTAACTTAAATACATTATATTCTCTATGACAAAATATGTATTGTGCTTCACGCGTCACTTGTCAGTCCGTCATTGTTCCTGTACACGTGTTTCACTGTCCACATAGAACTTGATTTAGGTCGAAACGTTTGGAGTGCTTCTTGCCATAGATATGTCTTCATTACAACCAATACAGTGATGCTAATTATGCACAGGTTTTACCAGGGAAGTGTGGAAGGCCGACTTATCCAGGAAGGTTCCCAGTCATGCATTGCGTACATTTCTTTATTAGTAAAAATCCCTGTCGTCCTTTATATGACAATTGTGACATGACTAACTATTGTGTTCATAACTTGTTAACCATGGAAGTCAGTGGCGTGGTCTTACAGGCCAGAAGTGCACAAAGACAACTAGCATTATTATGTGTGAAAATTATTGTTGTTTGCTTTTATGGAGAATTCTGGAGCGCTATTATGGCTCTATTTTGCAAGGATATGGAGCTGCATGTCGTTTCCTTGCACGCGTCGATGAAGCCGTCTCGGTTAAGGCTTGGCATCGAACCCGCAAACTCTATAATGCGAAACTGGCGCTCTATCAACTAACATATAATCTATAAATACTATAGTCTATATGACAATATTGTATTATTATGTGTATTTGTTATATATTTTTAATAAACGCAAAGAAAAACAAATATCATCCTTGAAAATGACGTTCAGAAAAATACATATATTATCCACTCAAACAGGTTCGTAAAATTATTCATAAACTTTATTGTCGTTTCCATCAACAACATGGAATACTTACCTCATCTGGTTTAAGTTTGAAGATGCTTTTGTCCTGCGTGATACTATCTCCAAACCCAAAGGCAGGTATGGCCCCTTCAGGGGCATTATTGAGGGGTTCTAGAACTTCTCCCAAAATACAGATTACCTGTTGGTTTTAAAAAGGAAAAACAAATACAGGTTAGGATAATGTCCGGAAAGCCATCTAACACGTCTATACCTATTCCAAGGATGGATTCTTATTTGTTTAGCAGGTATGAAATAGGACGTATTTTACTATAACAACTATAAACAAATCAGAACCTTAATGCTGAAAAATAACATTAATATTGTCAAGAGTGTTGTTTATATTTCCGGCTGTTATATTTATTATAAGGAACGAAATGACAAATGCAGAACTTCAAAGGTGAAGAAATATTTTATTGTTGCCTAGATTTGCCAATGCTATGTACATTGCAAGCAATGAATTAGAAAGATGCAAGGAATGATAAGCAGTATCGACTAATAGTTGTGATATTTAATATTTTCAAAACATTCACTCCACTTTCGTCAAAGGTAAATGACATCCTATATTCAGAAACTGCAAACGTAAGTTTCATCCAATCAAGTTTATTTTATGAGATGTAACGGTGATATCCCATTTGAATGACCTTTGGGATCATCCAATCAAGTTTATTTTATGAGATCTAACGGTGATATCCCATTTGAATGACCTTTGGGATCATCCAATCAAGTTTATTTTATGAGATGTAACGGTGATATCCCATTTGAATGACCTTTGGGATCATCCAATCAAGTTTATTTTATGAGATGTAACGGTGATATCCCATTTGAATGACCTTTGGGATCATCCAGTCAAGTTTATTTTATGAGATGTAACGGTGATATCCCATTTGAATGACCTTTGAGACCTTATAAGAGTTGTGATCCTCAATGTAATGGTCTCATGGCTCGTACAGATGTCATGTCATGAGATGGCGTGACCTCTGGGGCCCAATATGATTGTGCCATGCATTGATTATGTCCTGTTTGACCTTCTAATCCATGACCTCTCGTATTATAAGGATGTTATAAAACACAGTAGTAATGCTCATGTTGACCTCCTACCAAATTGTTTCCAGAGATGATTCCCGTTTTATTCCCTCTAACATGGCCTCTGGGACCCAAAATTGTTGTAACATTCATTATATGGTTTGTTATATGTTACTGCTTTCCATGGGACAATACTGTATTACACACAAGATAATTAACTTCAGTGGGTTGTATGGCAAAATATGCAACGAAAGAATTCCGAAATCGCAAGACAACCATTTTGCAAAACAAACAAAAAATCAACGACAGAAAAACCAGAAAAAACACCAGCATACATAATGGTTTAGCAACATTACACGTATGAAATATATAACATTGCATCGCAAAACAAATGCCAAATTTACTTCTATAATATAGTACGCGCCAATTATATGATGAAAAAGTTCAAACGAAAACTCATTACTGTTGTTATATCCATCATTGTCAATGTCGCAATTTGAGAGAGAGAGAGAGAGAGAGAGAGAGAGAGAGAGAGAGAGAGAGAATCAAATTTAAGGCTGGCCCGAGTTAGAAATTTGGTTGCTAGATAAGTAATATGCCAGTGTTTAAGAGTTCTCGATACAGTTTCATCATAAAGAGAATTATTAGAACGATGAATGGAGAGACATTTAAATATTCATGCAGTTTCTGTCTGATGTATCTTGATTTTTACTAATCTTTCTTTTTGGTAAACATATTCTAATACTGCATGTTATTATGTAAAGAGATATTTTTAAACCCGATTGCATCCAAATTACGTGCAAGAGAGTATGAACCGTATAAATATTACACATGTTGATATAAATATATTAGGCTCGGTGAAAAGAGCAACAAAGACTCCATGGGAGTAGTGCATTATAACTATCAAAACAGTTATAACATTCAATTTATCTATTAACCTTGCATTTGTAAAAGTGTACCTTCCACCCACCAAGCTCACACAACATTATTGTATATCATGGTTTGAATTTTCGACCACTCGGAGTGTTCTTCCCAGTTTATTTATAAATATCTTGGAAAGGTTTTAACGTCCTCAATGTTACTAACGTTTTAGAAACAGCAAACATTAAGTTACTAAACAGATATTTCGTTTATAGGAAACTTGAAAGTAGTATGAGATGTGAGCCTCACACGCACATTTTTCCAGGTGTCAATGTCGGTACGTCATTATTGCTTGGCATATTTGTTATCTAAACTGGTTTATAAATGTAGATGTAAATCACTCATTACAGAATAGGCGGATAGTATCCTAAATTTCCCCTCATATAAAGACGGTAAATTAGGAGATACGTGGGTTCTTATTTATCCTCCTGACCTCCTGATATGGGTTCAAACTTCCAAGATCATGTAGATTCTTCCCACCAAATGTATTCTTTCCTTGGCTCCGATTGCTCATCGTGTAATCAATTCCTATGAAAATGGAAACGCAACTGAGATATAAAAACATTGCTTACTTGCCAGCACACTTCACATTCAGCAAGTTCGATTAATGTTATAGTTTATTTATATATTATACAAATAATACTATTGTAAAGGTTAGAGAGTATCTTATTCGTATCTATCGATCTACACACTCATTCCGATTTTCCTGTAAAAGAAATCACGGTATACTGGATTACTTATAACAGAGAATTGCATGCATACACCAAAAAGTGCTACAGTGCTATCCGTTGATCTGCCATTTGTGGATTTGTAATTGTTGTTATTCCTCATAATGAATCCATTGACATTTATTATTTAAAATAAATCTAACCTTAATTCTTACTTATGTCAATTTCGTTTATTTTTATCATTATGTGGTATATTAGGAACAATCAGTATTGAAATTCCTACTTTAGGCCATCCACAATGAACCTTTTGTAATTATTGTATAGATTCTATATATATATATATATATATATATATATATATATATATATATATATATATATATATATATATATATATATATATATATATATATATATATATATATGTATATATGGTTATACCTCACTTAATAGCTGAATATTATAATTCCCTATATTGGTTCTCTTTAATACTTGTCATACGTGTAGGGTTCTGTAATCAGCAATTTTAATATCAGTCAAACATTTTATATTTTTCTTTCTTTTTATTTGTTCGTAAAAAGGGGATCTACTAGAACATGTCTAAGGAGACATACAGGCAAAGATACAGACATATATTAGGGTCATTATTAATGGGAAAAATACATATATGGTCAGCAATGGAAAAAACAAAGATAAGCTAAACCGAAAATTAGTCTGCAAGATTCTAGGCCCTCAGCTTTAATGCCAGCCCGAACTCCATCAAGGGAACTAAATCTGTCTTCAATAGCATTGAATTCTGTATCTTTCACATCTCTCTGTACCCTCCTGGAAGTGTTGAAATCGGAGTTTTTGCATTCGTCACTCATAGAACTTGAAGCAACTGCCTCGTCGGATTCTACATCAGATGAGACGGATTTTGTACTGTCACGGAATCTGAAAGATTCCCAAATTTTCAATTGGCAATAAATTGTAGCAAATTATTAATTAAGTTATCAATAGTCTTTCGACTTTATTCCACCATCCATCCTGAATATCTTCTCTATCCAATAAGGATGCAATACAGTATCTAACGGTTCATGATTATGGTGATGGTAGTCTCTTTTGGACGGATACAGGAATATTTAAATTCCTGACACCAAATATTTAAATTACGTGCAATTTTAAAACCATTGCTACATACTCGTATGGATGTTGTTGAACCCACACCATCATTGTAGTGTTATAATTGAAACATTAACAGACCGGGTACATTTAAATATCTTTGTTACATACTCTAGCCTATTGTGTTTATTGACTGAATACTTAACCCGCACCCTCATGGTCGTGTGTTATAATCCAACAATTAACAGACCGGGTAAATTGTATAAGACAAAGCAAGGGATTTAGCTCCCATTGCCTCAGCATTAAAAATTGGACCTGACAAATCATGCAGGCATTCAATGTTTCAATGGAATTAAACGATTATATAACAAGCAGTAACGAAAACAGTGTACATGACCTAAAAGATAATTAACTGACTTGATTGAAGATTGTGCACTAGCGTTTTCATAATAATGATAGATCTGAAGAATGGAAGCGAAATGAAATGCTTTCTTCTTTTCGTGGCATATAGATATTCAGTGTTCTAGACAAGTGCATTGTTGACGGTGGTACTTAAAAACAAAACCTTACCTTTGTGAATACATATATTTCACAAGATGTTTGCTCCTGCCGTTTGAATTTCCAGAGAAAATAATCACATGAATTCAATAATTTAAAGTAGTAAAATTCAGCCAAAATTGGTCACGACATAATGCAACTTAAAATGATACATGTTAAAGCACGATTGGTTCAATCATCACAGTCACTAGATAATATAGTTCTCTACTTAACCTCATGTCACAATTAGCGTCGCTTTTAAAAAAAATGAACAATCATTATTTAATGGAAACTAACATTCTAGAATGATCGAATGAGCCATGTTTTCTTTACAACATAATAGTGTACAAAATACATTCAGAAATATCCAAAACCTTGAAGCTGATCAACATATCTATTATTAGTTGTTTACATAAATGAAATAGACGAAGGACAAATCAGCTCAAGCAGAAATGAATTCAGTTTTAGACACGGTCTATGTCTTGCAACGAATATTACATTACAATCATATGTAATGGAATTTTAAAAAAAAATTTAAACTAACAAATAGACAATTACATTTACTATATATAACATATACCTGTGGAACCAAAAAAGAAACAATAATGCATGTTGCATATTCTATTGTTATTTTCCTGTCTTTTGTATGATATTTGTAATTAGTTATTGCATAAACTTGGACCTTTAATTTCACGAACATATGTATTTTTGTATGCTGCGTTAAACCTTGAATGTCTTGGATACATACATTCCAATTCAGCATGTACGTAATTTTTTTTTTATATCCAGGTCCTTAAATAGAAGTATCAAACACATATTTCAGTTTGTACATGTGCACTTCAGTATCCATGAACCGCTCCGGTGGCCTAGTGGTTAGAGCGTCCGCCCCGGAAGCGGGAAGTGGTCGGTTCGATCCCCGGCCGAGTCATACCAAAGACTTACAAAAATGGTACTAACAGCTGCCTCGCTTGACGCTCAGCATTAAGAGGTTAGTGTTAGGACTGGTCGGCCTGGTGTCAGGATAATGTGACTGGGTGAGACATCATGCTACATGTCTGCGGCATGATGTCTCAGTGCTAGACATCACTATAAACTGCCTCAATGCAGACATCGTAGCGATATGACTGAACAATTGTTAAAGCTACGTTAAAAAAAATTCTAATCCTAATCAGTATCCATGTGACCTGGATTGAGTATGTAAATATCGCCTTTTATTGCCTTACCTTTGATAGCTAGGTATGCGCAATGTCAGTGAGTATCATGTGCGTTCGACACAATATGACACAGCAAAACAAGGTAATAAATAGATATTTGAAGTGTCTCGATAAAAAGAGAAAAACATCGATTAGATTTTACAAGATATACATATCCTACATATTAAAAGTTTGCGATTTGTCTATTTTATCGCTATATGCTGACTATACCAACGCATATTCTGTTCGCACTGTATGCATATCATCATATAGTATACTTCTGTCGGAGTCTCTAATTGACGATGAACCATGCATCGCATGTGCACTGCAAACACATTTTTATTGTAGTATATTAATAGAAAACCATGAGTGCGCAAGGGAACCAGAACATTCATACAAGAAACAATGTAATTTTAAACAACTCCATAATACCAAAACAATGTAGCTAACAATTAAGCATATATTTTCAATCTCCCTTAAACATACAATGATGAATTTTAACGAGAAAAATGATTTTCCGAGTAAATGTTCTTTTTTAGACCCTTTCGTTTGTTAGCAGACGGCAAATGTAAAATACCTATGCAACGAACATGCTACTAACCCCTGTCCTAAACGAACGATCTGCATTTGTAAGCAAATATAAACGATATCAAAACGAAACAAAGAAATAATTGTGGACCAAAAAAGTGGTGCAAAATAAACCATATCTGGCAAAATGCTAACTGTTCCCTGTTTTCAATATTTAAAATAAAAATCCAGGGACGAAGTTCAACCATGGATTAAATAGGTTTAAATGTCTTTCTCATGTATCGATTGTATTGAAAAAGGCTTTCAGTACACCATGTAATTACGTCAAGCTGACAAATCGAATAAACAATAATAATAATAATAATAATGAGGAATTTGTATAGCGCCTAATCTTTCGAAGCTCTAAGTGCTTTACACCATCAATAATAATATGACTACACTACAGAACAACAAATGACAAAAACAATGAAATTGGAAAACATAAAAACATGCTGAAAACATATAAGATACAAATCATGATTAGGTAGCTAAGTTTGTCCGTGCAGTCGAAACAGGTGAGTCTTAAAAGCACTCTTAAAAGGGACCACTGTGTCTTTGTATCTAATTTCAATGGATAATTCGTTCCACGTCGCCGGGCCCTGGTGTGCAAACAGACGTTGTCCATATGACTTTGTTTTCACCTTGGGAACAATGAGTATACGATTATCAGAAGAAGAGCGTAAGGATCTAGCTGGTGTATACACATGGGTGAGGTTGGATAGGTATGTTGGACTGGAGTCTGTCATTGAAACACAGCACAGAGAACATATTTTGTGCTTGATTCTGTATCGAATCGATAGCCAGTGTTCCGTACTGACTGTGAGAATTTAGTGTTGGTGTTGCTGATATTTATTGTTTGAGGTAAAGGATGTGAATGAGAAAGTCTTTGTGTTGTGATCAGAATAGCCTCAGTTTTATCATCATTTATCTGCAGCTTGTTACATGTCATCCATGATTTCACATCAGAAATGCACTTCTCTACTCCATGGATGGTAGCATCAAGTTCAGTTGGGTGGCTAGACTTGTGTATTTGGGTGTCATCAGCATACAATTGGTGCGACACTTGGGTGATGATCTATGACACTTGAGAGCGGCTGAGTGTACAGAATGAAGAGAAACTGGAGTGTATTCCATTTGCAGATATAATTTGTGTCCTTTTCACTAAGTAGGACTGAACCACTGTGAGGCTATATTCTGAATGCAAATAAATGCTTGAGACGGTGAAGTAATATATCATGATATATTGTGTCAAAGGCCGCAGATAAATCCAGGAGAGTGAGGACAGTAATCTTTCCACTATCCAAAGCAGAGAGAAATTCACTAAATACGTTCAGAAGAGTAGTTTCCGTACTGTGGCAAGGGCGATATGCAGACTGTACATTGCTAAAAAGACTGTGTGAATTCAAATGAGATACAAGTTGAGTTAGAACAACCTTTTCTAAGATTTTTTGATATGAATGGGAGATTATAAACTGGGCGGTAGTTCTTTAAATCGTTATGGTCCAGTGTTGGTTTCTTCAGCAGTGGCTTTACGATGGCAGTTTTGAAAAATGATGGGTATTCCCCTGATGAGAGAGAGATATTAATAACATCAGTTAATGAAGGCAATATTGGGTCTAAGCACTCAAGCAGCAGTGATGTCGAAACTGGATCAAGTTTACAAGACTTTGGTGCACTTTTCATCACGATTGCCCGTACTAAATCAATAGAAACAGGTTCAAATGCTCGTAACGGTTGTCGCTGAAATTCTGCATCATAACTGTATGGTGACGAATAAGTTGAAATTGTGCTGTCAAGCGAATCTCTAATGGTGTATACTTTGTCATCGAAGAAATTTGCAAATTGGACTGGTAGGTCTCGTGGAGAGAAGGTTGTTGGAAGTGGTGTACATTTGTCCCTTGACATTAGTTTGTTAGTTATCTCGAAAAGCTCTTTGCAGCTGGAACTCTCCGTGATCTTAGTTGTGTAGTGGGATGATTTGGCTAAATGGACTATGTTTGTGACGTTCTTCTTAGCGGCTTCGTAGATTTGTTTATGAATAGTGAGTCTGGTGGAAAGCGTCTTTTAGCAGTGCGAAGTTGGTCCCTAACACTGCTATACCATGGAGATCACTTTTTTATTCATACTCTGCATTTGGTGGCTGGGGAATATTTTTCAAGCAATGAACGCAGGCAGTTATCAAGTTGTTCCGCTGTTGGATGTAAGAAAGTTGTTAGGTTTTCTTGGATGTCATGCATGAATTTGGTTATATTTATCATACAGAGGTTTCTCTTAGTAGCAAATAGAGGTGGAGGGTTAGGGACTGATATGTCAAGATGGCATACAATGCAGAGGTGATCCGATGCAAGTTCGTGGGATACAAGGGTGGATTGCAGAATATTATCATCAGGTCTATAAAGAAACCAGTCTAAAATGTGGCCAAGTTTATGGGTAGGTTGGTTAACTGACTGTTTAAGATTGAAAAAATGAATGGAATCTAGGAGTTTTGACATGTATGGTTTACCAGGACAGTCCAAGTCAAAGTTGAAATCTCCTAGAATAATTAGGTTGCCACCTATCAAATTTCCATACTCTAGAAGATTTGGAAACTGCTCCAAAAAGAGAGATTCAGACAGCTTGTTTTTTTCTACTAGGAGGAGGACGATAGAGACAGACAAAATGGACTGACCTTCGTTCCAGTGTGAGCGTTGTTTGGACTAGTTCAAACGATGTGTGGCAGAAATTGAAGGTTGTGTTGTACTTAAGGCGTTTAATCATGGAATTCCACCTCCGCGAGAGTTGCGGGGGAACGACTTGATGGAGTATCCGCTGGGTGTTAAATCCGCACACATAGATTCATCACCTGCGGAATGTAACCAAGTTTCTGTCAGGAAGAAGACGTCAATATTCTGGTCGTTGATAAAATTAACAATTTCTGTGCGCTCTTCCGGTGATCCTACTGATTAATCGTTGAATAATGCAATACGTAGTGGTATCCATGGGACAGTTGACACAACGGTTGACGATTTAAGAGGAATTTGAACCAGGTTATTAAAATTAACGGCAGAATTTTTAAGTTGTTTATCCGTTACGGGCGAAAGGGAGATAAGGGAGAAACAAAACAACATTCGTGAAGCAAATTAAAGTTACAGTTTCAGTTTTAAATGCAGGAGACAATATATATATATATATATATATATATATATATATATATATATATATATATATATATATATATATATATATATATATATATATATATATATATATATATATTAGATCCTGTGTGTAGCTACTACAAAAAATAATTTAAAATTTCCTACATAAACCTAGATGTGGGTTCGTATTGCGGGTTGGCAAACGTAGAAAGGTCAGAAAGGTATCCATAGATAGATAGATAGATAGATAGATAGATAGATAGATAGATAGATAGATAGATAGATAGATAGATAGATAGATAGATTTCAGTCTGTACTTTTAAGTTTTTGAAACTGATGAATAAATATTCCAAGACTTCTATGATTAAATACGTTGGATGCTTTTTTAAATTGTGAGAAAATATGCTTCTTAAACATTTGTATTTCATTTATAATTATGAAAATAATACTGTGAGATTCCCGTTAAACGGTTCTTTTTTCTTGTTTAATGTTCTTCATTTTGACGTATTGCGAACCTGTATGGTACACTTATGCCTTTTTGCGAAATACATCTGCCGGTTTTATTCAAGATGAATCAAAGGAAAGAGTTCTTGAAGGGACCTATATTAGGATGTACACATTTTTCAAAGGTGAATTTGTTGTTATATAATGTTGTGTTTCTTGGAAATGGGAGATAAGAGGCTTAAAAAGAGTAGTTTTACATCATTTTACAAATTATGGAAATGGACAAACCCTTTAAATCCGGAAAAGTTTCGACTCATCATCTAGCTGAACGTAGAAATTGTTTTAGTGCGGCACAATTCTCTATATCAGCGATGCTAATCCACTAGAATCTGAAAGAAAGGTAATTCATAGACAGTATATATATATATATATATATATATATATATATATATATATATATATATATATATATATATATATATATATATATATATATATATATATATATAGAGAGAGAGAGAGAGAGAGAGAGAGAGAGAGAGAGAGAGAGAGACAGACAGACAGACAGACAGAGACACAGAGAGAGATATGTAGATGTGTGATGTGTGTAGATAGATAGATAGATAGATAGATAGATAGATAGATAGATAGATAGATAGATAGATAGATAGATAGATAGATAGATAAATAGATAGATAGATAGATAGATAGATAGATAGATAGATAGATAGATAGATAGATAGATAGATAGATAGAACACTTACCGAATGTATATTGTCTAGACTGTTCTAATCAGATAATAAAGTAGTTCTAGAAACGATTTACTGCGTCTAGTCGTTAAATTATCGAGATTGGAAAGTAAATTTAATTTTCATTTCCCCTTACTTTTACTTTCAGACAGGTACTGTTTGATCTACTCATTTCAGTGTACGAGGAGTGTCGACCTTTGCCACACATGAAACTTTTTTTTTTATGGTATTCATTCCACGAGAAGAAATGTTTAATTTCGATTAAATATTTAAATTCGTGCGTTGTTTGTTTGTGTTTGGAATCATTCTGCTGTCAGACGGATGTTTTAATTTTTATCTGGCACTGTCAATAAAGGATTTTGCAGGATTATTTTACATTTAGTTACATAGCTGAGAAAATGTTGCATATATAGAAATTCAAATCTAGGTCACAATGTGCTACTGCTCGAATTAGACGCTAGAGGAAACGTGTAGTGACAGATTTGGAGATACGATCTTTTAAGTAAAGCTGAAATCATACTATAGTATTCGCACACCCTCCCGTTTGTTTGTACCGACAATCACACACCGAATTATTAATACGAAAAGGCTCAAGGATATACAAAAATGTACAACGGTTAGTAATTTCTTTCATTAATTAGTATTTTGAACCTGATTGAATACAATGGATCTCTTTTACTCTCGAATATTGGCGTTTGAAAGCAACCAAAGCTCCAGATACAAGCAAACCGACTTACTGCAAACTTATTCATTTCTGGTTCCTCAAATCAGTAAAATCTCTGTCGTCAGAGTCCACAATTTGCAATGTCTAGTAATCATATGTGTATAACAAACTGAGCAAATACGTAGACAAATGTCTTATATACATTTGTTCAAAGAGACGTAACTCCATAACCTACCTAATTATTGAGATTGTGAAAGAAGATGAACATCAGTACACCTGTTGCTTGTAAACAGACTGGACAAAAATATATGGCGACCGTCTTGTAAAAGAAAATTTCGTTCTTTTCGAAACGCCAACAGAATTGGCAGAGCAAAGTAAAGACTTATGGGAGTATAAATGTTTTTGTTCCCGATCAATTCTCTTGTTGGTGAATATTTATTCACTGCTATATTTCTCTGGCCCTTGATACAAAATAAAACGTAAGACCTTGATTGAAAGAGTATATTCTGTTTAGTATGCCTTACTGTATGTGAGTTAATAGTTGAGACGCCTAGTGTAAACAACGTCGAAATGTATTGCATCCCATCTACTTAGACATCGGAGATATTAATATTTGTATTGAAGGAATACCAAACACACTAGTACGTAGATATTTTCCCTACTTTAATAAGGTTTTAACACACAATAAAACAAGTATTCATCTTTTGCATATCTTGCATTCAAAAATCTTTAAGGCCTGCATAGGATTTACTGTCTTCCTTAAGTGCCCATTAACTCATATTTCATTCATATTTGTTTTCATTCATCCCGTAATGTGGCTGGTAGAAGAGGCGTCACTGATAACTTTTGCGACAATCTCTCTGGAGTTGACAATGCTCTCCACTGCTATTTAGGATGTTAAACAGTCCATGCCTGTTTACTCTTTAATATTGTCTTCCCATCCATTTTGTCTTCCTCGTTTATTCTCGTTGTGTTCTGTATGATTGGCTATGACATATCAGATTAACTGTAAGACGTGGGTTATAATTGCACACTGGATTTGAAGGCGCACCTCCTCATTACGGATGTGATCTAAACATACGAATGTGATGATCCTTCGATAACATCTCATCTCAGAGGCATGGATTATACTCTCTAGTTCTGAGTTATGCTCCATGTCTCGAATGCATACCGCAATATGAAAATGGGAAGGAAAAGGGGGCACATAAACGTATTTGTTGTACCAAAGTGTAATGTTGCTGCCTTTCTCAATAAGCTTCAGCCTAACCGTTACAGGTGTCGTGTGGAAAGACACAAATGCGTCAAACTTGGAATTGTACACTTGTCATTGTGCCCAGATTCTACCCAATTATATCATATTTCTTTTTTGTTGCCACTCCGATTATTTATCTTTAGCTTTGTCTTATTACGCTAATATCAATCCACTACATCTGTGATGATTGGATGAGACCGTTCAAAAAGGATTCCATTTCTTTTCTCATCCCCTGTTAAGCCTTCGAGATCATGAGCGAAGCGCAGGTTGTTAGTTATTTTGCCTCCATCACTGACGTTGCTATGATTTTCTTACAAGGCGTCGAAGTTAAACCTTTTCAGGTCGATGTTTTAGAGAGTGGGTTAAAGAAGGCAACAATGTCGGACATTGGCGTTCGGAACCAATTTCCTATGTTTGCATTGGCAAGAACGGCGCTGGTCACCTCATTATATAGGTCTTATATGTTGCTGCTTAAATATGAGTTTATGTTGTATATAAGCATTTTGGCCTTCAGGGTTCCATGCCATACCTAGTCAAATTGAAGACATTATGCTGATACTGCAAATATTTGTTCACACAGGATTCTAAAATCGAAGGTCTGTTCTGTAACCTTCATGTTCTTCAGCAATGATGTGTTACCATTGGGGTGTCAGTCTGTTGAGGATAATTGTAAGCATAGCCTTGCCTGGATAACTGATGAGGCTGAATAGTCATTAAGTATGGCACAGTCTTAGAATCATTTGCTTAGGAAGAGCGGTCGACAGCAAATGGGTCCATGGAGTGGGACATTTTCTTATTTGCTAGATTCTGTTGCAGATTGTTGTGATTTCTATAATACAAATTCATAGTGCTTGAATACGTTCTACTGGTATATTGTCTTCCCTAGCTGACTTCCATTCTTTGATGCCTTTACAGAATGATTATAGTCGTTAATGAGGATCAGATGGTCAACCTATGCTGTGGTCATTTGTAAATTTAGTAACGCTTGGTCTCCAGATTTATCCTGGTTGTAAAGCTCTGAACATTATTCCGTCCATCGGTCAGGAATATCGTGGTCTTACCAACCTTGCCCTGTTTGTTTGATGTGAATTTTTTTTCGCAACCTTTGAGCCGTTTTTACTGTCATTCTGGTTCAGGTTTTTCTCTATTTCTTTTTACTGGTCCTCTAGTCTGCCTTCCTTAACTTTCTATTGCTTTTTAATACTGATCTTATCTCCATTTACCTTTATAATCCTTTAAGGATATCCTCGCTTAATCCTAATTTTTCTCCTCACATCACAGAGGTCTAGGATATTTGATGTAACCAAGGGCTTCTTTAACCTACGATGGTTCCCATGGCAATCTCTGCCTGTGACTATTACGGCCGTGTTTAAATTGTTGATCAAGGAGTCTAGGTTTATTTCTTTAGGCATGATAAGTAAACTTAAATATTGCATGCATTATTCGAAAGATAGGTACAGGCGTATAGTTAAATAATGTTTACTATATTAAACGTTGAAACAAATATATAAAGGTATATACCCACTTCAGTATTTACGATAAAGTAATCTACCTTTAAATTACTCACTAACAAATTAATAACCAATTAGTCTTGGAAGAAATATAATCTGATACATACAGTGGAATAATTTGCAAAGTATAATATTTATTTCTCTCCGTCTCTCTTCTTAATACTCATACATATTGATGCTAGTTTACCACTTTTTATAAAACAAGTACAGTACATACGCAACACTCACATGTTTCGCTTGATAAATGTAATTGAAGAAGTCTTACCTATTTGGTCCTCTCACTATATCCTACGCTAACAGTTATGTTGTGCTTGATGTCGTGGGACTCTTAAGAGTGCATATCTTGTTTCGTTCAATAATAAATCACGACCAAGTTTAAGGCATGTAGTGTTCTTGATTTTACGTATTGCTAACTCTAGAGGAACGTATCAGGGAGAGACGAGGATTAATTTGCTGTCCGCTCATACTTGCGCAGCTTAAGAGCTTTGGCATTTCTTCGACGGATTACAGGTAACAAAGTTCACCTGGCGATGTATATTTCCTTATCACCGAATAACGACTCACTGATAGCCTTCTTCGCTTATAATAGTGCGCTTCATATCAAGATAACGTTCTCCATATTAAATGTAATCGCTCGCGACTGAAATCGAATAAACAAAGCTAATTATTCATGTCTCATTCACAAGACAAAAAAAGTAAATTCTGTGTTGATTCAAATAAAACTTGAAGTTACACTGGTACTTTAATTATGCCCATTTTTTCAACCTTTGAATACCTCAGATCCGACATATGTGTTCACCAATGACGTTGTTTGATTCAGTGAAAGACATTATTTAGACTTGCTTCTTTTGCAGTAAACAACATACACGTTACGACCGTCAAATAAACTGAGACAATCAAACGCCGTCTCCATAAACGTTATCTCACCAGAGGTAAGACCTTTTCATGGCAATATGGCTCATTCTGTTTTATATAATCCATACATTTACAAAATAATTAGGATGTCAACACTACTGATGTTACTATTATAAACGATACCAACTTTCACATAATTTAGTGAAAAATGAAATGTATCTGCATCGTTAGTATTTAGTACGCAATAACATTTTATAAACTGACATGCTAGCTCTTAAAATGTACTTCCATGTAAACTCTTTGTTCTTAAGGAAGGTCCGTGCAGATGCTTATTAAATATTTGACTGGTACGAACGTAATAAACACGGACTATAATTAATATCGGAAAGGTGTATGTCCATATAAATATTTTGATTAATATGTTTTGAAAATCTATCGTGTCTAACATGCACGTATCATATGGCAGATTATAATTATATGATTGTCACAAAAGTATCAGAACACCAAAATTGATCACGTCAAAGCAGGTCTTGACTTGACTAAAGAAACATCACAGTACTCCAAGAGCAAACTGTGCACTAGTAAAAGAGAGGGTAAAGAAAGTTCTAGAAAATTGGAACGAGATTTGGAACAAAAGCCTTCTGATGATGCTTTCCAGGTGGGATAGGGTGCCACCCGAATATTAGAGAAAGGGGAAGACGTGGAGAGCACGTATAAATAGGCAGCTGTGCGAAGGCGCTGAGGCTCGAGAATTCCATACTTGCAACTAATAATAATAATAATAATAATAATAATAATAATAATAATCGTTTGATCCATATTAACCTCCAACTGTCCACAGCGTGTTAGGAAACCATCAAAACCATTAACTTTATAAGTACTGGATTATACGTATATACCTAACTGGATACGACATTAAAATTTCCTATGCACAGAGGATAATCACGATTAAATTCAAAATACATGCGACTCACACAGTTGCCTTTAAATACATGCTTCAGTTTAGTGTACCATTTCTGATTATTTTCATGAATATTGCTTGCATATCGTTCAGTATTCAAGTGTCTACAGTTACTGTCACAACTAATCATTTGCGTCATTCCATTTTCTCACATCGCCGTCATCACGCATTGAACGCCACTCCACAGTTCTTTTTTTTTCAATCAGTCTAATAGAATTCTGAATTCAATATATAATTATTCAAGATTTTTAAATAACGTGTTTGTAACCAAAGCCGTATATACTCTATTATTCACCCATTTTTAAACTGGTTCACAGCTCTTCCGTATAATTAGTACCGTGTGTCCTATAGGACACACGGTACTAATTATACGGAAGAGCTGTGAACCAGTCTAAAAATGGGTGAGAAATAATAGAGTATATACAGCTTTGGTGGTCCATAATTGGTTAATAATGAAAATTAAAATTTTAGTAAAAATATTTTTTGAGAGCTTATCCTATCTGTAATTTTAAAAAAATATAGACAAAATTCTATTGATGCAATTGAAGTAAATTTAGAGGCTTCACCTATTAGTACTCAATAATGAAAGTAGCACCTGATTCATTTGGTGCAGAATCAATAACATGTGCTTCCTGCCAATTTATGTCAACAACATGCCGCGGGTCCTATGTTTTTCTACATTTAAAAACTTACATCAAGGTTAGTTGTGCATGGAAAAATATAGGTCTGACCATCAGCACCCAGAAATGTTAAGTTATTGAATTTTGAATATGACAGTGTTTCCATATGTTTACCATTGGAGTTGAATTAGTACCGTGTTTCCTATACTAAGTCAGGCGAACGCCGACGCCATATTGTCACGTGATCAAAACAAATGGCCTCACCTAGAGAGATATCGGTAATCTAACCGTGGCACATTTATTGCTTTAATATTCTGTTTGTTAGTGACACAATGCGAATTTTACTAATACTTTCGATTTGAAATATAACAGGCGCTATCTTGTGTTAAAGCTTAACCAGCAAATCGGTTACGTAGGTATTTTTACAAATATTTATACAATTAGGCGACGACGAAGTATAGGGATACACACAACAATTTTTGTAAAATATTGCATCTTTTCCACTGGATCATCTCAAAAATTATATTTCCAATCGATTCCTTGATAAATTTTACGTCGAAATTGACATGAGGTTATGTACGGCGGCTTTTTTTCCCCAAGATTAAGACGAAAATATCTTCCCCATTTTACCAGGGGTGAGGGTAACGATTGTTTCGCAAATAAAGAGGTATATCATAATATCTATTTACATTTGCAGTTGGCAACATTAAGTAATGATTAACTTTGCAAAAATTCTAAAGGTATATCCTCAAGATTTACATTCAAGACCTTGTTTAAAGAGATACTCATTTTATGTTGATAATTTGAATCAGATATGTTACAAAAGTGAAACAGATATTCTCTTAAAACTATACATGACTTTTTTTTGTATTTAACTCATCAGTAAGACAAGTAAATAAGCATTAATTAAAATCAATTGTTTATCTTTATTTATGCATTTGTAAGGTACACATGAGAATATAAAAAATATTTCTTATTATAATGAAGTACTGTAATTAAAAAATATATAATCACTGATTATATATTAATGTTTACCATACCATTATTATAGGCATACATCAAACACAGTGTGACACTTACATGTACTGTATTGCAGGACCAATGTATTGTATTTTATGACATCAAGTTAGTTTTCACATTGATATATAAATGACATACAAGCACACATTTTATTGGCTTTTAGCTTGTCATCCAGTATTATTTTCATTATATACTCTAGTGCTTTGTTTTGTTTGTTATAATAGTTGTTAGCAGGTAATTTTCTTACATTATTATGCACTTAGCAGCCTTGTAACATTAAGGATTGAAAATGAAGACAATAGGTAAATACTTGCAGTATTAAGTTGCCATAGGTATTTAACTAACAGTTATTTGTCTTTTTAAATTCTTGAAGTATTTGTTACTGAGTCTGAGATTTATATGACAAGTACCAACTTGTACTTACAGTTAATTTCAAACATTATAGCTCATAACTGTTTATTGATTCCAGTTTCCAGACCAAAATAGATCATACAAGAAATGGAGTAAAGAAGAGAAGTTAGCAATGATGGAGTTTGTGAAGGAGCATGGGCTACCATCAGCAAATGTTAACAAATTCTGGGAGGAGTGTGCACGCTACATTTTCCAAACTACTGGCCTTGGGAAATCAGGTTACACTTTGCAAAATATATGCAGAATATGAATCTCTTTGGATCTTAACACTACCTACCTTTTAACTGTACCCTCACCAACTCTGAAGCAGTATACTTCAATTGAATGCATTCCATTACCATGCATGACAGATAATTATATTACATTTTGTGATTTTAAAATATTTTATTAATGGTCTTTGATTAGGAAATATTAGTTTTTATTGTCAGCTTGGTTTGGTTGTATACTTCACACTTTGTCCAGGTCTTTTGTTTTAAAGGCCCATGAATTTCTAATTGCTAGAACTGGTGAATAGTCTTAGTTTAGTGTATCATAATGGGCATGGCTTCATTTTCTTGAGTTTGTGTGGCAAAAAGTATATGCTAGATCATCAAATATCCAAACGTTGATAGTTCAAAGAAAATGTTTGTGGCAATACCCCATTTAATATATTTCCTTGTCTTTGAATTATGTTTGGCATTATTTGCCACTTGTCATAGGTCAAGCATTATTTGCCACTTGCCATAGTTCAGGCATTATTAGCCACATGCCATATGTTAAGCATTATTAGCCACATGTCATAGGTCAGGCATTTTTATCCACTTGTGATAGGTAGGCATTATTAGGCACTTGCCATAGGTAGGCATTATTAGCCACTTGCCATAGGTAGGCATTATTAGCCACTTGCCATTAGACAGGCATTTAGAGCCACCTGCCATGTCAAGTATTATGAACCACTTGCCATAGATTAGTCATCATTAGCCACTTGCCATAGGTCAGGCATTATGAGCCACTTTTTATGGGTCAGGCATTATGAGCAACTTGCCATAGGTCAGGCATTATTAGCCTTTTTCAGTTCTTGTTGTCAATGATTTTGAAGCATAAGTGCCATAATAAGGATTTACATTTAGAGCTAATTAATTGATATTGTTGAGTAATTAAACTTATTAGTGCATGCCAAGTCATGAAAGCCAAGGCCACACTATACAAAAATAATGGAATTTGGTGTTAAGTTCAAGTCTTGCTTGCCCGATGTGGGTGAGGAAGCTTGCCAGTAGCTTTCCATGGGTCAGTGGTTCCTCCCAGGGTTTTCTTTGGTTCTTCCTACACCAGTTAACTGGGAAATGGCAATTAGTTCACAGCAACAACAATAAATCAATCACACCCAAGCATCCAATATGGCTACCTGGAAGTGTTTGTCAACTATTTTCATGTAAATAAGGCTCTGAAGCTAAATTGATGTGTATATTTTGAGTGAATTTTTTTTTGAAGAAACTCCACTTACCTATTTAGTCTAACGTGTTTGATTATTTGGTTGTAGCATGTACAGTAGTATAGATTATATCTGTGTAATCCTTTTATGTCGTACATTGAATAGGTATGGTATGTTTTAAAAAAACTTTATATGAAGTATTTTCTTTATGATTGTTTAGGAGCTTCATGCAAATCACAGCATGCCAGGGTGAAATGCTTGTTCCCTTCTGCATGTTTGACCACCGATGAAAGCACCACCATTTGTGACGTGTCCAACAGTTCAAGAAAAAATGAAGCATCAACTCAGTATGATCACATTTATACTTGTACAATATCTACACAAACAGACCCAGTCTTACCAGTCTTGGACATAAGGTATAAAACATGAGGTATATATTTGTTTAAAAAGCATCACACTGTAATACAAATTTTGAGGTAAAGACAATTGAGAAGGTAGGTTCTTGAGCTGGCATTTTAAGTTTAAATTAAACATAGAGAAATATCAATAAATTGTGATACAATAATTCAAAACCTTTGACACCTAATGTCAGTCTGTGGATATAAATAAAACTGACAGGCACTGAAGTCCAAAAATCAGAAAAGGCTGTTAAACTATAATCTTCATTTGTTTCAGCAGATAATATCTTACACGCATTGCTACAGCCAATCAGTCTGGAGAAATTGCTTTACATAAGCTATACCCCAATAGTCCATTGACAAAATAAAAACAAAATTAACCTCACTTCCTTGTGGTAGCCAAAATACTTCTATCTGAATGTCACTCTTTTAACTACACACTTAATATTAGTTTTAAAAAACATGATATATGTATTATTTGATCTTTACATATCTCTATTTCAGAGAAACTGAAAGAGAGTGGAGCTATATTTCTGTACGTGATAAATTACCAAAATCAAAAAATGAAGTGGAAACATTAGCTATGAAATTATCAAATACAAGAGTATCATCATTTGATGATGTAACTCTCTCTGATAGAGCAACATTGCTGCATGCTGCTCTATATACTTCCACTGAAACAATTTTTGCCGAGACTGTGTTAAATAGTGAGTCACTCAGAAAAGCTGTAAAGATGTTTCTTATTTGGAAAGTTGAACAAAAAGCATCTTCCAAATGTATAAGGGATGAAAGCAGCATCGTATATCCTAATCGGGATTTAACTGCATTTTCATGGAATGATATATGCACAGAACTTTTCAGATTAACCCTTTATTGGCTGAAGTATTACTAGCAGTAGCATTGCCAACAGGCAAACTTGGCATAATTCAACCCATTAGGTCACTTCTGCCCAAGTTAGGACTTGTATACTCAATACTTATGAGCAATAGGTTTGTGGAATTATCACTTGTACAGAAGATAATAGCTATCACTATGAAAAATGAACAGACTCATGAAAAGGTCCAAGTTATTTTAGTTTGTTATGTATTGTTATGATTTCAGTATTCCAACAGTTTAACTTGTTGACAATCCATGGCTTGCTTTCTGAATTTTCAAGGTTTTAAACAGTGTATCCCCAATTTTTTTCAGTGCTTGAACACTTTAATAGGAAGCTAGCACTCTATATATTATTTAGTCAAATGGTGCATCTCGGAATTGTTATTTTTATTTTCAGAAGATGTTATTGCTACTTGCATTTTTTGTTGAGCTATGGTTCATCTTTCCTTTAAGTCACAGGAAAGTTTTACTTTAGACCAACACTAAAACAGACATTGAATTCTCATCATTTTAAAATATGCATAACTGAGAAGTCAGTAGTTGTGACCAGTCTTGGCAGCAAGTAGGGAAAGTTATTTCCTATTGACATATTTGACTTTTATCATACATGACAAAATTTGGGTGATACAATGATTGAGTTGGACACTTTTATTCACCATAACTTATTTGTTACAAGATTGCTGCCCTCTTACCCAAATGTTTCTAACTGCTGCTTGATATTTTGCATGTATATTTTCAAAATCTTGCATGTGAATTTGTTATATAATTTTTTTTATTTATTTCTGGCCCAGTTCTTACAAAGTGACAACAACTATAATAAACTTTTACTCTACCATAGAAATTAAGTTTTCAAGGAATATACAAGCCATTTCCAGTTCTTTTTACATGTTCTTTAGATTAAATAACAGGTAATAACTTGAAATTTTATATGGATAACTGATGAATAAAATTTCAAACCTTTCTTAGCTGAATAATAAGTGCATAACCTTAATGCTTAGATATGTAGTCCGGTAACCAAATTCAAGTAATTATTATTTAAACTTGAATGGATCAAACATGAAAGACAATTTCATAAAGGAACTTCAGTTTTCAATAAAATGTTATACAATATTATTTTTAAAAATATTGGCATACATTCTAAATGGCTGACAAAATATGATCAAACTATATTGTTCAATGCACATTGTGAATCAATATTATGATATAACACTCATTTTGTCTATTTATAAGGTTTATTTTGGATGATGGTTTGGCATTGTAAGCTAATATATATTAGTGGCCGAGCATTTGTAGACACAGATTCAGGTTCAAATTATATGTCAGGCTCATCACACACACGCTGCTAGTTTATTATGTATCTGTCAATTTTATAAGCAGTCGGCTATCACAGACAAGAATATTTTATGTTTCAGTGGTCATCAAGTTTAGTATCTTATCTTTTATTGTTAATACAGTGAAGCATATGAGACCTTTTCTCTAGTATAAATAATAGGAGACATCAGTATGATAATATGATACAAGAAGGTTTAATTTTTTGTTGTTGTTCCCAACAGGTTTTTGATAGGTTGCAAATTCTGGGTGTTTCCAGTAGTTATGAAGCTACCATCAGAGAAGTGGACAAATTAGCCAATTCATGTTTTAAGGAGCTGCAGTTAGCAGTCAGGGAAGGAAGAGTTTTCAGAATTGTAGGGGACAATGTAAATTTTACAACTGGGGTGCGACATGAAAGGGAAAATTATCATGGAGGGACAAAACATTGGTTAGCATCTGCTTTTGTGCAGCACATGAATTTTGCCAATCTACCAGACCAGCCACAGGGGTCGATTCAAGACCTAGCATTGGATCAGTTATCTCCTTCACAGAGAGATCAGAGAAGGTTAAAATCCAACTACACAACCCTGATTTTAAATGCAACAGTGTATTATCTCCCCTTTCTGAAAAAGTTTAAAGATTTTTATTGTAGTGAAATTGAAAGTGAATCCTCTGAGGAGCTTGAAAATAAATTAGTTATAGTTCCACTTCCAGTTCTTCCTTACAATGAACAACAGTATAGTCATGTCTGTAAGATAATGCAGTCATACAATGAAACAATAGATGAAATCTATGGATGCACAAATCATCCTCCAGTGCATATAGGTGGTGATCAATTGACCAGGGAGAGATTTAGTGGTGCAAAAGGATTACATCAAGGTGCTTTTGATGCAAGAGAACAACTGAGGGATCTGTATCCAATTACTTTTGAACTATGGCATACAGCCGTGAATTTCTTGACAATGGCTTATCAGAAGCTCTTTAGCTTGGATGGTTTTGAAACTGGCTCTATGAATGGAGAGAGAATTCGTATAAGACGGCATGATGTGAATGCTGACGTGAAGAATCATTATGATGTAGACAAAGATTTCTTTTTGTCATTTGTTAAATCATACATTGTTGAGGCACTGTGTGATTTCTTCGGACTTAGTGATCTAAACAGTACTCCAACCAGGAACATACCTCCAGACCCTATGACAGATTTGTGGCTCCAGCAGACTATGGATCATTTTATTGAAATATACGTCTTCTCAGGGCACAAGATTCACATGATTGTTGAAGAAACGGTCAAGGATTCACTGATAACCATTCCAGTTAAAGTTAGTGATGTGGAAGTGAAAACTATATACTGTACGTTTTAAAACAAGGAAAGAAGACAGTTTCAAAGCCAAAGGACACTGATCATGTGCAATAGTATGGCCATACTGTATTACAGGTTGGTTTACTGTACATGGAGTTTTTGGATGTGATACACAGACCTGACAGGGATAGGTTACTTGGTTGCCTTAAATACATGATGTTGATGTTCAAGAGTCATAACAGCAGAAGTAAATATGCTTTTGAAATCTTGCGCCTATTATGCCATCAACAAGCATCATATAGTTTGCGCACTGCATATCAAAGTATCTATGGCCTTTTTGTCAAAATCAGGTGGAAGAAAGATAGTCATATACCAGCAGATCTAGCAATGGAACATCTTGTAAAAAGGACCAAAAAATGCTTAAAGGACTGGGCCCAATGAACAAAGACAAAAACCTACTGGCCAGATCTAAAGCAGTAGCGGTCATGGACAACATTGCTGATAATTTTGACAGCATATCTGATGTAAAAGTGAGAGCAGGCTATCACAAAGAGAGAAACTCTCATACCGATGAGTTGAAAATGATATATGATCTGCGAGAAGTGAAACCTTTTGTGCCACATTCAGGCAGGTTTTTCAGTGCTCACAAAAATATACTGGCACCAGCAGATTCAGTAAATGGACTTGAGTTTGAGTCCGGGATCGATTATCACAAAGTCAGATTGGAATTTGAATCTGGAAAGTAACATTAAACTTCTAAAAACAGCCAGTAAATCTCTATCATGGAATTTTACAGACCATCATCTGCCACAATACGTACGAATAACAGCCCATTTTAAATTAAACCTCAGTTGAATAAATGACAGTTATTCTCAGTTAATGACATGTGATAAATTGTTCATATTACATGCATAGTCATCTTATGTTGTTATAAATTTTTCATTAGTTTCTTGCAACTGATCGGATGGTCTAAGTGGTTAGAACATCCACCTCAGATGCAGAAGGTCACATGTTTTAATCCCAAATATGTCATACAAAGACATATAAAAATGGTCCTAGCAGCTGCCTCACTTGGTGCTCACCATTAAGAAGTTAGTATTGGGACTGGTGGGCTTGGTGTCAGTATAATATGACTGGGTGTTACATCATGCTAGATGTCTGTGGCATTATGCTTCAGTGTTAGACCTCACTATAAACTGCCACAATGTAGACATCCTAGTGATATGACTGAACTACATTAAAAATCCAATCACACAACATTATGGCCCCATTTGTATTATTAATGCAGGCATGCACTAGTACCATGCATACTAATTAATGATAATCAATCAATAACATCAGAATAATTCCCCCCCCCCCATGCATGTGTGAGATGATGAGAAATTGGTGGTTTGTTTAAGTAAGCAATTTGTACATTTCCCTAGTTTTATTTCCAACTTTGGTAGAGCCAAGACATAGGCATCACTCATCTGTTATATCATGATAGTGTCTTATCTTTTTTCTCTTGTGATACAATTCCCAAATTCTGAAGATATCATATATGTCCCCTTTTTTATCTCCACATAACCATAGCCTCCTTCTGCTCCTGATACAAGTTTCAGGTAATTTGAGAATGATGAATAATTTGTTATTGCCAAATCCCAAATTCGAGGTGATGCTGTGGGAGGCCTTATTTTTAAAATATACTTTAGCCTAGACACATACCCATTATGACTTATGTCCCCTTTGTTAACATTACGTCCTGTTGGCAAGGTTATAGTCAGTAGAAAATTAAAATGGATTTGAATCAAAAAGGGTGAAATGACATACATTTACTTGTGCGTGTGACTTGCATTTTTAACCTAACTTTAACAATTTGTCAGTCATATTGCTACAATGTCTATAGTGTGACACCATGCCACAGACATGTATCATCATGACCCATCCAGTAGCATTATCCTGATACCAGGCCACCAGTACTAACACATAACTTCTTAATGCTGAGTGCCTAGTGAGGCAGCTGTTAGTACTATGTTTAGAAGTCTTTGGTATTAACTCGGGTTTGAAGCCGTGACCTACCATACAAGGGATGACTCAATAGTTAAGGGACAATAGCTCTAACTACTAGGCCACCACAGCGGTCAACATTTACTATCTTGGTCTGAATAACTTTTTATTTCCTAAAGGTAACAAGTATTGCATTCAGTGAATCAGCAATGTACCTAGGAATGTTGTAATACCGAACAATTTCATTTATGTCCATATGAATAATATCAAACGTTTCAGTAAATCATCATGGAGGTGAAATGCCATTTCACCAGATATATCAGCTCTCACATATTCCTTTAAAGCCATATGCACAAGGTATCTATCTATTTGTTTTTGTCCTGCAATCTGTTTCATACAAAATGCACTTCCAAGTGCATCATTTTCACAAAGGTCGCAGCATATAAATTCAGCCTCCTCATATGGACAGCCAAAATAATTATTTAAAAATTGGCGTCTGCAGCCACTTTCAAGTGTTAAATATCTTTTCATATCCTTCTCAAGAAGTTTTGAAGACAAGTCATTGTTGTTGTAAAAGATTATGGCTTCAGCTTTAAGGCCATCCCTTCCTGCACGTTCAACCTCTTGAACATACTCTGAAGTGAAATGAAAATATGTATTCTTTATTCTATAAAGAGTCCATGACTCTATCCTAGAATACCAATAATATGATGAAACACATGAAAACCTAGTATTGGATTCATGCTCGAAAGGCAACTTATTTCTCGTATTTTAAAGACAAGTTCATGATATGGTGGAAGTCAATAAAACAATTGGTTTTCCTGCTTCATTTTTCTTTTTAAAATTTATAAGGAAAAACAGTGTCCAGTTTTAGTAGACTTGATGAGAAGAGAAATATTTATTCATACATGTACTTGAATTAATTATTGCATTCCTTCCATGACTACTAAAATAAACTAATTGAACAGGTAAATTAATTGAGTACACAAGGAAGAAGTTCATTTTCTATCAATGTTTTGTGCACTGACCTTTTCTTAAAGACCAACACACTATTATATCTAAGGAAGTAGAATATGCAAGTATCAAATTATATATATTTTCAGACCTAATATACATATAACAAAGACTGATTTTATGGTGAGTATGAATATACCTTCCACTGAAGATGGGCATCCAGCATGAATCACTCTATGCACCTTTCTAAGGTCTGCCCCCATTCCAAGTGCAATTGTCGCAAAAATGATTTTTATGTGATTGTTTTCACTTGAAAGACAGTGCAGAATATATTCATTTACTTTGCTATATTGTGGAGAGTGGTATTGCGCTACAATGCAATTTTCTTTCTTTTTTTCACCATTGTACAGTTGATCACCTAGAAGTAGCTTAGCTTGCTCAATAGCTTTACCACACCATACAAGTCTTGTGTAGACTATTGACAATGTCAATTACTATTGTGACAGGAAAGCATGACCCATCCTCCTTTGTTCGAATAAGGTCCTCAAACAGTGATTTGAAAACACAGTCATAAGGTGAAGTTGGTGTTGTGTCACTTGAATATGGCGGTCGTCGTCTTACTAGCAAAGTGATGTTTTTTCTTAGAAGAGGTGTACAGTTAATTATGCTGCATCTGGAAAGTTTCAACTCTTTCTTGATTGATTTGATGCTGTCATTATTAATAATTGCTGTCATAGCACAGATTGTACAAACTGGGAAAAGAGCCCGAAGATTTTTAATCTCCTTGTATGCAGGTCTAAATTCATCCTGCCAATGCAAAATGCAGTGGGCTTCATCAATAATCATGCATACCTGTTGCTTTGTCCATTCAGCCTCAAGTAGGCATTCAAGAACATTCTTATCCAGTATGTCTTCTGGGTGTCCAACCATATATGAAAATTCACCCATGCGTAATTTACTAAGATCTTGAAAATGTTCAGTGACACGTATCACATGCCCATCAAGTGTTGAGCAAAGCTGATTAAGAATGGCATTGAGAGGTTCCAGTACTATGACTTTGCACTGATGGTAGAAAGGAATCAGTTACAAAATCAGTCTTTCCATATCCTGTGGGTAATGCAACAACTAAGTCTTTAGATTCTCTCAGGTTGTACAAAGCATCTATTTGTCTGGGCCTGAGCCCAGTAATTGGTGTCTCTGAAGCAAGAATTGTCTGGTTATATTTAGCTTGTTTGAGAATACACATCCGATCTAAGTAAGGCATCTGCAAATAGGATGAAAATGAGAAAGCTTTGATAATATAACACTGGCAAACAACCATTGTTATGAAGGTTGCTATATATCAGTAAGTGTACATGTGATTATGTAATGGCAAACGATAATGTTTATGAAGGTTGCAATATATCAATAAGTGTACATGTGATTATGTAATGGCAAACAATAATGTTTATGAAGGTTGCAATATATCAATAAGTGTACATGTGATTATGTAATGGCAAACAATAAAGTTTATGAAGGTTGCAATATATCAATAAGTGTACATGTGATTATGTAATGGCAAACAATAAAGTTTATGAAGGTTGCTATATATCAGTAAGTGTACATGTGATTATGTAATGGCAAACAATAATGTTTATGAAGGTTGCAATATATCAGTAAGTGTACATGTGATTATGTAATGGCAAACAATAATGTTTATGAAGATTGCAATATATCAATAAGTGTACATGTGATTATGTAATGGCAAACAATAAAGTTTATGAAGTATAATTGATACTTCTTATTGAATCCTTTTGAATCAGTTGATAGGAATGTTATGTGTTTCAGTACTAATACTGTACAAAGTGTATACAGAATGTGTGTTTAAGCTGATGTTAATCATAATCAGTTGATATGAATGTTACACATCTTATTTCTTATTAATGAACTCATTTGAGATATATACACACACAAAACAATTTTAAGACATGCTGCCATGTTCAGGTTATTTTCTTTTCATATATATATATATATATATATATATATATATATATATATATATATATATATATATATATATATATATATATATATACAATGGCATAAACTAAAATATGTATCACATTTGCATATAACTATATGTATTCAGTTATCAGAACATTACAATGACAGATAAAAAAGAGAAATTAAGAAAGTCACATGTGCATGTGTTTATTTGATACCTTTCCATTTAAATCGAAGTATTTCAAGAGTTATTACTGTTCATATTTAATTATACAAGGCTCAATGATTACTTTAATGAACATGTCAGTGTGTTTTATTGGTTTTTATATTTAAATATAACAACACATTTGGTTAAATTGATAAATCAGTGTTAGGACATATATTGGATGAATGATTGTGACAGTATAAGAAATGTAAATACTGTTCAATTTCATGTCATACTTCAGTAATGATGAAAAGTACAAAATAAATCATTAAAATAATAATGAAAATAAAAAATAAAAATAAATCAGAAACATTTGTCTCAACTTGTCTACAGTGTTAACCTTAATAATGCATCTTCATTACATTGATACTTAAAATTAAGTTTATACTAAGTTTTGGAATTTTACTAACTAAATAATGAAAATAGCATTCATTATGGAAGCAAATCAAATTAGTGATAATAAAATGTAAACTTCTGTACAGTGCTTAACATTAAATGTACTAACATTGTCTTTCAGTTATGATGAGATATCGAGTGACTTTTGAAGAATCTTACCAAGCATAAAAATGAAACCTGAATTCAGTTCATCGTTTATTTTAGAAATCTTGCAACACAGTAGCACATTAAAGTTGTATCATGTGGAGGCAATTAAAGTGTCTTGCTAATGAATAGAATATATTCAGAGGCGTAGCTATGGGGGGGGGGGGCAGGGGGGTACATATGTCCCCGGGCGCCAAGGTACAGGTTCGCCAAAATGAGGTTTGCAACGTTACATTATAATAAGTAAACAAGGGTAATAAATCGGTCACAAGATCGCTGGGGCGCCAATTTTATAGTTCGTCCCCGGGCGCAAAATATCATCGCTACGCCTCTGAATATATTTACAGTAATAATGTAGAAACTGTCTTGAAAGACCACCCATTCTGCTAAACAATAATAATATCTCAAGACAAGTGGTCTTTCATAATAGTTCATAACACGATATAATGAATAAATCTGTGCATGGTGATTGTGGTCTCTCATAGCAGTGGTCTCTCAAGACAGGTTTTACTGTATATCACTATCAATGTACATGATGTGGCAATAAATTTGGCTCATACTCTCACAAATATTTATTGATAGGGCTAACTCCCAGTCAAGTCTGTCTGATAGTATTTTAGACCCCTTCACCACCACCCCAGGTTGTAGGGGATGCTATGCCACTTTCTTTTCATGAAATCAATTTGAAATGGAACTGACAGAAATGCTGGTATTATGGCCTTAATCCTTTACAAAATGTGGGTTGTCATGTTCAATGATACATCAATATCAATGTAAAGTTGATCAAGCAATTGATTTAAAATGGAACATTGAGATGATGATGTCTAAAATATTCTATCTTTGACAATATTTCCCCCCCCCCTTTTTTGTGTGCTTCATTTAAGGGAATTGATATCAGCCTATGGTCAATTAAGGATGTCATCTACCACCTTATACAAAGTCCGACATAATAATTATCAAGTAATCGATAGCAAATGAAATGTCGTACTTGATGCAGTCGAAATGTGCAATATTTGACAAAATGTCACTTTCGACCCTTCGTAGAAGAGGGTTGTTATATTGATCATAATATTTGACAAAATTTGGGTTGTCATGGGAAACGATATATACATATTTATATAAATTTGGTCAAGGAATGAATTGCAACTTAAATATTTTAGATGACGCAGTGTAAAATGTGCTTTATTTGCGAAACAATCGTTACCCTCACCCCTGGTAAAATGAGGAAGATATTTTCGTCTTAATCTTGGGGAAAAAAAGCCGCCGTACATAACCTCCTCTCAATTTCGACGTAAAATTTATCAAGGAATCGATTTGAAATATAATTTTTGAGATGACCCTGTGGGAAAGATGCAATATTTTACAAAAATTGTTGTGTGTATCCTATACATCGTAGTCGCCTAATTCAGTTTAATTGCATAAATATTTTTAAAAATACCTACGTAACCGATTTGCTGGTTAAGCTTTAACACAAGATAGCGCCTGTTATATTTCAAATCGAAAGTATTAGTAAAATTCGCATTGTGTCACTAACAAACAGAATATTAAAGCAATAAATGTGCCACGGTTAGATTACCGATATCTCTCTAGGTGAGGCCATTTGTTTTGATCACGTGACAATATGGCGTCGGCGTTCGCCTGACTTGGTATCACGGTACCAATTGTTTTTCCATAGACCTCAATGCTAATATTTTGTGAAATAAATATACTTTCTATCCTACATCAGCATGCATGTCAAACACTGTCATAGAGAACAATGTTATATTGTCAATTTGACAATGATAGAACCAGGTACTCCATTGCATTTAAGAGAGATAACTCTGCTGGAACTAGACAGGGGTATGAGTTATCTAGTCACAACATACCTATTTTAGTCATGTGCATCACATTTTCAAAAAATCATAAAAAATACAAAATATGATCTATATAGGAATTAGCATAAATTCACATGTTGCCAAGAGGCTAAACTTTTTTTAAGCCTAACAGAAAGTACAACTCTTACATAATCCACCAATCATAGCTTGTGTTGTTCATGAATGCAATGGACCCTACACTTTAAGCTCCACCCATATGGACTTGTGTAATTGGTACCGTTATACCACTTAGTATAGCGGAGTGCAACGCATGGGAGCATACTAAGCAGGGGACCAGACTACAAAATGTAATGAAACTTGGCCAGGATTTATATTGTTTACAACATGAAGGAGAGTATGTCAAATTATATTGCAAAGATCACAAAGTTGCCGGTTGCGGCACTTGCTTTTTTCACAACCATAATGCTTGTTCAAATAGGATAGATCTGAAAGACGAGATTCCTGCTCTGCTTCGTAAAATCAAACCAGATGAAATTATATCAGATATGGAGAAAATAAAGTCTCACCTACAAACCTTTATGGAGATCAACGAGTCCAGTGTTAGTAATGTTGAGTCAGACGTAAATAAAATTACGGACCTAATAAGTGAAATTAGAAGGAAAATCAATTCGCTTTTAGATGGTTTAGAGAACGGACTGAAGACGGAAGGAAACAGAATCTACAAAGAAGAAAATATCAAGATACAAGAAGAGAATCATAAATGTTTGTCACTGATTCATGCAGTGAAAACTTCGCGTGTTCTTTTTAAAACTGTCAATCAATACGGTAGTGAAATGCAAAAATTTATGATGGTGGAAAGGATGCAGCCACAACTACATTCGTATTTGAATTTTGTCAGAGAGAAGTTCGAGATGACTGACAGATTAATAGTCAAGTTGGAATTAGTTCCTCAGATAGAATCCATTTTATCGCTGTCCGCAGCTGAGTTGGGAAAAATTGTGCCTCCCTTCGTGTGCCCTAAAATCCCTCCCTACGCGTGTCCAAAAACCAGCTAAAGACTGTCAGGTCGAGCTAGTCGATGTAATTGATCTTACCCCTGTTAGTAATGGTATATGCTGTTCTGGAGTCACATTTATCCCGGGGGACAGAGTAATGGTTGCTTATCGTTCCGCGAATCAATGCATCTTACTTAGCTCTTCCAATCAGTTTATCTCCAAACACACCCTAAACGGATCTCCATTGGACATTTGTGAAATAAATGGCCTGGAGGTGGCAGTATTGTTGCCTAAAGCAATTCAGATTCTGTCAGTAAAGGGTGACATGATCAGTATAGTCTGGACCATAACAACCAACTGCACGTGTCAAGGAATAGCAGCCACTGGGTCGGGGAATATGACCGGTTACTCTAATCCTGCAACCGGCTGCTGGAATATGTTGAGTACTGAAGGAGAGGAAATGGCTTCGTATCATTATGACTATTTATACGGACATTACAACGACATAGCTTTCAATAATGCAAACACACAAGTGTATGTTTCTGTGTATGAAAGGAATTCTCTGCATTGTTTTGACCTGCAAGGTCGGAATCGATTTACCTACTGTCCTGGAAGTCTTAGAGGTCCTCACGGAGTTGCCGTGGACAGAGATGACAACATTCATATTACTGGATATTCGTCAAGCGATATTCATCAGCTGTCTCCTGACGGGTCTACCCTACAGGTAATCACCAATGGAGTGCCATCAGGTCCATGGGTAATTTCCTTTTGCAAATTTCAGGATATGTTTATTATGACCAGCTATTACGAAAGTAAACTATTCATTTACAAGCTGAAAGTACATTTGACAATGCCAAATTAGGGCTGGCAAACCCTTCATGTAACACCTTAGTGATAAATAAATGTCAAATTAGGGCTGGCAAACCCTTCATGTAACACCTTAATGAGAAATAAATGTCAAATTAGGGCTGGCAAACCCTTCATGTAACATCTTAGTGAGAAATAAATGTCAAATTAGGGCTGACAAACTAAATGTCAACAAACCATATTCAAGAGTGACAAAATCCATTTTATTTTCTAATTGTTAATAAATTTATACCAAATTATGTCATATATAAGCTATTATAAAATTCATTTCATTATCGTAGTGTTTGTGCTTTATGATACTAAATTAATTTGAATATGGTAGTGTTTGTGCTTTATGGTAATTAATTTTTTTTTCTTCATTTTTGTAGTGTTTGTGCATTATGATCTTCAATTCTTTTTTTCTTGTAGTGTTTGTGCTTTATAATACCGAATTCATTTCATTCTAATAGTTTTGGTACTTTATGATAATAAATTCGTTTCAATCTAGCATAGTTTGTCATTAATGACACTATATATATATATATATATATATATATATATATATATATATATATATATATATATATATATATAAATATACTCCTCTCCCAACCATACGTAAGTTACTACGATGTAATGTATGTATGTACGTTCGCACGCACGCACGCACGCATGCATGCATGCATGCATGCATGCATGTATGTATGTATGTATGTATGTATGTATGTATGTAGACCTATACCTTGATAGAAGTCTGCCTTAAAAGAAACGCTAAACAAACGTAGATAAAGAAACTTAAAACTGACAAAAATACCAATAATGGTAATGATACTGCTCCGCTGTAAAATATTACCACCCTTGCTAAAATTAAAGAAATTTTTCTATCAAAAATTCGCATAAACAGTTAAAACATTAGACAGAAAACACCCTTAAACAATGCATTTTACAAAATTGTTTACAATACCATCTACAACTCAGATAAAACATATTAACAGAATGTAATTGTATTTAATTAATAAATAAACAAATAATTTAATTTAATTAGTACATATAAAGCTGTCAAATTGGCATGTGGAACTTGCACAAGTTATACTGATCATCCAATCCGTATGCTTGCCATTTTTAATATAGCGTAAAACTCTTCATATAACAGTTTTAAAAATGTTTGTATCAGAATTTGACTAAATGTGATGGAACAAATATTTACTTTTAAGCCTTTACATATTAAACAATGTATGTTCACCTGTCGACAAATCTGCCTGAAGACATTATTGCAGAAATGTATTTGAGACAGCGCGAAGCAAATGTATTAAAAATCAATCGAAGAATTTAAATAATTTGAATAAAACAATCTTTAGAATAGATTACATTTTTTTGCTTCTGGTTTTCATGGAGATATCAGTCAGGTGAACGATATCGGACTCACTTAAGCCTCTTTTTTAATATACTTATTTAAGAAAAGCGTGAAATATAATATTGTTAACTTCAGATTTAGCTGGTAATTTAATCTCTCACCATAGCTCAGTCAATTTAAATTTGAGTAAATTTACAAATAAGTTTTAACTGGTCTTTCTTGTATTTCAATTTAGTATTTGTTCAATTTATTATTATTTTTATTATTATTATTATTATTATTATTATTATTATTATTATTATTATTATATTGTTGGTGTTGTTGTTATTATTATTGTTTATTATTGATATATCTGCATTAATGTGAATAAGTTTGGCTGAGTCATCGCTCTGTAGCTACATCTAGTTTCAACAGTAAATATAAATGCAAAACCATTCAAAGAAACAACGCCCCACTTATCGCTCGAGATTACCCCCCTTGATGCGAATAGTTTATACGAGTCGGATTCCCGTATTTAGAACAAGTATAATGAGATCCAAACCTATGATCTAAGTCAGAGATGCACGAACTTTTTAGGTCAAAGGTCAGAATGCATTTTCTAAGATCATTCTATATAATTTTGTTCACGGGTCTATTTCTGTGTTCTTTTAGTTGTGCGAGTTGTATACAATGTTAAACAAATTTAATCTATTTATATAAAATGATTAAGCGAAGCTCAGATAGCCGTATGATTTCAAGTTTACGCATTGAATAATTATTTTCAGATAAATGATACTATTTATGGAATAAACTATGCAAATTTTCCTTCAAAGAATACTGACATTAACTGACAGCTCAGACAAGCGAACACGTAGATAGGAAACGTCCTATATACCCTACTGCATGTCAATGTATCACTTTTATTTGCAGGCTACTTTGTATCGGTATTTCTTTACATTTGTGTTTATGTTACATATTTTAAAAGCAAACTGCATCAATATAACACGGTTGGTAGAGAAGTACAAGCGTATATTGTACCAACGTTTACACCTTTAACTAAGAAATCGCATTTCGTGATTGGATATATCTCAGTATCTATCAAGTACGATAGTGTGCCCATGCTGTGTCGATGATTAAATCCTTTTGAAGTGTTTAAATTCTGATTCTGGCGTGTTAGCACAATGGATAGAGATTCTTGTCCTCACACTAATAGGTTTTCAAAGGATAATACAAAAACAAATCCTAATAGCCGAACAGAGTGTCAATATATCTTTTTTTTTTTTTAATTTCAAACATAGCTCCATTTTGATCAGAATCAGTGACTCCTCCCTTAAACACGAGTGATAAAATGTCTCAGACCAAGGTATTTTAGTAAAACTGATGATACCTCGTCTGGAAGGAAACTTAGACATCGCTCCTTCTCTTTCGCTAGATCATTTGATGGTGCAATGAATATTATTTTTTAGAAACATTATATTCTTGTTTTTCTTTAAATCAACCTTTTCAGTATCGTTTTTAAAAAAAATACGAGATCTGCTCTGTTTTCGTTTTATATCTATGATTTCAAATCACACGTCATCGACCTTATATATTTTACTATCCATACTAATAGAGCTGTGGCTTTATGTCACCAATAATTAAGGACCCGACATAGCGATGTCTGGATAGCGAGTTGGTAGCACATTCGCTTGGCGCCTATATCACTTCCGGGCTCAACTTGTTGAGAAAATAAGGTAGTTGACCTTCATTAGTCAGCCATTTTCACCGAGCTTTCCGAATCTGGTATCATAAATAAGGTCACAAAACCAACACTTACGCCATCTGCAAGTTGTGAGAACTTTTTATACGATAGATATAAAATAACTAAAGTTTAAAGTTATATCGATGACTTATAAAATGTTGTATCTGTATAATTTTTTTTACAGAAAACTAACATTTAGTAAACGTGCAATAAAATGACTAACCCAGTATGATTCAAGCAATTACCCATGATTTGTACAATGAATGAAACGTTGAGTCTTAAGCATTTATTGTTGCTTGTGTTTAGCCTTAACTACTGCAGATTTAGGGAGTTTGTTAAAGACGAGTGTTTGGGATTTAAAACCACCGCAGTTTTAGGCACTTTTTAAAGAATGTCTTGTTCGATGTGGTGGTGGAAAAACCAATTTACACCCATTTCATTGGAATGAATCGAACGTAATTACATTGCCGATAACATCAGCAAAACATAGAAGCAAACACACGAGTATCATGCTATACATAATAAATACTATATGCATACATGTATATGCATGTATACTATCAATAGTCTGATTATTCTGTACCTATATTTCAATACATTATGTCAGTCATGATGATATGACATCAGTGAGGGTATTATGGGTAAATGGCGCGTTGGGCGACGATGAAGGCCCAAAGGAGTATTGACGCCCCATGACCTCTAGCTTCTGGAGCAACCACCCAACCGCACTCCCACCCCAACTCGTTAGTACACTACTGTTTGATATGTTTGCATTATGATTTGTTTTCTAGGTTAGGGAACCAAATAACAATACAAAGTGTCAGAGGCACCTGTACAAAAGTATCGTCTATACATACGCATATAAAAGACTCGTAAGAGTTACATGTACGATGAAGTTACCAAGAGGCTCAAAAAGGGAGAATCATGTCGATACATTATTGAGTTATTAAACAACTGAATGAAATGAAAAGAAAGCTTAACATACATGTATGCAGCTAAATACCTCAGAATATAATCGATTTTCAATAACATACCCAAAGAATATTAATGTTTCATTAATAACTAGAAGAATAAGTAAATACATAAAGATGAAAAAAATATAAGACTAAATTGTCACGATCGATATACTGAATGTGGAAATAAAATAATTCATAATACACAGGTTCTTATCAGACATTTGAGTTGAATGTACCCGAGTCTCTCTCTCTCTCTCTCTCTCTCTCTCTCTCTCTCTCTCTCTCTCTCTCCCTCTCTCTCTCTCTCTCTCTCTCTCTCTCTCTCTATATATATATATATATATTTATATATATATATATATATATATATATATATATATATATATATATATATATATATACGGACGGACGCACGCACGTACGCATACATCCATCCATACATACGGACGGATGAACGGACGCACGGACAAACGTACGCATACATACATACATACATACATACATACATACATACATGCATACATACATACATACATACAAATATCCATATATATCGGACACACACACACACACACACACACGCACGCACGCACGCACGCACGCACGCACGCACGCACGCACGCACGCACACACACATACATACATACATACATACATACATACATACATACATACATACATACATACATACATACATACATACAAAGGGGGCCCCGAGTGACCGAGTGGTCTAAAGCGCTCTCCGTTACGGATCACTGCCGTCTCACCTATGTCTGCGTAGGTTTGAGTCTAAGATTCAGCTAATGTAGTTATGTGAGAAAGCTTGCCAGTAGCTTCTCATGGGTAGGTGTTTTTTTCCGGGGGTTTTCCCGAGTTCTTCCTCTGCCATTAATACTGGCCGCCATGTATAGCCTATCGTGTGCTGAAAAATTGGTGTTAAACCCTAAAAAAACAAACAAACAATAAACAAATACATACATACATACATACATACATACATACATACATACATACATACATACATACATACATACATACATACATGCTGTAATCAGACTGTAGGCAGGAGACGAGCAACTACTCAACGGAAATGGAAATTGCAAATGTATCACGATTCACGAACCACCCCTACCCAAACTGCACACAAAGCTTTCTTTCCCCAAATTTCTAAGATGTAATATAAAGATAAATGTAGCACATACAAATCATGGGAAACAATATATAGATAGATGTATGTTAAGGTTGTGGTTCTTGTTATGGAGTTTAACACCATTTCGCAGCAGCAGATCGGCTATAAATATTGACCATTACTCCCTTATATAAATAAGGCCAGCATAACTGGTGGAGGAAGAATCCGGAGAAAAAAAACCCCGCAAGATGCTACTGGCTTGCTTTCTCAAGTACCCGCATTAGCGGCGCCCGAAACTCGAACTCAGGCAGACAGAAGTGAGACGACAGTGTACTGTATCGGTGAGCACTTTAGACCACTATACAAATATGTATGGGAGTACACTTTGTTATTTTTTACTACTAAAACTGCAACTACTACTACGACTACTAAGTTTGTTTTTGTTTGTTTTTTTATGGTTTAACGCCATTTTTCAGCACAATATAGGCTATACATGGCGGCCAGTATTAATGGTGGAGGAAGAAACCGGACAAATCCCGGAAAGAACCACCGACCCAAGAGAAGCTACTGGCAATCTTTCTCACATAACTACATTTGCCGAATCTTAGACTCGAACACACACAGATTAAGGTGAGATGGCAGTGGTCCGTAACGGACAGCGCTTTTGACCACTCTTACACTCGGGGCCCTACTACTACTAAGAAAAATAATATGCTATTGTTATTTGACTGTATAGTAATAGATAGGTTCCAACAATTACAAACTCGAATGTACAAAAGCGTATGAATTTTAAAACAAAGAAATTGTGTTATTGAATCTCAATAATTTAAAGTGTGAATACCCACGTTACTGTCGACTCTACACTACCACCACCACTACAACCACGGATACTTTCGTCGTATGGAAAATGAAAATTTAAACATTAATAACAGGCAAGAAATATGAATATATTCCGTTGTTTACATATTTCGATACACTTGAAAAACCGTCGCAAAGAATGAATTTGAATACCGTTTTCAATTTTAACTGTACCTGTAATGTTTGCATTTCTAACCTAGGAATGATAACTTCGATATCACACTGAAGCGGAGACAACTGACAGTTATATCCCTTTACATGACAAGTAAGCGCAGACAGGACACATTGCATATCGTTTTTAAAGTACAATGACCAATATTTAGCATTTAAAATCTTCTAAATCACCAGCATTCTCAAATATCATACAGATTTAAACTCTAGCGGATCCTTGGATGTTCAAAAGAGCCATCCAACTCAGTCATTAACCCCCTTCTCTCAATACACAATTTCAAATGTAATTTTATTTTGTACCAAAAATGGCTTTTAATCTGGTATTAAGCATAAAAATAAAATTGTATTTAAGTATATGCCAAATTTGCTTCTGAATCGAATTCTTGACGATTAAATTCAATTTTCAGCACACAATCCCAACGCCCTTCTCGTACGATTCTCCCATTTTCAGTTGCATTTATTCGCACATAATGCAATATTGTTTCTTCAAGAGAATGGTAAGTTTTGGGATATTCTACTATGTTGCTATAAAAACAATTAACAATCTGAAAAGTAGATGACCCTATATTACGGTTAAATCAAGTCCAATTGAATTATGCATAACACCGATATTTTGGATCATTATTTTCAAGTTTGTTTTTCGCACAGGAGACATTTTTTATGTCTAACAAAGAAAGGAAACTTTACTATATTATTCTTCTTCTAAATACAACTGTGCCCAAAATCTGTGTTTAATGTCCATTTCAAAAATATGCCATGAAGTGTGAATATAATTAGGCTGAAGAAAATTCAAAGAATTAAGTCGACAAAACATAACAATTGAAACTATAAGAATAAAACCTTGACAATGACATGTCTGTAATACGACGAGATAGCGCTACATTTGCACTAAGCATGTTTTATATGTTATAACGGAGTGAATATAGTAATACAAATATATTAGGGTATATGAACGATGAAAACAAGGAAAATGAAACAAGAATATATTTTATAACGCAAGGAACTTGATGTAAGACTATAAGACATTAGATCCTAATTTATTACTGAGTCAAAACAAATAGCTTTTCCGGGAAATTACTGATTATGGAACCTATTCTCCGATCGGAAAAAAATATTTACCACAATGTCAAACAATATCGGACACGGAAAAACAGGTGACCTTTAAAATACCCTTATCTTTAGAACCACTTAGCAATATATAGATGTTACAAGCTGATGTTCCAAGAATGGTTTAAGGAAGAGTTTGGAAGACTGTATTAATTATACATATATAGTTTATTATGTCAATTACGCTTTAATCAAAGGTTTACAAGAATAGGAGATGAATACCATTTTGTATTTATATGTTTGCAGTAAAATGTTTTCAGTCAGTACAAAAGAATACGGGACTGGCAAAACGTATTTGATCCTGGGCTTGTATTTTATGTTTTAAAATACCATTCAATTGTTTAGTATTCCTTTTTTGGGGGGGAGGGTTGTCTTCCCGCCGATCTTCTCGGACCATTTTATGGGAAGTCCCTCCTGTTAATGTTAAAGTTGTGTGCTATAGTTTATAATTTTATTTGGTAAGATTTTACTATAGTAGAAATTTTGTTTGTTTGTTTGTTTTTTTTTTTTTTGTTGTTTTTTTCTGTTCGTCTATTCTAAACAATCATCGTTGTATAAGGCATCGTACATTTCTTCCTGTTCTTCTCTTAATTTTCTCCTTTTTTCTTTCCTTCTTTCTTACCTCTCTTGTATAAAGTACTCTTCTGCGTCCATTTGTAGTTGGGTGTCAGTTGTCTTCTCTTTTGGATTTGTCGTCGTACTGGCCCTTTGTTGTTTTGTTTTTCTATCCCCTTCAGGTTTATTACTTGGTTGTTCGGTTGTCTTGTTTATTTTTGTAGTTTGCTGTAGACTTTGGTCCAGAATGATTGGTAGTTCCTTTGGGGATGGCATTTGTTTAACTCTAGTTTGATGAACTGGTGTCATTTGTTTTGCCAGTCGTTGTTTTGTATTTCCCTTATTCTGATGTTCTTGGCTTTGACTTTTGATCTTGTTTTTCTCTTCAGGTTTCTTTTTTGGTTGTTCAGTTGCCTTGTTTGTAAATTGCTGTAAGCTTTGGTCTGGGATGGTTATTTGGTTCTTTGAGGTTGGTATTTGTTTGACTTTAGTTTTATGATCTGGTGTTTCCTGGATAACTGTAGCATTAGTATTTCTATTACATTTGTTGGGTGTGTGTCCCGTTTCTCCACATTTATTGCATTTCCTGTAATATACGCAACCCTTATTCCAAGTTGTTGTTAGGAATCCGTGTATGAAGTTTGCCCTTTTAATGGTGCGGAGTTTCATCTTTTCTTTTTCTAGGATTCTTAATTCATCATAAATATTGAAACCTGGTATTACTCCGAGTTTGGAATGTACTACTTTTATGCTGAATTTCTCCTCGAACCATGCAACAATGGTTTCTAGCGGTATCTCCATTGGAAATCCTGCTATATGTAGTTCCCCTGTTTGTTTACGGATTTTTCTCATAAAGGGTTCTTGGCTTTTAATTTCCGCTCTGATTCCACAGATTGTTGTTTCCCCATATGGTAGTGCAAGTGTGTTCCCTCTATATCTTACATTGTATCCTCCCTTTGTATAATTCATGGAGTATATCTTGGTCAGTATTTATTCGTCCCTGATTTTTAGTTCTACCAGGATAGATGTAGCAGCAGAGGGGGTTAACAGACCAACTTTTTAGGCGTCTCCTTCTCGTTAATATTTTATAGAAAGGTCTATTTGACAAATTGAGGCTTCCTAGTGTTAGGATTCAATTTTCAGTAAAATTAATAAGATTGATATTTTCTTTAAATTGTATTAGAGTAATGTTTTATTCATTTATATTAAGTAAGTTCTAAAAGTGTGTTAAGATTAATTTCATTTATTTCCAAAGCACAACTATATATTAATTGAAGGAAAATAGTTGATATACGAAGCATAAGTTGGCAACGCAAATCATTAGCTATACGATCATACATTATCGAGTGAAAATAGGTTATAAAACAAAAGTCAGTCAGCTCTTAAGTTTATCAGTCAGATATATATTTTGTAAAACCAGGCATTAGCAAGAAATCTTACTGAAAGTCAGTGAACCCCTAAGTCTTATCGGTAAAGCATAGAGCAGGCTTCCGTGTTAACGTAAATACAGAATGGTTTTTAACTAATGATGGACAGTCGTTTCTACAAAAATGGTTCTTATCTAAAGATTGACGGACATTGCTTCTGGCTTAAATATATTAAACATGTTCCTGATTTAGAATATTTAGGGATTATCATGTTCGGACGTAACTAATGCCAAACGAACTACAAATCTGAGTTGTACCTTATGTCAGATGACGTCAAATTAAGCTGGTTTGGACCAGGAAAAACTGACTTTTACTTGATGAGAGAATAAACATCTATTTCCAAGGGTACGTTAACCTGACACAGGATGCATATAAAAGACCACGCATTTAAGGGTCATTTCAGTTCCGTACCGACAAAAGAAATAGATGTTTTGTCTTCTTATTACAGGTAAAATAATTGTATATTCGTAACTTCTTTAGAAATAAGCATTTGTAATGTTTGTTATTTTAATAGTAACATTGTTATGTTAGCAACATTATTCACTTAATACTTTTATTTATAATATATTGTAACGGAATGTTTAAATGTTCTAAATAATTTATATTTAATTATATTTATGAACTTTTATTGCAAGCTTGAGATTGCTACCAACAACTTCATTTTAGATTTAATATTTAAATAAAGTATTCTTTAAGTAAGAAAGAATATTATCTAGCAATATATTCTAAATCAATATTCTATTTTAAAATAAGTAAAATGCATTTCTTTAAATTAATTGTTACATTAATTATGGTCATTACATTTTTATACTTTTGGCTATCTTGAAATTGATTGAGAATTAACCATTTGTATAATATTCTAAAATGCAGAAGTTATACGAATAAATGAAGTTAGAAAGCTGGGAAAAGGAAAATATAATATGTATTGCATGAACTTTTATTGTAAAGTTTTTAGATGTGTTTCTAGAATGTAGTCAATATATTTGTGTTGTTTAATTAAATAAAGTTCAGTTCCGTACCGACAAAAGAAAATAGATATTTGACTTCTCATTACAGATATACAGATGTAGCTGATTTAACATCATGGCGGCACTTGTTTAAGAGAGCTTTCTCTCTTTCTCTCTCTCTCTCTCTCTCTCTCAAAGATGTAGCCGTACAACAACCATTATTACAACATCAACTTTTCTTACATAACAAGTGATGGAGAATGTTACAGATCTCTGGAACCTCTCGCAGAGTCAATGTCCCCAAGATGTCGCCTATCTACACCGTTTCGAGTGATTATTTCTTTTGAAAAGTTATGGAGAAGATTCTTGGAAAAAAACGACATTAGTGGACTAACATCTTCATAAAGTTTTCCGTAACAGCAAGAGTCTCATATTCCAGCTACGATTCCGTAACTTTCTACAAGACATTTCCATCATCATGTGACATTTTTTATCCGGAACTCATTCTTCTCTTCTTCCTATCTTCCTGAGTTGACATTCCAACAAAAGTTCTTGTAAAAGTTGGAGAAGACAACATCATGAATAAAGGTGTCACACGTATAACTATAATCCACGAGAGAGACTCGCACCAACATCTTTGCTATCATGAGACATCACGCCGTCAGCTACACTACGTGAACTCAGGAATGACAGAACAACTCTTCTGTGACTTTCGTATTTTTTCGCCCACACGAAGGGTCAGTTCTAAGACATCAGCACCAGTATCATCACACCATGGGAATAACAACATGTACAAACTGAGACGTTTACCAGCATACAATGCTTATCGCCGATGAGAATTCTTCTTGTAGTATCGTTTGAAACATCCCACATGTCGAATGTATATATCCATAGTCCAGTGCTGAAATCAATCTACCGCAATCCAGACTGAAATACATCTATGCCATAGACCCAGATTTCCATTGACCTAACAGCAAGACCTCCGCCAGATGCAGAGTCAACGACAGCCGCAGTGACAGTGACTTGAACTTGTACAATTGAACTCTTTCATTATTACAGACAATACGTGCATTGTTTACTATTCCTTAATATACCATTCATTCATAGGAATAATATTTCTGGACTGTAGTAATTCACACACAGGTATGTTTTTTGCTTAATCTTATTTTGTTTCTTATACAAATATTATAAGGTTAATGCGTTACTTGATATTCCTAAAGAACTGATCTAATTTTTGCTGTATTTCTTATGTAGTAACATAATTATTGCTTATATCTACTACAATATTCATCACAATTGTAATGTTTTGCCTACAGAACTTGAATGAAACACCTGACGTTTCTTGTATCCTTTGCTTACGCTATCAAAAACCCTGTTCGTACTGAAATCTGAAACTATCGTATACATGATACGCTAGCAGCACATTCAACATAGTATTACCGTATTTACCTATCTGAGGGAGAATTGTAAATTCCGCCTAGCTGTCTCGAACTTATTGACTTCAGATGATTTTTGTTTGTCAGCCAAATGGTTCGACAATGTTTTAGAGGTTTTTCTCTCACAATTATCATACCATTGTATCAAGGTCTGTACCTTATGGTACGTACTATAGGAACGGCTATAATGCCTACCTATCAGCCAGTTAGAAGAGGCGATTTCCTTCACTGGTTTTGCAACATCCATTGATGTTGACTTAAATGTATGTGAAATGATATAAAATAGTCAAAGTGTCCTAGCGATTACTCGAATCCGAGTTAACGTAATGCATAGCTCTCACGATATGAGCAGCTATTGGTCTATATACGGCCAGCTTCTGAGTCAAATTTGTTGAAATGATAAAGAGGTTTAGAGGTATTTATCTCACAATTTTCATACAATTGTATGAATGTCTGTACCTTATGGTACGTACTATAGGAACGGCTATAATGCCTACCTATCAGCCAGTTAGAAGAGGCGATTTCCTTCTATGGTTTTGCAACATCCCTTGATGTTGACTTAAATGTATGTGAAATGATATAAAATAGTCAAAGTGTCCTAGCGATTACTCGAATCCGAGTTAACGTAATGCATAGCTCTCACGATATGAGCAGCTATTGGTCTATATACGGCCAGCTTCTGAGTCAAATTTTTTGAAATGATAAAGGCAATACATTCTCTTTCACACGTCACAGATAATACACGTACATTTCGAAGATGTACTAGACCATACCGTACCAAAAACGCTTAAATGACATGTTCATTGTTCTTAGGTTAATTCAAAGGCGATACGTATTTCATACACGCACAGGTCAAAGTTGATTGCAAGTGAACATACGTCATGGTTATTAAGGCTAGAACAACATTAAATTGTCAGTTTCCTAACTCTTGATTAATACTAAATTTTTACGCCATCTTTATTGCATCCATTCTTACTTGAAAGCTACTGTTAATTCCTTGTTGAACTAGGAAGATCATCTCAATATCGGCTTACTAGCATTATTCATAAGAACAAGAATTCTTTCATTACACTTGGCTGAACCAATCTAATACCGTAGTCCCCCATACATATGTTCTGCTGATGTTATGCAAATAACTATAAACGAGAAGAAGAGACAAAAGAAGAAAAAAGAAAGAAAAAAGTATAAAAAAAGAGTAAACTCAAATAGAAAAAGAAAAATAAAGATACCAAGAACTGCATGCTACTATTTTGTGTTACAATCGTCTGACAAGACTAGTTTCTATGTAGGATTTGTAGAATTTTATATTGTAAAGCTGTTTAAGTTACGTAAACTTTTAAATTTTTATTTAATGTAGTACCACGTTACGTTACTGTATTTTATGAAGGTATTCAATGTTGCTAAGTGTCTTCCCTTGTTTTTTGGAATTTTATCACGAATTTTTCATTGTACTCTTTATTGTATTTTTTGGAATTTGACTGAGTATTGTGCAATACACTTCCCATTGTTTATTTGGAAATTTTATCAAAATCTTTTACATTGTACTGTACTTTTTGAATTTGACTGAGTATTTTGCAATGTACTTTCTCATTGTATTTTTTGTACTTTACCTGGTATTTTGCAGTATCTTTAAACTTTGCGAAATGTCTCGCCATTTTCCTTATCATTGTATTTTTGATCTTTCACCTTTTATCTTGTTTTGATGAATAAAATTGATTTTTCTTTTCGAGACTCGAGGACTCGTCTCAAATAAATCAGAGGGTATTGTTAGGATTCAATTTTCAGTAAAATTAATAAGATTGATATTTTCTTTAAATTGTATTAGAGTAATGTTTTATTCATTTATATTAAGTAAGTTCTAAAAGTGTGTTAAGATTAATTTCATTTATTTCCAAAGCACAACTATATATTAATTGAAGGAAAATAGTTGATATACGAAGCATAAGTTGGCAACGCAAATCATTAGCTATACGAATATACATTATCGAGTGAAAATAGGTTATAAAACAAAAGTCAGTCAGCTCTTAAGTTTATCAGTCAGATATATATTTTGTAAAACCAGGCATTAGCATGAAATCTTACTGAAAGTCAGTGAACCCCTAAGTCTTATCGGTAAAGCATAGAGCAGGCTTCCGTGTTAACGTAAATACAGAATGGTTTTTAACTAATGATGGACAGTCGTTTCTACAAAAATGGTTCTTATCTAAAGATTGACGGACATTGCTGCTGGCTTAAATATATTAAACATGTTCCTGATTTAGAATATTTAGGGATTATCATGTTCGGACGTAACTAATGCCAAACGAACTACAAATCTGAGTTGTACCTTATGTCAGATGACGTCAAATTAAGCTGGTTTGGACCAGGAAAAACTGACTTTTACTTGATGAGAGAATAAACATCTATTTCCAAGGGTACGTTAACCTGACACAGGATGCATATAAAAGACCACGCATTTAAGGGTCATTTCAGTTCCGTACCGACAAAAGAAATAGATGTTTTGTCTTCTTATTAGAGGTAAAATAATTGTATATTCGTAACTTCTTTAGAAATAAGCATTTGTAATGTTTGTTATTTTAATAGTAACATTGTTATGTTAGCAACATTATTCACTTAATACTTTTATTTATAATATATTGTAACGGAATGTTTAAATGTTCTAAATAATTTATATTTAATTATATTTATGTACTTTTTATTGTAAGCTTGAGATTGCTACCAACAACTTCATTTTAGATTTAATATTTAAATAAAGTATTCTTTAAGTAAGAAAGAATATTATCTAGCAATATATTCTAAATCAATATTCTATTTTAAAATAAGTAAAATGCATTTCTTTAAATTAATTGTTACATTAATTATGGTCATTACATTTTTATACTTTTGGCTATCTTGAAATTGATTGAGAATTAACCATTTGTATAATATTCTAAAATGCAGAAGTTATACGAATAAATGAAGTTAGAAAGCTGGGAAAAGGAAAATATAATATGTATTGCATGAACTTTTATTGTAAAGTTTTTAGATGTGTTTCTAGAATGTAGTCAATATATTTGTGTTGTTTAATTAAATAAAGTTCAGTTCCGTACCGACAAAAGAAAATAGATATTTGACTTCTCATTACAGATATACAGATGTAGCTGATTTAACATCATGGCGGCACTTGTTTAAGAGAGCTTTCTCTCTTTCTCTCTCTCTCTCTCTCAAAGATGTAGCCGTACAACAACCTTTATTACAATAATAACAACTCTTCTTACATAACACTAGTAAATATTTAATACAAGGGTTGAATCGGCGAACTGAGGCTTCCTCGAAATGGTAAAAAAGCGTCGACGAGGCAAACCAACGCTTGTTCGTCGACGCCATGGTAGTTGGAATTCACCCCCCCCCCCCTCTGCTGCTATGGGTTAACAATTCTTTTACGATGAAAATCATTTAGGACTTCACAAACAGACTAATTTGTAAAACTTCACCTTGTAGATCAATTAGATTATTTCATGTCGAGAATCGCAATTAATCGGTTGCATCGCATTTACTCTACAGTGGGCACATCGCTTCTAGTAGTATGAGTGAGGTGGTTAACGACGTCGCATTCAACACTTCTTCGGCAGCAAAAAACGATGACAGCAATGCTGAATACAGTGCTAATGAAGATAGATTTACCTCCCTTGGTGACATACGGGCTGCCATTAAAGAGGAAGGACTAGAGTCATGCAGATTGATTTTCGGTTGAACATAACTCTGTATCTCTGACAATAATAATTCTTATTACTTCCTAATTATTTACACACACACACACACCCACCCACACACACACACCTCTCTCTCTCTCTCTCTCTCTCTCTCTCTCTCTCTCTCTCTCTCTCTCTCTCTCTCTCTCTCTCTCTGTTAATTGATCGATCTACTAAGATACGTTCTACCTGTCCCTATCTTTCGGTTACACCGCACATTAACAAGACAAATGTGATATTTAGGAAAGCGTTCTAGATTTAATTTACACACAACTCTGAGACAGAGACGGTGTCATGAATTTGATTATATGGCTGATCTGTATCAATGCCCATATACATTTAGCGTGATTTCATATATTTTTTATGTAAACTATTGACACCACCATTTATGTTTGCAATATGTTATTGCAGCACCCATCCACCTCCACATGACAAGATACTTTAATATTGTGAGATATTTGTTAGGCATTGAGGTAGGTCAGCATGGATAATATGAAACCGGATACAGCACATCGCTGCCCTACACTCGGACTAGCTGATGTTATTGGTTTGAACATACTGTTTACAAAGTCAATCGATAAGATTCACTGAGGAATAAAAGATGAACGTAATATATTAACCTTGTGACCTGCAGGTAAGAGAAGCAAGAACTGTAATATGTACATCTCAGCAATTTGGACAGAGTAGATTATTTATTATGAAGGAATGAAGAGAAGTAGGATTTTATGTGAATGGCGTTTAATTAGTGTGACAAGGAGATAAAGAAATCAAAGAAAGACATCATACAGGTGCAAGTATGAATAGCTAACTGAAAAGACTTGATGATGTATTAAGAAAACTCATATAGAAATACAAACAACAAAAAAGAGACTAACATTAGAGACAGCACTGAAAAGATAATCAAAAGTTATAGTAAATGTACAATTAACTGAAAGTACAAGGTAACTGTTCAAAGAGAATTGTCTTATTGCAATTAATGTAGGAATGAAGTGATTATCACACACAAACGTATATATATATATATATATATATATATATATATATATATATATATATATATATATATATATATATATATATATAAATTAAGATATGAAAAATCTAGCTATTTCTACGAGCCATCAATGATTTCATTAGCAGACATGGATGGCATCACGTACATTTCAAAATACTGGGTTTTCAACAGCTAAATGTGCTGAATCATTTTTGACTGATCATATCATCTGAAGTATTTCAGTGCTCAGTCTTATTTTCATAGTAATCCTATCTAAGTGGCGTTCAAAATGGTAACACAATTGAGTTCCTATCAATTCATTTGATTCAATTTCACTTCCCAATCTAATATGTTGTATGTAATTTGTTTAGAAATGAACAATGTTTAATTAGTGCTCAATCTCAAAAATAAATAATACACTATACATTTTTCACTGACTAATAAATTCACCCATGATATGAACTCGCAACTTTAACTAATTAGCCTTCGCACTAGGGCAGTTTGATTAATTCGTTACATAGATGTTTAGTTATTAATTCGAGTACGAGATTGTAATAGGTTAATTGTATATGGAGACTTATAAACAGTGACTCAGTGCTTGGTACATCTGGATAAAAAAAAAAATATTCATCCGTCACCTCCTCTCTACACTCTGGTAGTTCCTACACTGCGTTGTCCAGTAGTTTCGCTTGACCTACTCTCAACACACTAGTATATAACTTTGATGTAAACTCTACCTTCACCTACTTTAACATTCTCGTTCTCTACCAGTGCTTAAACGTGACATTTTTGACACCTACAATAGCATAGCCTTAAGCTATTCACCACTTATTAGTGCATACACTTGACATATTTGCCACCTACCAGTACATACCACTGACCTAGTCTCCACATACTAGCGCATAACCATGACCTACTTTCATTAGTAGTCGACGTGACCTACTCTCAATACTCGGTTGTTTTCTTTTGACTCGGGGTTAAAACATTTCTTTTCGCCAAATATTTTGTCCATTATAAGATACAATATTAAGCATGGGTTTGTTTTATTAAGATCTGCATCATAGATCAAACAATATTTGCCAATTGTTTCGAATAGATGAGTTTTGTTAACAATCCACAAACTTGAATAGTATTAAAGAGGCAATCATTCTTGTTGAAAATAATGTGGTGTTATTATTCTCTCTCTCTCTCTCTCTCTCTCTCTCTCTCTCTATATATATATATATATATATATATATATATATATATATATATATATATATATATATATATATATATATATTTATATATATTTATATATTCAAAAGCATGTTGAAAAATATATAGTTTATAAAAACATTTGGTTTTATGTTTTCACAGGCATTGATTATACGATGACAAACCTTAGTCAGGGAATGAAAACGTTTGGCGGGAAGAACTTGCATGACCTTGAAAGTTGAACTCTTATCAAGAGGTTAGTAGTCCAAAATATAAGGTACAAATGCCATTAAGATTATAAGCTTTATATGTGACAAAATATTGGGATACGGTACAGTTAATCCTTCCATAGCGATAGTGTTTGTTCACGTATACAACTATGCAAGTATAACGAATATACGTCAGTCTAAATTAATGTGTTTAAGTTCATGACATTCTTTTAGAAATGTTGGTATATTAGTTAATTGCTTTGTCAATCTGTACAAACTAAGGTCCGACATAATTCTTTTAAAATCACTTTTCAATAAATCATTATATAGCAGGCAAACTTTATAGGTCACTTCCCTAATATGGTATAGATTTGTAGTGAGATTTGTCAATGTCTTCGCCGTCCCAGGAGTTGTTATGTATCTCATGGCAGTATAAGTGTAACCATACGTATAATGCTATTCTTTTACTTTTGGTTTGACATTTTACTTTCAATTTGGAGCAGTTCTTCAACTACTCAAGATATACAATTACAATAGCGATCCTGAGGAAGAATTGGAATTTCGAAGGGATCGATGGGGTCCAGCCATAGAACATCATCGAGTTGAGTCATCCATCGTAAAAACTGAAAGGTCTTGGAAGGAATATACGAGTGGAACAATGCAATCATCTTATTGAATTTCGGATCGCAAGATCAAAAACCAGCGAGTCAAAATTGTTACATAATGTCATAGTGGGCTATAGACCGAAGGCTTCTGTGATCGTTCTAGAAACACACAATGTTGTTTTGTTCTGTTCATTGTATGCCTTTAATACTCAGTGACATCCCAATGGGATGTAGGCTTAATGTGTTTTCCAATTTGTGTTGCAATCCAAGTCTCCTTCCACATATTCACCCTGCCATAATCAATCGAAAGATCTGAGCAGATATATAAATAATGCAGCACAACGCTACTGTTTTGATAATACGCTTTCTTTCCACTTGCCACAATTTATATATACCTTAAAGTGTATCATATATGTCATAACGCCTTTTAAAGCTACAGAAGCCATGTTATCAAATCGATAAAAAAGGACATCACAAGATCCAATCAAACATGGACGGGCGTCAGTATTGCAGAACTGGTTCATCTATCCTAAGGAGGTCGATGCATTACCAGTTTATGTAATCACGTGTTAATTCAAAGGCGTGTGAATTTTAATTTGTGATAACTTTCAAAGAGCGATAGAAAAGCTAGTACCTGACGTTATAGGAGGGAGACAATGCTATGTAATGTATAGTGGGACTTGTATTTACCCTTGCCAGCTGTACCTGAGTTGGGTTGGAGTTGGTGTTAGGCTGAATGCTGGAGGAGGATTTGCAGTGGCGTGACTTTGAAGTACTACACACTGCTTTCAATCTGAATTAGTCACCATTTCGAATTGTTTGAAACAGTGCCATTGTTTCTTTTCTTCTCTTTGTTTTTAAATCTGGTTTTGTCTTGATCGCTAAAGCAGCCATCATTATTTTATCCTAACATTAACTTTATTGCGCATCACACAAAACACTATTTTTAATTTGTTTAGTATTGTTTTTAATTATTTCGCAAATATAGCATTAGTTTACCTTTGAAACAGTATTCACTGAAAATTTGGATATGCATGCAATTCTTTACATTAGACTATACAATGTATCATTTACTAAAAATAAATCTCATTCTCGCCGACTCCATTCTTATACTGTTTACGGTAATAATTGGGGTGGTTCTTTATCTTTCATCTTTGTATGGTTACAGTCAAAAAGAAATTCTTACTCAACTGCAAATGTCCATAAAGTTTAACTGATTTTAAATTTAAATTTAATCAAGCAAACTAATTAAAATCATCCCTCTTAAATAGTATTCATATGTTTAATTTTCAACATTTGATTGTTTAATCGTTCATTATTAAATGTTTAAATTCCATCAAAAATATAAATTATATACCTGTATAACAATATTACGAAAACGTTTGAAAGACGTATACACGCATTACAAGATGCAGATGTAAAGTCTTAACTCTAATCTTTTTGTATATATCCACCATCAGGTAATCTGTGTCTTGGGAGAAGTTCTAGAACCCCTTAACAGTGATCCCAATGGGACCATACCTGCTTTTGGTTTCGGAGACAGCATTACCCAGGACAGAAGCATCTTCAAACTTAAAACAGAAGAGGTAATTATTCGATCTAGGTTATTTATGCAAATGCAATAGTGATACAAGGAAAAAGCAAAAGCAGAAGACAACTACAAGATCCAAAGACTATATTATAAGCCTATGTTCGACTGAGATGAATTCACGATTGTCAGTGCACATATGTCCATTAGTAAATTATGCATAAATATGATGGACAGTTTTTTGCAGTATGTAATGTACTTATTTTCATTATTTACGTAAACATGATACACTCAATATTGAACAGTTCGAAAATGACAGTCTCACAATCCATGGATAGCTTGTTCGACTACCGCACATGCTATCACGAGGTTGCTGCCACACTGTGACCGTGGTATGTAACAAGCATATATTTGAAATGAAGTGAAAAATCTCTCAAGATCTCAAATAAAACGGTCTAAATAGACGAGAATTTGAATTAGTTGACAACTTGTACCTCTACTGACCTAGGTTTGATCCACGCCTATAACCAAAATTCAGTTAAATAGATTGATAAATAAATGACCAGTATGCATTTCGTTTAAACAACACTGTGCTTAACACAATTACAGTTAGGTATAGGCTTTATCACGAAAGTTGTTTTATTTTGTCAGGGGGAGTGCAGCGGTTTCATGGACGTGCTGGAGGCGTATGAGAAAATAACGCCTAAGATTCAGCTGAGTGGACCGTCTAAGTTTGCGCCATTAATAGAAAAAGCGGTTGAAATTGTCAAACATTCCGGAAACATGGTAAGTAATCCTCCCTCCTGTCTCTTCTCATGTTCTATCCCTCTTTATTTTACTCTCTTGTTTCTCACAAAATCAAACCTATCTGTAAGGTAATCATTTATATGATCACTATGTTTTAAAACAAAATGCCCTGAACTATTTCCTGCATTATTACAAACTAATATTTATTAAGCGGTAAAATATGTTAGTTTCTTCTTCTTCTTCTTCTTCTTCTTCTTCTTCCGATTATTATTATTAATATTTTTTAATATTACTATTATTATTATTATAAATATTTTATTATTATTATTATAAATATTTTATTATTATTATTATTATTATTATTATTATTATTATTATTATTATTATTATTATTATTATTTATCCACAGTACCACATTCTTGTGATCGTTGCAAACGGCCAGGTCAGTAACGCGGAAGATACAAGGAAAGCCATCGTTAATACTTCAGACTACACACTGTCCATCATCATGTTTGTGGTAGGGGACGGCCCGTGGGACACGATGGACGAATTTGATGACCTCTTGCCAAAAAGGAGATTTGACAACTTTCAGTTTGTCAACTTTCATGAGATAACGTCAACATCCAGGACACCCCAAGCGACGTTAGCTCTATGTGCCCTTATGGAAATACCAGACCAGTATAAAGCTATCAAGAATTTGAATTTGATGAAAAAGTAGAATACCGTATATTTGCAATTTAAAAAATGAAACGTCGTCTAATAATGCAAGCTTATTAATACGTGTTCAAATAAAGCTAAGTGTGATATATTATGTACAATTAACTTTTAGTGTTCCTTGACTGGAAAATAATTTAAAGTTCCGATGCAGGTTGACTTCTGGAGATTGTTTCCAAAATCTAGACTAGACAAATGTGTGAAAATAATTTTGTTATGAATTTGCCCAAATTTGTGAAAGGTTTCATCTAGCTAGACGACCAATATTGTCAGGCGCAAATGAGTTTCCGATCAGTCACATAAAGAACAACACGTCAGTGGATGATATTTGTTATGATTCTGAACGATAGCTTTCATTTCCGATAGGCATAAAATTATATTTTATAAATATTGTAAGCAAAACAACAGTTTTATTGCATGATTCATACCGGAGCCATTTTGTTGTATAGTTTAACACAACGTCATATGATTGCAATGATTCAATATATTTCACGGTGACGGCAAATCTCTTTTATAAATCTTGATATCCACCAAACAAACATCAAAATATTACAGTATCAGATGCATGGAGATGTAAATACAGTATCCCTCTTTTGTAGATAATCGGCATGGAAAATGTAACGGTATGTGATACAGCACAATAATACTCTTCCATTGGTTTAATTTGTTTAACAAGTGTGACTATTTACGTATCCCTTGTATGATTCCTAATCCCTAATTAGATTGATTGAACAATTGATATAAAATGCTGACTACACTAGTCTACTAACAGATTTAGTCAAACAAATGGTTTTCTCCTAGAGCTAATACACGTCTGACATAGCAATCCTACATAAGAGCTAATACACGTCGGACATAGCAATCCTATATAATCAGAGTACTTTAACATTTTCTCAAGTGTTAGTTCAAATGTTTTCCGTTCACAATTTTTTTTATCCTGCTATAGTTTTTATGTATTGATTTACGTAGATGACACAATAATGATTGGCACTGGCGAAAAATGTTTCTAACATAGTTTAAATGTATTTTAAGAATATTCAGGGCAATGAAAATTGAGCATAGATGTAAAAATAACAAAGATGTTGATATTTGATACAATCATAGAAGTAAATTTAGATTTACACTTGGTGAGAATCTGATAGACGTATGTGCTGAATTTAAATATTTATGCGGTTTTTATTTTTTTGAACTGGAAGGTTTGTTAAGTCAGATAAATGCAATATTGACCAAGCTAAAATGGCCCGGCATATACGTTTTTGGAAAATTCAGATACCTCTGTCTTCCCAACAGTAATTGTATCTTTCTTGTCATACTATATTACGTATTTAATTTGAGGTGTCTGAAGATTAGAAAGTACCACAATTCTGAATAATATGCATAACAAATTATGAGAGAAGTTTTAAAACTGGGGAAATATAATACTCCAGTTGGCATGCCTTATTCAGACTTAGGATGCAAATTTAAGGATAAAATTATTAGATCCTCAATGATACAACCTTGCCTCTCCTCAGAAGTGATACATTAAATAAACTATTATGATTCCAATCAAATACTGTCTTAAACGATTAGTGCTAATGAACGAATACCATAAGAAAAACTTTCAAAATGTGTGTGTGTGTGTGTGTGGTAGTGCAATATTGTGGTGAATTCAGTATAATTATTCTGAATGTAATGCAATTCTAAACTATGTCAATATTCTTGACAAGCACAACAGGTTTGCAAACAAAGTGGAAAAAGGGAGAAATGGTCATGCATTTAATTTTACCATGCATTCAAATCATCAGTATTATGCGACCTCACATATAACGCGTTCTACTTGGGTCGTTAATCTAAGTATCATTTGGATTTCTCCTTAAAGTTCATATTTTTAGTAATAATGATAATTTTTATAATATAAATAAAACTCTAAAAGGTTTTATGTGAGTTTCGCTGTGATTATTCTATTGTTTCACAGTTGAGCAGGTATACTACTACCTTAGAAGATCCACGTTGACTCCACTACACAATTGGTCATGCTTAACTCTCTCCACGAAATCCGTTGTTTGTCTCGTAATGTATGTTTCCTTTAATATTTTATCGTAAAGTCAAGCAATTTCCTCCTGGACACAAACTGGCAGATAATATTTCATTTTGCTTTATCGGTAAACCATCCAGGTAAACTGCAATAATAAGATCTGTTTCTGTCTACTGTATTTCTACATGATTTTTATGTACGTTGTTGACACTCCCTTCACATGATTTTATAAATTCGTGTATCACTCTCTTATCTGTTATATTGTGTTTTCTTGTATATTGCTCAATGGACGTTAGAGACCTTTCTACAGACGAATTCTTGACGCTCAATATTAGTTAAGTCAAATCTGCGCTAAGTTCTAATATGCGGAGACCCTCTTGCGATGTTTCCCTTTCTGTCTGCAACTTAATGTGTTAACTTTCTCATTTTATCTTAACCTCCTAATTTTCTGTACCTTTCTTGAAAATGTCAATTATTCATTTTCAGTGTTGGCCCATGCATTTTAAGTATTTTAATAATGTAATTCTTCAACAGCCTGCCAACATATCCTTGGGGTGGGGGTGGATGGCATTTATCATTCAGATAACCTATTCAGTGTCTTCTGTATAGACTCCATTATATATACCTTTTTTTGTAAAAACATCCAGGCACTCCAAAAACATCCCTGCATGCAAACACGGAACAAAAGAACTTTGCTGATCGTATACCACACCATCTAATGGCCTCATCGCTCGTCATTATGCCAGTTTGCCCCCCCCCCCCTCCTTTGTTCTGTATGTTAAGAAAGTTATCGAATATAGATCATACTATAAGTACATGGTGAGGCATTCATTCCATAAATATCAATATGTATATTGTTATTTCGCTTTCGTATTTATTCGTGTATTCAGTCGAAATGTTCAAACTGGCTATGTAACCCTATATTACATAGGTTATGACTGGAACCACATAATGCATATGTCGGTTAGAATATTATAACATCTACTGGAAATAACTAGAGTGATCTTAATACAAACAAACAAAATATTTTTATGTTAATACTGTTCTTCACTGTCAGTCATGGCAATGTTTGTCAAAACCATGTCAAATACTTTAATACTGTCTTTTGATGTAGATTCATAGGAAACAAGTACGCTATAATGGCAAGATCTGTCGTCTATAAAATTAACGGTCGCTAGAAACCTATGCTAGATACCTATTCTACATATAAAGATTGTAAAAGAAAAGCAGCATGGAGATAAGTAAGACATGGAAAGGATGAATAGTTATTATTTGTATATTTCTGATTCAATGTATGTGAATAAATAGCTAAAAACAATTAAACCATGCTTCTCACATACTAGTACGATAATCATACATAATTAAGACATTGTCGCCTTGGGAAAGTGTTTTATACTCCTTATGGTAGGCCATTACGTACTGGATTCACTGGTGTGAAGTGCTGCAGTCTCAATAACAGGATAACAGTGAAATTCAAGCTGACCATGATATTTTAATTTTCATTGGGGAGGCAACTTATATAATTATTTATATTGTCTGTTTGATTAATCACAAAACACAAATGAACAAGCTTATAGCCTCTATATCTCCTATCAACTAACAGAAAGGAATTTATACCTAGCTAAGGAAAAGTAAAAAATGCATATGATCAGATCAGAAAACTATTATATAAACCATGTGACCAGAATATAATGATAAATTAACTCAATAACCAATGGCACCCCGTTTTAGTGTTTAAAGGTAGTATCCTACTTCTGAGCTATGTAGTGTCCACGTCGTCTAAGATACACTAACGTAGGTGGTATTACAGAAAGGTAAACAAATGTAGCTCTACGATGGCACCATATAATCCGGACTTTCTAGTCGCATTACAAAATACAGGGGAAAAATGTATCTTATTAAGATTTGATTTTTATTGAATCTAAATGTATAATGTTTGGCCTCAGATCTAAGACCGATTGATCTGAACTGTACATAGACAAGAGAGCCATTGCAAAAAGTGGGATAAGATAGAATTTTGACACATAGACAAGAGAGCCATTGCAAAAAGTGGGATAAGAATGAATTTTGACACATAGACAAGAGAAACATTACAAAAAGTGGGATAAGAATGAATTTTTACACATGGACAAGAGAGACATTGCAAAAAGTGGGACAAGATGGAATTTTGACACATAGACAAGAGAGCCATTGCAAAAAGTGGGACAAGATGGAATTTTGACACATAGACAAGAGAGCCATTGCAAAACGTGGGATAAGATGGAATTTTGATCAAAAATGGAATAGGATACAATAAGTTAAAAATCCACCCCCACAAGAAAACAAAAACAAAACACGAAAACAACACCTCCATGTTTTACCTTTCAGCACTGACGCGAGCAAAGTAGCCTGTGAAAAACAATATTTCGAACACAACTAGGCGGTAGGCTAAACTTAAATCTCTTTAAATGTTTTGGTGTTTATTCAGAAGTAGCCCCCAAAATATGTTTTTTACTTAGATTTCACGCGAAAATGAAATAAAAAAAATCTCCAGGGGTTTACAAGTTACGATCATTCGAGTAATTAAAAAAAATACTTTTTTCGTCTAGAAAGTAAACCATTCCGGGATCTGTCAATATTTCTTCAGTGCACGGAATCTTCAAAACAGTGGACCCGGGGATCAATTAATTTTCTTTCAGATATGTAACATTGTCATATGTTGTCATATTAGACGATTAATATTCTGTAGAAAAGGAAGCTAATAATTGTATCGCTTCTTCAGTGAATCATAACAATTTACACTTCAGAAGAGAAAATATGGAACATCATAGGCCACCCAAATTGGAATAAAATATCGCAATCGTCCATTTTCAGTTTACCTTTTGTAATGATCATTAATATACGATTTCAATGTAATGAGGTGTGGGAAGAGTTTATGCTAGCATCGAATCGACCTAACATAAGGAATTCGCGATCCAGGAAAAAAAAATACGATAATGATACAAGAAACAAAATTCACTCGCCCTGTTTACAAAATGTATTCCCCTATACATTATACAGCTTTCATTATGAATAAAAAAGAAACCAAATTAAGAAAGCTCGTCGTTGATGATTCTATCATTATAATGATGATCGTCATTGTTGATGAATTCTTTCTTAGGAAAAACGCTGTAACCAATAGAGATGTTCCCGGAGAGCAGAACACATTTAATGAATCTTGCTATGGCATAATTAATAATCTATTTTAAAATGTAAGCTCGAACTATTAGGATCTATTTAAATGTTTGTTACCTACGTTGTGAATATTTTTGTGACGTCTCTAAATTTACTCGAGTCACACTGAACGATTTGTCCGGGAGGAAAATCGTTATGATAATTTTTTGTATATTTGTATTCACTTCGGTTTCATTTTGTTTTCTAAACCTCGTTGTCGAACTGTCACATATTGAATATCAACTTGTAAAATACTACCATAAATTTATGTGTGAATATTGTTGATGTGATTTAAATTAAATTTAAACGATTATTTAGATTTATTGTACTTTTTATTTTCAACGAAAGTACCTACATCGTCTTTGTTGTAATTATTATCATTGTTATCATCGTTCAAATGCCTGAGAATTTCGCTATAGAGTGAAACAGATTTGTTGGTAATTTATTTGATCATTTGGCGAAATCCTCACGACCTCCAAAACTACAAACGATAGCACTACATCATTCCTTCTGTGGAAAAAAAGCTTCTATTTTGTTAGTAAATTAATTTATTTCATTTTATCAATTAAGGGTGAATATTTTGCAAATGAATTTAAAATTACCTTCTGATTTGTCATCTATTTGTGTATACTATATTTAATACTTAATAACTGTACACTAGTCACCGTATTATGATTAGTATTATTATCAGTTTCAGTAATAGTAACATCAGTAGTAATAGTGGTAGTTGTAATAGTAGTAATATCAATAGCAATAGAAACAGCAGCAGAAGTATTTTAGGCAAGAATTGGAAATAATAATATTTATTCATTCAAAAATAACATTGCATATCCCGTAAGTAGAAAAATCAAATAAATGAAATTGGAACCGTGTCAAAATAATTGCCAAGATTATAGGCATGTACTTTGGGTCTATATTAAAAGATAAAAAAAATGATTCATATCGGGTAACCATGCTGTTGTAAAGGTCTATTTGACAAGTACATTATATTATACATTTTGAAGTACACTCATTCAGGTTGTTTAATTAAATCAAATGTCATTAGTACAAAAGATTTTGAAATATATTCATTTAATGGTATTCTGAATTGTATCTGCTAAGAATAATAATAGTACTCATTACGTATTCAAGCTAAGATTTTTCTGACACAAAAGATCCGAATTTCGGCTTTCTATTAAGCGTTAACATAATTTTAGTTATAATAAAATAATAATAATAATAATAATAATAATAATAATAATAATAATAATAATAATGAAATAAATTAATAATAATACATTATTAATAAACATAGTAAAGTAAAATTCTTATATTAATCTGTGTTTTTTTCATCTGTATTAAACAGAAAACATGTACTGTATTGATTCCTTATTTTTATTTTAAATACAGTATCGGATTTGCTTGCAGGTGATCCTGGCGTCCTTGAAAACAATCGTCCGTGAAATAAATGGGATGAGTTTGATCCGAGAACGATGTTAAAATCAAACAATCAGATCACAAGTTCTGTAAAATCGCTTGGAGGGTTTGTATTCCATCAGGGAAATCAGGACATAAGTATGGTAATCATAGCAATACAAATGTAATGTATATGTATAAACTTATGGTAAGTTATTCTACTTCTTAATCAATTTCAAATCCTTGATTGCCTTATACTGGTCAGGTATTTCCATAAGGGCATTTAGAGCAAATGCTGCTTGTGGATTCTTCGATTTTGACATTATCTCGTAAAAATTTACAAATTGAAAGTTGTCAAATCTCCTTTCTGGCAAATGATCATCAAATTCGTCCATCGTATCCCACGGACCGTCACCCACGCCTATCATTATGATGGACAGGGGGTAGTCAGAAGCTTTATCGATTGAATTCCTTGTCTCTTCTTCATTACTGACTTGGCCGTCTGCAACAATCACCAGTATGTGGTACTGTGGAATAATAATAATAATAATAATAATAATAACAATAATAATAATAATAATAATAATAATAATAATAATAATAATAATAATAAAGCAGCAGGGGGGTGGGGTGGAGAACCCTACAACTTTCTCCGACAAAATTGATTGAAGCCTCAAAACGGAAAATAGAGCCTTCCTACGAATCTGATATTTTAACCAAAAAAAAAGAAAGTCTCCATTTGGTAAACGGAGACTTATTGATTTCTTGCTCAAAACATGAGTTTGCGCGGGTGATACTCTATTCGCGTTTTCATTGCTTAACCGTAAAACGTCGCAGCGGTGTTGTTCTCCCCCCCCCCCCCCCGCTGCTACAGGTTAACCGAATATTTGATTAAGTCCGATACGATATCGTGTTCGAGCACGAAAATCACTTATGATGAAAGTCCTTAGGACTTTACAAACAAACTAATCGCAAGCACCTCATCTTGTAGATCAATCAAATTATTTGACTGGTCGGTGAGTCGGAAATTAATTCTCGTTAGCGAATTATTATGGCATCGCATGTAGACAGGATTAATTGAGTTTTCAATAATTAGGAATCCTGGGGGAGCTGTTGGTGCAAAAGAGTATAAAATATATCCCTGCTGAGCTTGATTTGATTGCTCTAGATTAATTTGATAGCTTCCTTCAATTGCATCACATACTAAATTGAGCGCAATCACCACTGAAATATTTATATTATGCGGGGCAATATGCTTACCGCCGCCATCTGGGTCATTATTATACTTGAGGATAGTTGAATCTTGTACTTGTAATACCTTGATAACATTCCTAACAGATTCTTTTAGTTCCTCCGCGTTGTATCCGGGGAACTTGAAATTACGCAGATCGGCTTCTGTGATATTGTAACCTGTTAGAAATCGTTTATTATCGCTGTTGTCATTGGTTATTGTTTGAATAATTAGTTCATTTATATATTCCATGTCAGATACAAGCTGATTTAGTATTTCAACGTTTTTTTCGCGATTTTGTTTGCCGTAGTTGTTCTAGTTGTGTTTCATGTAATTGATTAATTTCATTAAAATAACTAGTGATATCAGTTAGCGTAAATGAAATAGTAACATATGAGTCAGCTGTTCTTTTAATGATAAAATCCCATTGCAATGTGTTTTTGTTGGTAAATATAAATCTATCGGCGATTTTTACCATTTTAATATCAGATAAATTATCTCGATACATGGGATTGATTTCATGATATGATTGTACGTCCGTGGTTAAATCGGCGGTGGCTCCGGGTGGTTTTTCAGGCCATCCTAACACCGTTCTTAACGAGCTGTTATAGATATCTATAATATATCCCTCTGTGCTTATTTCGATCGACGACGAGAGCGTCGGTTCATGAAGTTTAATAGCTATTTTTGATTCTTTTCCAGTGATTGATTTTATTCTACGCTGAATTTCAGCATCGATTTGCTCAATTTGGTACGACCCAGTTGGTAACGAAATAACGTTCCAGTCTGGGGTGCCATCGGGTTTATTCTTATACGAGAACACCAGTGCGTTATTTGGTTGCTGACCGCCAAATGCAACCGATCTGATATTGGGCCAGCTATGATATACTCGTAATTTTGCAAGCGCGATCTCGCGCACTGGAATCGGAGAAGGGAAGTTCACACTAAACTCAGGGTTTGTTGATGTTATTGATATCATGCTTGTTCGTATCGGAGTGGTATTCTCCGCGATTCGTTGAAGCAGTTCGAGTGACATTTATGTTAACGCTGTCTTCAATTTCCAATTTCAACATCGCGGAGTTATATAACTGGGTCATCGTGGAAAATTCAACATCGGATATGAACGAATTATCTATCGACAGCGAGATCAACTCGGATAATTTCGAGTACGCGTCAAATACCACCCGGTAACGAGCTGTATAATCGGCGAGTTTTTTCTGAGAACACGATAACTTTTTAGTTATCGCGGTGGCGACTTCCGCAATTGTTGTTGCCGCGGAGATAGCGATTGGAACTGCAATCGGAGCCGTCATGGTCACCGTCGACAAAATAACCCCGGCGCTGGCCATCACACCGGACACCGAGTACACGGTGATGTCGATGATTGCTTCGCAGCGTCGGTATTTTTTCACGATAGCGCTCAGAAAGTGATTTCAAGTTCGCGGAAAACTCTTTCACGGTATCATATCGATATTGATGCGATTGTGATACCTCTGGGACTATTATCGGTTCAATCGATTTCATAGATGTCATTACTATTTTAAACCCGCTAGTGTTTTCAATTATTCGATTATGTACTTGGATTTATGGTCGGTGGGGGGAATACCGGATATAAATTCTAGCGTCCAGGGTAGCGAATCCCTAACCACTGACTCGTAGGATGTAGTTATATCAATCCTATTAGGGTATCTTATTCGGTCGGGTGCTGCTGGTATCATATCGTTTATATACGTCACTGTGTTAACACCGCTTATATATTTTGCCGGGCCGACTCCCAAATCAAATTTATGGCGATGTATTATTGTAAATCGATAACAACCCGGTATACTACCATATTTGCTATGAAAATATAAACTATTTTCATTTCCTCGGATCCAATCAAAGGTCCCACTGGCAACTGTGTATACGATGTTACCAACGGTTTTTACGTGGTGTGGAATTTTTACCTTATCGAGTCGTTCGATCATTTTTGGAAAATCATTTTTGACGGCATCAACTGTTGTTTTACTTTCATCGATAGCCGCTTTAATTTCAGCGAGAGTTGTGTCAACCACAAGTGAGATTCCAAAAATCTTATCAACGACGTCGCTGGTGAGCTTTTGTTCGTCAATAGCTTTTTTAATTTCAGCGAGGGTCGGGCCTGTCAGAGATGTGGTTTCAGACACAGGTGTTCTCCCCAAAAATTTATCCACGATGGTATTAAGTGTTGTTTGTCTCACCATAAACTTATTAATAACTTTGAGAGTCATCGTAGATGTAGCCGAGACGCCAAAGAAACTATTAGCGACGTAGGCATTGTGAGTATGCTTGCCGATAAACTCGCTAATTTCAGCGAGAGTCATGCCTGACACAAGTGAGGTTCCAAAACACTTACCAACGACGTCGTTAGTGGGTTTTTGTACCTTTTCAAAATTTTCTATTAGTTTAGAAATATCCGTGTAAATATCGAGATAATTTGCCTTGATTTCATTTTAATGAATCATCTTCTCCGCCTCCTTGTTAAAAAAGAATGGAGATAGAAGGTTTTTAATTTCAGCGAGAGTCATGTCAACCACAAGCGGGATTCCAAAGAATTTATATACGATATTTTTGCGAAAAGTGTTATAACCTTGTATATAATCTTTCAGATCACGGCCGTGGGTGGCAATCGCGTCGGTGATCGTAGACACAAGTATGCCTGGTTTAAGTTGTCCGCCGCTGGAATACAGCGCAATAGAGTTTACAGCGGCGTCGTGCTGCCGTATCAAAATGTCATTCGCGGATATATTACTGGTTTTCAATTTACCCTGGCGATCTTGAAATACAACTATTTCGTTCGGGTCAACACTTGTTAAATTTAACATCTCAGCGATTTCATCTTTAATTACTTTTTTACATCCTCGATAGGACCCGCTGTTGGTTTCGACATTGACAGAGGTCTTCCCCAAATATCAATCATTATTGTTAACGCAACTTGTATTTTCAATTTATTGATTCTATAAAATTACCTTGTAATTTCCCACTCGTGTATTCATTTACAACCAGATGAGGTAGTTTCTGTGACGATGAAATCTCCGCGAGGACATTTAATACTTCACGGCCGCATATCGGTGGATCATTTAATTGTTGTGTTGGCAGCGTGGAACAAAAAATCGGAAACTCTTTGAGTTTCATCGAAGAATTTATATACCGCATAAACTCGCTTGGCGGAGCTAACCCATATGAATCAAAATAGACAATCCTACGCGGATCGATCGCGTATGCAGCCCAGTGAGCTCCCGATCCGTTACTGTTATCAAGATTGATGATACCGGTTTCAACGTTATTTGGTTTTCTCGGTAATTTATCTCTCATAAAAAACCCTCTTAAGCTTTTTATCGCTAGTTTTTTAGCAGCATCAATTAAATCAAAATTGGACATGGGAAGAACTGGGTTTTTAACTAATAAACCGTTCCTGGTATTCTTAGACCCTTTCCGCTGTACCATGAATACGGGGTTCCTGGTAGTCTTAGACCCTATCCCTTTTTAATATCCTTTCCCAGTTGCCTTTTATAGTGCCATCCCTGCCGCGGTACCAACGGCCCCCAACGCAGCCGCTTTCGCCACCGCTGGGTTAGCCGCTGCAATCAATGCTGGTATTGCGGCTAACAATGGAAATATACCACCTGATTTTATCATGTTGGCGACTGCAGCCTTTGAAAATACAATTTGAACCCCTCGCTGTTTCTTTAGCGCATCATTGAAATGTTTTATTTGACGATCCGTCAATGATATTTTATGTGTACCGCCGGACATCTGCGCTGGTTTTAACGTTATTGTTGTTCCACATTCTTAGCGGATTTTGATCGCAATTTCTTGACCTGAACATCAGTCAGCTTGACACTAACAACACTATATGGCATTTTATTGTAAAACTATTTATGCTTTCAATTGATCTAATTGTGAATCGTGTACATATTTTCCACTGGTGCATCAACGATTCTCATTCGTCCACCAACACCTTCAAGTAGCATTGATTTGTCGTTGAGAATGACAGCAACCGCTCTATAATCAACACCACCAGGGGCTATACGAGCTCGAAAATGTATGTCAACTACGGATTGCCTTGTTAAATCAAGATGTTACAGCGAAAAGTAATAAATCGGATATAGGTTCATAAAATCAAGTTGCGATATTTGCAAACCGGTATCGACGTTTTGATCACGACCCATATATGACAGCATCCGATGATACACACGTGCTATATCGTTGTTGTCGTAATCAAGTTGTATATCCTCGGTTGGTTCCTGTTGTCCGTTTATTCTCAGCGAAACCTCCTTGACTCCTAATCGATCAAATATCATATGACTGCGTTCTTGGGATCCTAATCGATTCCGATTCTGCAGCGCTATAAATATATGACGTGGAGCTGAAACGCCTTGTTGTGATGCCAGATGCCATGTAAATATATCAGCAACACTACCATCTTTGGCATCAGTTGTTGTTGTTAGCCAACTTAGCAATGATTTGCCGCCTGTGTCCATAAATGAGAGTAGTCGTTGTTCTGTGGCGATTGATGGGGTCATTACTGGCATCCATAGTACCAATTTAGTTAAAATAACTTTACCATCATCAACATTATTAGCACGCCAGATTGCGTCATTGTCATCACCCCTTCGCATTAACGTGATTGTGTGTTTGGCTCCATAGATGACTTTTCTGCAGAATCCAAATATGTGCAATATTGCTAATCGTGTTCCAAACCCCAGATTGTAATTAGGATTGGTGGTAGTTATGACATCAAAAGCTGCGGCCGGTCTCACATATCCGGCTGGTGCTAGATCAACTGCAGTATATTGTGTTGCCTTTACCTTAGAATACCTGAACGTTTTCAGGATGATCAGAAGTATCCTTAGCAAACATCATAGATGGAACAGCAGACCTTGTATAAATCATCAGAATATCGTGCTAGTCCGATTATTGCTGTTGCAACATCAACCTCGCGTTCTATTGATTCAATTTCTCTTCCGTCAATGAGATATCCCGCGGATTCAAATAGCGCCATGATACCATTATTGGATACTGTATACGGTGCGGGTGCAGTAGGGGTATCAGTACGTTGTACAAGTTCTCCTTCTACTTCAATAAATGATTCACACGGCAAAAAGTATTTACTGGTATCATGGACTTGAAGTTCAACTCGCGATCGTAGGTCGGGTTGTATTGCATGATAGGAATAGTACTGATAATCCAGAACTGAATCGTTCTTGGGCACTGTGGCGTCCATATCAAACGTGGGATCAGCTTGTCGTTTAAACATTTTATTAAGATACTAGTGTTTTCAATTGTGAAACTCTTTGTAATCATCGTCGTTTTCGTTTTCATTTCAAACCACTTCCATGCTATCGCGTTCATGATATCACTATCTGTTACCGGTGAAGCCGTCAATGGCGACGGAGTCACTGAAGCAGCCAACGACGCTAGTTTTTCTTCCACTGCGCTATTTATTGCTTTGCTGATTTTTGGAGGCATCACTGTAGTTGATGGCATCACTGGTGGTTTCACCACCGACTTCGTCGCTGTTGGTTTCTTTCGCACCAATGATGTTATTTTATCTTTCGCGGCAGAAAATGCCTTTCCGACAAGATTTCCAACAGCGCTGATTCCCTTATCACGAATAATATCAATGGCCTTCATTGATAATTGTTTAGCTAGCGGTGACACTTTTGGGGCCATTCTTGTAAATAACCCCGCGATGGTATTGCCGAAACCATCTCCGTAATATGCTCTATAAACAGGCAATCGTGAGTTCACCACGTAGACGCTTACGGGTTTATCATGGTTGTAATGTATAATCATCTTGTTATAAAAACACTAGTGTTTTCAATTATGAAACGCTAGCATAGTGAATTGCGTAGCCACCTTCGATTGAAACTGTTTGAGTAATCGCTTTCGATCAATCGCTAAAATCCGTAGGATTTTCATCATAACCATGGGCATCTCTGTGATTTTCAACTAATTCAGCAATAAGTTCTCGATATACATCAATGCCCATGATACCGCCGGCAAATAATCGTCTACAGATATCAGCTGCTTCATTAATTATATCAATGGAGTTGTTTCCGGCTCGCTTTCCACCCATAAGTACTTCTAACCGTGATATATCACTGAGAATATTACCAGGACATGTCACCGTTGCGTTGAAATCTAAGGGATTTCAATCGAATATCCGCTAGCTGTAACTTTTTTAGTTGTACTAGTTTCATCATACTCATCAACTCCCTTTTTAAATTCTTTATTTTCCAATCCTCTTTTATTTAAACGGCTAATCCCCTTATTCGTTTTATACAACCAATCAGCCCATTCATCCGCGGATATTTTACTGTTTTTATAGTCGTCTTTTAAAAAGCCCTTTCTGGAATGAAAGCTTTGGACGGCAAAATTACCAAAAATCTTATAACGTTCGGGTTTTATTAATTGAAATCGTTTGATTTCTGTTATAGCTCCTTCGGTGAGTTAGTCTATAAAGGGAACACCTCTTGGGATGACATCAACAGGTTGTGGTTCAGGTGCAGAATCATCAATATCAGCTAATCGTTCATACTCGTGTTGGGTGTTTATATCACTGGATAGCTGTTGTATCCCTGCGCGTGTTTGTTCGGTCTCTGATGCTATCTTTTCAAGCGTATCAAGCAGCGGCGCCTTCTTTGCTCGTTCTTTTTCAGGAATATCTCCGTATATCGCTGCTTCAGTTAACTTTTTCACATCTTTGGTCGCACTTGTTATCGGAGTAAACAGTTGTTCACTTGACACAGAAAAGTCAGTTTGCATTTGTTGTCGTTGTTGAAGTTTCTCGCGAAGTCTGTCTCGAACCGGTATAAACTTTTTAATTGCTGCCAGCCGCACTCGGGCTAATCTAGTTATAAATGATTCACCTATCATATATTGTTTGTGAACTGAGTTTTCAAATGTGAAATCCTTTGTGTTTCCACGGGAAGACTATATCACAATTAAAGGCCGAGTTATCAAATAATGTACCATCAAGTTAAAGTACTCATCTCCGACAAGGTTAAACTGTACGACGCTATCCGTGAATGTTTCAGAAATAACATCGCTGGGGATTTCAAAATTGCAATATCTGAGCGCGGCGATGAACAATTTTTGTTAACTTTGCGGCAACAACAACAACTACGTAAAAATGGAGGCGTTGCGGTGATTACTTGCTACCACGACCAGATCATCCAGTACGCACATAACTGCATGAGCCAACCCAGACTGATGAGAATTCTTGCAGTAGAAAATCCTATGTAACAAGTGTATAAAGTGTTACAAAAAACGATAAAAAAAATAAATTTTCAGTAAAAAATTTACTGAAAGCCTATATTTATAGTAACGCTCACGTGGTTAGGATACGGGTTTTTCCTCGTTTAATATTTTTCTAAGATCACGAACCTTAGAACTATTTTCAGTTCGTTTTTGATACTCTTGGCCGAGTTTTTGAAGTATTGCTTCAACGGTGCTAAATAGCGTTATAAATGCATTAATGTCGTTACCGTACAAACAAGCATTGATGGACTTTTGAATTCCTTTCACGAGCCTGTACATCTTAGGTAAAACATAACGACACTTACTAGACTGATACTCAATGTCTTCATATTCCGAGGTAATCCTGTCGCAGTCGAGACCTTCAGATAATACTATTCCGCGATTTTTCAAATTTGAAATTTCAGCGTTTATAGCATTTACAACTTTGATATCCATTATTTATATAATACATTCTATCTTTAATTTTAAAAAATAATACTCATTTGGCAATCTCGCTGGCGCCCTATGACGTCAGAGAGACCCAGAGGTTACTTTATTAACTTAATTAACTTAATTAAGGACAGCACAACACGCATCTTGGAACTCCTTGGGTACCTTCGCATCCATGTAAGCCCAAGGGCCCGAAGCATTCATCTCCGGAAGGGAGGCCTAAGGTGACAAACGACATCTTAGACCGCCCAGAAGATATGCTTGGGGAGGGACATCACTACATGTACTTAATTAATTTAATTAAGGACAGCACATACATGAAAAGCCCATTTGGCAATCTCGCTGGCGCCCTATGACGTCAGAGAGACCCAGAGGTTACATATACGACAACACATCTTTGGAACTCCTTGGGTGCCTTCACATCCAAGTAAGCCCAAGGGGACCCGAAACATACATCTCCGGAAGGGAGGCCTAAGGTGACAAACGTCATCTTAGACCGCCCAGAAGATATGCTTGGGGCGACGTCACAACATGTACTTAATTAACTTAATTAAGAATGGATATATTCAATGAAACGATGATGGAATTTGTGATGTAATGATGTGGGGTGGCACAATGCCGTATATATCTCCACTCGAGTGTTGTGGCAGATTTCAGGCATAACATATACTTAATTAACTTAATTAAGGATGGATATATTCAATGAAAGGATGATGGAATTTGTGATGTAATGATGTGGGACGGCACAAGACAGCACAAACATGAAACGACAGGGCGGAATTTACTGCCAATCCAACCAATCAAAAGCAACCCAATTAAATTAACCCGGTTGCATGATTGACAAAAGACAACCACACGCCAGGGTCAATGGTTATGGTTAGTTTAGATCGGTCGAATTGACTTTCAAAAGCCCCAAGCTTATTAGGAGTAATAACGTATATAAGGTGACTAATACAGCAGCGTTGATTCACGGGTGTGTTATTTTATTTCCTTAAATTACTTATTAATGCTGTTTCACAACATTTAAATGAGACAAAATATTTAAATAAAACACTAAACAAAAGAATAGATAACAGCGTGTATTCTCCCTGTTCTAATCCTCTAGACAAATACGTTACCGATTAGGCCACAAGAGCTGTATATACAAAGAGGAATTTTTAATATATATAACTGCAACTCTCACATAGTGATTTTAACCACGCCCACTTACTTCAATGAATGGGAAATACTAGTGTTTCATGCTCGTTCCGGCTGAGCAAACATAGGTAACGCGTTGGATTATAAAGAACGTTGTACTGAAAATGTATAATAGCTGAATGCAGATGGTCTAAGGGTTTAAATAAATACAACTGTTTAAATGATGCAGTTTTAGCCAAGCGACAATAGAAAGTTTTAGAAATGTTAAAAGTTTTATTTATTTAACTCTACCGAAAGTCACAATCAAGTGTATTACTCCATTACAGTCGCGTGTGCGCGCACACGTCAATTATACCTCTCTCTCTACCTGTGAGAATAGCAGACGACACAAATACCTTAACAGTCATAATACAAGGGAACTTAGTGAGTAGAGTGTTATGAGTGGTAGGCGGACTTATCCATAAGGATTTATTTCCCTTGAATCGTTTCAGATGTATATGAATTTTATTTTATGGCCATTTGTCTTTGACAGAGCTAATTTAGTTATTTTTTCTGCGGCAAATCGTATTGAAGGCCTACAAATATCGAAATATCTACTGGCTTCATTTATTGACTGAAATATATTTTCTTGGTTGGTTTCTGTATCAAATGATTTGACATGTTTCGCCCTTTTTGCGTGTTTGCCGGTTCCACCTAATTTTGCATTCTCACTTTGAGTAACAACTCGTAAGTTATCCAATTTGTTATTTTGAGGGAATCCATCAACGTGATCACAAATCCGTCTTTGATTAATCCGTAAAATGCTTCAAAGATGTCTCTGTGACAGAGATATTTCTTCTTCCCGGCTGCAAACATCAAAATCCCTTATTATTTACCCATCAAACCGGCTTCTTTAGTCTGCAATTTCTAACAACACCATCACGGGATGCTTCATAATTAACAAGCACTGGGTGAGGTCTGAAATCTTGGCTCATTTGTATAATAATACTACTTGTCTAATTTATATCTGCTTTAATTATAAGTCTATTACTGTAGTCTTGAGGGTTTTGATGACTTTGTCATTGAACGGGTCATTGATTCGTTTGTCATAGTAGCGTTTTAGTTCTCTGTATCGTTTGCCGCCACAATTGAGACATAATTGTGATTTCCCACGAACGCCAATATGGCAAACCAGACAAGGGGTAGGGCCAAAACTTCCTCGCCGAACGCTTTGTAAATGATACCCACAGAATTCGCTTCTGCATGATTTGTTACACGGGGTTGTTGATCCAATCATAAGCCACTTGCAGTGATTCATTATACTATATTTTTCTATTTAAATACTTGTTTTAATTATATGAATGATGAATTCGAGAGATTATCAGCAATTAAGCATTACAAAAACGTTAAATTTAATCTCGATAGAACCCTCAAAGATGTGCCATAACGGGCAATATCGGATAGAGCCCTGATAAATAAAATACGCGATTGTATTAATGAATTCAAACACGACGGTGCATCTCATAGCTGGTCAACATTTCGAATTGATGGCGTTGTTGATGCCACCATGAACGACAGCAACGCAGCGTTGATGTTATTACAGCTTGGCAACAAAAGGTATTTTTTTAGAGTGAAATTCATTATCCGTGTAGAATCAGGCGGTTGCATTATGCGAGACAAATTTGAACCGATTCTCAAAGATAAGAAAACAGTCGTTGTTAGCCGTGATTCTAAGCCGGGTCTGTCAACTGGAATTTACAAACCATACTATGAACGAGCATATCCTGAAACAGCAGTTGTGTATGGGATAGCAGCAGAGGGGGCGAATCCGACAACTTTTTATAGGCATCTGTTTGGCAAACTGAGGCTTTCTCGAAAAGTGAATCCGACAAGTGTCAATTTGGTAAACTGAGTCTTCCTCGAAGATGCCATGGTCTTTGTCGCCGCCCCCTCTGCTGCTATGGGTTAATAATGAAAATCACTACGATGAAAATCATTTAGGATTTTACAAACAAACTAATTTGTAAGACTTCGCCGCGTAAATCAATTAGATTATTTGACTGGTCAGTAAGTCTGAAATTAATTCTCGTTAGTGAATCATTATGACATCGCATATAGACTAGATTAGTTGGATCCTCGATTATTAAAAATCCTGGAGGAGCTGTTGATGCAAATGAATACAAAATATATCCCTGCTGAGCTTGATTTGATCGCTCGAGATTTATTTGATAACTACCTTCGATAACATCACATACTAAATTCAATGCTATCACTGAGGTTATATTCACGTTGAACGGAGCGATATGCCTGCCGCCTCCTTCTGGACATTATTATGTTTGAGGATAGTTGTTTGTGGTTGTGGTGCTGTTTTCTTCCATGCGTCATGGATCTTTTGGAAACCTTCATCAATGGCATCATTGAGAGATTTTTGTAATTCTGAGATATTATATCCGCGTAGTTTGAATGTAGGAATATCTTCTACGCGTATATTATTTTTCATCGCAAACTCTGTTCTCGTTTTAGGATTATCGTCATCTAATACCCCTTGAATAATTTGTGAATTAAATGTTTTCATGTCATTGATGAGTTTGTTACATGTTTCTACGACACTGATAAATTCATCTCGGGTGAGAGTACCGGATTTAAGAGATATTAACAATATCGAAATATCGAAATTAAGCGATGTGAAATTTTCAGTGATTTTATCCCAGTTAGCAAAGTGATAATCATTTTGGCCGTTCTCATATTCTACTCTACTGAAAAAATACGACTTATTGTAATCTCTATAGCTTTTTATTGGATTATCAGATTTTATCCTGTCAGTGACATAATCAGATTTTTTTCGGTTCAGGTGGTATGTTAACTTGTCGAGGTGGTATTTCAGGCCATCCTAGTACGGTTCTTATTGAACTCTGATAGATATCTACGACATAATTTGGTGAGTTTATCTCGATCGCGGATGATAACGTCGGCTCATGAACCGTTATAGCAATTTTCGATTCTGCTCCAGTAATTGATTTTATTCTACGCTGGAACTCAGCATTGATTTGTTCGATTTGGTATGACCCAGATGGTATTGAAACAACGTTCCAATCTGGAGTTCCATCGGGTTTATTCTTATTCGCAAACACCAGGGAATTATTTGATTGTTGAGCGCCAAACGCTACCGATCTGATATTAGGCCAACTGTGATACACTCGTAATTTTGCTAACGCAATTTCCTTCACGGGGACTGGGATAGGGACATTTACACTGAATTCAGGATTCGTTGATGTTATTGAGATCATGCTGGTTTTCGGGTTTGTGTTATCCACTATCCGGGCTGTGTTCTCCGCTATTCGTTGAAGTAGTTCCTGCGGTGTTGTCATCGTTATTATACTTATGTTGTATTTCTAATTTTGACATCGCGGAATCATAAATACATACCATCACTGAGAACTTACTATCGGATCGCGTTGAGGTTATTGAGATCATGCTGGTTTTCGGGTTTGTATTCTCCATAATTTTTTGAAGTAATTCCTGCGGTGTTGTCATTGTTATTATATTGTTGTTGTCGTTCTAATTTTGATATCGCGGAATCATAAATACTTACTATCGCTGAGAACTCACTCTCTGATATTAATGTATCATCGAGCGATGACGATATCATCGAGGATAACTGCGAGTACGCGGTTGACACAACATTAAATTTAATTAAGTAATCTTGCAGTTTACGCTGGCTGCATGATGAATTTTTTTTGTTATAATCGAAATAATTCACGCGATTGTTGTCGCCGCAGATATTACAACGGGAACAACTATCGGAGCAATTATTGTCACCGAGGATAGTATTATACCAGCCCCAGCGATTACACCACTCACCCAGTACACGGTAACATCAACTGCGGTGATTTTTCGTCGGTATTTCTTTATTTTTATTGGATACTCCTCAGTGAGGGTTTTGAGTCTATTTTGAAATTCTCTGACCTGATCATAGCGATATTGTTGTGACGTTGTCATTTTATTCTCAAATCATTTACGATTTCAATTAAGTTGTTTACTCAAATCCACTACGAACTCTACATACCATGTTACTGAAACCCTAGCTAAATTCTTATCAGTGGATGCTATCGTGAACTGTTCGGTTGTATCTTTGTCAATGATTGTTGATATCATATTGTTGACCCTAGATGAACTCGACGATGATATATTAAATTGAGTCGGTGTCACTAGTGCTAATCGATAAATACCTTTGACGGTTGCAGTGATATCTAATTTGTTGTTTGTAGGTGTGCACGCAAATGATCCGTATTGAATCGTGTATACTACGTTGTTGGTTTTCGCATGAGGGATTTTTGTTTTTTCAACGATTGTTATCATCCTCGTTGCATCCTCCTTGATTGCCTCGATGGTGTTTCTTATCTCATCGATGATTTTTTTAATATCGGGAAGTTTTATATCAATTTTATCCAGCGTGGTTGCAAAAAATTTCTCAATGATATTTTTACGAAATAATGTAAACTTTTCAACGTGATCTGCATATTTGCTTTGAAGTGTTGCTAGTTCCAATATAGAATCTTTTATCGTTGTGATCTTTGGTGTAGTCACCGGTGGATTTCCAAGGAAATCTAATAACGGTTTGTCAATATTATTAATTCGTTCCAAGATAGTTGATACAAGTACACCTGGTTTAAGTTTACCCTGATCGGAAAACAACGCGATAGTGCCTTTGGGTATGCCACTTTGTTTAACTAAAATATCATCCAGGGAAACATTACTAGATTTCAATTTACCCTGATCGGAAAATAACGCGATAGTGCCTTCGGTTGCGTCTCGTTGTTTAAATATCATCCAGGGAAACATTACTAGATTTCAATTTACCCTGACGATCTTGAAATACAACTTTTCCCCGGGGTCAACACTTGCTAAGTTCAACGTCTCAGCGATTTCATCTTCGATTTTTTTTTATATCACCGATCGCAGATGTTTCTGTGGTTGGTTTCTTCAGCGCTGATAGAGGTCTTCCCCAAATATCAATCATGTTATTGTAAAACTCTCTCTCTCTCTCTAAAAAGCGATTGCTGGTGTATTCATTCACGACAACATGTGGTGGTTTTCTAGATGTTGAAATAGCATCAAGAACATTCAACACTTCGCTGCCGCATATTGGTGGATCATTTATTTGTTGTGTTGGTAGCGTGGAATACCAACGAGGAGTTTTTAAGCGGTTTATATAGCTGTTAAATTCGTTCGGCGGCGCTAATCCATATGAATCAAAATAAACAATCACACACGGATCAATCGCGTATGCAACCCAATGGGTTCCGGCTCCGGTGCTGTTATCGAGATTAATGATGCCGGTTTCAACGCTGTTTGGTTGTGTCGGTAACTGATCTTTCATAAAGACACCTCTGAAGCTTTTAATCGCAAGTTTTTTAGCAGCGTCGAGTAAATCAAAATTGGACATAGGAACTATAGGTTCCTCAGTCAAAGACTCTATAACCATCGGTTTGGAAATCGAAGATTTCTGGGTTAATAAACCGTTCCTGATAGTCTGAGACCCTTTCCGCTGTACCATGAATACGGGGTTCCTGGTAGTCTTAGACCCTTTCCCTTTTTTATATCCCTTCCCGGTTGCTTTCTTTAGTGCCATTCCTGCCGCGGTACCAACGTCTCCTAACGCCGCCGCTTTAGCTACCGCTGGGGCAGCTGCAGCAATCAATGCTGGTAACGCAGCTAACAACGGGAATATACCGCCTGATTTTTTCATGTCACTGATCGCAGCTGCAGAGAGAGTAACCTGAACGCCTTTTTTATCTTTGAAAGCATCATTGAAGTGTTTTACTTGACGAGTTGTCAACGACAACTTATTCTGACCACCAGTCATCTGATTGGGTTTCAGTGTTATTGTGGTCCCGCATTTTTTAGCTGATTCCGATTGCAATTTCTTGAGTTGACCGAGAGTTAACGCAACACTAATATAACTGTATGTTCCAACGAAAGATCGGATATAAATTCCTAAAGTCATATTGTGATATTTGCAGACCAGTATCGACATTTTGATCGCGTGCCATAAATGATAATAAACGATGATACACGCGGGCAATATGGTTTTGACCGTAATCAAGTTGTATATCCTCGGATGGTTCCTGCTGGCCGTTTATTCTCAGCGAGACGTCTTTAACACCTAATTGATCAAATATCATATGGCTGCGGAGTTGATTACCAACTCGTGTGTTATCCTGTAACGCAATAAATATATGAAGTGGTGCAGCAACACCTTGTTTTGATGCTAGGTTCCACGTAAAAAAAAAACCATTAATATTTGATTGTTTAACATCTGTACTTACCGTTAGCCAACTTAGTAATGATTTTACTCCTTGGTCCATAAATGATAGTAATTGTTGTTCTGCGGTAATTGATGGAGTCAACACTGGCATCCACAGTGCTAGTTTTGTTAAATGGACTTTACTGGGATCAGCATCTGGATTTAATGGATCTGCTGGAATCCTCCAAATTGCGTCATCGTCAGTACCCTTTCGCACGAGTGATACTGTATGCTTTGCTCCATAAATAATTTTTTGAACATTCCTGCAGAATCCAAATATATGATGTAGTGGAATCGCGCATGAAAATAATCTACGCGTTCCATGCAACATTAATATACGTGTCGCAGCTCCTAGATTGAAATTGAGATTGTCGTTTATAATCATATTCTCAACATCAACATTAGCATTACCAGCGTTATTCTGTGGTCGTCTTACAATAAATTGTTTTACTCCAGCGGTATTTTTAACATCCTTTGCAAACATCATAGACGGACCAGCCGATCTTGTATAATCATCGGAATATCTCGCTAACCCTATTATTGTTGTAGCCACATCAACATCACGATCTATCGACTCAATCTCTTTTCCATCGATGAAATATTTTGCACTCTCACATAAAGCCATGATCCCATTATTGACAAACCCGACTTGAGTATCAGCTGGATACGGTGCTGGTACAGCAGAAGTATCAGCAGCTGTTACAAGTTCTCCTTCTACTTCGATAAACGCTTCACAAGGTAAAAAATATTTACTGGTATCATGAACTTGAAGTTCAATTCTTGATCGACTATTTGAATCTATTGCGTGATAGGCGTAATATTGATAATCACGTACAGAATCATCCTTGCGAACTGGGGCGTTCATATCAAACGCTGGATCAGGTGACCTTTTGAACATTTTATTATATATATATATATCTCTGATAAATCAGTGTCTAAATCATCATCGTGGTTTCTTTGAACCACTTCCCGCTATCATATTTGCGATATTGCTTTGGTCGCTGGTGTATGACGGAGTCATCAACGACGCTAGTTTCTGATCTACTGAGTTATTTACTATTTTACTAACATTCACGGGCATTTCCGCTGTAGATGGTAACGGTCTCGGTTTCTTTCGCCGTCGAACTAGCGCTGTTAGTTTATCCCGAGCTGCCGAAAATGCTTTCCCGGCAGCATCTCCAACAGCGCTAATACCCTTATCACGAATAACATCAATGGCTTTCATTGATAGTTGTTTTGCTAGCCTCGCCACTTTTGGAGCCATTCTTGCAAATAACCCTGCAATGATATTACCTAGACCATCACCAAAGTATGCGTTATAAACAGGAAATCGTGAGTTTACTACATAGGCACTGGTTGGTTTATCATGGTTGTAGTGTATGATCATCTTATTTAAATGGTATTTATCTAATGTGGAAATGATTTCCAATCCAAGAGATTTTCAGTCATGGTGATTAATCACTATGGTAACCATGGTGACCCGTAGGATTTTTAACTAATTCATCAATGAAATCTCGATATGTTGCAATGTTCATGATACAACCTTGAAATAACCGCATGCAGATATCAGCTGCTTCATTAATTATTTCCGGTGAGTTATTTCCAGCTCGTTTCCCTCCGATGAAAACTTCTAATCGTGATATATCACCGAGAATATTACCAGGACACTGAATTAGACCACTACCTGATACCCCACTTGGACCGCTCTGAGAAAATCCCTTCCCGGTTGATTTTTTAGTTATACCAGTTGCACCTTTTTCGGAATCAGCTTCTGCCATTATTTGAATTTCACCTGGGATTGGGTCTTCTGGATACCTTGGTGGTAGTGGGCCACTCTTTACTGCAGCTAGAAAAACATTAAAATCAGTACTTATATCTTTTGTGATTCTAGTTTTACCGCGGTTTGCTAAAAACACTTTATTCGCCCAGGTGTCTGTTTTTATAAATTTTCTAGACTTGTCGTCTTTTAAATAATTATCTCTTATATATTTTTTTAAAATTGTCTTTAGTAAATTTAATTAATTCAGAGTCTGATTCGATTTTTCTAATTTCAATTAACGCATTATCAGTAAATATCTTTTCAGGTGGATGTTCTTCTATTGCAACAGAACCTTGTTGTTCAAGTTGTTCAGGTGGTGCGAGAAGTGGTTGTCTACTAGCAAGTTCTTCTTCAGGCTCTTCAAGACGTTCTCGTTCTTGTTGTTCTTGTTGTTCTCGTTCTTGTTGTTCCTGTCGTCTTACAGCAGTTATTATATCACCAGGAAGTGTTTTTAAAGATTTTTTTCTTTGTTTGGATCTTCGAGCTATTTTTTTTAAGTTCACCAATAAGAGGCTTTTCTTCTCTTGGTTCGTCCTTAGGAATATCCCCCCATATAGCTCGCTCAGTAGCTGATATTATCCCTTTTGCTGCTTCCTTTGTTGCTATAGTAACCGGTTGAAATAACTGTTCAGATCCCACGGAAAGGTCAGTCTGAAGACTCTGCCGATTTTGTAATTTACTCCTGACAGAATCACGGACTGGTATATATTTTTTTACAGCCGCCAGTCGCTCCCGAGCCAATCGAGTGGTTAATGCTTCATTTACCATTATTGAAATCGTAAACAATCTTCGAATTTGAATCTCGAAAGCGTCGAATTCAGCGTTAAGTGAAAAAGTCTACGGGAAATCCCATGCAAAATCGGGCATTTGACCCGACTGAGACTACGTTGATATTTTGGTGTTCCATGGTGATATTTTGGTCGAATTTGCTGATTTTTTAAAAAAATTTTTGTTAAATTTTGTCAAGAAAGCTCCGAATTCAGCGTTAAGTGAAAAAGTCTACGGGAAATCCCATGCAAAATTGGGCATTTGACCCGACCGAGACCACTAAAAAAAGCGTCGAAAAACCATCAGCGCGGACAAAAAAGCACCAAAATCAGACAAAAAAAGCACCAAAATCAGACAAAAAAAAGTATTCACTATGAAATTTTCAGTAATAAAAAAATATTTTACAACTCTAGTAGTAAAACAATAAATACCAGTATATAATTTCACCGCTATTGTTGACTAAAACCGCTATCCGAAAGGAGTTTTTCATTTTGTTCAATTAACAATCTTATATTTCTAATCTTCGAATTAACCTCTTTTTTCCATTCATAATCCCGACCCAATTCTTTTCGTATTCGATAGTAAATAACGGGACAAACACACTTACGTCACTACAGCATGCAAGAGAGTCTCGAATAGAATTCTGGATTTTTTTTATCAGCGCATACTTCTTTGGAAGCATATATTTGTTAGTGTTAATACCGTATTCTATATCTTGAAAGACATAATTTGGTCGGGGTTTAGGTTGTCAGATAGTTTAATCTCTTGAATTTTCAATTTTGAAATTTCAGCTATGATCCTATTCATATTTTCAGAATTCATATATGATAATACATATTTCTAATACAAAAAGAAATTGAGGTCAATTTTGAAGGATCACATCATAGCAGTTCTTGCAATTTATACCATAATAGTTCTTGGAATTCATATCATAGCAGTTCTTGGAATCCATATCATAGCAGTTCTTGGAATCCATATCATAACAGTTCTTGGAATCCATATCATAGCAGTTCTTGGAATTCATATCATAATAGTTCTTGGAATTCATATCATAACAGTTCTTGGAATCCATATCATAATAGTTCCTGGAATTCATATAACATCAGTTCTTGGAATCCATATCATAATAGTTCTTGGAATTTATATCATAGCAGTTCTTGGAATCCATATCATAATAGTTCTTGGAATTCATATCATAACAGTTCTTGGAATCCATATAACATCAGTTCTTGGAATTTATATCATAATAGTTCTTGGAATCCATATCATAACATTTCTTGGAATTCATAAAATATCAGTTCTTGGAATCCATATCATAACAGTTCTTGGAATTCATATCATATCAGTTCTTGGAATCCATATAACATCAGTTCCTGGAATTTATATCATAATAGTTCCAGGAATTCATATCATATCGCAGTAGTTCTTGGAATTTTATAAAACAATTCCAGGAATTCATATCACAGTAGTTCTTGGAATTCATATCGCAGTAGTTCTTGGAATTCATATCGCAGTAGTTCTTGGAATTCATATCACAGTAATTCTGGGAATTCATATCACAGTAGTTCTTGGAATTCATATCGCAGTAGTTCTTGGAATTCAATAATCCAAACATGATTTAGACATACGAAAATCGAATCTTTTGTCCATTCCTTCTGGAAATCGCCGCCTTGGTTATATTCTCTGCAACACGTCGTACTGAGTGTTCACAAATACCGAAATATCTACCGGCTGCAGTCATTGATTGAAATATTATCTCCTCGTTAGTTGCCGTATTAAATGATTTCACAGGTCTCTTCCCAATTGATTTATAAGTACCAGTTTTTCCAGATGCAGTATTCTCACTTTGTGTAACAGCTCGTAAATTATTCAAAGAATTATCAGTCTTAATCCCATTTATGTGATCAACAACAAGACCATCCTCGATCAATCCATTAAACACCTCGAAGACGAATCTGTGACAGTAATATTTCTTCTTTCCAGCACCAAACTTCAAATACCACACACCATTGTCAGAACCAACTGGCTTCTTCAATCTGCAGTGTCTGACAGTACCATCACTGGATGCCTCATAGTTTGGAATCTCGGGATGTGGTCAGAATTCTTGGTTCATTTATATACTATCTTATTATTTGTCTAATTCATTTTTTGGTTGAATGATAACACTACTTGGAAATCTTTCAATGTAATCTTGAGGTTTTCTATTGACCTTGTCCTTAACAGAGTCAAGGACGCTGTCAGAGTCATTGATGGAATTCTTAGTGGACTTTTTAATGAAATCCTTAAATCGTTTATCATAATAACGCTTCAACTCTCTGTATCGTTTACCACCACAACCGAGACACAATTGTGATATTCCTCTCACCCCTACCCCACATCTTATACATGGAATCGGACCAGGGCTTCCGCGTCGAACGCTTTGCATATGATACCCACATAACTCCTTTCTGCATGATTTGTTACACAAATGTTGATCCAATCATAAACCATTTGCAATGATTCATTATATAATAAATTCTCTATTTAAATACTTGTTTTAATTATAACACGAAGGAGTTCGAGAGATTATCGAAAATTAAGCCCTGGAAAAATGTTAAATTCAATCTCGATAGAGTCTCCGTAGCACCAAAAAATCTAATAGGTGATAGAACCATGATAAGTAAAATCATTGACTGTTTTAATGAATTCAAACACGATGGAGCATCTCATTGTTGGTGTCACTTTTCGAATTGATGGTAACGTTGACGCTACCATGAACGACGAACGCGCAGCAGTGATAATCTCACATCTTACCCGGAAAAGGTATTTTTTTAGAGTGAAATTCATTATCCGTTCAGACACTGGAGATTGGATTATCAGAGATAAATTTGAACCTATCTTGAAGGATAAAAGAACTGTCACTGTGAGTCAAGATTCAAAACCAAGAATTCTGACTGGAATTGATAAACCATACTACGAGAGATCTTATCCTGTAACATCAGTTGTTTATGGGATATATCTGTTAAATGATAAACCGAGTATTGAAAAACTAAAAACCAGGAAACTGTCATTGTTGACTTTGTCATCGAAAATGAATTGTGTAGCAGAACGAATAACAGAACACTTCACAAATGCATCCCGGGGAAACCAATTGACTGATCTAAGACGCCAAAAAATAAAGGAATGGGAATTAACAGTTAACGAGAATAGAGCATCAATTCAGGATATAGCCAAATTAGAAAAATCATTAAGATTCCCAATAACCGTAGCGACGATAACCGGTGAGATATTATACGAATCGAAATATAAATCAAATGGAGCTCCAATCAAAATTATTGATCAAAACGAACACGCGTGGACATCTGCGGTAACAATATTTACGCGAACACGAACAATAAAATATATACCTGTGGAATTCTCGGGAGAAGAATTCTCTGAGAAAAAATTGTTCGATGCTATTTACCAGTTAAGTAAAAACGATCCGGTGTCAGTGTGGTTACTTCACTGTGCTGAAAACCCAGAGTGTGAATTCGATCAGTTTGTAAGACCCAATGGAGAATGATACCGTACTGAAGCTCTCCACGACAAGATGAAAACACTAGCTGGTAGTTTCTCGAAGAATTTCGACGACGAACAATTACTAACAAATTGCTTTACAATTCCGTCGGTTGCGGTTCATTTTGCAAGAAAGAGAAACTCGTGGAAACCAACACGAGCTGAATTTCTCACAGACATCAAATCAAGCTGCATCGAGTACAACCACGGCGGATTATGGAATACAAAATACGACCCTAAAACCATTATTTCAGTTGATATAGTCGCATGTTACCCAGGAAGTTAACTCGGGTACGGAGAAACCGCTAAATACTTCAAGCGATTTGGACATCCCACCCATGAGATGGCACGTGTTGCGATTAATGGACCACTACCTGATTTTGATTTAACCGGATTCGCTCGTGTAGTATCATTTGAATTGGCTAAAGGACTTCATCCGTGCTGTTACGTTTGGATTGGTAGACATATGTCTGTGAAACACTGGATGCCAATAGTGTTACTATGTTATATGATCGATTGTAGCATACTGATATCGCTGATTGTTAGTGAAACGATTATATCATATCGAGCACAGACTTAGGTCTGGTTGCCACAACCTGATCTAGATATTATAATTAGCGAACAACGAAAACAATTTCCCGATCTCGACGAGGAGTATATCATGAATTGGTCCAAACTGTTATATGAAATCAGAAACAAAGACGCAAAAGATCTCGGTAGAAGAATAATTGGTAAATTCACTCAAGGTGGAAATACGACAATGGACGATATTCTTCACGGTTGATTATGGATAGCGTCAAATACGATTTTATAATCGCGGATGTAACATCTAAGGGTATATATGTCGATCGTAAAGACGCTTTCTTGTCCGATGGAACCAAATTGGGTACAATTGTTACTTACAGCGATGGACACAGTCTTCAGTATACACATTTGAGGGCATCTATGCTGGCTTATGCTTCTATCAATTTATTTTCAATGATAAATAGATTTCCTGAGTCGCCACTGATTCATTTTACATAGACTCGAAACACAGAAACGCAGTGGCCGAATTCACAAATTCCGACGAGAGTTGGGGGTGTTGGAGAATTAAGCAGGAAATACCGTGTGATTACTCCAAATCAGCAGATGTTACGATTGAAGATAAATACTTGAAAAGCAATCAGTGTTCAGAACTATCTAACGCACCGCAGGTATCTGATCCTGTATGTAGATATAAAACAGTTTATTTAAACGGTTGTGGCGGGTCTGGAAAGACGACTCGCGCGATTGAGTTATATCGTGGGAAAAATCCAACGAAATTCACATACATGATTGTACTAACACCAACACACAGACTTGCCAGAGAGATGAAACAACGAGGAGTTCATGTTTGCACTTATAATAGCTTCTTTCGATGGAAAGGTGACGAATGGACTCCTGATCGAATGGGTGAGAAATCTGTCCCCGGGGTCATAATTTGGGATGAGATATGCACGGTGTCGTTAGATGTATTGCAAAAGTTTCTCGAGTGGTTATTGCACGCGAGCACAAAAGTCGTCATGTGCGGCAATCATGGCCAACCACCACCATTTGTCGGTTTATCCCCGCATGATTGGCTAAAGAATTTCGTAGACTATTATGAAGAAATTAACACCGATCATAGAGCACTTGATGAACAATTACGCGAGTTCAAAAAACTAATCAGATTACAACCTGATAGAATCCAATGTGAAATAGCGCGTGAAATAATTTCGGAAACTACCATGAAAGATTTCTGGGAAGCGTGGAGACCAAACGATTTGATAATCGCAAGTAGAAAGATAGTCAGACACACATCAGATGAAGTTATTTGAAACGCATAATGAAAAATTTGCAACACTTCCAGTACCGTTATGTTATAGGCCTTCGGATACACGAAAGCAGAATATTGAAGTTGATAGTCCAGGCTTGACAGAGAAGCAGAATTTAGTCTTAAATGATATTGTGCTGGTTGATATCAACGTCTTCGAAGATGCATTGCGCGCTGATAAATCTTCGTGGACGCTAGGTTACGCAGCGACGATACATTCTTCACAGGGATTAACTATATCCGATAGAATTGTTTGGATAGTAGATAATCGCATCAAGTGGTCGATTTAGTCTATCTCGCAGTATCCAGAGTACGAAGAATAAATCAGCTTCGAAGAGTTATCCTAACAGAGTCAGGAGATGATAATGACACTACAGTAATTGATATTGTCACTGGTGATTTCATCACCAAGGACATAATCCGAAAAAAACTCGCTGGTAATAAACAGCAGGATAAAAAAAAGTAATAGAGAATTTGATATTGATGCTGAATTAATAATCACGCTGAAGCAACAACAGAATAATCACTGCGCGAGTTGATATTGTATAATGCGTTGGTGTTGGTCAGATCCTCGACAATTTACCGTAGACAGAAAAGATAGCAGCGTAGGTCATACTTGAGATAATGTGATGCTGACTTGTCTTGAGTGCAACAGACGAAGAGGTGCTAGTTAAGACCACGTGGCGGTAATTGAGTATCCTCGGGTATTACTTGTAGTTGTTGTCGAGTAAATCCTCGCTGAGGGGCAGTTGAATCCAATCTATAGATTGCTGGTCTACCCGTAGATCGTGTTATGTCGGATATTTTATGTACAGTAACACTCCAGAGAGGATCAGTAGCTCTTTTTGTGCCACCTTCAAGCTCTCCTGGTTCATATAAATACCTAACAGTGAAATTACCAAGAATTGGTTCTTTTGAAAAATCTTTTTGTGGTTGTACGGGTATATACTTCTTTTTAATCGCGTTGTTAGGTTTCATGTTGATTGTTCGAGTAATCTCGTTATTCAACGCAGTAATCACGCCTGGTAATATCTTGACCCATTCACGAGATCGTTTATGTTGAATAAATTCTTTCGCGTATTGATATCCAAATAACCGCTCGGCTGGCGTCCGATTAAATCGTTCAACAATTGCCTGATCGCGATGTAGTGCAGTATGCCCTCGTCTGATGGTGACATTATGATGTTTCATTGTTGATAACACTGCACCCTGAAATTCCTTGCCAAGATCAACTTGTAATAGATTTGGCCAACACAGAGAACCTCGTCGATAAATCCTTTCAAACGCAGAAGCTACTTCAGTGGCCGACTTTGTTTTTAATGGCTCTGCTTGTTTGTATCGACTCGCAACATCAACTACGGTTAACGCATACTTGTAAACACCATCATGCGGCAAAAATGATAAATCAGCTTGATGAACTTCATTGGGAACGGTCACATCAAAATGCGAGTAGTTAATTTGTTTAGGCGGCAGTAGATAAATTTGCCATATTGCCTGTTTGGATAACCAATTAGCCGCAGTGGTATATTTCACCTTCGCGGCACTAGCGAGTTTACTAATTGCTGCTTTTTCCCGCCAGTATCCTTTTGGAGAATAGTAAATAGATTCCATGTTGATATTAATTACCAGCACCTAACATCAATTTACCTTTCATTGCTGATTTTACTAGCCATGAAGCCAATTTTTCTTTGAAGGATTTATCAGTGATAGAATTCAACGCAGGAATTAATTTCACATCTGCGAGATGTCTGTGTTGCAGATTGCTGCTTTTATATGCAACATCATGAGCATGACAAGCCTTATCAATAGCGTTTTTTGGGTTTTCGCCCAGTCGAGGTTGATTTTGATCATCGAGTCTGATATCGAGTCTGGTTCCGGGTCCACAATAACTAAACCCTGAAAGGTGTTTCTCTCGTGGATACTTCGCCCATGGTGTTCCCGGGAGTTTTGCTAACTTGGATGCAATATCACCTCCTCGTTTTTTTTAAATCCCTTTGATTTATCAAGGGAAACAAATCTAAATTTCTTTGTACTGCATTGTACGCATTTACCAGAAAGTGCTGATCGGTTATTGCTAGTTGTAATCGTCGTCAAGTTGTTTGTACCAGTATGCGCCTTACACTTCACACAATATAGATCCATAATTTATATATAATAACATGAATGTAATTGATTATTCAGCTACCCATCGACGGGAACCTATCAAACATCATGCGATGTTGCCGAATTCAATTAGAATGATTATAATCGGACCATCTGGATCCAGCAAGACACAACTGTTACTTAATTTAATAACGAGATGGATGAAATGGGACAAGTTGTATTTGATAGCTCCTAGTGTAGACGATCAGCGATGTTACAATGTGCTAAAAGATTTTAACGACAGCGCGGTAGAAAAATCCGGCGAGGGTATTATTGAGTTTATAACCGATATCGATGAAGCACCGAGCATTGATGATATTGATGGAGATATTAACAATTTAGTCGTATACGACGATATCATGTTAGACAATCAAAAGAATCCTGCCAGGATATTTTCCAGAGGCAGACATAAAAGCACTGATGTGATATATGTCACTCAACGGTATACACAAATACCAAAAGTGATCAGAGATAACTGCAATTTATTGTGTGTGTTTAACGGAGTTGATACTCATACACTACGAAATATTTGGCAAACTTGGTGCTGCGGTGATATGGATCATAATCAATTTAGAAATTTCTTTAGTCGCGCTCAGTCAACCCCGCATGGATTCGTGACGATAAATTTAGCAGACCCTCGAACGCGATATCGTGTCGGACTTGATAAAATATCAGGTTAACCCATATCAGCAGAGGGGGCGGCGACAAAGACCATGGCATCTTCGAGGAAGACTCAGTTTACCAAATTGACACTTGTCGGATTCACTTTTCGAGAAAGCCTCAGTTCGCCAAACAGATGCCTATAAAAAGTTGTCGGATTCGCCCCCTCTGCTGCTGAGATATATCCGTTAAATAAAAAACCCGATATAGGAAAACTAAAACCAATGAAACAGTCGTCGCCGGCGGCTTTGTCGGCTCAGCAGCACGAATAACAGAACATTTTACAAATGCATCCCGAGGGAACAAACTTACCGATCTACGGCGTAGCAAAATAGCTCAATGGGAGTTAACGGTGAAAGACTGCGGAGCAACTATTAGCGATATAGCAAAATTGGAAACTTCGCTGAGATTTCCAATAACCGTTACAACGATAACCGGAGAAGTTTTATACGAATCAAAATATAACAAAAATGGAGCTCCAATCAAAATTATTGATCATAACGAACACGCATGGACGTCCGCGGTCACAATATTTCCACGAAACAGAACAATAAAGTATATACCTGACGAATTCTTACGAGAAGAATTTTCTAGGGATGGTTTTCTCGTTGAAGAGAAACTATTCAAAGATATTGCGTATTTGAGTAAAAACGACCCCGTGTCGGTGTGGTTACTTCGCAGCACTGAAAACGACACGAATACGTTTGATCAGTTTGTAAGACCAAACGGGTTTTTAACGGTGGGCGACGGAGTAGCCAGTGGCGAAGCCAACAACAGTGGCGAAGCCACCGATGATGAAGAATTATTCACAAACTGTTTTACAATCCCGTCGGTTGCAGCTCATTTTGCAAGAATCAAAAACGCATGGAAACCAACACGCGTAGAATTCTTGCCAGACATTGAGGCTAGTTGTTTAGAATTTAATCATGGCGGTTTATGGAATAACAAATATGACAGTGATAATATCATTTCAGTTGATATGGTTGCTTGTTATCCAGCGAGTTTTCTTGGTTATGGAGAGTGTACTGAGTATTTTAAACGATCTGGACACCCCGTACATGATATGACTAGTGTTGCAATTAATGGGCCGCTGCCTGATTTTGATTATCTGGATTCGCTCGTGTAGTATCATTCGAGTTTTCAGCAGGACTTCATCGCTGTTGTTATATTTGGATTGGTAGACACATGTCTGAAAAGAAGTGGCTGCCAATAGCGCTACTACGATTCATGATTGATACAAAAATGTTAATTTCGCTGACGGTCAGTGAAGCAATTATATCATATCGGAAACAAACCAATGTCTGGTTACCAACACCGGAACGTCTTGATAGTATAATTGAGGAATCCAGAAAACATATTGATGCCGACGAAGAATATATCAGTGAGTGGTCCAAACGGGTATTTAATCAACGAAACATCGAAGCAAAAGATCTCGGTAGAAGAATAATCGGAAAATTCACTCAGGGAGGAAAACAATGCAACTATAAACGATATTGTTCACGGTTGATTATGGATAACACCGAATACGACTTCGTAATCGCGGATGCAGTATCTAAAAACATATATGTGGATCGCAAAGATGCTTTTTTCCGATGGAACAAAATTGAGTACAGTCGTTACTTACAGCGACGGTTACAGATCCCCGTATACACATTTGAGGTCGTCGATGCTGGGTTATGCTTGTATTAATTTATTTTCAATGATAAATAGATTTCCTGACACTGCGGTTAGAGTTGCCGTTGATTCATTTTACATTAACAGCAAGTACAGTTGCGCAGTTGCTGAATTCACTAATTCGGATGAAAGTTGGGGATCATGGAGAATTAAAAAAGAAATGCTGCGCGAGTATTCTGAATCAGCAGATGTTGAAATTAAAAGTAATTACTTACGCGGTGATAATTTATCAGAACGTTCTAATGCACCACCGATATCAGATCCAATTTGTAGATATAAAACAGTTTATTTAAACGGCTGTGGTGGGTCAGGAAAAACGACTCGGGCGATTGAGTTATATGGAGGGAAAAATCCTACGGATTTCACAAATATGATTGTGCTGACACCGACCCATAGACTAGCGCGACAGATAAAACTACGAAACGTCGACGCTTGCATTTATCATAATTTTTTTCGATACAACGGCGACAAATGGACCCCTGAACGAATGGGTGAAAAATTCATCCCTGCGGTTATTATTTGGGATGAGATATGTACTGTTTCAGTAGATGTATTAAAAATGTTTCTTGATTGGTTGCTGCAAAAGAATACAGCGGTGATAATGTTTCGAGATCATGGCCATCCACCACCATTTGTCGGCGTGGGTCCACATGATTGGTTAAAAGGGTTTGTTGACTATTATGAAGAAATAGATACTTACTATAGAGCACTTGATGAACAATTACGTGAGGTCAAGAAATTAATTAGATTACAACCGGATAGAATCCAATGTGAAATAATCAGAGAAATAATTTCTGAAACTCCCATGGAGGAATTTTGGGAAGCATGGAGACCAAATGATTTTGTAGTGGCAAGTAGAAAGATAGTCAGAGACACACTTCAGAGAAAGTTGTTTGAGCTTCATAAAAAAAAATTCCCATAAAAACACCGACGTGATATATGTCACTCAACGCTACACTCAGATTCCAAAAGTGATCAGAGATAGCTGTAATATTCTTGCTGTATTCAACGGCGTTGATACACATACGCTACGAAATATTTGGCAGACATGGTGCTCTGATATGGACTTCAATCAATTTCGAAATTTCTTTAGTCATGCTCAGTCAACCCCACATGGATTTATAACAATAAATTTACATGATCCTAGAACACGATATCGTATCGGACTTGATCAAATATTTGGTTGAAATCATAAAAACCCTTGTGAAAAATCATTTATGATTTTTGTTAACCTGTAGCAGCAGGGGTGAGGGGGCGATGACAACACCGCTGCGACCCCGATGATTGAGAAATCGTTAAGTCTCCGTTTGCCAAATGGGGACTTATTTGTTTTTTGGTTAAAATATGTGATTCGCAGGAAGGCTCTATTTTCCGTTTTGAGGCTTCAATCAATTTTGTCTGAAAAAGTTGTAGGGTTCCCCCCCCCCCCCTGCTGCTGCTGCTAATAATAATAATAATAATAATAATAATAATAATAATAATAATATATTACGTCTCAAAATTAAGGACAGTTCAAACGCTATAACAGAACCAATTTTCAGATTAAATTATCGAAACATTACTTCGCAGATTCGTCCATAGATTTGATTGAATGAGTGGAGTAGAATGTAAATAGACAGAGAGAGAAAATACAACAAAAAAGACCAAAATTACTTACCATATTACGGGAAAGTTTTACAATTTCAACCGCTTTTTCAATTAAAGGGGCAAAGTTAGTTGGTCCACCTAGCCGTACATTGGGTGTTATTTTCTCATAAACCTCCAACACCTCCATGAAACCTCTGCATTCTCCCTAAAACAAAATTTATGTTAGAAACTTGGCACATATTCGAAGTAGAATAACTTTGATTAGACACGAAGCTACTTGAACCCGAATGTATGTCATACAATTTACATAGTGTAATGTCATTTGTACCTATAATCACACTTAAATATACACTGTTATCTATGATAGCAACCCCAAACAAGCTTTCGGCTGTTGAACATATAGTTTTTAGCATATGATTTTAGAATAAATATACCTTCTTAAGTAAGTTAAGTTATTATCAGATATTTTCCCGTAAGTTAAGAGCGTTTCATTAACTTAAATACATTATATTCTCTGTGACAAAATATGTATTGTGCTTCACGCGTCACTTGTCAGTCCGTCATTGTTCCTGTACACGTGTTTCACTGTCCACATAGAACTTGATTTAGGTCGAAACGTTTGGAGTGCTTCTTGCCATAGATATGTCTTCAGTACAACCAGTACAGTGATGCAAATTATGCGCAGGTTTTACCAGGGAAGTGTGGAAGGCCGACTTATCCAGGAAGGTCCCCAGTCATGCATTGCATACATTTCTTTATTAGTAAGAATCATTGTCGTTCGTTATATTACAATTGTGACATGACTAACTATTGTGTTCATAACTAGTTAACCATGGGAGTCAGTGGCGTGGTCTTACAGGCCAGAAGTGCACAAAGACAACTAGCATTATTATGTGTGAAAATTATTGTTGTTTGCTTTTATGGAGAATTCTGGAGTGCTATTATGGCTCTATTTTGCAAGGATATGGAGCTGCATGTCGTTTCCTTGCACGCGTCGATGAAGCCGTCTCGGTTAAGGCTTGGCATCGAACCCGCAAACTCTATAATGCGAAACTGGCGCTCTATCAACTAACATATACTCTATAAATACTATAGTCTATATGACAATATTGTATTATTATGTGTATTTGTTATATAATTTTAATAAACGCAAAGAAAAACAAATATCATCCTTGAAAATGACGTTCAGAAAAATACATATATTATCCACTCAAACAGGTTCGTAAAATTATTCATAAACTTTATTGTCGTTTCCATCAACAACATGGAATACTTACCGCTTCTGGTTTAAGTTTGAAGATGCTTTTGTCTTGCGTGATACTATCTCCAAACCCAAAGGCAGGAATGACCCCATCAGGGGCATTATTGAGGGGTTCTAGAACTTCTCCCAAAATACAGATTACCTGTTGGTTTTACAAATGAAAAACAAATACAGGTTAGGATAATGTCCAGAAAGCCATCTAACACGTCTATACCTATTCCAAGGATGGATTCTTATTTGTTTAGCAGGTATGAAATAGGACGTATTTTACTATAACAACTATAAACAAATGAGAACCTTAATGCGGAAAAATAGCATTAATATTGTCAAGATTGTTGTTTATATTTCCGGCTGTTATATTTATTATAAGGAACGAAATGACAAATGCAGAGCTTCAAAGGTGAAGACATATTTTATTGTTGCCTAGATTTGCTAATGTTATTTTAATTGCAAGCAATGAATTAGAAAGATGCAAGAAATCATAAGCAGTATCGACTAATAGTTGTGATATTTAATATTTTCAAAACTTTCACTACACTTTCGTCAAAGGTAAATGACATCCTATATTCAGAAACTGCAAACGTAAGTTCATCCAATCAAGTTTATTTTATGAGATGTAACGGTGATATCCCATTTGAATGACCTTTGGGATCATCCAATCAAGTTTATTTTATGGGATGTAACGGTGATATCCCATTTGAATGACCTTTGGGATCATCCAGTCAAGTTTATTTTATGAGATGTAACGGTGATATTCCATTTGAATGACCTTTGGGATCATCCAGTCAAGTTTATTTTATGAGATGTAACGGTGATATTCCATTTGAATGACCTTTGGGATCATAAAGGCAAGTTTATTTTATGAGATGTAACGGTGATATCCCATTTGAATGACCTTTGAGACCTTATAAGAGTTGTGATCCTCAATGTAATGGTCTCATGGCTCGTACAGATGTCATGTCATGAGATGGCGTGACCTCTGGGGCCCAATATGATTGTGCCATGCATTGATTATTTCCTGTTAGACCTTCTAATCCATAACCTCTCGTATTATAAGGATGTTATAAATCGCAGTAGTAATGCCCATGTTGACCTCCTACCGAATTGTTTCCAGAGATGATTTCCGTTTTATCCCCTCTAACATGGCCTCTGGGACCCAAAATTGTAGTAACATTCATTATATGGTTTGTTATATGTTACTTCTTTCCATGGGACAATATTGTATTACACACAAGATAATTAACTCCAGTGGGTTCTATGGCAAAATATGCAACGAAAGAATTCCGAAATCGCAAGACAACCATTTTTCAAAACAAAATAAAAAATCAACGACAGAAAAACCAGAAAAAACACCAGCATACATAATGGTTTAGCAACATTACATGTATGAAATACATAACATTGCATCGCAAAACAAATGCCAAATTTATTTTTATAATATAGTACGCATCAATCATATGATGAAAAAGTTCAAACGAAAACCCATGACTGTTGTTATATCCATCATTGTCAATGTCGAAATTTGAGAGAGAGAGAGAGAGAGAGAGAGAGAGACAGAGAGAGAGAGAGACAGAGAGAGAGAGACAGAGAGAGAGAATCAAATTTAAGGCTGGCCCGAGTTAGAAAGTCAGTTGCTAGATAAGTAATATGCCAATGTTTAAGAGTTCTCGATACCGTTTCATCATAAAGAGAATTATTAGAACGATGAATGGAGAGATATTTAAATATTCATGCAGTTTCTGCCTGATATATCTTGATTTTTACTAATCTTTCTTTTTGGTAAGCATATTCTAATACTGCATGTTATTCTGTAAAGAGATATTTTTAAACCCGATTGCATCCAAATTACGTGCAAGAGAGTATGAACCGTATAAATATTACACAAGTTGATATAAATATATTAGGCTCGGTGAAAAGAGCAACAAAGACTCCATGGGAGTAGTGCATTATAACTATTAAAACATTTATAACATTCAATTTATCTATTAAACTTGCATTTGTAAAAGTGTACCTTCCACCCACCAAGCTCACACAACATTATTGTATATCATGGTTTGAATTTTCGGCCACTCGGAGTGTTCTTCCAAGTTTATTTATAAATATCTTGGAAACGTTTTAACGTCCTCAATGTTACTAACGTTTTAGAAACAGCAAACAATAAGTTACTAAACAGATATTGCGTTTATAGGAAACTTGAAAGTCGTATGAGATGTGAGCATCACACGCACATTTTTCCGGGTGTTAATGTCGGTACGTCATTATTGCTTGGCATATTTGTTATCTAAACTGGTTTATAAATGTAGATGTAAATCACTCATTACAGAATAGGCGGATAGTATCTTAAATTTCCCCTCATATAAAGACGGTAAATTAGGAGATACGCGGGTTCTTATTTATCCTCCTGACCTCCTGATATGGGTTCAAACTTCCAAGATCATGTAGATTCTTCCCACCAAATGTATTCTTTCCTTGGCTCCGATTGCTCATCGTGTAATCAATTCCTATGAAAATGGAAATGCAACTGAGATATACAAAAATTGCTTACTTGCCAGCACACTTCACATTCAGCAAGTTCGATTAATGTTATAGTTTATTTATATATTATACAAATAATACTATTGTTAAGGTTAGAGAATATCTTATTCGTATCTATCGATCTACAAACTCATTCCGATTTTCCTGTAAAAGAAATCACGGTATACTGGATTACTTATAACAGAGAATTGCATGCATACACCAAAAAGTGCTACAGTGCTATCCGTTGATCTGCCATTTGTGGATTTGGAAACGTTGCTATTCCTCATAATGAATCCATTGACATTTCTTATTTAAAATAAATCTAACCTTATTTCTTACTTATGTCAATTTCGTTTATTTTTATCATTATGTGGTATATTAGGAACAATCAGTATTGAAATTCCTACTTTAGTCCATCCACAATGAACATTTTATAATTATTGTATAGATTCTATAGCTGAATATTATAATTCCCTATATTGGTTCTCTTTAATACTTGTCGTACGTGTAGGGTTCTGTAATCAGCAATTTTAATATCAGTCAAACATTTTATATTTTTCTTTCTTTTTATTTGTTCGTAAAAAAGGGAATCTACTAGAACATGTCTAAGGAGACATACAGACAAAGATACAGACATATATTAGGGTTATTATTAATGGGAAAACACATATATGGTCAGCAATGGAAAAAACAAAGATAAGCTAAACCGAAAATTAGTCTGCAAGATTCTAGGCCCTCCGCTTTAATGCCAGCCCGAACTCCATCAAGGGAACTAAATCTGTCTTCAATAGCATTGAATTCTGCATCTTTCACATCTCTCTGTACCCTCCTGGAAGTGTTGAAATCGGAGGTTTTGCATTCGTCACTCATAGAACTTGAAGCAATTGCCTCGTCAGATTCTACATCAGATGAGACGGATTTTGTACTGTCACGGAATCTGAAAGATTCCCAAATTTTCAATTGGCAATAAATTGTAGCAAATTATTAATTAAGTTATCAATAGTCTTTCGACTTTATTCCACCATCCATCCTGAATATCTTCTCTATCCAATAAGGATGCAATACAGTATCTAACGGTTCATGATTATGGTGATGGTAGTCTCTTTTGGACGGATACAGGAATATTTAAATTCCTGACACCAAATATTTAAATTACGTGCAATTTTAAAACCGTTGCTACATATTCGTATAGATGTTCCTTAGTGACTGAATGTTGAACCCACACCATCATTGTAGTGTTATAATTGAAACATGAACAGACCGGGTACATTTATATACCATTGTTACATACTCTAGCCTATTGTGTTTATTGACTGAATACTTAACCCGCACCCTCATGGTCGTGTGTTATAATTCAACAATTAACAGACCGGGTAAATTGTATAAGACAAAGCAAGGGATTTAGCTCCCATTGCCTCAGCATTAACAATTGGACCTGACAAATCAAGCAGGCATCCAATGTTTCAATGGAATTAAACGATTATCTTTCAAGCAGTAATGAAGACAGTGTACATGACCTGAAAGATAATTAACTGACTTGATTGAAGATTGTGCACTAGCGTTTTCATAATAAGGATAGTTCTGAAGATTGGAAGCGAAATGAAATGCTTTCTTCTTTTCGTGGCGTATAGATATCCACTGTTCTAGACAAGTGCATTGTTGACGGTGGTACTTGAAAACAAAACCTTACCTTTGTGAATACATATATTTCACAAGATGTTTGCTCGTGCCGTTTGGTTTTCTTACAAAGTGTAAATGATATCGACGAACTTTCATATTTTATTTCACACCCTTCTCTGTAGTGGGATTTAAAATCTAAGATCTGTAAAACCAATCGAAATATAAAATATATGAGCAGCAGAGAGGGTGAGCCGGACATGTTTCAAGCAAAAAATCACTTTTAACCGTCAAAACAGCAAATAGAGCCTTCCTACGATTTTTCATGTTTTAACCAAAAAAAAATAATGTCTCCATTTGCCAAACAGAGACTTAGTGATTTTTGTCTGAAAACACGATCTTGCAGGGATCTTCGAAATGAGTAAAAACTCACCCCGTTGATTTCAACCGAATATTTTATCAAGTCCGATACGATATCGCGTCCTCGGGTCTGCTAAATTTATCGTTACAAATCCGTGTGGTATTGACTGAGCGTGACTAAAGAAATTTCTAAATTGATTATGATTCATATCACCGCTGCACCAGGTCTGATGAATATTTCTAAGAGTATGAGTATCAACTCCGTTAAACACACACAGCAGATTGCAATTATCGCGAATCACTTTTGGTATTTGTGTGTATCGTTGAGTGACATATATCACATCAGTGCTTTTATGCCTGCCTCTGGAAAATATCCTAGCAGGATTCTTTTAATTGTCTAACATGATATCGTCGTATACAACTAAATTGTTAATACTTCCATCAATAGCATCAATGATCGGTGCTTCCTCTATATCAGTAATAAATTCAATAATATCATCATCGATTTGAAATTCTTTTGCTTTCTCGTTAAAATCCTTTAGCACTTCATAGCATCGCTGATCGTCTACACTTGGGGCTATTAAATACAATTTGTTCCATTTCATCCATCTCGTTATCAAATTAAGTAGCAGTTGTGTCTTGCCGCTTCCAGATGGTCCGATTATAATCATTCCAATTGAATTCGGCAACATTTCATGATGTTTAATAGGTTCCCGTCGTCGGGTAGCTGAATAATCAATTATATTCATGCTGTTATATATAAATTATGAATCTATATTGTGTGAAGTGTAAGGCGCGTACTGGCACAGATGACTTGACGACGATTACAACTAAAAATAACCGATCAGCGCTTTCTGGTAAATGCGTACAATGTAGTACAAAGAAATTTAGATTTATTTCCAAGGATTTAAAAAAAAAAACGAGGGGGTGATATCGCAGCCAAGCTAACTAAACTCCCTGGAACCCCATGGGCAAAGTACCTCGGAGAAAAACACCTTACAGGGTATAGTTATTGTGGACCGGGAGCAAGACTTGATATCAGACTCAATAATCATAACCAACCCAAACCCGGTGAAGAACCAATAAACGCCATTTATAAGGCGTGTCACGTTCATGATGTTGCTTATAAAAGCAGCAATTTGCAACACAGGCATCTAGCAGATGTGAAATTAATTCATGCGTTAAATGCTATTCCTGATAAATCCTTCAAAGAAAAATTGGCTTCCTTTTTGATAAAATCGGCTATGAAAAGTAAATTGATGTTAGGTGCTGGTAATTAATAACAATATGGAATCTATTTATTATTCTCCGAAAGGATACTGGAGAGGCAAGGCAGCAATCAATAAACTAGCTAGTGCTGCAAAAGTGAAAAAAAACCACTGCGGCTCATTGGTTATCCAAACAGGCACTATGGCAGATTTATCTACCACCGCCTAAACAAATTAATTACTCGCATTTTGATGTGACTGTCCCTAATGAAGTTCATCAAGCTGATATATTATTTCTGCCACATGATGGTGGTTACAAATACGCGTTAACTGTAGTTGTTGTTGCAAGTCGATACAAAGAAGCAGAACCGCTAAAAACAAAATCATCACCTGAAGTGGCTTCTGCATTTGAAAGGATTTATCGAAGGGGTCCTCTGCACTGGCCAAATCTGTTACAAGGTGATCCTGGCAAGGAATTTCAGGGTGCAGTGTTATCAGTAATGAAACATCATAATGTCATCATTAGACGGGGGCATACTGCGCTACATCGTGATCAGGCAATTGTAGAACGATTTAATAAAACCCTTGCTGAGCGGTTATTTGGATATCAATACGCAAAAGAATTCATCCAAGAAAAAAGATCCCGTGAATGGGTTAAAAGATTACCAGTTGTGACTACCGCACTGAATAATGAGATTACTAGAACAATCAACATGAAACCTATCAACGCGATTAAAAAGAAGTCTATACCCGTACAACCACAAAAAGATTTCAAAGAACCAATTCTTGGTAGTAATATCACTGTTAGGTATTTATACGAACCAGGAGAGCTTGAAGGTGGCAGAAAAAGGGCTACTGATCCTATTTGGAGCGTTACTGCACACATGATATCTAGTATAACACGATCTAGCGTTTCTAGACCAGCAATCTATAGACTGGATTCAACTGCCCCTCAACGAGGATTTACTCGACAACAATTACAAGTGATACCCGAGGATACTCAATTACCACCGCGGGGTCTTAATTAGGATTTTCAATGACAACTCTTCGAAGCTGATTTATTCTTCGTACTCTGGATACTGCAAGATAGACTAAATTTGACCAATCGATGCGATTATCTACTATCCAAACAATTGTATCCGATATTGTCAATCCCTGTGAAGAATGTATCGTCGCTGCGTATCCTAGCGTCCATGGGGATTTATTAGCACGCAATGCATCTTCGACGACATTGATATCAACCAGCACAATATCATTTAATACGAGAATTTGTTTTCTTGACTCTGTCCCTGACTTTGTCAGGCCTGGAATATCAACTTCAATGTTCTGTTTTCGTGTATCACAGGGTCTATAACATAACGGTACCGGAAGTGTTGCAAATTTATTTTTGATGCGTTTCAAATAACTTCATCTGAAGTGTGTCTCTGACTATTTTTCTACTTGCAATTATCAAATCATTTGGTCTCCATGTTTCCCAAAACTCATTCATTGGAGTTTCTGAAATTATTTCACGGGCTATTTCACATTGGATTCTATCCGGTTGTAATCTGATTAGTTTCTTAAATTCTTTTAATTCATTATCAAGTGATCTATAATCAGTGTGAATTTCTTCATAATAGTCTACAAAACCCTTTAGCCATGCATGTGGGATGCACCGACAAATGGTGGGGGTTGGCCGTGATCACCGCACATGACGACTTTTGTAGTTTTCAATAACAACCACTCGAGAAATATTTGTAATACATCTAATGACACTGTGCATATTTCATCCCAAATGATGATTTCAGGAATAAATTTTTCGCCCATACGCTCAGGAGTCCACTTATCTCCTTTCCATCGAAAAAAACTGTGATAAGTGCAGGCATTTACCCCTCGCTGTATCATCTCTCTTGCAAGTCTGTGAGTTGGTGTTAGCACAATCATGTTTGGATTGGAAACGCGGAATAATTCAATTGCCCGGGTTATTTTTCCTGACCCGCCACAGCCGTTTAAATAAACTGTTTTGTATCGACATATTGGATCAGAACACGGTGGTGCATTAGAAAATTCTGATTGAATCTCAAAGAGATTCCGATAATTATTTTCAATCGTAACATCTGCTGATTGAATATAATCATGAAGCATTTCTCGCTTAATTCTCCATGATCCCCAATTCTCGTTGCTAGTAGCCTTGCTACTGCTTATAAAATCAGCCATATCGCGTTTTATGTAAAATGAATCAGTGGCGACTCTAACTGCGGTGTCAGGAAATTTATTTATCATTGAAAACAGATTAATAGAAGCATAACCGAGCATAGAAGCTCTTAAATGTGTATACTGCGGATTGTATCCATCGTTGTAAGTAACAATTGTACCCAATTTGGTTCCATCGGACAGAAATGCGTCTTTACGATTGACATATATCCCCTTATTCGTTAGATCCGCGATTACAAAATCGTATTCAGCTTTGTCTATAATCAATCGTGAAGAATATCTTGTATTGTCATATTTGCCACCCTGGGTGAATTTACCGATTATTCTTCGTCCAAGATCTTTTGCTTCGTTGTTTCTGATTTCAAATAACTGTTTAGACCAATCCATGATTTGTTGTTCATTAAAATCAGGAAACAGTTTCCGCTGTTCGCTAATTATTTTTTCTATATCAGGTTGTGGTAACCAGACTGATTTCTGTGCTCGATAGGATATAATTGCTTCACTGACAATTAATGATTTTAACATCTTACAATCAATCATATACCGTAATAACACTATTGGCATCCAGTGTTTTTCAAACATGTGTTTACCAATAAAAAGATAACTACACGGATGAAGTCCTGTAGCCAATTCAAATGATACTACACGAGCGAATCCGGTTAAATCAAAATCAGGCAGTGGTCCATTAATAGCAACACGGGCCATTTCGTGTGTGGGGTGTCCAAATCGTTTGAAATATTTAGCACATTCTCCATACCCGAGAAAACTCCCTTTATAACACGCAATCATATCAATGGAAATAACGGTTTCAGGGTCATATTTTGTATTCCATAACCCTCCATGACTGTATTCAAGACAGGACAATCTGACATCTGATAGAAACTCACTTCGGGTTGGTTTCCACGCGTTTTTCTTCCATGCAAAATGTGCTGCAACCGAGGGAAGTGTAAAACAGTTTGTTAATAATTGTTCGTTGTCTTCCTCAAAACTCTGGGGAGAAAACTCACTAACTAGTTTTTTCATTTGATTATGTAGCTCTTCAGTACGGTACAATTCTCCGTTGGGTCTTACAAACTGATCGAATCCACATTCATCGTCTGCAGCACTATGAAATAGCCACATCGACACAGGATCGTTTTTACTCAAATTGTAAATAGCATCAAATAATTTCTGCTCGGAACAAAACTCTTCGGTTTGGGATAGATACTTTACGGTTCTATCCAGTGGGAATATTGTTACTGCGGATGACCACGCGTGTTCGTTATGATCAATAATTTGTATTGGAGTTCCTTTTTCTGATTGATATTTTGGTTCTTTTAATACTTCACCGGTTATTGTCGTTACTGATATTGGAAATCTCAATGATGTTTCTAATTTGATTATATCCTGAATTGTTTCCCCATGCTGTTTCACTGTTAATTCCCATTCGGTTATTTTTTTTCGTCTTAGATCAGTTAATTTATTTCCCCGGGACGCATTTGTGAAGTGTTCCATTATTCGTGTTGCTACACAATTAAGTGGAAATGACGAATATTTCATGGGTGCTAGTTTTACAATATCAGGTTTTTCATTTAACGGATATATCCCGTAAACAACTGCTCTTACAGGATAAGATCTTTCGTAGTATGGTTTGTCAATTCCAGTCAAAATTCCTGGTTTGGAATCTTGATTCACAATGACAGTTTTCTTGTCCTTGAGAATGGGTTCGTATTTATCCCTAATGATCCAATTTCCAGTGTCGTCACGGATAAGGAATTTGATTCTAAAAAAATGCCTTTTCCGCGAAAGATGTGAAATTATCACTGCTGCTTTTTCATCATTCATGGTAGCGTCAACACGGCCATCAATTCGAAATGTTGACCAACAATGAGATGCCCCATCACGCTTGAATTCATTAAAACAGTCTCTGATTTTACTAATCATGGTTCTATCAGAAATTTTATTCTTTGGTGTATCAGAAACTCTATCAAGATTGAATTGAGCATTTTTCCAGGGCTTAATTTTCGATAATCTCTCAAACTCTTTCATACTATAATTAAAACAAGCATTTAAATGAAAGATTTATGTATAATGAATCATTGCAAATGGCTCATGATTGGATCAGTGACTCCTTGTAACAAATCATGCAGAAATGAGTTCTGTGGGTATCATATGCAGAGTTTTCAACGTGGAAGCCTTGGTCCGTTACCCTGTATTCGTTGTGGGGTTGGGGTCAGGGTAAAATCTCAATTGTATCGAAATTGTGGTGGAAAGCGATACAGGGAGTTGAAGCGTTATTATGATAAAAGAATCAAAAATGGATTTTCAATCAAAAATTCTGACACTGACTGTGTCCGTTTAAATAAACTGTTTTGTATCGACATATTGGATCAGAACACGGTGGTGCATTAGAAAATTCTGATTGAATCTCAAAGAGATTCCGATAATTATTTTCAATCGTAACATCTGCTGATTGAATATAATCATGAAGCATTTCTCGCTTAATTCTCCATGATCCCCAATTCTCGTTGCTAGTAGCCTTGCTACTGCTTATAAAATCAGCCATATCGCGTTTTATGTAAAATGAATCAGTGGCGACTCTAACTGCGGTGTCAGGAAATTTATTTATCATTGAAAACAGATTAATAGAAGCATAACCGAGCATAGAAGCTCTTAAATGTGTATACTGCGGATTGTATCCATCGTTGTAAGTAACAATTGTACCCAATTTGGTTCCATCGGACAGAAATGCGTCTTTACGATTGACATATATCCCCTTATTCGTTAGATCCGCGATTACAAAATCGTATTCAGCTTTGTCTATAATCAATCGTGAAGAATATCTTGTATTGTCATATTTGCCACCCTGGGTGAATTTACCTATTATTCTTCGTCCAAGATCTTTTGCTTCGTTGTTTCTGATTTCAAATAACTGTTTAGACCAATCCATGATTTGTTGTTCATTAAAATCAGGAAACAGTTTCCGCTGTTCGCTAATTATTTTTTCTATATCAGGTTGTGGTAACCAGACTGATTTCTGTGCTCGATAGGATATAATTGCTTCACTGACAATTAATGATTTTAACATCTTACAATCAATCATATACCGTAATAACACTATTGGCATCCAGTGTTTTTCAAACATGTGTTTACCAATAAAAAGATAACTACACGGATGAAGTCCTGTAGCCAATTCAAATGATACTACACGAGCGAATCCGGTTAAATCAAAATCAGGCAGTGGTCCATTAATAGCAACACGGGCCATTTCGTGTGTGGGGTGTCCAAATCGTTTGAAATATTTAGCACATTCTCCATACCCGAGAAAACTCCCTTTATAACACGCAATCATATCAATGGAAATAACGGTTTCAGGGTCATATTTTGTATTCCATAACCCTCCATGACTGTATTCAAGACAGGACAATCTGACATCTGATAGAAACTCACTTCGGGTTGGTTTCCACGCGTTTTTCTTCCATGCAAAATGTGCTGCAACCGAGGGAAGTGTAAAACAGTTTGTTAATAATTGTTCGTTGTCTTCCTCAAAACTCTGGGGAGAAAACTCACTAACTAGTTTTTTCATTTGATTATGTAGCTCTTCAGTACGGTACAATTCTCCGTTGGGTCTTACAAACTGATCGAATCCACATTCATCGTCTGCAGCACTATGAAATAGCCACATCGACACAGGATCGTTTTTACTCAAATTGTAAATAGCATCAAATAATTTCTGCTCGGAACAAAACTCTTCGGTTTGGGATAGATACTTTACGGTTCTATCCAGTGGGAATATTGTTACTGCGGATGACCACGCGTGTTCGTTATGATCAATAATTTGTATTGGAGTTCCTTTTTTTGATTGATATTTTGGTTCTTTTAATACTTCACCGGTTATTGTCGTTACTGATATTGGAAATCTCAATGATGTTTCTAATTTGATTATATCCTGAATTGTTTCCCCATGCTGTTTCACTGTTAATTCCCATTCGGTTATTTTTTTTCGTCTTAGATCAGTTAATTTATTTCCCCGGGACGCATTTGTGAAGTGTTCCATTATTCGTGTTGCTACACAATTAAGTGGAAATGACGAATATTTCATGGGTGCTAGTTTTACAATATCAGGTTTTTCATTTAACGGATATATCCCGTAAACAACTGCTCTTACAGGATAAGATCTTTCGTAGTATGGTTTGTCAATTCCAGTCAAAATTCCTGGTTTGGAATCTTGATTCACAATGACAGTTTTCTTGTCCTTGAGAATGGGTTCGTATTTATCCCTAATGATCCAATTTCCAGTGTCGTCACGGATAAGGAATTTGATTCTAAAAAAATGCCTTTTCCGCGAAAGATGTGAAATTATCACTGCTGCTTTTTCATCATTCATGGTAGCGTCAACACGGCCATCAATTCGAAATGTTGACCAACAATGAGATGCCCCATCACGCTTGAATTCATTAAAACAGTCTCTGATTTTACTAATCATGGTTCTATCAGAAATTTTATTCTTTGGTGTATCAGAAACTCTATCAAGATTGAATTGAGCATTTTTCCAGGGCTTAATTTTCGATAATCTCTCAAACTCTTTCATACTATAATTAAAACAAGCATTTAAATGAAAGATTTATGTATAATGAATCATTGCAAATGGCTCATGATTGGATCAGTGACTCCTTGTAACAAATCATGCAGAAATGAGTTCTGTGAGTATCATATGCAGAGTTTTCAACGTGGAAGCCTTGGTCCGTTACCCTGTATTCGTTGTGGGGTTGGGGTCAGGGTAAAATCTCAATTGTATCTAAATTGTGGTGGAAAGCGATACAGGGAGTTGAAGCGTTATTATGATAAAAGAATCAAAAATGGATTTTCAATCAAAAATTCTGACACTGACTGTGTCCTTGACACTGACAAAGTCAGCGACAAAATCATAAGAACCCCCCAAGACTACATTGAAAGATTTATTATTAAACCAAACAATGAATTAGACAAACAATAATATAGTATATAAATGAACCAAGAATTCAGACCACACCCTGCGATTACAAATTATGAAGCATCCAGTGATGGTATCGTAAGAAACCGTAGACTGAATAAACCAGTTGGTGTTGTGAGTAATCAAGGGTATTTGAGGTTTACTGTAATGGGGGGGGGGAAGAAAAGAAAACTTATCACAATCATCGTTTCGTATTTGAATGCTTTTATGGATTGATCGAGGGTGATTTTGTTATTGATCACAAGGATTCTAATCCGAAGAACAATTCTTTATCAAATCTGCAAGCTGTTACCCAGAGTGAGAATTTGAAACGGGGAAGACTGGAAAATGCAAAACGGTTGGGAAGAGACCCGTAAAATCTTTTAATACGGCAACTAAAGAAGAAAAAATATTTCAATAGATAGCTAGCGCCGGTAGGCACTTCGATATTTGTTCACCTTCTGTACGAAAAGTTGCAGAGGGGATAACCAAGACGGCGATTTCAAAAAAGACCGGACAAAAAATTCAATTTAGTTATGTCTAATGCGTCATATTTTTCATTTAGAAATATGTCATTGTTATAGAATATGAATTCTGAAAATATGAATAGCATTATTGATGAAATTTCAAAATTGAAAAGTCAGGATATCAAACTATCAGATGGGTTAAATCCTGATCAAATCATGTCAGATTTTCAGGATGTAGAATACGGAGTTAACAACAATAAATATATGCTGCCAAAGAAATATGCGCTTATCAAAAAAATTCAGAATTCTATTCGGGACTGTCTTGCATTTTCCAGTGAAGTAAGTGTGTTCGTCCCGTTATATACTATCGTAGAGGGAATACGAAAAGAATTGGGTAACGAATATGAATTGAAAAAGGAAGTCAATTCTAAAATTAGAAACCTACGGGCTTTAATTCAAGAAAATGAACAATTTTGACCGTGACCAACCCTCAAGGAGATTTTGTCATTTTTTGATTGAAATCGACCCTCAAAGAGATTTTCATTTTTTAGCACTTTTTGTTTGAAAATGACAAAATCAGTGAATAAAAAATCGATGGACCTTTATGGATGATCAAAATAGAATGAGGAAAGTGTCAGTATTATTTATTTTTATAGCAATTATGACACTTTCCTCATACCTGATAGAGCTGTTAAAACATCAAAATAACACTTCCACGGTGGTATTAAAAATCATCTGACATGTCAAAAATGGGGAAAGTGTGAGTATTATATATTTTTATAGCAATTTCCACACTTTCCCCATCGATGATAGAAGCTGTTATAGGATGAAATAACACTTCCACGGTGGTGTTAAAATCAGTGAATAAAAAATATTTCATACTGAATAAAAAACATTTCATACTGAATAAAATTATCAAAATGAATCCTAACAGCTTTTCTCTACGGAAAATCACATGCAAAATCGACTACTTTACCCTAAGAGGTTTTTTACCAAAAATCGATGAAAAATGACCAAAAATCGATGAAAACAGACAAAAATTGATGAAAAATGGCTAAAAATCATTGAAAATCAATCCTAACAGCTTTTCTCTACGGAAAATCTCATGCAGAATCGACTACTTGACCGTAAAATCTCAAAGAGATTTTCAACTGAAAACCATCAAAATGACACAAAATGGCACAAAAAACCACCAAAACTGTCAAAAAATCAGTGAAAAACAGGCAAGATCAGTGAATAAAAAATATTTCATACTGAATAAAAAATATTTCATACTGAATAAAAAATATTTCATACTGAATAAAAAATCGATGGACCGTTAATGAATGATCAAAGTAGAATGTGGAAAGTGTGAGTATTATATATTTTTATAGCAATTTCCACACTTTCCACAAACATGATAACACCCTTAAAACATCAAAATAACACTTCCACGGTGGTGTTAAAAATCATCCTACATGTCATTGATGAAAAAAAAGTGGAGAAAGTGCCAGTATTATTTATTTTTATAACAATTTTGGCACTTTCTCCATCGATGATAGAAGCTGTTTCACGATGAAATAACGCTTCCATGATCGTGTTAAAAATCATCCGACATGTCATTGATGAAAAAAAATGTGGAAAGTGTGGTATTAATTATTTTTTATACAATTTCCACACTTTCCACAAACATGATAGAGCCGTTAACATGTCAAAATAACACTTCCATGACCGTATCAAAAATCATCCGACATGTCAAAAAGTGGGGAAAGTGTGGTATTAATTATTTTTTTATAGCAATTTCCACACTTTCCCCATCAATGATAACGCCGCTAAAACATCAAAATAACACTTTCACGGTGGTGTTAGGTCGGATTGAAAAATTGTTTTGCAATTGAAAAATTGTTTTGCAATTGAAAAATTGTTTTACAATTGAAATCTACGATTTTTAATAATGGTCAATGAAGCATTAACGACCCGATTGGCTCGTGAACGACTAGATGCAATTAAGAGATTTATACCAATTCGCGACTCTGTAAGGAATAAACTGCAAGCTAGACAGAGTCTTCAGACTGACTTTGCTGAGGGGTCTGAAGAATTGTTTAAACCAATAACCACAGCAACGAAGGAGGTAGTGTCAACAATCTCTGAACAAGGAAAAACCTTTCTCCCTGTTTTAGAAAAAAATAGCAAAAGAGACTAAACAAACAAAAAAATCACTAAAAACACTTCCTCAGGATATATCAAGTAGACTACCTAAATCAAGGAAATTATCGGATCTATTTACCGATAAAGCTAAACAACTAATTCTCAATGAGAAGGAGGGCAATTTAAGTGAATTTTCTGCTAACAGCTATGATTCACAAGAGCAGTTTTTTACGGACAATTATACGGATTATAGAATGTCACATAATGAATGGGCTGATATAGTGTATGAAATAAATACCGGAAGTATAGATAGAAGGAAGACGAAATATCGAGAATTCAAGAGAAATTTTGATTATCATTTACAACGCCAAACAAAACAAGAAGAACTTGATGATTATGATGATAAACTGGATGAGGCAACTGGTTATAGCGGGAAGGGATTAGGGACCCCAAGTAGGGTATGTCCTGATAGTGTTATCAATGATATATCACGATTAGATGTCCTCATCGGAGGGTTCCGAGCTGGAAATAACTCACCGGAAATAATTAATGAAGCAGCTGATATCTGTAGACGGTTATTTCAAGGTGGTATCATGGATATCAAAGCATACCGAGGTTTCATTAGCGATTTAGTGAAAAATGGGTATCATAGTGACTGAAATCACTAGTGATTAATTGACAAATTGTTTTACAATTGAAAAATTGCTAGCAATTTCAAATAATGATCATACACTACAATCATGATAAACCAGCCAGTGTCTATGTGGTTAATTCACGATTGCCTGTTTATAGAGCATATTACGGAGATGGTTTCCGTGATACCATTGCAGGGTTATTTACAAGAATGGCCCCAAATGTGATGCCGTTAGCTAAACAACTAGGAATGAAAGCCATTGATCTTATTCGTGATAAGGGTATTAGTACTGTTGGAGATCTTGCCGGGAAAGCGTTTTCAGCCGCGAAGAATAAATTAACATCATTAGTTAGACGAAAAAAGAAACCGGTACCATTGCCATCTACAGCAGAAATGCCTGCGAGTGTTAGTAAAATTATAAATAACGCAGTAGATGAAAAATTAGCATCGCTGGTGACTCCGAGTGACCAAGATAACATGATAGCAAACATGATAGCGGGAAGTGGCTTTAAAAAAAACACGACGATGAAAAATCTTTTACGATGAAAATCGTTTACGATTTCACGATTTAGACTCTAATAAATAGAATAAAATGTTCAAAAGGTCACATGATCCAGCATTTGATATGGATGCCCCAGTGCTCAAGAATGATTCTGTACGCGATTTTCAATTTTATTCTTATCACGCAACACAACCAGATCTCCGATCGCGAATTGAACTTCAAGTTCATGATACCAGTAAATATTTTCTACCGTGTGAGGCATTTATCGAAATCAAAGGAGAACTTGTAACAACTGTTGCAGCTGATACCCCATATGACAATAACCCATCTATCAAAGTTGGGTTTGTTAATAACGTTATTATGGCGTTATTTGAAAGTGCAAGATATCTCATTGATGGAAAAGAAATTGAATCAATAGACCGTGAAGTTGATGTTGCCACAACAATCATAGGGTTAGCAAGATATTCTGATGATTATACAAGATCAGCTGGTCCATCTAAGCAGCAGAGAGGGTGAACCCTACAACGTTTTTAGACAAAATTTGATTGAAATCCTAAAACGAGCCGTCCTATAATCTCATTTTAACCAAAAAAAGGGCGAATCCTACAACGTTTTCAGACAAAAAAAATTGATTGAATCCTTAAAACGATCCGTAGGATTTCGTTGAAATCTACGAAATCTCATTTTAACTAAAAAAATGAAAACGAAGATTTTTACGATTTTTTAATCAATTTTGGTCGCAACTTGTTGTCATCCACCCTCTCTGCTGCTATGGGTTAATAATTATTTTACGATTTTAACCGAATATTTGATCCAGTCCGATACGATATCGTGTCCGAGGATCATGTAGATTTATTGTTGCGAATCCGTGCGGAGTCGACTGAGCATGACTAAAGAAGTTTTTAAATTGATTGAAGTCCATATCAGAACACCATGTCTGCCAAATATTTCGTAGCGTATGTGTATCAACGCCGTTGAATACAGAAAGAATATTGCAATTATCTCTGATGACTTTTGGAACCTGAGTGTAGCGTTGAGTGACATATATCACGTCAGTGTTTTTGTGACGCCCCCGGGAAAAGATCCTAGCAGGATTTTTTTGTTTATCCAACATTATATCGTCGTATACGACTAAATTGTTAATATCTCCATCAATATCATCAATACTCGGTGCTTCATCGATATCGGTTATAAAATCAATGGCGTTCTCACCGCTAATTTCTGATGCATTCTCGTTAAAATCTTTTAGCACTTCATAACATCGTTGATCATCTACGCTAGGAGCAATTAAATACAACTTATCCCACTTCATCCATCTCATTATTAAATTGAGCAACAATTGCGTTTTACCGGATCCAGATGGCCCGATTATAATCATCCGGATAGAGTTTGGTAGCGCTGCATGATGCTTAACCGGTTCTCTTGTTTTAGTCGCTGAAAAATCAATTATATCCATATCTCTATACATAAATTATGGATCTATATTGTGTGAAGTGCAAAACGCGTACTGGCACAGAAGATGTGACGACGGTTACAACTAAAAATAACCGATCAGCGCTTTCTGGTAAATGCATGCAATGTGGTACAAAGAAATTTAGATTTGTGTCTATGAAATCTGATTTAAAAAAAAACGAGGAGGTGATATCGCAGCCAAATTGGCAAAGCTCCCTGGAACCCCATGGGCAAAGTACCCCGGAGAAAAGCACCTTCCCGGATATAGCTACTGTGGACCGGGAACCAGACTTGATATCAGACTCAATAATCAAAATCAACCCAACCCCGGTGAAGAACCAATAAACGCCATTGATAAGGCCTGTCACCTTCATGATGTTGCTTATAAAAGCAGCAATCTGCAACACAGGCATCTAGCAGATGTGAAATTAATTCATGCGTTAAATGCTATTCCTGATAAATCCTTCAAAGAAAAATTGGCTTCATTTTTAATAAAATCGGCTATGAAAAGCAAATTGATGTTAGGTGCCGGTAATTAATAATATGGAATCAATTTATTATTCCCCAAGAGGATACTGGAGGGGTAAATCAGCAGTCCATAAACTCGCTAGCGCTGCAAAAGTGAAAAAAACCACTGCGGCTAATTGGTTATCCAAACAGGCACTATGGCAAATTTATCTACCACCGCCTAAACAGATTAATTTCTCGCATTTTGATGTGACCGCTCCTAATGAAGTTCATCAGGCTGATATATTATTTCTGCCACATGATCGTGGTTACAAATACGCATTAACCGTAGTTGATATTGCAAGTCGATACAAAGAAGCAGAACCGTTAAAAACAAAATCAGCCACTGAAGTCGCTTCTGCATTTGAAAGGATTTATCGACGAGGTCCTCTGCACTGGCCAAATCTATTGCAGGTTGATCCTGGCAAGGAATTTCAGGGTGCATTGTTATCTACAATGAAACATCATAATGTCACCATACGACGAGGGCATACTGCGCTACATCGCGATCAGGCCATTGTAGAACGATTTAATCGGACGATTGCTGAGCGGTTATTTGGATATCAATACGCAAAAGAATTCATTCAAGAAAAGCGATCCCGTGAATGGGTTAAAAGATTACCATCTGTGATTACTGCACTGAATAACGAGATTACTAGAACAATCAACATGAAACCTATCAACGCGATTAAAAAGAAGTCAATACCCGTACAACCACAAAAAGATTTCAAAGAACCAATTCTTGGTAGTAATGTCATTGTGAGGTACTTATACGAACCAGGAGAGCTTGAAGGGGGTAGAAAAAGGGCTACCGATCCTATTTGGAGCGTCACTACGCATAAGATATCTACTATAACACGATCAACTGGTAGACCTCCAGTCTATAAACTGGATTCAACTGCCCCTCAGCGGGGTTTTACTCGACAACAACTACAGGTAATTCCCGAGGATACTCAATTGCCACCGCATGGTCTTAACTAGCACCGTTGCGTCTATTGCACTCAAGACAAGTCAACATCACATTATTTCTGACATGACCGAGACTGTTATTTTTTCTGTCTACGGTGAATTGGCGAGGATCCTTATCCGAATACTGCCAACGCATTATACAATTGCAATTCGCGCAGTGATTATTCTGTTGTTGTTTCAGCGTAATTATTAATTTAGCATCAATATCAAATTCTCGTTGTTTTTTTTTGTCCTGTTGTTTGTAACCGGAGAGTTTTTTATTAATGATGCTAACATCAATATCATTTATTGTGGTGTCATTATCATCGAAAACAACTCTTCGAAGTTGATTTATTTTTCGTACTCTGGATACTGCGAGATAGACTAAATTCGACCATTCGATGTGATTATCCACCATCCAAACAATTGTATCCGATATAGTCAATCCCTGTGAAGAGTGTATTGTTGCTGCGTATCCTAGAGTCCACGGGGATTTATTAGCACGCAATGCATCTTCAACGACATTGATATCAACCAGCACAATATCATTTAACACGAGAATCTGCTTTTCACTCTGTCCTGGAATATCAACTTCAATATTCTGTTTTCGTGTATCCGATGGCCTATAACACAACGGCACTGGAAGAGTTGCAAATTTTTGTTTATGCAATTCAAATAACTTCATCTGAAGTGTATCCCTGACTATTTTTCTACTTGCAATTATCAAATCATTTGGTTTCCATGTTTCCCAGAAATCGTTTATTTGAGTTTCTGAAATCACTTCACGCGCTATTTCGCACTGGATTCTATCCGGTTGTAATCTAATTAGCGCTTTGAACTCGCGTAATCGTTCATCAAGTGATCTATAATCAGTGGTGATTTCTTCATAGTAGTCTACAAAACCCCTTAGCCATTCATGTGGAGATGCACCGACAAATGGTGGTGGTTGGCCGTGATCACCGCACATGACGACTTTTGTGTTTTTGTTTAACAACCACTCGAGAAATATTTGTAATACATCTAATGACACTGTGCATATTTCATCCCAAATTATGATTTCAGGAATGAATTTATCACCCATACGCTCAGGAGTCCATTTGTCACCCTTCCATCGAAAGAAACTATGGTAAGTACAGGCATTTACCCCTCGCTGTATCATCTCTCTGGCGAGTCTGTGAGTCGGTGTTAGCACAATCATGTTAGTAGAAATACAAGTATTTCCACCACGACGAAATAATTCAATTGCACGAGTTGTCTTTCCTGACCCACCACAACCGTTTAAATAAACTGTTTTATATCTACAGATTGGATCAGATACCGGTGGTGCATTAGAAAATTCTGATTGATTTTCAATACGGTTACAACAAAGATATTTATCATCCATGGCAACGTCTGCGGATTCACAATACTCATGTAGCATCTCCTTTTTAAATCGCCAACGCCCCCAATTTTCTTCGGGATCTGTGAATTTAGCTACAGCTGATTTGTATTTATTGTGTATATACATCGAATCAGTGGCCACTCTAACCGCGGTATTAGGAAATCTATTTATCATAGAAAATAGATTAATAGAAGCATAGGCTAGCATTGAACTTCTCAAATGTGTGTACTGGGAATTATATCCATCACAGTAGGTAACAACCGTACCCATTTTCTCACCATTGGATAGAAAAGCATCCTTACGGGATACAAGTTTTCCCTGTTTCATTAAATCCGCTACAATAAAATCGTATTCAGCGACATCTATGATCAACCGCGAAGAATATTTTGCGTTGTCGTACCGTCCACCTTGAGTGAATTTACCGATTATTCTTCGTCCAAAATCTTTTGCTTGTTCTTTTTTAATTTCAAATAACTTCTTAGACCAATTTATGATTTGTTCTTCATTGAAATCAGGGAATTGTTTTCGCTGTTCGCTGATTATACGATCTAGATCGGGTTGTGGTAGCCAAACTTCTTTCTGAGCTCGATAGCATATAATCGCTTCACCGATGATCAACGATATTAGCATACCACAATCAATCATATATCTCAATAGCACTATTGGCATCCAGGCCTTTTCAGATAGGTGTCTACCGAGCCAAACATAACTACACGGATGTAATCCTGACGCTAATTCAAATGATATCACACGAGCGAATCCGGTTAAATCAAAATCAGGCAATGGTCCATTAATCGCAACACGAGTCATTTCATGCGTGGGGTGTCCAAATCGTTTGAAGTACTCAGCGCATTCCCCATATCCGAGAAAACTTCCGGGGTAACACGCGGCTATATCAATTGAAATCATACCATCAAGTGAGTATTTCGTATTCCACAGTCCTCCATGACCAAATTTGACGCAACTCAATTTAACATCCTCGAGAAAATCACTTCGTGTTGGACGCCATGAGTTTTTTTCTCTTGCGAAGTGAGCTACCACTGATGGAATAGTAAAACTATCCGTGAGTAGTTTTTCATGGGAATTCTCCGGTGAAAAATCACTAGCGATTTTTCTCATTCTATTATCTAATTCTTCAACGCGATATAATTCACCATTTGGTTTTACAAATTGATCGAATCCTATTTCGGGATCTTCATCACTTCTAAGTAACCACACTGACACAGGATCATCCTTACACAACGCATTAATAGCATCAAATAATCTCTCTTCATAGAAAACATCCCCGACTAATTCCCCGGAAAATTCCGGTGGGATATATTTCACGGTTCGTTCTCGTGGAAATACTGTTACCGCAGGTGTCCACGCGTGTTTGTTATGATCAATAATCTGTATTGGTGCTCCATTTTTGTTATATTTCGGTTCGTATAAAACCTCTCCGGTTATCGTCATAACTGTTATTGGAAATCTTAATGATGTTTCTAATTTAGCTATATCAGAAATCTTTGCACCATGCTGTTTCACTGTCAGTTCCCATTCGGTTATTTTCCTACGTCGCAGATCAGTTAGTTTATTTCCTCGGGATGCATTTGTGAAGTGCTCCATTACCCGTGTTGCTACACAATTAAGCCCTGACGAATATTTCATAGGAGCTAGTTTTGCGATATCGGGTTTATCATTTAACGGATATATCCCATAAACCATTGCTGTTACGGGATAAGATCTTTCGTAGTATGGTTTGTCAATGCCGGTTAGAATTCCTGGTTTGGAATCTCTACTCACAATGACAGCTTTTTTATTCTTGAGGATTGGTTCAAATTTATCCCTAATAATCCATTTGCCATCGACTTCAATAATGAATTTGATTCGGAAAAAATACCGTTTTTCCCCAACATGTGAAATTATCACTGCTGCTTTTTCATCATTCATGGTAGCGTCAACAACACCATCAATTCGAAATGTTGACCAACAATAGGATGCTCCATCACGCTTAAATTCATTGAAACAATCTCTGATTTTACTAATCATGGCTTTATCAAGAATTGTATTCTTGGGTGTATTAGAAACTATATCGAGATTGAATTGAGCATCTTTCCAGGATAATTTCTTGGACGCTTTTGAAATCCGAAGGATTTTGGGTTTATCGAGATTAAATTTGTTACGTTTTTTGGGTCTATCGAGATTAAATTTAGGATTGATTTTTAATAATCTCTTAAACTCTTTCATGTTTCCGTCTCTTGGACGTTTGATACGTTTTTTGGGTCTATCGAGATTAAATCTAGGACTGATTTTCAATAATCTCTTAAACTCTTTCATGTTTCCGTCTCTTGGACGTTTGATACGTTTTTTGGGTCTATCGAGATTAAATCTAGGACTGATTTTCAATAATCTCTTAAACTCTTTTATGTTTCCGTCTCTTGGACGTTTGATACGTTTTTTGGGTCTATCGAGATTAAATCTAGGATTGATTTTTAATAATCTCTTAAACTCCTTATCAGCATTGAATTCAGCATTTTTCGAAGTCAATCTCTTGAACTCTTTCATGCTATACTAAAAACAAGTGTCTAAATGAAAGATTTATGTATAATGAATCCCCCTGCAATGGATCAGTCATTGAATTAGACAAATAGTATAGTATAAGAATGACCCAAGAATTCAGACAGCACCCTGTGAGTACAAATTATGAAGCATCCAGTGATGGTGTTGTAAGAAACCGTAGACTGAAGAACCCAGTTGGGTGGGATAATGGTATGGGGTATTTGTTCTTTACTGTTGGAAAGAAGAAATATTACAATCATCGTTTCGTGTACGAGTGTTTCCATGGATTGATCAAAGATGGTTTTGTTATTGATCATATTGATTCTAATCCGAAGAACAATTCTTTATCAAATCTGCAGGCTGTTACACATAGTGAAAATACCAAACGAGGGGGGACTGGGAAATACTCGAAAAAAGCGAGACCTGTGAAATCTTTGAATACAATAACTAACGAAGAAAAAGTATTTAAATCAATATATGAAGCCGGCAAGTATTTCAATATTTGTAGACCCTCTGTACGATATGTTGCAGAGGGGGTTTGTCGATCGGCTATTTCAAAGGGGACGGGACAAAAAATTCGATTTAGTTATGTCTAATACGTCATATTTTTCATTTAGAAATATATCATTATTATAGAATAATGAATTCTGAAAACATGAATAGCATCATATCCGAGATTTCAAAATTGAAAGGTTGGGATATTGAACTATCAGATGGGTTAAATCCTGATCAAATCATGTCTGATTTTCAGGATATAGAATACGGAGTTAACACTAACAAGTATATGCTACCAAAGAAGTATGCGCTCATCAAAAGAATTCAGAATTCTATTCGGGACTCTCTCGCATTTTCCAGTGACGTAAGTGTGTTCGCTCCGTTGTATACCATCGTAGAACGAATACGAAAAGAATTGGGGTACGAATACGAATTGAAAAAGGAGGTTAATTCTAAAGTTAGAAACCTACGGGCGTTAATTCAAGAAAATGAACAATTTTGAATGACCATTTATCATTATTTGATTGACCGACCATTTATCATTATTTGATTGTGACCGTCCCCTCATAGAGATTTTAATTTTTTTTAGCATTTTTTGATTGATAATGTCAGAAACAGTGAATAAAAAATTGATGGCTGGTTCGGATTGATCAAAAATAGAATGGGGAAAGTGACATTATTAATTATTTTATATACAATTTGGTCACTTTCCCCATCATTGATAGAGCCGTTAAAACACTTCCACGGTGACTTTGTCACTGGTGTTAGGTCGGGATTGAAAAATTGTTTTGCAATTGAAAAATTGTTTCTGATTTCAAATAATGGTCAATGAAGCATTAACAACCCGATTGGCTCGTGAACGATTAGATGCAATTAAGAGATTTGTACCAATTCGTGACTCTGTACGGAATAAACTACAACAACGACAGAGTTTTCAGACTGATTTTGCTGCGGGATCTGAAGAATTGTTTAAACCGGTAACCACAGCAACGAAGGGGATAGAGCGTGCTATACTGGGAGATGATCCTGACGGTAAAAGAAAAGAAGAGGGTCTTATTCCTGTGTTAGAAAAAATAGCAAAAAGAACTAAACAAACAAAAAAATCCTTGCAATCACTTCCTCAGGATATATCAACCGCTTCGAAACGAACATTTAAAGGATTTCAGGAAGAACTAGTTAGCGGACTACCTAAATCAATTATATTTACCGAGAGCGCTAAACAACAAATTCTCAACGAGGATATAGATAATTTAGGTGAATTCGCTGCTAACAGCTATGATTCACAAGAGAAGTTTTTCACGGACAATTATTCGGATTATAGAATGTCACATAATGAATGGGCTGATATAGTGTATGAAATAAATACTGGGAGTTTAGATAGAAGGATGAAGGACTACAGAGACTTCAAAAGAAAATTTCAACTCCAAATAAGACAGCCATACGATGAGAAAAAATTTCTGGGGAGTGGTCTAGTTGGAAACGCTAGCGTTTCATGTCCTGGTAGTGTTCTCAGTGATATATCACGATTAGAAGTTCTCATCGGAGGAAAACGAGCCGGAAATAACTCACCGGAAATAATTAATGAAGCAGCTGATATCTGTAGACGATTATTTCAGGGTGGTATCATGGATATCAGCACATATCGAGATTTCATTGGCGAGTTAGTGGAAAGTGGGTATCATAGTGACTGAATCGATTAGATAAATAACAATTGAAAAATTGTTTCTGATTTAAAATAATGATCATACACTACAATCATGATAAACCAACCCCCGTCTATGTAGTTAATTCACGGTTTCCGGTTTATAGAGCATACTACGGAGATGGTTTAGGTAATACCATTGCAGGGTTATTTGCGAGAATGGCCCCAAAAGTGATGCCGTTAGCTAAACAATTAGGAATGAAAGCCATTGATGTTATTCGTGATAAGGGTATTGGTGCTGTTGGAGATCTTGCGGGAAAAGCGTTTTCAACTGCGAAGAATAAAATAACAGCGCTAGTGAGACGAAAAAAGAAACCGTTACCGTCTACAGCAGAAATGCCTGCGAGTGTTAGTAGAATTATAAATAACGCAGTAGATGAAAAATTAGCGTCGATGGTGACTCCCTTGATAAATCAAGAGGACCAAAATAACATGATAGCAAACATGATAGCAGGAAGTGGCTTTAAAAAAACACGACGATGAAATGGAAAATCGCGATTTAGACTCTGATAAATAGAATAAAATGTTCAAAAGATCACCTGATCCAGCGTTTGATATAGACGCCCCAGTTGGCAAGGATGATTCTGTACGCGATTATCAATTTTATTCTTATCACGCAGTACAACCAGATCTCCGATCGCGAATTGAACTTCAAGTTCATGATACCAGTAAATACTTCCTACCGTGTGAGGCATTTATCGAAATCGAAGGAGAACTTGTAACAAATGTTGCAGCTGATACCCCATATGACATAAACCCAACTACACGAGTTGGTTTTGTTAATAACGGCATAATGGCGTTATTTGAAAGCGCTAGATATCTCATTGATGGAAAAGAAATTGAATCCATTGACCGTGAAGTTGATGTTGCAACAACAATAATCGGGTTAGCGAGATATTCTGATGATTATTCAAGATCAGCGGGTCCATCTATGATGTTTTCTAAGGATATCACTGATCACCCTGAACACAACCAGTATTCTAGAGTCAAGGCAACACAAGCTACCGCAGTTGATCCAGCACCAGCCGGATATACAAGACCAGCTGGTACTTTTGATGTCATAAATAATATCATTAACTACAACCTAGGGTTTGCAACACGTGTATCAATGTTGCAAGGACAGCGTCGACAGTTTTCATGTGCAATTCCACTGCATCATATATTTGGATTCTGTAGAAACGTCCGAAAAGTTATCTATGGAGCGAAGCATACAGTAGCGCTTGTACGAAAGGGTACTGATAATGATGCAATCTGGCGTGATGTTGGTACTCCCGAGGGTAAAGTCATTTTATCAAAACTAGCATTATGGATGCCAGTATTAACTCCATCAATCACAGCAGAAGAAAAATTATTATCATTTATGGAACAAGGAGGAAAGTCGTTGTTGAGTTGGTTATCAGTGACCACGGATATCAAACAGGATAATGTTGATGATATATTCACATGGCACCTGGCATCAAAACAAGGTGTTTCAGCTCCACGTCATATATTTGTGGCGTTACAGAATACTGCGCGAGTTGGTAATCAAGAACGAAGCCATATGATATTTGATCAGTTAGGTGTTAGAGAAGTCTCGCTGAGAATAAACGGCCAACAGGAACCATCTGAGGATATACAACTCGATTACACTCACAACCATATTGCACGTGTCTATCATAATCTATTGTCGTTTATGGCACGTGATCAAAATGTGGATACTGGTTTGCAAATATCACAATTGGATTTTAAAAGCCTCTATCCGATCTATTACTTCTCACTGGAACATCTCGATTTGATGAGACAATCTGTCGTTGATATACACTTTAGAGCCCGTGTAACCCGTCCTGGTGGTATTGCTAATTATAGAGCGGTTGCTGTCATTCTCAGTGATAAATCAATGCTACTTGAAGGTGTTGGTGGAAGAATGAGAGTGGTAGATGCACCAGTGGAAAACATGTAATTGAAATCGTAAACGATTTTCTCGATTTAGAATCAATCTATTATGTATAATGTCATATAGTGTTATTAGTGTTGCGTTAACTCCCGGTCAATTAAAAAAATTGCAATCGGAATCAGCTAAAAAATGTGGAACCACAATCACGTTAAAACCCAACCAAATGACTGGTGGTGCAAATAAACTATCACTGACAACTCGTCAAATAAAACATTTCAATGATGCACTTGCAGCCAAAAAAGGTGTTCAGATTACTCTCTCTGCGGCTGCTATCAAAAATATGATTAAAACAGGCGGTATATTTCCATTGTTAGCTGCAATACCAGCATTGATTGCAGCAGCAGCCCCAGCGGTGGCTAAAGCGGCAGCGTTAGGAGCCGTTGGTACTGCAGCAGGAATGGCACTACAGAAAGCAACTGGGAAAGGATATAAAAAAAAGGGACGATCCGTTCACGGATTGGGTCTAAGACTACCAGGAACCCCGTATTCGTGGTACAGCGGAAAGGGTCTAAGACTACCAGGAACGATTTATTAATTCAGAAATCTTCGATTTCCGAACCGATGGTTCCCATGTCCAATTTTGATTTACTCGATGCTGCTAAAAAACTCGCGATTAAAAACTTCAGAGGTGTCTTTATGAAAGATCAATTACCACATCAACCAAACAGCGTTGAAACCGGAATCATTAATTTAGATAACAGCACCGGACCCGGAACTCACTGGGTTGCATACGCTATTGATCCACGTGGGATTGTCTATTTTGATTCATATGGATTAGCCCCACCAAAAGAGTTTTTGCGTTATATAAAAACCCTTCCAATGAAGACTTGGTATTCTACGCTACCAACACAACAAATGAATGACCCACCAATATGTGGCAGCGAAGTATTAAATGTCCTTGATGCTATTTCTAACTCCTTGAGTAACCCAAGCGGAAAACCACCACATGTTGTCGTGAATGAATACACTAGTAATCGCTGGAGAAAATCGAAACGATTTTAGAGAGAGAAAGAGTTTTACAATAACATGATTGATATTTGGGGGAGATCTTTGAAACCCAAACCCGATGGCACTGCACCCCCTGATTCTATCAAGGATGTAAAAAAACTAATCAAAGATGAAATAGCTGAGACGTTGAATTTAACAAGTGTTGATCCGAACGAAATAGTTGTATTTCAGGACAAACAGGGTAAATTGAAAAGCAGTGATGTGTCATTGAATGACATTTTGATACGGCAGCGCGACGCCACTGAAAACTCTATTGCGTTGTATTCCAGCGACGGACGACTTAAACCAGGTGCACTTGTGTCTACGATCACTGATAAGATTGATACCCATGACAAGATGATTATCACCAACAACCGCATGATTGCCGACAACGACAACAGGATTGCCGCCCACGACAATAAGATTGATACCCATGACAATGAGTTGAAAAATTCTGTGTTGGAACTAACAACACTTCAATCTAGAATTGAAGAAAACGGAAAACAGTTTACATCATTTCGTAGAAATATCATTGATAAATTTATTGGAACCCCGTTAGATAAAATTGAAATAAAACTCCCTGATATTAAAAAATCCATCGATGAGACGAAAAACTTCATCGAAGCCGTCAAAGGTGATTTTTCGAGGATGATAACAATCATTGAAAAAACAAAAATTCCTCATGAGAAAACCAACAACGTCGTGTACACAATCCAACACGGATCATTTGCCTGGACACCTACAGACAACAAATTAGATATCACTGCAACCGTCAAGGGTATTTATCGATTAACACTAGTGACAACGGACCAATTTAATATTTCATCGTCGAGTTCATCCGGGGTCAACAATACGATTTCAACGATCATCGACAAGGATACAACTGAAAAGTTCACGATAACATCTACTGATATTGATTTGTTTAGAATTTCGGTATCATGGTATTTGGAATTCGTAGCGGATTTAAGTAAATAACTAAATTGAAAGGAAAATCGTTCGGATTTCACAATTGAAAACACTAGTATTTTTAAAATAAAAATGATTTCATCAACGCAATGTCGCTATGATCAGGTCAGAGAATTTCAAAATAGACTCAAAACCCTCACTGAGGAGTATCAAATAAAAATAAAAAAATACCGACGAAGAATCACCGCAATTGATGTTATTGTGTACTCGGTGTCAAGCGTTCTCGCTGGCGCCGGAATAATACTTGCATCGGTTACAATGATTGCCCCGGTCGTAGTTCCAATTTGCATTTCTGCGGTGGCTACAATCGGGGGTATATCAACCGGGATAGCAAAAAAGATATCATCATGCAGCCAGAGTAAACTGCAGAATTACTTACTTCAATTTCATATTGCATCAACCGCATACTCGCAATTATCATTGATGATATCATCGTCACTCGATAATACGATTATATCAGATAGTGAATTCTCAGCGATGGTCAGTATTTTTGATTCCGCGATATCGAAATTAGAGCGACAACATGAATATAATAACAATGACAACATCGATGGAATTAGAAAACACGAACCCAAAAAACAAAATGATCTCAATAATATCAACCATACCAGATTGTGAGTTCTCAGTGATGGTCAGTATTTATGATTCCTCGATACCAAAATTAGAAATAAATCATGAGTATAATAACAATGACAACACCGCAGGAATTACTTCAACGAGTAGTGGAGAACACGAACCCAGTACAAACAAGTATGATATCAATAACATCAACGGAACCCGAGTTTAGTGTGAATTTCCCTAGCCCAGTCCCCGTGAAGGAGATAGCGCTAGCAAAATTACGAGTGTATCACAGTTGGCCTAATATCAGATCAAAATCATTTGGTGGTCAACAACCCAATAATTCTTTAGTGTTTGCAAATGAGAATAAACCCGACGGAACCCCAGACTGGAAAGTTGTTTCGATACCAACAGGGTCATACCAAATCGAACAAATCAATAATGAATTCGCGCGTAGAATAAAATCGATTACTGGAAAAGAATCAAAAATCGCTATAACGGTTCATGAACCAACGCTATCATCCGCAATTGAAATAAACTCAGAAGGATATGTCGTAGATATATATCAGAGTTCTATTAGAACCGTACTAGGATGGCCTGAATTACCACCAGGGGGAAAAACCGTTGATTTACCAGAACCACAAAAAACTGATTATATCACCGACAGAATAAAACCTGATAATCCAATAAGGAGTTATAAAGATCACCAATTCACTATAGATTTTTTTGGTTTCATATTCGAAAAAAAGGCGGATGGTAGATCATTGTCAGAGTATCCTTTTGCTAAAAAACCTGAAATCGTTAAAAATTTCACAGCAATGAATAATGATTTTTCACTGTTGTTAATATCTCTTAAATCCGGTTCTCTCACCCGAGATGAATTTATCAGCGTCGTTGAAACATGCAACAAAATTATCGACGATATGGAAACATTTAACCTAAAAATTATTCAGGATATATTAGATGAAGATAACCCAAAATCGAGAACAGAATTTGCATTAGACTATAAAATCCGCGTTGAAGATATCCCCACATTCAAACTACCAGGATATAACGTACCAGAACTAAAAAAACTTCTCAGTGACACCATCGATGTTGGTTTTAAAATAATTCATGATGCATGGAAAAAAACAGCATCAGGGGAAATAAAAATCCTCAAACACAATAATGACCCAGATGGTGGCGGCAGGCATATCGCTCCGTTCAACGTGAATATTTCATCGGTGATTGCGCTCAATTTAGTATGTGATGTTATCGAAGGAAGCTATCAAATTAATCTAGAGCAATCAAATCAAGCTCAGCAAGGATATATTCTCTATTCATTTGCACCAACAGCTCCTCCAGGATACCTAATTATTGAAAACCCAATTAATCCTGTCTACATGCGATGCCATAATAATTCATTAACCAGAATTAATTTCAAACTCACAGACCAATCTAATAATCTAATTGATCTACAAGAGGAGGTGTTAGCGATTAGTTTGTTTGTGAAATCCTAAAAGGATTTTCGTCCTAAGGACTTTCATCATAAAGACTTGATCAAATCATTTATTATTTTTTGTTAACCCATAGCAGCAGAGAGGGTGGATGACAACAAGTTGCGACCAAAATTGATTAAAAAATCGTAAAAATCTTCGTTTTCATTTTTTTAGTTAAAATGAGATTTCGTAGATTTCAACGAAATCCTACGGATCGTTTTAAGGATTCAATCAATTTTTTTTGTCTGAAAACGTTGTAGGATTCGCCCTTTTTTTGGTTAAAATGAGATTATAGGACGGCTCGTTTTAGGATTTCAATCAAATTTTGTCTAAAAACGTTGTAGGGTTCACCCTCTCTGCTGCTATCTATGATGTTTTCTAAGGATATTACTGATCACCCTGAACACGTCCAGTATTCTAGAGTAAAGGCAACACTAGCCACTGCAGTTGATCCAGCACCAGCCGAATATACAAGACCAGCTGGTACTTTTGATGTCATTAATAATATTACTAATTACAACCTAGGATTTGCAACACGAGTAGCAACGTTGCAAGGGCAGCGTCGACGATTTTCATGTGCGATTCCACTGCATCATATATTTGGATTCTGTAGAAATGTCCGAAAAGTTATTTATGGAGCGAAGCATACAGTAGCGCTTGTACGAAAGGGTATTGATGATGATGCAATCTGGCGTGATGCTGGGGTTGCTGCCGGTAAAGTTATTTTAACAAAAATATCATTGTGGATGCCAGTGTTAACTCCATCAATCACCGAAGAACAGCGACTACTAGAATTTATGGACCAAGGAGGAAAGTCGTTGTTAAGTTGGTTATCAGTGACTACGGATATTAAACAAGACAGTGTTGATGGTACATTCACATGGCACCTGGCATCAAAACAAGGTGTTTCAGCTCCACGTCATATATTTATTGCGTTACAGAATAATGCGCGAGTTGGTAATCAAGAACGAAGCCATATGATATTTGATCAGTTAGGTGTTAATGAAGTCTCGCTGAGAATAAACGGACAGCAGGAACCATCCGAGGATATACAAACTTGATTACGGTCAAAATCATATTGCACGTGTATATCATAACCTGTTGTCATATATGGCACGTGATCAAAATGTGGATACTGGTTTGCAAATATCGCAACTTGATTTTAAAAGTCTCTATCCGATTTATTACTTTTCACTTGAACATCTTGATTTAACAAGACAATCTGTCGTTGATATACACTTTAGAGCCCGTGTAACCCGCCCGACTGGTCCACCAGTTGGTGGGGTATCCCCTATCCTTATCCCAAATTATAGAGCGGTTGCTGTCATTCTCAGTGATAAATCAATGCTACTTGAAGGTGTTGGAGGAAGAATGAGAATCATTGATGCACCAGTGGAAAATATGTAATTGAAAATCCAAAGGATTTTTCCATTGAATCGTTTTACGATTTAGAATCAATCTATTATGTATAATGTCGTATAGTAATATTAGTGTTGCGTTAACCCCCGGTCAAATCAAGAAATTGCAATCAGAATCGGCTAAAAAATGTGGAACCACAATAACGCTGAAACCCAATCAAATGACTGGCGGGGCGAATAAATTATCACTGACAACTCGTCAAGTGAAACATTTCAATGATGCACTTGTAGCAAAAAAAGGTCTTCAGATTACTATTTCTGCGGCTGCTATCAAAAATATGATTAAAACAGGCGGTATATTCCCGTTATTTGCTGCGTTACCAGGATTAATTGCAGCGGCTGTACCAGCAGTTGCAAAAGCTGTCGCATTGGGGGCAGCTAGAGGCTTGGGAGCAAAAGCGATACAAGGCATTACTGAATCATATGAACCGAAGAAAGGACGAGGGTATAAAAAAAGGGAAAGGGTCTAAGACTACCAGGAACCCCGTATTCATGGTACAGCGGAAAGGGTCTAAGACTAGGACCGGTTTACTAGTTGAGGAATCTTTGGTTCCAATGTCCAGTTTTGATTTAATTGATGCTGCTAAAAAATTGGCGATTAAAAATTTCAGAGGTGTCTTTATGAAAGATCAGTTACCGGCACAACCCAACAGCGTTGAAACCGGTATTATTAATTTAGATAACAGCACCGGACCTGGAACTCACTGGGTTGCATACGCTATTGATCCACGTGCAATCGTCTATTTTGATTCATATGGATTAGCACCGCCAAAAGAGTTTATGCGTTATATAAACCACTTAAAGACTTTTCCAATGAAGACTTGGTATTCTACGCTACCAACACAACAAATGAATGATCCACCAATATGCGGCAATGAAGTATTAAATGTCCTTGACGCTATTTCTAACTCCTTGGGAAATCCAAGGGGAAAACCACCACATGTTGTCGTAAATGAATACACCAGTAGTCGCTTTTTAGAGAAAGAGTTTTACAATAACAATGATTGATATTTGGGGGAGATCTTTATCAGCAATGAAGAAACCAACCACAGAAATATCTGCAACCGGTGATATAAAAAAATAATCGAAGATGAAATAGCTGAGACGTTGAACTTAACAAGTGTTGATTCTAATGAAATAGTTGTATTTCAAGATCGTCAGGGTAAATTGAAAACTAGTAATGTGTCGTTGGATGATATTTTGGTTAAACAACGAAACACAATCGATGATACAATCGCGTTATTTTCCGATCAGGGTAAACTCAAACCGGGTGTACTTATTTCGACGATTACAGATAGATTAAAAACTCTCAACGATGAATTAAAAAATTCTCTGTTGGAACTAGCAACACTTCAATCTAAAACTGAAGAACACGGAAAACAGTTTTCAAATTTTCGTAGAAATATCGTGGATAAATTTATTGGAACCCCGTTGGATAAAATTGAAATAAAACTCCCTGATATTAAAAAATCCATCGATGAGACGAAAAACTTCATCGAAGCAATCAAAGGGGATGCAACGAGGATGATAACAATAATTGAAAAAACAAAAATTCCTCATGAAAAAACCAACAACATAGTATACACGATCCAACACGGATCATTTGCGTGGACACCCACAAACAACAAATTAGATATCACTGCAACCGTTAAAGGTATTTATCGATTAACACTAGTGACAACGACTCAATTTAATATTTCATCGTCGAGTTCATCTGGGGTCAATAATACGATTTCAACGATCATCGACAAGGATACAACTGAAAAGTTCACTATAACATCTAATGATAAAAATTTGGTTAGGGTTTCAAAAACATGGTATGTGGAATTCGTAGCGGATTTAAGTAAATAACGGTTTCAATTGAAATCGTAAACTGATTTAAAATTAAAATGATTTCATCATCACAATATCGCTATGATCAGGTCAGAGAATTTCAAAATAGACTCAAAACCCTCACTGAGGAGTATCAAATAAAAATAAAAAATACCAACGAAGAATTACCGCAATTGATGTTACTGTGTACGCTGTGAGTGGCGTAATAGCCGGAGCTGGTATTATACTATCCTCGGTAACAATGATGGCCCCGATAGCTGTTCCAATTTGCATTTCTGCGGCAACAACAATCGCGGGAATAATTTCGATAGTAACAAAAAAAATATCATCATGCAGCCAACGCAAACTACAAGACTACATAATTCAATTTCATGTTGTATACACTGCATACTCGCAATTATCTTCGTTGATATCGTCATCGCTCGATGATACAATTATAACAGATAGTGAGTTCTCAGCAATGGTCAGTATTAATGATTCTGCGGTGTCAAAATTAGAGCGACAACAACAGTATAATAACAATGACAACACCGATGGAATTACTTCAACAAATAGTGGAGAACACAAACCCAGTACAAACAAGCATGATCTCAATAACCTCAACGAGTCCAGAATTCAGTGTGAATTTCCCTACCCCAGTCCCCGTGAAGGAAATCGCGTTAGCAAAATTACGAGTGTATCACAGCTGGCCTAATATCAGATCAAAATCATTTGGTGGTCAACAACCCAATAATTCACTGGTGTTCTCGTATAAGAATAAAGACGACGATACCCCAGACTGGAACGTTGTTTCAATACCAACCGGATCATACCAAATTGAACAAATCAATGCTGAATTGCAACGTAGAATTAAAAATAGCTATAACGGTTCATGAGAAAACACTATCATCTGCCATTGAAATAAGCACAGATGGTTACGTCGTAGATATCTATCAAAGCTCAATAAGGACCGTACTAGGATGGCCTGAATTACCACCCCGGGAAGAAACCGTTAATTTACCAGAACCCCAAAAAAATGATTATATCACAGACAGGATAAAATCTGATAATCCAGTAAAAAGCTATAGCGATTACATCAGACGGAAATTTTTCGATAGCCGATACCTTATCAACAGGGAGATAGATAGGGTGACAGGAGGGGATAGGGTGACAGGAGGGGACTATTATTTTGTTAACGAACCTAATATCATGGAAAATTTCACAGCAATGAATAATGATTTTTCACTGTTGTTAATATCTCTTAAATCCGGCTCTCTCACCCGAGATGAATTTATCAGCGTCGTAGAAACATGCAATAAAATTATCGACGATATGGAAACATTTTATTCACAAATTATTCAGGATATATATTAGATGATAATAGCCCCCTATCGAGATCAAGATTTGCACTGATCTAAAAAATCCGCGTTGAAGATATTCCAGCATTCAAACTACCAGGATATAACGTACCAGAACTAAAAAAACTTCTCAGTGACACCATCGATGTTGTTTTAAAATAATTCATGATACGTGGAAAAAAACAACAAAACCAAAAACAACTATCCTGACACATAATAATGACCTAGATGGTGGCGGCAGGCATATTGCTCCTCAAAATGTGAATATTTCATCGGTGATAGCAATCAATTTAGTATGTGATGTTATCGAAGGAAGCTATCAAATAAATCTCGAACGATCAAATCAAGCTCAGCAGGGATATATTTTGTATTCATTTGCACCAACAGCTTCTCCAGGATTTCTAATAATCGAGGATCCAACTAATCCAGTCTATATGCGATGTCATAATAATTCATTAACCAGAATCAATTTCAAACTCACTGACCAGTCTAATAATCTGATTGATTTACAAGGCGAAGTTTTACAAATTAGTCTGCTTGTGAAGTCCTAAAAGTATTTTCGTCCTAAGACCCTCGGACGCGATATCGTATCGGACTTGATAAAATATTCGGTTGAAATCAACGGGGTGAGTTTTTACTCATTTTGAAGACCCCTGCAAGATCGTGTTTTCAGACAAAAATCACTAAGTCTCTGTTTGGCAAATGGAGACTTTATTTTTTTTTTGGTTTAAACATGAAAAATCGCAGGAAGGCTCTATTTGCCGTTTTGACGGTTAAAAGTGATTTTTTGCTTGAAACATGTCCGGCTCACCCTCTCTGCTGCTTATGTTTGACCAAGTGTAGTCAGTGTGGAATTATTAAAACATTTACCACTCCAATTACAGTGGTTTTAATAGCAGTTGCAAGGTACAATGGAAGGTGTTCCTCTTCCATTCTTATCAGAAGATACAGTTACGAGTCTATGCTTATAAGTAACAGAAAAGAGTGAAGGCAACAAGTTTTGTAAAATGTAACAAATAATTTATTTTCCATCAATACAAAGTGAAAAATGAGAAACAATAACTTTCGATGTTGTGAAATAAATCCAAACATAATTCAAGAATTAAAGACACAAGTCATAATCATAAAAGAAGTCCTGAATAAAAGTCATTTAAATTCCGAGGAGATGAAAATGTAAAAGCAATGACGTGTCTGTTATGGTCTACGAAATGCTGATGTGTCAAGTCTCTTGATGAATCACATAAATATTATTACTGGTTTGAATTCAGTATAAATTCCATTTAATGTCTTTGTCCAAGAATTTTGTCAGAACACGTTTGAATTTCCAGAGAAAATAATCACGTGAATTCAATAATTTAAAGTAGTAAAATTCAGCCAAAATTGGTCACGACATAATGCAACTTAAAATGATACATGTTAAAGCACTATTGGTTTAATCATCACAGTCACTAGATAATATAGTTCTCTACTTAACCTCATGTCACAATTAGCGTCGCTTTTTAAAAAAATGAACAATCATTATTTAATGGAAACTAACCTTCTAGAATGATCGAATGAGCCATGTTTTCTTTACAACATAATAGTGTACAAAATACATTCAGAAATATCCAAAACCTTGAAGCTGATCAACATATATATTATTAGTTGTTTACATAAATGAAATAGACGAAGAACAAATCAGCTCAAGCAGAAATGAATTCAGTTTTAGACACGGTCTATGTCTTGCAACGAATATTACATTGCAATCATATGTAATGTAATTTTTAAAAAAATTTAAACTAACAAATAGACAATTACATTTACTATATATAACATATACCTGTGGAACCAGAAAAGAAACAATAATGCATGTTGCATATTCTATTGTTATTTTCCGGTCTTTTGTATGATATTTGTAATTAGTTATTGCATAAACTTGGACCTTTAATTTCACGAACATATGTATTCTTGTATACTGCGTTAAACCTTGAATGTCTTGGATACATACATTCCAGTTCAGCATGAACGTAATTTTTTTTATACTCAGGTCCTTAAAGAGAAGTATGAAACACATATTTCAGTTTGTACATATGCATTTCAGTATCCATGTAACCTGGATTGAGTATGTAAATATCGCCTTTTATTGCCTTACCTTTGATAGCTAGGTATGCGCAATGTCAGTGAGTATCATGTGCGTTCGACACAATATGACACAGCAAAACAAGGTAATAAATAGATATTTGAAGTGTCTCGATAAAAAGAGAAAAACATCGATTAGATTTTACAAGATATACATATCCTACATATTAAAAGTTTGCGATTTGTCTATTTTATCGCTATGTGCTGACTATACCAACGCATATCCTGTTCGCACTGTATGCATATCATCATATAGTATACTTCTGTCGGGGTCTCTAATTGACGATGAACCATGCATCGCATGTGCACTGCAAACACAGTTTTAATGTAGTATATTAATAGAAAACCATGAGTGCGCAAGGGAACCAGAACATTCATACAAGAAACAATGTAATTTTAAACAACTCCATAATACCAAAACAATGTAGCTAACAATTAAGCATATATTTCCAATCTCCCTTAAACATACAATGATGAATTCTAACGAGAAAAGTGATTTTCCGAGTAAATGTTTTATTTTAGACCCTTTCGTTTGTTAGCAGACAGCAAATGTAAAATACCTATGCAACGAACATACTACTACCCCCTGTCCTAAACGAACGATCTGCATTTGTAAGCAAATATAAACGATATCAAAACGAAACAAAGAAATAATTAATTGTGGACCAAAAAAAGCGGTGCAAAATAAACCATATCTAGCAAAATGCTAACTGTTCCCTGTTTTCAATATTTATAATAAAAATCCAGGGACGAAGTTCAACCATGTATTAAATAGGTTTAAATGTCTTTCTCATATATCAATTGTATTGAAAAGGGCTTTCAGTACACCATGTAATTACGTCAAGCTGACAAATCGAATAAACAACAACAATAATAATAATAATAATAATGAGGACTTTGTATAGAGCCTAATCTTTCGAAGCTCTAAGCGCTTTACACCATCAATAATAATATGACTACACTACAGAACAACAAATGACAAAAACAATGAAATTGGAAAACATAAAAACATGCTGAAAACATATAAGATACAAAACATGATTAGGTAGCTAAGTTTGTCCCTTCAGTCGAAACAGGTGAGTCTTAAAAGCACTCTTAAAAGGGACCACTGTGTCTTTCTGTCTAATTTCAATGGATAATTCGTTCCACGTCGCCGGGCCGTGGTGTGCAAACAAATGTTTTCCATATGACTTTGTTTTCACCTTAGGAACAATGAGTATATGATTATCAGAAGAAGAGCGTAAGGATCTAGCTGGTGTATACACATGGGTGAGGTTGGATAGGTATGTTGGACTGGAGTCTGTCATTGAAACACAGCACAGAGAACATATTTTGTGTTTGATTCTGTATCGAATCGATAGCCAGTGTTCCGTACTGACTGTGAGAATTTAATGTTGGTGTTGCTGATATTTATTGTTTGAGGTAAAGGATGTGAATGAGAAAGTCTTTGTGTTGTGATCAGAATAGCCTCAGTTTTATCATCATTCATCTGCAGCTTGTTACATATCATCCAAGATTTCACATCAGAAATGCACTTCTCTACTCCATGGATGGTAGCATCAAGTTCAGTTGGGTAGCTAGACTTGTGTATTTGGGTGTCATCAGCATACAATTGGTGCGACACTTGGGTGATGATCTATGACACTTGAGAGTGGCTGAGTGTACAGAATGAAGAGAAACTGGAGTGTATTCCATTTGCAGATATAATTTGTGTCCTGTTCACTAAGTAGGACTTGAACCACTGTGAGGCTATATTCTGAATGCAAATAAATGCTTGAGACGGTTAAGTAATATATCATGGTCTATTGTGTCAAATGCTGCAGATAAATCCAGGAGAGTGAGGACTGTAATCTTTCCACTATCCAAAGCAGAGAGAAATTCACTAAATACGTTCAGAAGAGTAGTTTCCGTACTGTGGCAAGGGCGATATGCAGACTGTACACTGCTAAAAAGACTGTTTGAATTCAAATGAGATACAAGTTGAGTTAGAACAACCTTTTCTAAGATTTTTTGATATGAATGGGAGATTATAAACTGGGCGGTAGTTCTTTAAATCGTTATGGTCCAGTGTTGGTTTCTTCAGCAGTGGCTTTACGATGGCAGTTTTGAAAAATGATGGGTATTCCCCTGATGAGAGAGAGATATTAATAACATCAGTTAATGAAGTCAATATTGGGTCTAAGCACTCAAGCAGCAGTGATGTCGAAATTGGATCAAGTTTACAAGACTTTGGTGCACTTTTCATCACGATTGCCCGTACTAAATCAATAGAAACAGTTCAAATGCTCCTAACGGTTGTCGCTGAAATTCTGCATCATAACTGTATGGTGACGAATAAGTTGAAATTGTGCTGTCAAGCGAATCTCTAATGGTTTGTACTTTGTCATCGAAGAAATTTGCAAATTGGACTGGTAGGTCACGTGGAGAGAAGGTTGTTGGAAGTGGTGTACATTTGTTCCTTGACATTAGTTTGTTAGTTGTCTCGAAGAGCTCTTTGCAGCTGGAACTCTCCGTGATCTTAGTACTGTAGTGGGATGATTTGACTAAATGGACTTTGTTTGTGACGTTCTTCTTAGCGGCTTCGTAGATTTGTTTATGAATAGTGAGTCTGGTGGAAAGCCAAAGCCTCTCTGCTTTTCGGCGATGTCTTTTAGCAGTGCGAAGCTGGTCCCTAACACTGCTATACCATGGAGATCACTTTTTTATTGATACTCTGCATTTGGTGGCTGGGGCATGTTTTTCAAGCAATGAACGCAGATTGTTATCAAGTTGTTCCGATGTTGGATGTAAGAAAGTTGTTAGGTTTTATTGGATGTCATGCATGAATTTGGTTATATTTATCATACAGAGGTTTCTCTTAGTAGCAAATAGAGGTGGAGGGTTAGGGACTGAAATGTCAAGATGGCATACAATGCAGAGGTGATCCGATGCCAGTTCGTGGGATACAAGGGTGGATTGCAGAATATTATCATCAGGTCTATAAAGAAACCAGTCTAAAATGTGACCAAGTTTATGGGTAGGTTGGTTAACTGACTGTTTAAGATTGAAAACATGAATGGAATCTAGGAGTTTTGACGTGTTTGGTTTACCAGGACAGTCACAGTGAAAGTTGAAATCTCCTAAAATAATTAGGTTGCTACCTATCAAATTTTCATACTCTAGAAGATTTGGAAACTGCTCCAAAAATAGAGATTCAGTCAGCTTGTTTTTTCTATTAAGAGGAGGACGATAGAGACAGAAAAAATGGACTGACCTTCGTTCCAGTGTGAGCATTGTTTCGACTAGTTCAAACGATGTGTGGCAGAAATTGAAGGTTGTGTTGTACTTAAGGCGTTTGATCATGGAATTCTTTGTAATTACAGCAATTCCACCTCCGCGAGAGTTGCGGGGGAACGACTTGATGGAGTATCCGCTGGGTGTTAAATCCGCACACTTAGATTCATCACCTGCGGAATCTAACCAAGTTTCTGTCAGGAAGAAGACGTCAATATTCTGGTCGTTGATAAAATTAACAATTTCTGTGCGCTCTTCCGGTGATCCTACTGATTGAGCGTTGAATAATGCAATACGTAGTGGTATCCATGGGACAGTTGACACAACGGTTGACGATTGAAGAGGAATGTGAACCAGGTTATTAAAATTAACGGCAGAATTTTTAAGTTGTTTATCCGTTACGGGCGAAAGGGAGATAAGGGAGAAACAAAACAACATTCATGAAGCAAATTAAAGCTACAGTTTCAGTTTTAAATGCAGGAGACAATATATATATATATATATATATATATATATATATATATATATATATATATATATATATATATATATATATATATATATATATATATATATATATATGTATATATATATATATATATATATATATATATATATATATATATATATATATATATATATATATATATATTAGATCCTGTGTGTAGCTACTACAAAAAATAATTTAAAATTTCCTACATAAACCTAGGTGTGGGTTCGTATTGCGGTTCGGCAAACGTAGAAAGGTTAGAAAGGTATCGATCGATAGATAGATAGATAGATAGATAGATAGATAGATAGATAGATAGATAGATAGATAGATAGATAGATAGATAGATAGATAGATAGATAGATTTCAGTCTGTACTTTTAAGTTTTTGAAACTGATGAATAAATATTCCAAGACTTCATTGATTAAATACGTTGGATGCTTTTTTAAATTGTGAGAAAATATGCTCCTTAAACATTTGTATTTCATTTATAATTATGAAAATAATACTGTGAGATTCCCGTTAAACGGATCTTTTTTCTTGTTTAATGTTCTTCATTTTGACGTATTGCGAACCTGTATGGTACACTTATGAATTTTTGCTAAATACATTTGCCGGTTTTATTCAAGATGAATCATAGGAAAGATTTCTTGAAGGGACCTATATTAGGATGTACACAATTTTCAAAGGTGATTTTGTTGTTATATAATGTTGTGTTTCTTGGAAATGGGAGATAAGAGGCTTAAAAAGAGTAGTTATACATCATTTTACAAATTATGGAAATGGACAAACCCTTTAAATCCGGAAACGTTTCGACTCATCATCTAGCTGAACGTAGAAATTGTTTTAGTGCAGCACAATTCTCTATATCCGCGATGCTAATCCACTAGAATCTGAAAGAAAGGTAATTCATAGACAGTATATATATATATATATATATATATATATATATATATATATATATATATATATATATATATATATATATATATATATATATATATATATATATATATATATATAAATATATATATATATATATATATATATATATATAATATATAGAGAGAGAGAGAGAGAGAGAGAGAGAGAGAGAGAGAGAGAGAGATATGTATATGTGTGATGTGTGTAGATAGATAGATAGATAGATAGATAGATAGATAGATAGATAGATAGATAGATAGATAGATAGATAGATAGATAGATAGATAGATAGATAGATAGATAGATAGAACACTTACCGAATGTATATTGTCTAGACTGTTCTAATCAGATAATAAAGTAGTTCTAGAAAAGATTTACTGTGTCTAGTCGTTAAACTATCGAGATTGGAAAGTAAATTTAATTTTCTTTTTCCCTTACTTTTACTTTCAGACAGGTACTGTTTGATCTACTCATTTCAGTGTACGAGGATTGTTGACCTTTGCCACACATGAAACTTTTTTTTATGGTATTCATTCCACGAGACGAAATGTTTCATTTCGATTAAATATTTAAATTCGTGTGTTGTTTGTTTGTGTTTGGAATCATTATGCTGTCAGACGGATGTTTTAATTTTTATCTGGCACTGTCAATAAAGGATTTTGCAGGATGATTTTACATTTAGTTACATAGCTGAGAAAATGTTGCATATATAGCAATTCAAATCTAGGTCACAATGTGCTACTGTTCAAATTAGACGCTAGAGGAAACGTGTAGTGACAGATTTGGAGATACGCTCTTTTAAGTAAAACTGAAATCATACTATAGTATTCGCACACCCTCCCGTTTGTTTGTACCGACAATCACACACCGAATTATAATACGAAAAGACTCAAGGATATACAAAAATGTACAACGGTTAGTAATTTCTTTCATTAATTAGTATTTTGAACCTGGTTGAATACAATGGATCTCTTTTACTCTCGAATATTGGCGTTTGAAAGCAACCAAAGCTCCAGATACAAGCAAACCGACTTACTGCAAACTTATTCATTTCTGGTTCTTCAAATCAGTAAAATCTCTGTCGTCAGAGTCCACAATTTGCAATGTCTAGTAATCATATGTGTATAACAAACTGAGCAAATACGTAGACAAATGTCTTATATACATTTTGTTCAAAGAGACGTAACTCCATAACCTACCTAATTATTGAGATTGTGAAAGAAGGTGAACATCAATACACATGTTGCTTGTAAACAGACTGGACAAAAATATATGGCGACCGTCTTGTAAAAGAAAATTTCGTTCTTTTCGAAACGCCAACAGAATTGGCAGAGCAAAGTAAAGACTTCTGGGAGTATCCCTTGCTGGTGAATGTTTATTCAGTGCTATATTTCTCTGGCCCTTGATACAAAATAAAACGTAAGACCTTGATTGAAAGAGTATATTCTGTTTAGTATGCCTTACTGTAAGTGAGTTAATAGTTGAGACACCTAGTGTGTAGCAAATGTATTGCATCCCATCTATTTAGACATCGGATATATTAATATTTGTATTGAAGGAATACCAAACACACTAGTACGTAGATATTTTCCCTACTTTAGTAAGGTTTTAACACACAATAAAACAAGTATTCGTCTTTTGCATATCTTGCATTTAAAAATCTTCAAGACCTGTATAGGATTTACTGTCTTCCTTAAGTGCCCATTAACTCATATTTCATTCATATTTGTTTTCATTCATCCCGTAATGTGGCTGGTAGCAGGGGCGGCACTGATAACTTTTGCGACAATCTCTCTGGAGTTGACAATGCTCTCCACTGCTCTTTAGGATGTTAAACAGTCCATGCCTGTTTACTCTTTGATATTGTCTTCCCATCTATTTTGTCTTCCTCGTTTATTCTCGTTGTGTTCTGTACAGCGCCGGATTAAGCACCGTGGAGGCCCATAGGCAGTCATACTTTTGGGGCCCCAGACCCACGGTCACGGTCTCATGGGGGCCCCTGGGGGCCGCTGATGGGGCCCATAAAAGTCGCGGGGCCCATAGGCAGTTGCCTACTCTGCCTAATGGGTAATCCGGGACTGGTTCTGTAGGATTGCCTCTGACATATCAGATGACCGTAAGACCTAGGTTATAATTACACACTGGATTCGAAGGCGCACCTCCTCATTACGAATGTGATGATCCTTCGATAACATCTCATCTCAGAGGCATGGATTATACTCTCTAGTTCTGAGTTATGCTCCATGTCTCGAATGCATACCGTAATATGAAAATGGGAAGGAAAAGGGGGCACATAAATGTTTTTTTGTACCAAAGTGTAATGTTGCTGCCTTTCTAAATAGGCTTCAGCCTAGCCCAGGGATGGCGAACCTATGGCACGCGTGCCCAAAGTGGCACGTGAGATGATTGTGCGTGGCACGTCATTATGCTGATATGAAATAAATTATTCATCTTGCTAAATCACTGAAATCTCAGTTTAGTATAATTGCTACTGTAAACATATTTTAGAAAGGATTAACTGATATGGAAGAAGTCCTATCGACCTACGCTATCCTATTCAATCTTATTTTTTATATATAATTTACTGCCTTACTTACTGTTTTTGCTAGTGGGCGCGGGTGCACAATACATTTTAAACAAGATACGTTCGTAGTTTGAACGAGATCTCGCTACCTCTCGTCTGCCATGTTGTTGATTTTTAAAATTATTACAAATAATCTTTTAAATATAAGCCTAAAATGTCGTTCTCAAAGCCAAAGAAGACTAAGCTTGCCGAAGACAGAAGTGGCAGAGATTTCCAAGAGTGGTGGACTCAACGATATGGAATGATCAACAAACGGAATAGGGCCTTTTGTGTCATGTGTTCGGAAAGTGTTGTTTGTCGAACGTCTTCAGTTAAACGTCATTATGAGAGCAATCACAGCTTGCTTCTTGGCAAAAGCGAAGATGAACAAAAAGAACATATATCGCGTGAGATAAAAGAAACTAAACTTACAAACCAGTTCTTTTGCCAAGTTTGTTAACAGTACATCTAATTTAGTGGCTGCGAGTTTTGAAGTTTCAAAACTCATAGCTAGGCATGGCAAGCCTTTCAGCGATGGTGATTATATAAGGGAATCGTGGTTAGAATGTGCATCTTATTTGTTTGAAGACTTTCAAAATAAAAACAAAATTATTCAGAGAATAAAGGCGTTGCCAATTAGTTGAAACACGGTCAAAGAGAAAGAGTTAATAAATTGAATGCTAATATTGAAGAACAGGTAAAAAAGGATATTAATTCATGTCACGCCTACTCTATTTGCCTTGATGAAAGTACTGATGTGACATCGTCCGCTAGGTTGGCCATCGTTGCTAGATATCACAAAGATAACGAAATGCATGAAGAATCAATACAATTATCAACTTTATCGACAACAACAACAGGTACAGATTTATGTGAAACTGTTGTGACTGAACTTAGATATGCAGGTGTAGATATAACCAAAATAGTTTCTGTAACAACTGATGGTGCTCCAAGCATGACTGGAAAAGACACAGGTTTTATTACATTATTTACAAGATATGTTGGGCACCCACTGTTAACCTTTCACTGCATTGTTCACAAGGAAGCCCTATGTGCAAAATCCGGCTTAAAGGAACTTGAAGTCATTATGAAATGTGTCACAAAAACTGTAAATTTCATTACTGCACGTGCTTTAAATAACAGAAAATTTTCACAGCTGTTAAATGAAGTTCAATCAGCTTACTCTGGTTTACTAATGTATAATAATGTACGTTGGCTTAGTAGAGGTCGGGTTTTGGAACGTTTTGTAGAATGCCTTGATGAAAATCGAATGTTTATGGATGATAACAAACAGAAATGCTCAGAATTAATTGATGTTGACTGGCTCAGCAGACTAATGTTCTTTACAGATTTTTCATTACATCTAAATGAACTTAATAATAAGTTCCAAGGGTGCGGAAAAACTGTTGATAGGCATTTGAGATTGTGAAAGCATTTGAAAAAAGCTGAAGATTTACAAACGTGATCTAGAGAAAGAGGAGTTTTGCTATTTTAAAAAACTTGAAAATTTTTATGCTGATCTATAAATTCAAGAAACTGCTGTCAAAGATTCTCAGATGAGGCTGTTTTTCGAGATAATTGATGCAACTGTTGAACAATTTTCGTCGCGTTTTGAGCAGTTCAAAAGATTCGAACACACTGCAAAATTTATAAAATATCCAGATCTGGCCATGTTTTCATGGATGGAATTACACGATTTTGAAATGCAACTTGCTGAGTTACAGTCCAGTGCAATTTGGAAACAAAAGTTTGTTGACTTGCGAGTGCGACTAGAAATAATTGAACGTGAGCGGTTAAATTAATCATTAGAACCTCCGATATCGGCCGAAAATGAGGTTCTCAAAGTCTGGAATGACCTGCCTGGAACTTTCAACTCTCTGATAAAAGTAGCAAGGGCGAGTTTGTCAATTTTCTCGTCTACTTACTCATGTGAATCGTTATTTTCAACAATGAATTACATAAAATCTAATACCAGAAATTGCTTGACTGACGATTAGAGTGCAGCTTGTGTATCTTTGAAGAATACAAAATATACTCCAGATATCAAACTGTTATCGTCTACCACACAGCAGCAAACTCACATTGATTGACTTGTATATGACTCCTATATCGTAAGCTAGGCTTAAGTTACGAAATAACAATAAACGCTTTACATTGTAATTATAATTTTAAGCTTTATTTTGTCATAATAAAACAGTTTTAACAGCAGAGTATAATTATATTTATTGATGGTAATTTTATTATGGCATTATATATGTAATACCATTCAAAAATAACCCTACGTTTCGGCATAAAGTCAGCACATTTAGTTTTGGCTGGGGCTTTGCCCCACACCAAGCCAGAATAGCTACGTCACTGGTAGGACTCTTTGGCACGCAGCAATAATTATATTTTTGAAATTGAAAATATTGGCACACGATCTAATAAGGGTTCGACACCCCTGGCCTAGCCGTTACAGGTGTCGTGTGGAAAGACCCAAATGCGTCTAACTTGGAATTGTACACTTGTCATTGTGCACAGATTCTACCCAATTATATCAACTTAAACCTTTTCAGGTCGATGTTTTAGAGAGTGGGTTAAAGAAGGCAACAATGTCGGACACTGGCCTATGTTGGCATTGGCAAGAACGGCCCTGGTCACCTCGTTATATAGGTCTTATATGTTGCTGCTTAAATATGAGTTTATGTTGTATATAAGCATTGTGGCCTACAGGGTTCCATACCATACCTAGTCAAATTGAAGACATTATGCTGATACTGCAAATATTTGTTCACACAGGATTCTAAAATCGAAAGTCTGTTCTGGAACCTTCATGTTCTTCAGCAATGATGTGTTATCATTAGGGTGTCAGTCTGTTAAGGATAATAGTAAGCATAACCTTGCCTGGATAACTGATAAGGCTGAATAGTCAATAAGTATGGCACAGTCATAGAATCATTTGTAATTACATCTATAATACAGATTCCTAGTGCTTGAATACGTTCTACTGGTATATTGTCTTCCCTAGCTGCCTTCCATTCTTTGGTGCATTTACAGAATGTTTATAGTCGTAAATGAGGATCAGATGGTCAACCTATGATGTGGTCATTTGTAAATTTAGTAACGCTTGGTCTCCAGATTTATCCTGGTTGTAAAGCTCTGAACAGTAATCCGTCCATCGGTCAGGAATATCGTGGTCTTACCAACCTTGCCCTGTTTATTTGATGTCAAGTCTTTACGCAACTGTTGAGCCGTTTTTACTGTCATTCTGGTTGTTTCCTTTTACTGGTCCTCTAGTCTGCCTTCCTTAAATTTCTATTGCTTTTTAATACTGATCTTATCTCCATTTACCTTTCTAATCCTTTAAGGATATCCTCGCTTAATTCTATTTTTTCTCCTCACATCATAGAGGTCTAGGATATTTGATGTAACCTAGGGCTTCTTTAAAAGAAGATGGTTCCCATGGCAATCTCTGGCTGTGCCTATTACGGCCGTGTTTAAATTGTTGATCAAGGAGTCTAGGTTTATTTCTTTAGGCATGATAAGTAAACTTAAATAGTGCATGCATTATTCGAAAGATAGGTACAGGCGTATAGTTAAATAATGTTTACTATATTAAACGTTCAAACAAATATATAAATGGTATATACACACTTCAGTATTTTCGATACAGCAATCTACCTTTAAATTACTCACTAACAAATATTAATATCCAATTAGTCTTGGAAGAAATATAATTTGATACATACAGTGGAATAATTTGCAAAGTATAATATTTATTTCTCTCCGTCTCTCTTCTTAATACTCATACATATTGATGCTAGTTTACCACTTTTTATAAAACAAGTACAGTACATACGCAACACTCACATGTTGCGCTTGATAAATGTAATTGAGGAAGTCTTACCTATTTGGTCCTCTCACTATATCCTAGGCTAACAGTTATGTTGTGCTTGATGTCGTGGGACTCTTAAGAGTGCATATCTTGTTTCGTTCAATAATAAATCACGACTAAGTTTAAGGCATGTAGTGTTCTTGACTTTACGTATTGCTAACTCTAGAGGAACGTATCAGGGGGAGACGAGGATTAATGTACAATGTTCACCTGGCGATATGTATTTCCTTATCACCGAATAACAACTCACTGATAGCCTACTTCGCTTATAATAGTGCGCTTCATATCAAGATAACGTTCTCCATATTAAATGTAATCGCTCGCGACTGAAATCGAATGACCAAAGCTAATTATTCATGTCTCATTCACAAGACAAAAAAAGTAAATTCTGTGTTGATTCAAATAAAACTTGAAGTTACACTGGTACTTTAATTTTACCCATTTCTCAACCTTTGAATACCTCAGATCCGACATATGTGTTCACCAATGACGTTGTTTGATTCAGTGAAAGACATTATTTAGACTTACGTCTTTTGCAGTAAACAACATACACGTTACGACCGTCAAATGAATTAAGACAATTAAACGACGTCTCCATAAACGTTATCTCACCAGAGGTAAGACCTTTTCATGGCAATATGGCTCATTCTGTTTTTTATAATCCATACATTTACAAAATAATTAGGATGCAAGCACTACTGATGATACTAATATAAACGATACCAAATTTCACATAATTTAGTGAAAAATGAAATGTATCTGCATCGTTAGTGTTTAGTACGCAATAACATTTTATAAACTGACATGCTAGCTCTTAAAATGTACTTCCATGTATTCTCTTTGTTCTTAAGAAAGGACTGCGCAGATGCTTATTAAATATTTGACTGGTACGAACGTAATAAACACGGAATATAATTAATATCGGAAAGGTGTATGTCCATGTAAAAATTTTGATTAATATGTTTTGAAAATCTATCGTATCTAACATGCACGTATCATATGGCAGATTATAATTATATGATTGTCACAAAAATATTAGAACACCAAAATTGATCACGTCAAAGCAGGTCTTGACTTGACTAAAGAAACATCACAGTACTCCAAGAGCAAACTGTGCACTAGTAAAAGAGAGGGTAAAGAAAGTTCTAGAAAATTGGAACGAGATTTGGAACAAAAGCCTTCTGATGATGCTTTCCAGGTGGGATAGGGTGCCATCCGAAGATTAGAGAAAGGGGAAGACGTGGAGAGCACGTATAGATAGGCAGCTGTGCGAAGGCGCTGAGGCTCGAGAAAGTCCATACTTGCAACTAATAATAATAATAATAATAATAATAATAATAATAATAATAATAATAATAATAATAATCGTTTGATCCATATTAACCTCCAACTTCCACAGCGTGTTAGGAAACCATCAAACCATTAACTTTATAAGTACTGGATTATACGTATATACCTAACTGGATACGACATTAAAATTTCCTATGCACAGAGGAAAAGTACGATTAAATTCAAAATACATGCGACTCACACAGTTGCCTTTAAATACTTGCTTCAGTTTAGTGTACCATTTCTGATTATTTTCATGAATATTGCTTGCATATCGTTCAGTATTCAAGTGTCTACAGTTTCTGTCACAACTAATCATTGGCGTCATTCTATTTTCTCACATCATTCCATTTTCTCTCGATTGATTGATTGATTCATTGATTCATCGATTGATTGATCTGCGCAACGGCCTGCATATGATGAATTCAAATAGTTATAACACTTATTATTGCTATTATTCCACGCATGAGAAAGAACCCGCTGAATGTGTCATTTACCACAAATATTTCCTTAAAATGGAAACTTCGCCATCGTATTCAGTTTTCATAGAACCTGTTCTTCCTTAATACGCATGTGTTGATTTAATAAAAATTATATTTACTATATTCATAGAACAATTTAAGATAATCATGAATAGAGAAGCGGCGTATTTCCATAAGAAATCGACAAGCTAAACTTTTTTCGAAAGTTCGTATCTAACAATCATCATAGTAGCGTTTAATAAGAAAACGAAAAACATATTTTTTGTATTTTTTACAGGTTCGCATGTGTATATTTTCTCATATACAACAAGGAAGAACTCAAAGTGGGTTGGCAAAGAATTTTCTCAGCGAAAATATTTATCTTTGGGAGAATATGGGGCTAGTTTTAAGTATGTACTATTGCATGTTTCAATGCTGGTAATGGCTTATGCTAACATAGACAAAGGAGATGGATTTAATTGTCCAATATGTCTGTGTCAGTTCAACATACCCAGACAACTACCGTGTGCTCACAACATTTGTCACGGCTGTCTACAGTCCTACATAACAACTGAGGCTACAAAGTGTAACGAACTCCGACATATCAAATGCCCGATATGTATGCAAACTGCAAGTCCTTCTATAAAGGACAGACCAATACGTGAATGGGCGTCTCTGTTTCCAGTCAACGCACTTCTAGAATCTATGCTGCCAGCGAAAGCGAACGCAGATCGTATGTGCGACTCGTGTAGCTCTGAAAACGTAACTATTTTGGCGGAAGGGTTCTGTGCCGCGTGCAAGGAGGCCATGTGCAAAGATTGCTTGAAATTTCATAGGAGACAGAAAATGACAAAGAGTCATGCCATTGTAATCCACAGAATGTAATAAAACGTGGCCAGGATTTATACTGTTTACAACTTGAAGGAGAGAATGTCAAATTCTATTGCAAAAATCACAAAGTTGCCGGTTGCGGCACTTGCTTTTTTCACAACCATCATGCTTGTTCTAATAGGATAGATCTGAAAGACGAGGTTCCTGCTCTGCTTCGTGAAATCAAACCAGATGAAATTATATCAGATATGGAGAAAATGGAGTCTCACCTACAAACCTTTATGGAGATCAACGAGTCCAGTGTTAGCAATGTTGAGTCAGACGTAAATAAAATTACGGACCTAATAAGTGAAATTAGAAGGAAAATCAATTCGCTTTTAGATGATTTAGAGAACGGACTAAAGACGGAAGGAAACATAATCTACAAAGAAGAAAATATCAGGATACAAGAAGAGAATCATAAATGTTTGTCACTGATTCATGCAGTGAAAACTTCGCGTGTTCTGTTTAAAACTGTCAATCAATACGGTAGTGAAATGCAAAAATTTATGATGGTGGAAAGGATGCAGCCACAACTACATTCGTATTTGAATTTGGTCAGAGAGAAGTTCGAGATGACTGACAGATTAATATTCTAGGTGGAATTAGTTCCTCAGATAGAATCCATTTTTTTCAGATAGAATCCATTTTATCACTGTCCGCAGCTGAGATGGGAAAAATTGTGCCTACGAGAAGCTCGAATGTCCTCCCTTCGTGTGCCCTAAAATCCCTCCCTCCGCGTGTCCAAAAACCAGCTAAAGACTGTCAGGTCGAGCGAGTCGATGTAATTGATCTTCACCCTGTTAGTAATGGTACATACTGTTCTGGAGTCACATTTATCCCTGGGGACAGAGTAATGGTTGCTGATCCTCCCGCGAATCAATGCATTTTACTTAGCTCTTCCTATCAGTATATCTCCAAACACACCCTAAACGGATCTCCATTGGACATTTGTAAAATAAGTAGCCTGGAGGTGGCAGTGTTATTGCCTAATGCAATTCAGATTCTGTCAGTAAAGGGTGACATGATCAGCATAGTCCGGACCATAACAACCAAGTGCATGTGTCAAGGAATAGCAGCCACTGGGTCGGGGAATACGGCTGTGACCGGTTACTCTAATCCTGCAACCGGCTGCTGGATTATGTTGAGTACTGAAGGAGAGGAAAAGGCTTCGTATCATTATGACTATTTATACGGACATTACAACGAAATAGCTTTCAATAATGCAAACACACGAGTGTATGTTTCTGTGTATGAAAGGCATTCTCTGCATTGTTTTGACCTGCAAGGTCGGAATCAATTTACCGACTGTCCTGGAAGTCTTTGAGGCCCTCACGGAGTTGCCGTGGACAGAGATGACAACATTTATATTCCTAGATATTCGTCACACAATATTCATCAGCTGTCTCCTGACGGGTTTGCCCTACAGGTAATCACCAATGGAGTGCCATCATGTCCATGGGTGATTTCCTTTTGCAAATTGCAGGATATGTTTATTATTACCAGCTATATCGGCCGTCAATAATTCATTTACAAGCTGAAATGACATTTGACAATGTCAAATTAGGGCTGGCAAACCCTTCATGTAACACCTTAGTGAGAAATAAACAAACCTTATTCAAGAGTGACAAAATCCATTTTATTTTCCAATTGTTTGTTTGCTTGATTAGGATTTTTAACGTAGCTTTAACAATTTTTCAGTCATATCGCTACGATGTCTGCAGTGAGGCAATTTATAGTGATGTCTAGCACTGAGACATCATGCCGCAGACATGTAGCATGATGTCTCACCCAGTCACATTATCCTGACACCAGGCCGACCAGTCCTAACACTAATCTCTTAATGCTGAGAGTCAAGCGAGGCAGCTGTTAGTACCATTTTTGTAAGTCTTTGGTATGACTCGGCCGGGGATCGAACCGACGACCTCCCGCTTCCGGGGCGGACGCTCTAACCACTAGGCCACCGGAGCGGTTTTTCTAATTGTTAATAAATGTATACCAAATTATGTCATATATAAGCTATTATACAATTCATTTCATTATCTTAGTGTTTGTGCTTTATGATACTAAATTAATTTGAGTCTGGTAGTGTTTGTTCTTTATGATACTAAATTAATCTGAGTCTGGTAGTGTTTGTGCTTATGATACTAAATTAATTTGAGTCTGGTAGTGTTTGTGCTTTATGATACTAAATTAATTTGAATATAGTAGTGTTTGTTCTTTATGATACTAAATTAATTTGAGTCTGGTAGTGTTTGTGCTTTATGATACTAAATTAATTTGAATATGGTAGTGTTTGTTCTTTATGATACTAAATTAATTTGAGTCTGGTAGTGTTTGTGCTTATGATACTAAATTAATTTGAGTCTGGTAGAGTTTGTGCTTTATGATACTATATTAATTTGAATATGGTAGTGTTTGTGCTTTATGGTAATTAATTTTTTTTCTTCATTTTTGTAGTGTTTTTGCATGATGATCTTCAATTCTTTTTTTCTTGTAGTGTTTGTGCTTTATAATACCGAATTCATTTCATTCTAATAGTTTTGGTACTTTATGATAATAAATTCGTTTCAATCTAGCAGTGTTTGTCATTAATGACACTATATATATATAAATATACTCCTCTCCCATCCATACGTAAGTTACTACGATGTAATGTATGTATGTACGTTCGTACGCACGCACGCACGCACGCACGCACGCACGTACGTACGTACGTACGTACGTATGTATGTATGTATGTATGTATGTATGTATGTATGTATGTATGTATGTATGTATGTATGTATATATGTAATGTATGTAGACCTATACCTTCATAGAAGTCTGCCTTAAAATAAACGCTGAACAAACGTAGATAAAGAAACTTAAAACTGACGAAAATACCAATAATGGTAATGATACTGCTCCGCTGTAAAATATTACTACCCTTGATAAAATGAAAGCATTTTTTTTTTATCAAAAATTCGCATAAACAGTTAAAACATAAGACAGAAAACACCCTTAAAACAATGCATTTTACAAAATTGTTAATGATACCATCTACAACTCCGGTAAAACATATTAACAGAATGTAATTGTATTTAATTAATAAATAAACAAATAATTAATTTAATTATTACATATAAAGCTGTGAAACTGGCATTTATAACTTGCACAAAAATTATACTGATCATCCAATCGGTATGCTTGCCATTTTTAATATAGTGCAAAACTCTTCATAAAACAGTTTTAAAAATGTTTGTATCAGAATTTGACCGAATGTGATGGAACAAATATTTACTTTTACATATTAAACAATGTATTTTCACCTGTCGACAAATCTGTCTGAAGACATTATTGCAGAAATATATTTGAGACAGCGCGAAGCAAATGTATTAAAAATCAATCGACAGAATTTAAATAATTTGAATAAAACAATCTTTAGAATAGATTACATTTTTTTGCTTGTGGTTTTCATGGAGATGTCAGTCAGGTGAACGATATCGGATTGACTTCAGTTTCTTTTTTTAATATACTTATTTAAGAAAAGCGTGAAATATACTATTGTTAGCTTCAGATATAGCTGGTAATTTAATCTCTCACCATAGCTCAGTCAATTTAAATTTGAGTAGATTTACAAATAGGTTTTAACTGGTCTTTCTTGTATTTCAATTTAGTATTTTTTCAATTTATTATTATTATTATTATTATTATTATTATTATTATTATTATTATTTTATTGTTGTTGTTATTATTATTGTTTATTATTGATATATCTGCATTAATGTGAATAAGTTTGGTTGAGTCATCGCTCTGTAGCTACATCTAGTTTCAACAGTAAATATAAATGCAAAATCATTCAAAGAAACAACGCCCCACTTATCGCTGGAGATTACCCCCCTTGATCTAAGTCAGAGATGCACGAACTTTTTCGGTCAAAGGTCACGGGTCTATTTCTGTGTTCTTTTAGTTGTGCGAGTTGTGCACCCTTGATGTATACAATGTTAAACAAATTTCAACTATTTATATAAAATGATTAAGCGAAGCTCAGATAGCCGTATGATTTCAAGTTTACGCATTGACTAATTATTTTCAGATAAATGATAATATTTATAAAATAAACTATGCAAATTTTCCTTCAAAGAATACTGACATTCACGGACAGCTCAGACAAGCGAACACGGAGATAGGAAACGTCCTATATACCCTACTGCATGTCAATGTATCACTTTTATTGCAACGGTAGGGTACTTTGTATCGGTATTTCTTTACATTTGTGTTTATGTTACATATGTTAAAAGCAAACTGCATCAATATAACACGGTCGGTAGAGAAGTACAAGCGTTTATTGTACCTATGTTTACACCTTTAACTAAGAAATCGCATTTCGTGATTGGATATATCTCAATGTCTATCAAGTACGATAGTGTGCCCATGCTGTGTCGATCATTAAATCCTTTTGAAGTGTTTAAATTCTGATTCTGGCGTGTTTGCACAATGGATAGAGATTTTTTACCTCACACTAATAGGTTTTCAAAGGATAATACAAAAAAAAAATCCTAATAGCCGAACAGAGTGTCAATATATCTTTTTTTAAAATTTCAAACATAACTCCATTTTGATCAGAATCAGTGACTCCTACCTTAAACACGAGTGATAAAATGTCTCAGACCAAGGTTCTTTTAGGGAAACTTATGATACCTCGTCTGGAAGGAAACTTAGACATCGCTCCTTCTCTTTCGCTAGATCGTTTGATGGTGCAATGAATATTATTTTTTAGAAACATATTGTTGTTTTTCTTTAAATCAACCTTTTCAGTATTGTTTTTTTTTTTAAATACGAGATCTGCTTTTTTTCGTTTTATATCTATGATTTCAAATCACACGTCATCGACCTTATGTATTTTACTATCCATACTAATAGAGCTGTGGCTTTATGTCACCAATAATTAAGGACCCGACATAGCGATGTCTGGATAGCGAATTGGTAGCACATTCGCTTGGCGCCAATATTACTTCCGGGCACAACTTGTTGAGAAAATAAGGTAGTTGACCATCATTAGTCAGCAACTTTCACAGAGCTTTCCGAATCTCGTATCATAAATAAGGTCACAACACCAACACTTACGCCATCTGCAACTTGTGAGAACTTGTTGTATAATCGATATAAAATAAATGAAGTTTAAAGTTATATCGATGACTTATAAAATGTTGTATCTATATAATTTTTACGGAAAACTAATATTTGGTAAACGTGCAATAAAATGACTAACCCAGTATGATTCAAGCAATTACCCATGATTTTTACAATGAATGAAACGTTGAGTCTTCAGCATTTATTGTTGCTTGTGTTTAGGTTTAACTGCTGCAGACTTAGCGAGTTTGTTAAAGACGAGTGTTTGGGATTTAAAACCACCGCAGTTTTAGGGACTTTTTAAAGAATGTCTTGTTCGATGTGGTGGTGGAAAAACCAATTTACACCCATTTCATTGGAATGACTTGAACGTGCTTACATTGCCGATAACATCAGCAAAACAAAGAAGCAAACACACGAGTATCATGCTATACATAAGAAATACTATATGCATACATGTATATGCATGTATACTATCAATAGTCTGATTATTCTGTACCTATCTTGAATACATTATATCAGTCATGATGATATGAGTGATATGACATCAGTGAGGGTACAATGGGTAAATGGCGCGTGGGGCGACGATGAAGGCCCAAAGGAGTATTGACGACCCATGACCTCTAGCTTCTGGAGCAATCTCTCGACCGTACTCCCGCCCCAACTCGTTAGTACACTACCGTTTGATATGTTTACAGTATGATTTGTTTTCTAGGTTAGGGAACCAAATAAGAATACAAAGTGTCTTTCAGATGCACCTATACAGAAGTATCGTCTATACATACGCATATAAAAGACTCGCAAGAGTTACATGTACGATGAAGTTACCAAGAGGCTCAAAAAGGGAGAATCATGTCGATACATTATTGAGTTATTAAGCAACTGAATGAAATGAAAAGAAAGTTTATCATACATGTATGCAGCTAAATACCTCAGAATATAATCGATTTTCAATAACATACCCAAAGAATATTAATGTTTCATTAACAACTAGAAGAGTAAGAAAATTCATAAAAATGAAAAAAAATAAAACTAAATTGTCACGATCGGTATATTGAATGTGGAAATCAAATAATTCATAATATGCAGGTTCTTATTAAACATTTGAGTTGCATGTACCCGACTCTCTCTCTCTCTCTCTCTCTCTCTCTCTCTCTCTCTCTCTCTCTCTCTCTATATATATATATATATATATATATATATATATATATACATGCATACATACGGACGGACGCACGTACGCATACAACCATCCTTACATACATACGGACGGACAAACGGACGCACGGACACGCATACGCATACATACATACACACACACATCCATCCATCCATTTATCCATACCTCCATCCATCCATCCATCCATCCATCCATCCATACATACATACATACATACATACATACATACATACATACATACATACATACATACATACATACATACATACATACATACATACATACATACATACATACATACATACATATATACAAAGGGGGCCCCGAGTGGCCGAGTGGTCTAAAGCGCTCTCCGTTACGGATCACTGGCGTCTCACCTATGTCTGCGTAGGTTTGAGTCTAAGATTAGGCTAATGTAGTTATGTGAGAAAGCTTGCCAGTAGCTTCTCATGGGTCGGTGTTTCTTTCCGGGGGTTTGCCCGGGTTCTTCCTCCACCATTAATACTGGGCGCCATGTATAGCCTATCGTGTGCTGAAAAATTTTCGTTAAACCCTAAATAAACAAACAAACAAAAAGCAAATACATACATACATACATACATACATACATACATACATACATACACACACACACACACACACACACACACACACACACACACACACACACACACACACATACATTCATACATAATTACATACATACTGCAATCAGACTGTAGGGCAGGAGACGAGCAAATACTCAACAGAAATGGACATTGCTAATGTAACACGATTCACGAACAACCCCCTACCAAAACCGCACACAAAGCAGCAGCAGCAGGGGCGAATCAGACAACATTTTAGAGACGTCAATTCGGCAAGCCACGGCTTCTCCAAAATCGTAAAAAGTACGTCTATTTGGGAAATTAAGACTTCCTTGTAAATGCTTTATAGATGCTCTTTTGGCCACAAAAACCGCCACAATTGTCGTCCCCCCCCCCTGCTGCTGCTATGGTTTTAACAATGTTTTTTAACGATAGTACTTTGAACCTGTCGTAGAAACGCTAGCGTTTCCAAATCAAACAATAGCAAGTGTTTTTCATAATTTCAGCTTTTTTTATGACCCTGTTACTGTCCGCGCCCTGAGCGCCTGTTCTAAGACAAATCAATAAGGCTACTGATGTCCTAGTAACGTTAGATACGGCCATCCCTTTTATCGATTTGCACTCCCACAGCTATTAATACTATGTCTGTTCAGATCTCGTCTACATTATTTAATTATTGCTTGTAACAAACTAATGTTTAACCATATTTTACTGTTTAAACTGTCATTATTCTCAATGGAGATATAATCTGTAAGAAAACGAATCAAATGTGTAGTATTACAAACTGTTGTATTCTTTTTTTTTCAAGTATTCGGTTTGATACGTATATATCGTATTCAAAAGCATTTACTTGTAGATATCGAATCTAGCGTAATTCATTAAGCGTTGGAACGTTGTCCTGGGGGCCATGGTTCGATTCTCGTAATTGACACATTGTCGACGGTACCGATTTGGATGTTTTTTCTATATGATTGGGGGCGACAGCCCAAAGGTACTCGTGTACACCTCTCGTCACGTCAAATACTTGAGAGTGTGATTTTATACACCCCCGGGAAATTAATTCTTGGGGGGAGGTGTACAAAATACATAGACAGTCTTCTGAATATTCTAACATTTCGTTTCACTTAGAAAATTCACTGGAGATATGTCTATGGGCGCCCCCAACATAAATAAGAGCATGGATGCAAAAGCTCTACGTCACACACTAGGGTAATCCTCACAGGATAATTCAGAATGAACCCTATGAAAGACACAAAGGTTACCCAGTGTGAATGATAATCGCTCATCATCGCTGTTATTTATTTTTGATAAATATATCAATATCAATTTTTCAAATTAGAAATATATTTTATTATATTATATGAATTCTGAAAATATCAATGAGATCATAACTGAGATTTCAAATTTGAAAAGTCAAGGAATTCAATTATCAGATCGATTAAATTGTGATCAGATTCTTTCTGATTTTCAAGATATTGAATACAGCGCTATGAATAATGAATACGTATTACCAAAATGGTACGCTTTTATGAAGAAAATCCAGAATGCTGTTCGCGACTCAATTGTATTCTATAATGCATCAGTAAGTTTGTCCCGTTATTCACTGTTGTCGAAAAAAATCAGAAAAGAATTGGGGCAACAATATGAAATCAAACGCACAGTTTATTTGAGGGTTAAAACAATAAGAGATATTATCCGCCAAACTGAAAATGCCCCTTTGGTAACCGCAACAGAATAAATTCTATACAATACAATAGACAGGTAGAACTCTCACTCATCTAACAGGTATGCGTGTGCTCTTCACCGTGAATGAATTTCTAGATCTTTTTTATTTTTGGTCATTTTTGTTGCTTTTAAAATTGATTTTCGGTCATTTTTGTTTCATTTAGATTGTACATTTAACAAGACAATATGTCGTTCTATATAATGATAAACAAAGCACTAACGACTAAATTAGCGCGTGAAAGGTTATCTGCAATTAGGAAGTTTATACCAATCCGCGATTCTGTTCGAGAGAAACTACAAGCGAGACAGAGTTTACAGACTGATTTTATGCAAGGACTGAAGACCTGTTTAAACCAATAACCACGGCAACCAAAGGTATAATATCAGCCACTGAGCGAGCACTATACGGAGATATTCCCAAGAATGGAACAAGGAAAGAAACACCTCTTCTTCTTGTACTTGAAAAATAGCAGAAGAAACTGAAAAAACATAAAAGTCTTTAGAACAAATCCATGGTAATATATTAACCCAAAGAGAAGTCGAACCACTTGAAGAACTTGAACAAGAACAACGAGAATTTAAAGAAAAAGAAAGTGAAAGAATGGACTATTCACCCGAAAAAATATTTACAGTTGATGCGTTGAATATAATTAGAGAAATCAGAACAGACTCTGAATTAGCTAATTTTACTAGAGAAAATTTTCGAAAGGATATAATAAATACTTATTTAAAAGATGACAAGTATAGAGATTTTGTAAAAGCATTGATACCTGGGCAAAGAAGGTATATTTGGCAAAACACGGCGGAGATAGAATAACACAAAGATTCAGTGATTTTCCTAAATTTATATCTGCAGTAAAGAGTGGTTATACATACCCATCCCAGGAAATACAAACAATGGAAGACGGAGCTGATTCTGCGGGTGCAACTGGTATCACTAAGAAATCAAGTGGAGAAGGATTTTCTCAGAGTGGTCCAAGTGGGATTTCAGGTAGTGGTCTTATTCGTTGTCCTGGTAATATTCTTACTGATATAACACGATTAGAAGTACTCATCGGAGGGAAACGAGCTGGAAATAACTCACCGGAAATAATTAATGAAGCAGCTGATATCTGCATGCGGTTATTTCAAGGTGGCAACATGGATATCAAAACATATCGAGATTTCATTGATGAATTAGCCGAGCATCATGGTTATCATAGTGATTAATCACCGAAATGGAAATTCTTTGAATTTCACTAGCAATTTTGACATTAGATAAATAGTAATTCAGTAAGATGATCATACACTACAACCATGATAAACCAACCAGCGTCTATGTAGTAAATTCACGATTGCCTGTTTACAAAGCGTACTATGGTGATGGTCTCGGCAATACCATTGCAGGGTTATTTGCGAGAATGGCTCCAAAAATAGCACCAATCGCAAAACAATTATCAATGAAAGCTATTGATGTTATTCGTGATAAGGGTATTAGCGCTGTTGGTGATGTTGCCTCGAGGACGTTTTCCGCTGCAAGGGTTAATGTCACTAATTCGACGAGAAAACCACCAGTGATGAAGTCATTGCTGACATCTACGGAAGTAATGCCTGCTAGTGTTAGTAAAATAATAAATAACGCAGTAGATCAAAAATTAGCATCGTTAACGACTCCGTCTCCCGCCAGCAACCAAGATAATATTACCGCAAACATGATAGCGAGAAGTGGCTTAAAACCACGACGAAAACCACGATTTAGATCAAGGAATATATAATAAAATATTCAAACAGACACTTGATCCAGCGTTTGATATGGAATCCCCAGTGCGTAAAGATGATTCTGTACACGATTATCAATTTTATTCTTATCATGCAGTACAACCTGATCTTCGATCAAGAATTGAACTTCAAGTTCATGATACCAGTAAATACTTTCTACCCGCTGAAGCATTTATCGAAGTGGAGGGAGAACTTACAACAAATGTTGCAGCTAATACACCATACGCAGATGACCTAAATGTACGAGTTGGTTTCGTTAATAATGGTATCATGGCGCTATTTGAAAGTGCAAGATATATGATTGATGGAAGAGAAATTGAACCTATTGAGCGTGAGGTTGATATTGCAACAACAATAGTGGGGTTAGCAAGATATTATGATGATTATTCAAGATCGGCAGGTCCATCTATGATGTTTTCTAAGGATATTACCGATAACGCTGAACACATTCAGTATATTAAATTACAGACACCAGTAACTACTGGAGTTGCTGATCAACTAGATGATACTTTTGAACACGAACCAAGACCAGGTGCTGCCTTTGATATTATAAAAATTACAAATCTTAATGACAACCTAGGATTCGCAACACGTGTATCAATGTTGAAAAGACCACGTCGACAATGTTCATGCGCGATTCCACTACATCATATTTTCGGATTCTGTAGAAATATCCGAAAAGTTATCTATGGAGCGAAGCATACAGTAGCACTCGTGCGAAAGGGTAATGATAATGATACAATCTGGCGTGGTGCTGGTGTTCCTGAGGGTAAAGTAAAAATAACAAAACTATCACTGTGGATGCCAGTAATAACTCCATCAATAACAACAGAAGAGCGATCACTATCATTTATGGACCATGGAGGAAAATCGTTACTTTGTTGGTTATCAGTGACCACAGATACCATGGATTCTAATATTAATGGTACTTTTACATGGCACTTGGCATCAAAACAAGGTGTTTCAGCCCCACGTCATATATTTGTTGCGCTACAAAATAGGGATCGATTTAACTCTCAGGAACGCAGCCATATGACATTTGATAAAATAGGTGTTAATGAAGTCTCGCTGAGAATAAACGGACAACAGGAACCATCCGAGGATATATTACTTGATTATAATACCAACCAAATAGCACAAGTGTATCATCGTCTGTTGTCATATATGGGACGAGATCAAAATGTAGATACTGGTCTGCAAATATCAGTTGGATTTTAAAAGTTTATATCCCATCTACTACTTTTCGCTGGAACATCTTGATTTGACAAGACAATCTGTCGTTGATATACATTTTAGAGCTCGTGTAACCGATCCTACTGCTGGTGGTTATAGAGCGGTTGGTGTCATTCTCAGTGACAAATCAATGCTACTCGAAGGTCTTGGTGGAATAATGAGAGTAATTGATGCACCAGTGGAAAACATGTAATTGAAAATCTTTCAAATTTTTCCAAACACATGTAACAATTAGATCAATCTGTTATTATTTTAATGTCATATAGTCATATTAGTGTTACGTTAACTCCTGGTCAAATTAAAAAATTGCAATCGGAATCGGCTATAAAATGTGGAACCACGATAACGCTGAAACACAATCAGATGTCTGGTGGTCAGAATAAATTGTCATTGACAACTCGTCAGATAAAACACTTCAATGATGCTTTCAAAGATAAAAAAGGTGTTCAGATCACTCTCTCTGCAGCCGCGATACCAAAACTTGATAAAATCAGGTGGTATATTTCTGTTGCTAGCTGCGTTACCAGCGCTAATTGCGGCAGCAGCTCCAGCGGTGGCTAAAGCGGCAGCGTTATGGACCGTTGGTACCAAGGCAGCGATGGCACTAAAGTAAGCTACCGGGAAAGGATACAAAAAATGGAAAGGGTCTAAGACTACCAGGAACCCCGTATTCATGCTACAAAGGAAGCGGCCTTAGAATACCAGGAACGGTTTAATAACTCGAGAACCTTCGATTGTGGAATCTTCAATTCCCATGTCAAATTTTGATTTACTTGATGCCGCTAAACACCTAGCGATTAAAAACTTCAGAGGTATCTTTATGAAAGATCAGTTGCCGGCACAACCAAAAAACGTTGAAACCCGTATCATTAATCTCGATAACAGCACCGGACCCGGAACCCACTGGGTTGATTACGTGATTGATCAACGTGCAATCGTTTATTTTGATTCATATGGATTAGCGCCGCCTAAATAATTTATGAGTTATATAAACCGCTTAAACACCTTTCATAAAATGAAGACTTGGTATTCTACGCTACCAAAACAACAAATTAATGACCCACCAATATGCGGCAACGAAGTATTAAATGTCCCTGAATTCGTTGAAATCACTCAATGATAAGTATGACGATCATATAAATACATTTAATCGGTTTTCTGAATTACAAAGAAGTATAATTAACAATATTGACAAACCCGTGTTAGAATTTTTTGGTAATCCTCCAGTGACCACACCGAAGCTCACAGAGATAAAAACTTCTATGTTGGAACTAGCAACACTTCAATCAAGATATGAAGATCATGTTGAAAAGTTTTCATCATTTCGTAAAAATATCATTGATAAATTTTTTACAACCCCGTTGGTTAAAATAGACACAAAACTCCCTGATATTAAAAAATCCATTGAAGATATAAACAAAACTTCATCGAGGCTATAAAAAATGATGCAACAAAGATGATAGCAATCATTGAAAAAATAAAAATCCCTCACGAACAAACAAATATCGTAAATAATGTGTATGCGATCTAACACGGATCATTTACGTAGACACCTACAAACAATATATTAAGTATCACTGCAACCATCAAGGGTATTTATCGACTAACACTAGTATCACCGACTCAGTTTAATATTTCATCAACGAGTTCATCTGGGGTCAACAATACGATATCAACGATCATCGACAAGGATACAACTGAACGATTGACAATAGCATCCACTGATAATAATTTAGCTAGGGTTTCAGTAACATGGTATGTGGAATTCGTAGCGGATTTAGGTAAATAACTAAACCAGTAACGGTTTCAATTGAAATCTATTGTAATAAATAAAATGTCATCAACGATGATTTCATCGTCACAGCAATATCGCTATGATCAGGTCAGAGAATGTCAAACTAAACTCAAAGCACGTAGTGAGGGTTTTCAAACAAAAGTAAAAAATACCGAAAAAGAATCACCGCAGTTGATGTTACCGTGTACTCGGTGAGTGGTGTAATTACCGGAGCTGGTATTATACTCTCCTCGTTGACAATGATTGCCCTGATAGCTGTTCCAATTTGTATAGCAGCGGCAACAACAATCGCAGGAATTATTTCAATAATAAAAAAAAAATATCATCATGCAGCCAGCTCAAACTACAAGACTACGTAATAAAATTTCATGTTGTGTCAACCGCGTACTCACAATTATCCTCGATGATATCGTCGTCACTCGATGATACATTAATGTCAGATAATGAGTTCTCAGCGATGGTACGTGTTTATGATTCCGTGATGTCAAAATCAGAGCGACAACATGAGTATAATAACAATGACAACACCGCAAGAACTACTTCAACGAATAGCGGAAAATACCAACCCGGTAAAAAAAACTCAACGAATCCTTAATTCAGTGTGAATTTCCCTACTCCGATTCCAGTTACGGAGATAACGCTGGCAAAACTAAAAGTGTATCACAGTTGGCCTAATATTAGATCGGTAGCATTTGGCGGTCAACAACCGAATAATTCCTTGGTGTTTGCGAATAGGAAACGCGAAGACTGAACTCCAGACTGGAACGTTGTTTCGATACCGTTTGGGTCATACCAAATCGAACAAATCAATAATGAATTTCAACGCAGAATAAAATCCATTACTAAAATAGAATCCAAAGTTGCTATCACATTTCATGAACCAACACTATCATCCGCGATTGAGATAAACTCACCAGGATATGTCGTAGATATCTATCAGAGTTCTATAAGGACAATACTAGGATGGCCTGAAATACCACCTGAAGCATCTTATCAAATACCCGAACCAAAAAAATCTTATTATGTCACGGACATACAATCATATCATGAAATCAACCCATCATATCGAGAATATTTACCTGATATAAAAAATACAAAATTAACCGATAGATTTACATTTATCGATAACAATACCATGCAATGGTATTTTGTTTTTGAGAGAACTCCTGATTCAACCATTACAATTACATTTACGTTAACTAACATCATTGATTATTTGAAAGAGATTAATCAATTACATAGAATACAAATGGAGCAACTACGACGGAGCTTCCAAGAGCATCTCTCTTATATATCAAGGCCTCGTGATGAGATCATAAAACACATCAGGATATTAAATCAGCTTGTATCCGATATAGAATATATCAACAAACGAATAATTCAAATAATAATTAATGATCAGAGCGGAAATAAACAAAAATTCCTAACTGGTTACAATATAACAGAAGCTGATTTACCCGATTTCAAGTTTCCTGGGTATAACGCAAATGAACTAAAAAAATCTGTTAATGATCTTATTCAAGAAAACTTTTCTCTGATACTTGCCAAATGGAAACAACAAATAAAAATCCTCAAGTATAATAATGACCCAGACGGCGGTGGTAGACATATCGCTCCGTTGAACGTAAATATATCCTCGGTGATAGCATTGAATTTAGTATGTGATGTTATCGAAGGAAGCTATCAAATAAATCTCGAGCGATCAAATCAAGCCCAACAAGGATATATGTTATACTCATTTGCACCAACCGCTCCTCCAGGGTTTCTAATAATTGAGGATCCCACTAATCCAGTCTATATGCGATGTCATAATAATTCGTTAACGAGAATTAATTGTAAACTCACTGACCAGTCCAATAATCTAATTGATTTACAAGGTGAGGTTTTACAAATTAGTCTGTTTGTGAAGTCGTGAAAATTCTTCGAATTTCAACAACGATTTTCATTCTAAGACTTTCATCGTAGCAACTTTTATCGTAAAAAAAAACCATTTCATCCTAAATTATTAGTGTTAAACCCATAGGAGGGAGGGGGGGACAAAGTTTGCCTGACATAAAACCAAACAATAGAATTTAATGGAAAAGCCCATTGAGGGTAACTCTTTTATAAGCCGTACACAAACCTGCACGAGTTATCTCCTCTTGGTGTTATACACATAATACAAAATAGAATTCATACGTAAACGAATTGAATTCTTTTTTCGAAGCGGTTCGAAAGGGCCGATCGGTATATTCCCTCTGCAACATATCGTACGGAGGGTATACAAATATCAAAATATCTACCAGCCTCAGTCATTGATTTAAATGTTTTTTCTTCGTTAGTTACTGTATTAAATGATTTTGTGGGTCTCTTACCAATTGATTTACAAGTACCAGTTTTCCCAACAGTATTCTCACTTTGTGTAATAGCTCGTAAATTATCCATTTTATTATTTTGAGGACATCCATCAATATGATCAATAACAAAACCATCTTTGATCAATCCATTGTAACATTCATACAAGAAACGATGATTATAATATTTCTTCTTTCCACCAACGGTAAACATAAGATATCCCGTACCATTGTCAAAACCAACTAAATTTTTCAGTCTGCGGTTTCTGACAATACCGTCACGAGACGCTTCATAATTACTGATCACGGGATGCGGTTGAAATTCTGGGTTCATTATATATAATACTATTTGTCTAATTGATTGTTTGGTTGAATTATTACATTATTTGGAAATCTTTCAATATAGTCTTGAGGTGATCTTATGATTTTGTCATTGACATAGTCAGGGTCATTGATGGAATTCTTAATTCGTTTATCATAATAACGCTTCAACTCTCTATATCGCTTAACACCGCAACTCAGACATAATTGCGATTTACCACGCACACCTACCTCACATCGTATGTAAGGAGTGGTCCAAAACTTCCGTTATGAAAACTTTGCATATGATATCCACAGAATTCCTTTCTGCATGATTTGTTACATGCGGTTACTGATCCTATCATAAGCCATTTGCAATGGTTCAATATATAATAAATTCTTTATTTAAATACTTGTTTTAATTATAATAATGGAGGAGTTCGAGAGATTATCGAAACTTAAGCCTTGGAAAATTGTTAAATTCAATCTCGATAGAGTATCCGTAGATGTACCAAAGGGTCTAATAAGTGATAGAAGCATGATAGGTAAAATCTGCGATTGTTTTAATGAATTCCAGCGCGATGGAGCATCTCAATGTTGGTCAACTTTTCGAATTGATGGTGACGTTGATGCTACCATGAACGACGAAAGAGCAGCAGTGATAATCTCACATCTTGACCAGAAAAAGTATTTCTTTAGAGTGAAATTCATTATCCGTTCAGAAATGGGAAATTGGATTATACGAGACAAATTTTAACCAATCTTGAAAGATAAAAAGAACCGTCACTTTGAGTCATGATTCCAAACCAGGAATTCTGACTGGGATTGACAAACCGTATTACGAAAGGTCTTATCCTGTAACAGCAGTTGTTTACGGGGTATATTCGTTAAATGATAAACCGAGTATTGAAAAATTAAAACCAATGAAAGTGTCACCGCCGATTTTATCATCGGGAATAAATTGTGTAGCATAACGAATAATAGAACACTTCACAAATGCGTTGCGTGGAAACAAATTGATTGATCTAAGACGTAAAAAAAATAAATGAATGGGAATTAAAAGTTAGGAAGTACGGAGCAACAATTCAAGATGTAACTAAATTAGAAACATCATTAAGATTTCCAATAACCATATTGACGATAACAGGAGAAATATTACACGAATCGAAATATAAATCACAAGGAGCTCCAATCAAAATTATTGATAATAATGAACACGCGTGGACACCTGCGCTAACACTATTTTCGCGGGATAGAACCGTAAAATATTACACGGGAAATCTATTTGATTTTATTTCTCAGTCAAGTAAAAACGATCCTGTGTCAGTGTGGTTACTTCACAGTTTTGAAGACGAAGAGGGTAAATTCGATCAATTTGTAAGACCCAATGGAGAATTATACCGTACTGAAGCCCTGCACAACGAGATGAAAAAAACTAGCTAATGGTTTTTCAACAGAAGACAACGAACAAATATTAACAAATTGTTCTACAATTCCGTCAGTTCGAGCTCATTTTGCGAGAAAGAAAAACACGTGGAAACCAACAAGAGCAGAATTTCTATCAGATATCAAATCAAGCTGCGTGGAATATAACCATGGCGGATTATGGAATACAAAATACACCTCTGAAAATATTATTTCAGTTGATATGGTTGCGTGTTATCCCGGGAGTTTTCTCTGGTATGGAGAATGCGCTGAATACTTCAAGCGATTTGGACATCCCACACATGAAATGACTCGTGTTGCGATTAATGGACCACTACCCGATTTTGATTTAACCGGATTTGCTCGTGTGGTATCATTTTAATTGGCTACAGGGCTTCATCCGTGTTTCTATATTTGGATTTGTAGACACATCTCTGAAAAAACACTGGATGCCAATAGTGTAATTACGGTATATGATTGATTCTAAAATGCTGATATCGCTAATTGTCAGTGAAGCAATTATATCATATCAAGCGCAAACTGAGGTCTGGTTACCACAACCTTATAGTCTTGATAGTATAATCAGCGATTATAAAAACAATTCCCCGATCTCGACGAAGAATATATCGTAAAACGGTCAAAAGAAATCTTTGAAGTTAGAAATAGACAAGCAAAGGATCTTGGTAGAAGAATAATCGGTAAATTCACTGAGGGTGGAAAAAAATACGACAATAACAGATATTCTTCGCGGTTGATTATAGATGATGCTGAATACGATTTTATAATCGAGGATGTAACATCTAGGGGTATATACGTTGATCGTAAAGACGCTTTCTTGTCCGATGGAACCAAATTGGGTAGAATTGTTACTTACACAGATGGAAAAAAATCTTCAGTATGCACATTTTAGGTCGTCTATGCTAACTTATGCTTCTATTAATTTATGTTCAATGATAAATAGATTTCCTGAATCCGCAGTTAGAGTTGCTCCTGATTCATTTTATATAAACGTGAAACACAGCGAATCAGTGGCAGAATTCACTAATTCAGACAAGAGTTGGGGATCATGGAGAATTAAAACGGAAATGCTGCGTGATTATTCCAAATCAGCAGATGTTACGATTGAAGATAAATATTTGAAAAATAATCAGATATCAGAACTATCTAATGCACCGTCGATATCTGATCCAATATCTAGACATAAAACTAGTTATTTAAACGGCTGTGGTGGGTCAGGAAAGACGACTCGTGCGATTGAATTATTTCGTAAAAACGCTAGCGTTTCCAAATCAAACATGATTGTGCTAACACCGACCCCCAGACTTGCAAGAGAGATGAAACAACGAGGAATTAATGTTTGTACTTATCATAATTTTTTTCGATGGAAAAGTGACGAATGGACTCCTGATCGAATGGGGGAGAAATTTATTCCTGATGTCATTATTTGGGATGAGATATGCACGGTTGCCGTTAGATGTATTACAAAGGTTTCTCAAATGGTTATTGCTAGCGAATAAAAAAAGTGATAATGTGTGGCGATCACGACCAACCACCACCATTTGTCGGTTTGTCTCCACATGACTGACTAAAGAAATTAGTAGACTATTATGAAGAAATTAATACGGATCATAGAGCACTTGATGAACAATTACGCGAGTTCAAGAAACTAATCAGATTATAAGCGGATAGAATCCAATGTGAAATAGCGCGTGAAATAATTTTGGAAACTCCATTAAATGATTTCTGGGAAGCGTGGTGACCAAATGATTTGATAGTGGCAAGTAGAAAGATAGTCAGAGACACACTTTAGATGAAGTTATTTGAATTACATAAAGAAAAATTTACAACACTCCCAGTGCCATTATGTTATAGACCCAAGGATACACGAAGACAAAATATCGAAGTTGATATTCCAGGACAAAGTGAGAAGCAGAATTTAGTGTTAAATAATATTGTGTTGGTTGATATCAATGTCGTCGAAGATGCATTAAGCGCTGATAAATCCCCATGGACGCTAGGATACGCAGCAACGATACAAATTTTCACAGGGATTAACTATATCAGATACAATTGTTTGGATTAAAGATAATCACATCGAGTGGTCGAATTTAGTTTATATTGCGGTGTCCAGAGTACGAAGAATAAATCAACTTCGAAGAGTTGTTTTAGACTATATTGACATTACAATAAATAATATTGTCAGCGTTGACATAATCAGAAAAAAAAATCTGGTTATAAACAACAGGATAAAAAAAATAATAGAGAATTTGATATTGATGCCGAATTAATAATTACACTGAAACAACAACAAAATAATCACTGCGCGAGTTGCAATTGTATAATGAATTGGTGTTGGTCGGATAAAGATTCTCGCCAATTTACCGTGAATAGAAAGAATAGCAGTATTAGTCATACCAGAGATAATGTGATGTTAACATGTTTTGAGTGCAACAGACGAAGAGGTGCTAGTTAAGACCACGCGGTCATAATTGAGTATTCTCGGGTATCACTTGTATTTGTTCACGAGTAAATCCTCGCTGAGGAGCAATTGAATCCAATCTATAGACTGGCGGTCTACCCGTAGATCTGGTTGTACTAGATATTGTATGCGTGGTAACACTCCAAAAAGGATCAGTAGCTCTGTTTTTACCACCTTCCAGCTCTCCTGATTCATATAAATACCTAACAGTGACATTACCGAGAATTGGTTGTTTTGAAAAATCATTTTGCGGTTTTACGGGTATATACTTTTTTTTTCAATCGCGTTGTTAGGATTCATATTGATTGTTCGAGTAATCTCATTATTTCGCGTGGTAATTACGCCTGGTAATCTCTTGACCCATTCACGAGATCGTTTATCCTGAATAAATTCCTTCGCGTATTGGTATCCAAATAACCGCTCAGCAAGTATGCGATTTAATCCTTCAACAATTGCCTGATCGCGGTGTAATGCAGTATGTCCTCGTCTGATAGTGACATTATGATGCTTCATTGTTGATAACACTGCACCCTGAAATTCCTTGCCAGGATCAACTTGTAATAGATTTGGCCAGTGCAGAGGACCCCTTCGATAAATTCTTTCAAACGCAGAAGCAACTTCAGTTGATGATTTTGTCTTTAGCAGCTCTGCTTGTTTGTATCGACTCGCAACATCAACTACGGTTAGCGCATACTTGTAAAAACCATCATGCGGAAGAAATAATATGTCGGCTTGATGAACTTCGTTAGGAGTGCTGACATCAAAATTCGAGTAGTTAATTTGTTTAGGCGGTGGTAGATAAATTTGCCATATCGCCAGTTTGGATAACCAATCCGCTGCAGTGGTATTTTTCACCTTTGCGGCGCTAGCGAGTTTACTGATTGCTGCTTTACCCCTCCAGTATCCTCTTGGAGAATAATAAATAGATTCCGTGTTGTTATTAATTACCAGCACCCAGCATTAATTTACCTTTCATCGCCGATTTTATCAACCATGAAGCCAATTTTTCTTTGAAAGATTTATCTGTGATAGAATTCAAGGCGTGAATCAATTTCACATATGCGATATGTCTATGTTGCAGATTGCTGTTTTTATAAGCAACATCATGAGCATGACACGCATTATCAATAGCGTTGATTGGGTTTTCACCGGGTCGGGGTTGATTTTGATCATCAAGTCTGATATCGAGTCTAGTCTCTGGTCCACAATAATTATACCCTGGAAGGTGCTTTTCTCCTGGGTATTTTGCCCAAGGTGTTCCTGGTAATTTTACTAACTTGGCTGCAATATCACCTCCTCGTTTGTTTTTTTTTAAATCATCAGAAATGCTAGCATTTCCTGCAGATTTCAGAAACAAATATAAATTTATTAGTACTACATTGTACACGCTTATCAGAAAGTGCTGATCTGTTATTTTTAGTTGTAATCGTCGTCAAGTCGTTTGTGCCAGTACGCTTCTTACATTTCACATAATATAGATCCATAATATATTTATAATAACATGAATGTAATTGATTATTCAGCTACCCGACGACGGGAACCTATTAAACACCATGCAATGTTGCCGAATTCAATTAGAATGATTATAATCGGATCATCTGGAAGTGGCAAGACACAACTGCTACTTAATTTGATAAAGAGATGGTTGAAATGGGATAAGTTGTATTTAATAGCCCCAAGTGTAGATGATCAGCGATGCTACGAAGTGTTAAAGGATTACAACGAAAAGGCAGCAGAAATCACCGACGAGGGTATTATTGACTTTATAACCGATATCGAAGAAGCACCGAGCATTGATGATATTGATGGAAGTATTAACAATTTAGTCGTATATGATGATGTGATATTCAATAATCAAACAAATCCTGCTAGGATATTTTCCAGAGGCAGACACAAAAACACTGACGTGATATATGTCACTCAACGATACATTCAAACACCAAAAGTGATCAGAGATAATTGTAATATTCTTGCTGTATTCAACGGAGTTGATACACATACGCTACGAAATATTCACCAGACTTGGTGCGACCGTGATATGGATTATAATCTCTTTAGAAATTTCTTTAGTCATGCTCAGTCAATCCCGCATGGATTTGTAACGATAAATTTGCATGATCCTAGATCAAGATATCGTATCGGACTTGATCAAATATTCGGTTAAAGAGATTGTTAAACCCATAGCAGCAGCAGGGGGAGGGGACAATTGTGGCGTTCTTTTTTGCCAAATGAGCATCTATAAAGCATTTACAAGGAAGTCTTAATTTGCCAAATTGTCATTTTTTTACGATTTTGGAGAAGCCTTGGTTTGCCGAATCGACGCCTCTAAAAAGTTGCTGCTGCTAAAGCTTTCTTTCCCCAAATTTCTAAGATGTAATATAAAGATAAATGTAGCATATATATATATATATATATATATATATATATATATATATATATATATATATATATATATATATATATATATATATATATATATATATATATATATATATATATATATATATATATATATATATATATATATATATATATATATATATATAAATGCGTTTACCTTACAGTGATTGCGTCCATTTATTAAGCCTGATGAGATAGATGTATGTTAAGGTTGTGGTTGTTGTTAAGGAGTTTAACGCCATTTCGCAGCAGAAGATCGGCTATAAATATTGGCCATTACTCTCTTATATAAATAAGGCCAGCATAACTGGTGGAGGATGAATCCGGAGAAAAAACCCGCAAGATGCTACTGGCTTGCTTTCTCCGGTACCCGCATTAGCGGCGCCCGAAATTCGAACCCAGGCAGACAGAAGTGAGACGACAGTGTACTGTAGCGGTGAGCACTTTAGACCACTATACAAGTATGTTTGGGAGTACACTTTGTTATTTTTTACTACTAAAACTACAACAACTGCTACTACGACTACTACCTCTATTACTACTACTACTACTACTACTACTACTACTACTACTACTACTAAGAAAAATAATATGCTGTTGTTATTTGACTGTATAGTAATAGATAGGTTCCAACAATTACAAACTCGATTGTACAAAAGCGTAGGAAATTTGAAACAAAGAAATAGTGTTATTGAATCTCAAAAATTTAAAGTGTGAATACCCACGTTACTGTCGACTCTACCCCACCACCACCACTAAAACCACGGCCACTTTCGTCATATGCAAAATGAAAATATAAACATGAAGAACAGGCAAGAAATATGAATATATTCCGTTATTTCTTTTTTACATATTTCGATACACTTGAAAAACTGTCGCACAGAATGAATTTAAATACCGTTTTCAATTGGTACGAAATTTCTAATTCTTATTGTTACTTCCATATCTCTTATAACGTTTTGAACTCTAGTTATGCTTTTGAAGGGAAAATACATACTCTTGTAAATGTAAAAATGAGATACCTTAGCAGACGACAAAATGAAGTTGATCCAGCAACTGGTGTGAGGGGGAATTCTTTTTTTACTAAACAGATTTCATTTAAATCCTGACAGCATCTGGATGATAAAAAATATATCAATCAAAATATTCAGATAGAAAACGACGACAACTTAAAAACCCTTAAAATGTGATATTGTAACATAATAATAATTATGACTTTGTAATGCGCATAATCTTTAGAAGCTCTAACGCTTTACAATATATATATATATATATATATATATATATATATATATATATATATATATATATATATATATATATATATATATATATATATATATATATATATATATATATGATGATACGACTACCAAATAAAAAAACCAAATTCCATGAATTAGAAAACATGCAAACATGCTAGACTTCTTTAAGGTAGGAAACATTAATAGGTCTTTAAGCTTGATTTGCAGTCGACTAAAGGTGAGTTTTAAGAACACCCTTGAAAGGGATTATTGTCTTTGTGTCTAATTTCAATGGGCAATTCGTTCCACGTTGATTAGCCCTGGTATGCAAAAGAACTTTGTCCATATGACTTCGTGTTAATAGTAGGAATTATGAGTATACGATTGTCAGAAGAGGAGCGCAAGTATCCTTCTGGTTTATACACATGGTTGAGTCCAGATAGGTATGTTCAACTGGAGTCCGTCAGTGAAACATAGCACAGAGAAAAAATTCTGGATCGAATGGATAGACAGTGTAGGACACAGAGCAGCGGGGATGTGTCCTCTGATCGTGATACTGTAAGGTTGATCCGAGCAGCTGTGTTTTGAACTTTTTGACGTTTCTAGAGTAGATATTGAGACGAACCAGACAGAATTCAATTACAATAGTCCAGTCTTGAAATTACTAATGAGCATACAATCGCTTTAGTGGTATCAACTGAAAGATATTTGCAAACGGAGCTGATGCGTCTCAAGATAGGCAGAATTTCTTGTTGATGCACTGTGAGAGTATTGACCAGTTTAACACCTTGGTCCAACATTTGCAATGTCTAGTAATCATATGTCTCTAACAAACTGAGAAATGTCTAGTAATCATACGTCTATAACAAACTGAGTAATGTCTAGTGATCATATGTCTATAACAAACTGAGTACTGTCTAGTGATCATATATCCATAACAAACTGAGTCATGTCTAGTGATCATATGTCCATAACAAACTGAGTCATGTCTAGTGATCATATGTCCATAACAAACTGAGTCATGTCTAGTGATCATATGTCCATAGCAAACTGAGTAATGTCTAGTGATCATATGTCCATAGCAAACTGAGTAATGTCTAGTGATCATATGTCTATAACAAACTGAGTCTTGTCTAGTTATCATATGTCCATAACAAACTGAGTAATGTCTAGTGATCATATGTCCATAACAAACTGAGTCTTGTCTAGTGATCATATGTCCATAGCAAACTGAGTCATGTCTAGTTATCATATGTCCATAACAAACTGAGTAATGTCTAGTGATCATATGTCCATAACAAACTGAGTCTTGTCTAGTGATCATATGTCCATAGCAAACTGAGTAATGTCTAGTGATCATATGTCCATAACAAACTGAGTCATGTCTAGTTATCATATGTCCATAACAAACTGAGTAATGTCTAGTGATCATATGTCCATAACAAACTGAGTCATGTCTAGTGATCATATGTCCATAGCAAACTGAGTAATGTCTAGTGATCATATGTCCATAGCAAACTGAGTACTGTCTAGTGATCATATGTCCATAACAAACTGAGTCATGTCTAGTGATCATATGTCCATAACGAACTGAGTAATGTCTAGTGATCATATGTCCATAACAAACTGAGTCTTGTCTAGTTATCATATGTCCATAACAAACTGAGTAATGTCTAGTGATCATATGTCCATAACAAACTGAGTCATGTCTAGTGATCATATGTCCATAGCAAACTGAGTAATGTCTAGTGATCATATGTCCATAACAAACTGAGTCATGTCTAGTGATCATATGTCCATAGCAAACTGAGTACTGTCTAGTGATCATATGTCCATAACAAACTGAGTCTTGTCTAGTGATCATATGTCCATAACAAACTGAGTCATGTCTAGTGATCATATGTCCATAACAAACTGAGTAATGTCTAGTGATCATATGTCCATAGCAAACTGAGTAATGTCTAGTGATCATATGTCCATAGCAAACTGAGTACTGTCTAGTGATCATATGTCCATAACAAACTGAGTCATGTCTAGTGATCATATGTCCATAACGAACTGAGTAATGTCTAGTGATCATATGTCCATAACAAACTGAGTCATGTCTAGTGATCATATGTCCATAACAAACTGAGTAATGTCTAGTAATCATATGTCTATAACAAATACATAGACAAGTGTCTAATATACATTTGTTCAAAGAGACGTAACTCCATAACCTACCTAATTATTGAGATTGTGAAAGAAGGTGAACATCAATACACATGTTGCTTGTAAACAGACTGGACAAAAATATATGGCGACCGTCTTGTAAAAGAAAATTTCGTTCTTTTCGAAACGACAACAGAATTGGCAGAGCAAAGTAAAGACTTCTGGGAGTATCCCTTGCTGGTGAATATTTATTCAGTGCTATATTTCTCTGGCCCTTGATACAAAATAAAACGTAAGACCTTGATTTAAAGAGTATATTCTGTTTAGCATGCCTTACTGTGAGTTAATAGTTGAGACGCGTAGTGTAAACAACGTCGAAATGTTTTGCATCCCATCTATTTAGACATCGGATATATTAATATTTGTATTGAAGATATACCAAACACACTAGTAAGTAGATATTTTCCCTACTTTAGTAAGGTTTAAACAAACAATAAAACAAGTATTCGTCTTTTGCATATCTTGCATTTAAAAATCTTCAAGGCCTGTATAGGATTTACTGTCTTCCTTAAGTGCCCATTAACTCATATTTCATTCATATTTGTTTTCATTCATCTCGTAATGTGGCTGGTAGCAGGGGCGGCACTGATAACTTTTGCAATAATCTCTCTGGAGTTGACAATGCTCTCCACTGCTATTTAGGATGTTAAACAGTCCATGCCTGTTTACTCTTTGATATTGTCTTCCCATCTGATTTGTCTTCCTCGTTTATTCTCGTTGTGTTCTGTAGGATTGCCTCTGACATATCAGATGACCGTAAGACCTATGTTATAATTACACACTGGATTCGAAGGCGCACCTCCTCATTACGGATGTGATCTAAGCATACGAATGTGATGATCCTTCGATAACATCTCATCTCAGAGGCATGGATTATACTCTCTAGTTCTGAGTTATGCTCCATGTCTCGAATGCATACCGCAATATGAAAATGGGAAGGAAAGGGGGGCACATAAACGTATTTTTGTACCAAAGTGTAATGTTGCTGCCTTTCTAAATAGGCTTCAGCCTAGCCCAGGGATGGCGAACCTATGGCACGCGTGCCCAAAGTGGCACGTGAGATGATTGTGCGTGGCACGTCATTATGCTGATATGAAACAAATTATTCATCTTGCTAAATCACTGAAATCTCAGTTTAGTATAATTGCTACTGTAAACATATTTTAGAAAGGCTTAACTGATATGGAAGAAGTCCTATCGACCTACGCTATCCTATTAAATCTTATTTTTTACATATAATTTACTGCCTTACTTACAGTTTTTGCTAGTGGGCGCGGGTGCACAATACATTTTAAACAAGATACGTTCGTATTTTGAACGAGATCTCGCTAGCTCTCGTCTGCCATGTTGTTGATTTTTAAAATTATTACAAATAATCTTTTAAATATAAGCCTAAAATGTCGTTCTCAAAGCCAAAGAAGACTAAGCTTACCGAAGAAAGAAGTGGCAGAGATTTCCAAGAGTGGTGGACTCAACGATATGAAATGATCAACAAACGGAATAGGGCCTTTTGTGTCATGTGTTCGGAAAGTGTTGTTTGTCGAACGTCTTCAGTTAAACGTCATTATGAGAGCAATCACAGCATGCTTCTTGGCAAAAGCGAAGATGAACAAAAAGAACATATATCGCGTGAGATAAAAGAAACTAAACTTACAAACCAGTTCTTTTGCCAAGTTTGTTAACAGTACATCTAATATAGTGGCTGCGAGTTTTGAAATTTCAAAGCTCATAGCTAGGTATGGCAAGTCTTTCAGCGATGGTGATTATATAAAGGAATCGTGGTTAGAATGTGCATCTTATTTGTATGACGACTTTCAAAAATAAAAACAAAATTATTCAGAGAATAAAGGCGTTGCCAATTAGTCGAAATACGGTCAAAGAGAAAGAGTTAATAATTTGAATGCTAATATCGAAGAACAGGTAAAAAATGATATTAATTCATGTCACGCCTACTCCATTTGCCTTGATGAAAGTACTGATGTGACATCGTCCGCTAGGTTGGCCATCGTTGCTAGATATCACAAAGATAACGAAATGCATGAAGAATCAATACAATTATCAACTTTATCGACATCAACAACAGGTGCAGATTTATGTGAAACTGTTGTGACTGAACTTAGATATGCAGGTGTAGATATAACCAAAATAGTTTCTGTAACAACTGATGGTGCTCCAGGCATGACTGGAAAAGACACAGGTTTTATTACATTATTTACAAGATATGTTGGGCACCCACTGTTAACCTTTCACTGCATTGTTCACAAGGAAGCCCTATGTGCAAAATCCGGCTTAAAAGAACTTGAAGTCATTATGAAATGTGTCACAAAAACTGTAAATTTCATTACTGCACGTGCTTTAAATAACAGAAAATTTTAACAGCTGTTAAATGAAGTTCAATCAGCTTACTCTGGTTTACTAATGTATAATAATGTACGTTGGCTTAGTAGAGGTCGGGTTTTGGAACGTTTTGTAGAATGCCTTGATGAAAATCGAATGTTTATGGATGATAACAAACAGAAATGCTCAGAATTAATTGATGTTGACTGGCTCAGCAGACTAATGTTCTTTACAGATTTTTCATTACATCTAAATGAACTTAATAATAAGTTCCAAGGGTGCGGAAAAACTGTTCATGAGGCATCTGAGATTGTGAAAGCATTCGAAAAAATCTGAAGATTTACAAACGTGATCTAGAGAAAGAAGAGTTTCGCTATTTTAAAAAAATTGAAAATTTTTATGCTGATCTATAAATTCAAGAAACTGCTGTCAAAGATTCTCAAATGAGGCTGTTTTTCGAGATAATTGATGCAACTGTTGAACAATTTTCGTCGCGTTTTGAGCAGTTCAAAAAATTCGAACACTGCAAAATTTATAAAATATCCAGATCTGGCCATGTTTTCATGGATGGAATTACACGATTTTGAAATGCAACTTGCTGAGTTACAGTCCAGTGCAATTTGGAAACAAAAGTTTGTTGACTTGCGAGTGCGACTAGAATTAATTGAACGTGAGCGGTTAAATTAATCATTAGAACCTCCGATATCGGCCGAAAATGAGGTTCTCAAAGTCTGGAATGACCTGCCTGGAACTTTCAACTCTCTGATAAAAGTAGCAAGGGCGAGTTTGTCAATTTTCTCGTCTACTTACTCATGTGAATCGTTATTTTCAACAATGAATTACATAACATCGAATACCAGAAATTGCTTGACTGACGATTAGAGTGCAGCTTGTGTATCTTTGAAGAATACAAAATATACTTCAGATATCAAACTGTTATCGTCTACCACACAGCAGCAAACTCACATTGATTGACTTGTATATCACTCCTATATCGTAAGCTAGGCTTAAGTTACGAAATAACAATAAACGCTTTACATTGTAATTATAATTTTAAGCTTTATTTTGTCATAATAAAACATTTTAACAGCAGAGTATAATTATATTTATTTACGGTAATTTTATTATGGCATTATATATGTAATACCATTCAAAAATCAACCTACGTTTCGGCATAAAGTCAGCACATTTAGTTTTGGCTGGGGCTTTGCCCCACACCAAGCCAGAATAGCTACGTCACTGGTAGGACTCTTTGGCACGCAGCAATAATTATATTTTTGAAATTGAAAATATTGGCACACGATCTAATAAGGGTTCGACACCCCTGGCCTAGCCGTTACAGGTGTCGTGAGGAAAGACCCAAATGCGTCTAACTTGGAATTGTACAATTGTCATTGTGCCCAGATTCTACTCAATTATCTCAACTTAAACCTTTTCAGGTCGATGTTTTAGAGAGTGGGTTAAAGAAGGCAACAATGTCGGACACTGGCCTATGTTGGCATTGGCAAGAACGGCCCTGGTCACCTCATTATATAGGTCTTATATGTTGCTGCTTAAATATGAGTTTATGTTGTATATAAGCATTGTGGCCTACAGGGTTCCATGCCATACCTAGTCAAATTGAAGACCTTATGCTGATACTGCAAATATTTGTTCACACAGGATTCTAAAATCGAAAGTCTGTTCTGGAACCTTGATGTTCTTCAGCAATGATGTGTTATCATTAGGGTGTCAGTCTGTTAAGGATAATAGTAAGCAGAACCTTGCCTGGATAACTGATAAGGCTGAATAGTCAATAAGTATGGCACAGTCATAGAATCATTTGTAATTACATCTATAATACAGATTCCTAGTGCTTGAATACGTTCTACTGGTATATTGTCTTCCCTAGCTGCCTTCCATTCTTTGGTGCATTTACAGAATGTTTATAGTCGTAAATGAGGATCAGATGGTCAACCTATGATGTGGTCATTTGTAAATTTAGTAACGCTTGGTCTCCAGATTTATCCTGGTTGTAAAGCTCTGAACAGTATTCCGTCCATCGGTCAGGAATATCGTGGTCTTACCAACCTTGCCCTGTTTATTTGATGTCAAGTCTTTACGCAACTGTTGAGCCGTTTTTACTGTCATTCTGGTTGTTTCCTTTTACTGGTCCTCTAGTCTGCCTTCCTTAAATTTATTTTGCTTTTTAATACTGATCTCTTCTCCATTTACCTTTCTAATCCTTTAAGGATATCCTCGCTTAATTATATTTTTTCTCCTCACATCATAGAGGTCTAGGATATTTGATGTAACCTAGGGCTTCTTTAAAAGAAGATGGTTCCCATGGCAATCTCTGGCTGTTTTTGGCTGTGCCTATTACGGCCGTATTTAAATTGGTGATCAAGGAGTCTAGGTTTATTTCTTTAGGCATGATAAGTAAACTTAAATAGTGCATGCATTATTCGAAAGATAGGTACAGGCGTATAGTTAAATAATGTTTACTATATTAAACGTTCAAACAAATATATAAATGGTATATACACACTTCAGTATTTTCGATACAGTAATCTACCTTTAAATTACTCACTAACAAATTAATATCCAATTAGTCTTGGAAGAAATATAATTTGATACATACAGTGGAATAATTTGCAAAGTATAATATTTATTTCTCTCCGTCTCTCTTCTTAATACTCGTACATATTGATGCTAGTTTACCACATTTTATAAAACAAGTACAGTACATACGCAACACTCACATGTTTCGCTTGATAAATGTAATTGAAGAAGTCTTACCTATTTGGTCCTCTCACTATATCCTAGGCTAACAGTTATGTTGTGCTTGATGTCGTGGGACTCTTAAGAGTGCATATCTTGTTTCGTTCAATAATAAATCACGACTAAGTTTAAGGCATGTAGTGTTCTTGACTTTACGTATTGCTAACTCTAGAGGAACGTATCAGGGGGAGACGAGGATTAATGTACAATGTTCACCTGGCGATATGTATTTCCTTATCACCGAATAACGACTCACTGATAGCCTACTTCGCTTATAATAGTGCGCTTCATATCAAGATAACGTTCTCCATATTAAATGTAATCGCTCGCGACTGAAATCGAATGACCAAAGCTAATTATTCATGTCTCATTCACAAGACAAAGAAAGTAAATTCTGTGTTGATTCAAATAAAATTGAAGTTACACTGGTACTTTAATTTTACCCATTTCTCAACCTTTGAATACCTCAGATCCGACATATGTGTTCACCAATGACGTTGTTTGATTCAGTGAAAGACATTATTTAGACTTACTTCTTTTGCAGTAAACAACATACACGTTACGACCGTCAAATAAACTGAGACAATCAAACGCCGTCTCCATAAACGTTATCTCACCAGAGGTAAGACCTTTTCATGGCAATATGGCTCATTGTCTTTTATATAATCCATACATTTAGAAAATAATTAGGATGTAAACACTACTGATGTTACTATTATAAACGATACCAACTTTCACATAAGTTAGTGAAAAATGAAATGTATCTGCATCGTTAGTATTTAGTACGCAATAACATTTTATAAACTGACATACTGGCTTTTAAAATGTACTTTCATGTGTTCTCTTTGTTCTTAAGGAAGGTCCGCGCAGATGCTTATTAAATATTTGACTGGTACGAACGTAATAAATACGGACTATAATTAATATCGGTAAGGTGTATGACCATATAAATATTTTGATTAATATGTTTTGAAAATCTATCGTATCTAACATGCACGTATCATATGGCAGATTATAATTATATGATTGTCACAGCAATATCAGAACACCAAAATAGATCACGTCAAAGCAGGTCTTGACTTGACTAAAGAAACATCACAGTACTCCAAGAGCAAACTGTGCACTAGTAAAAGAGAGGGTAAAGAAAGTTCTAGAAAATTGGAGCGAGATTTGGAACAAAAGCCTTCTGATGATGCTTTCCAGGATGGATAGGGTGCCACCCGAAGATTAGAGAAAGGGGAAGACGTGGAGAGCACGTACAAATAGGCAGCTGTGCGAAGGCGCTGAGGCGGGAGAAGGTCCATACTTGCAACTAATAATAATAATAATAATAATAATAATAATAATAATAATAATCGTTTGATCCATATTAACCTCCAACTGTCCACAGCGTGTTAGGAAACCATCAAACCATTAACTTTATAAGTACTGGATTATACGTATATACCTAACTGGATACGACATTAAAATTTCCTATGCACAGAGGATAATCACGATTAAATTCAAAATACATGCGACTCACACAGTTGCCTTTAAATACTTGCTTCAGTTTAGTGTACCATTTCTGATTATTTTCATGAATATTGCTTGCATATCGTTCAGTATTCAAGTGTCTACAGTTACTGTCACAACTAATCATTGGCGTCATTCTATTTTCTCACATCGCCGTCATCACGCATTGAACGCCACTCCACAGTTTTTTTTTTCAATCAGTCTAAAAGAATTCTGAATTCAGTATATAATTATTCAAGATTTTCAAATAACGTGTTTGTAACACACGTACAAAAATCAACTAAAATAATAATGTATGAACTATAAATTGTTTTCGCAATAAATTTACCCGACTGAAGGGGCTTAATTCTAGTTCAAAAACTTTCTCTTATGGCTTTTTGTTGGAGTTGTCTACCATGATATTAAGATATTTCATTTTAGTCAATATTTGGTCATACATAGTTTATATCATTTTGCAGGATTTTTAATTTAGCTTTTAATATAGTATTCAATTTGTTTTCCTCTTATTTCACAACATTACGTTAAGACTGACTTCGATAACACGACAGGCTCAGTACATTCATGTTGTCAGGGGATTGACCTATTTTTCTCGAATCGGAACTATGTATGACTAACACCATGTACAACCTTTTATTCTCTAATACTCATTGATCACTAAGATTGTATTAATGATGTATATCTCTCTCTCTCTCTCTCTCTCTCTCTCTCTCTCTCTCTCGATTGATTGATTGATTGATTGATTGATTGATTGATTGATTGATCTGTACAACGGCCTAAATATGATACATTCAGATAGTTATAACACTTATTAACACATAACCCTGCTATTATTCCACGCATGCGAAAGAACCCGCTGAATGTGTCATTTACCACAAATATTTTCTTAAAATGGAAACTTCGCTATCGTATTCAGTTTTCATAGAATCTGTTCTTCCTTAATACGCATGTGTTGATTTAATAAAAATTATATTTACTATATTCATAGAACAATTTAAGATAATCATGAATAGAGAAGCGGTGTATTTCCATAAGAAAGCGACAAGATAAACTTATTTTCCAAGGTTCGTATCTAACAATTCATAGTAGTGTTTAATAAGAAAACGAAAAACATATTTTTTGTATTTTTTTTACAGGTTCACACGTGTATCTTTTCTCATCAGGTTATACACGGTAGGCAGCTTAATTATAATGTTAGTGATGCATACTAACAAGTGGACCAGTCTAATCGGAGAGACACACAACAAGAAAGAACTCAAAGTGGATTGGTAAAGAATTTTCTCAGCGAAAATATGTATCTTTGGGAGAATATGGGGCTAGTTTTAGGTATGTAATATTGCATGTTTCAACGCTGGTAATGGCTTATGCTAACATAGACAAAGGAGATGGATTTAATTGTCCAATATGTCTGTGTCAGTTCAACATACCCAGACAACTACCGTGTGCTCACAACATTTGTCACAGCTGTCTACAGTCCTACATAACAACTGAGGCTACAAAGTGTAACGAACTCCGACATATCAAATGCCCGATATGTATGCAAACTGCAAGTCCTTCTATAAAGGACAGACCAATACGTGAATGGGCGTCTCTGTTTCCAGTCAACGCACTTCTAGAATCTATGCTGCCAGCGAAAGCGAACGCAGATCGTATGTGCGACTCGTGTAGCTCTGAAAACGTATCTATTTTGGCGGAAGGGTTCTGTGCCGTGTGCAAGGAGGTCATGTGCAAAGATTGCTTGAAATTTCATAGGAGACAGAAAATGACAAAGAGTCATGCCATTGTTAGCGTGGAAGAATTCGACAGTAATCCACAAAATGTAATGAAACTTGGCCAGGATTTATACTGTTTACAACATGAAGGAGAGAATGTCAAATTCTATTGCAAAGATCACGAAGTTGCCGGTTGCGGCACTTGCTTTTTTCACAACCATAATGCTTGTTCTAATAGGATAGATCTGAAAGACGAGGTTCCTGCTCTGCTTCGTGAAATCAAACCAGATGAAATTATATCAGATATGGAGAAAATAGAGTCTCACCTACAAACCTTTATGAAGATCAACGAGTCCAGTGTTAGTAATGTTGAGTCAGACGTAAATAAAATTACGGACCTAATAAGTGAAATTAGAAGGAAAATCAATTCGCTTTTAGATGATTTAGAGAACGGACTGAAGACGGAAGGAAATTGAATCTACAAAAAAGAAAATATCAGGATACAAGAAGAGAATCATAAATGTTTGTCACTGATTCATGCAGTGAAAACTTCGCGTGTTCTGTTTAAAACTATCAATCAATACGGTAGTGAAATGCAAAAATGTATGATGGTGGAAAGGATGCAGCCACAACTACATTCGTATTTGAATTTGGTCAGAAAGAAGTTCGAGATGACTGACAGATTAATAGTCAAGGTGGAATTAGTTCCTCAAATAGAATCCATTTTATCGCTGTCCGCAGCTGAGTTGGGAAAAATTGTGCCTACGAGAAGCTCGAATGTCCTAAAATCCTTACCTCCGCGTGTCCAAAAACCAGCGAAAGACTGTCAGGTCGAGCGAGTCGATGTAATTGATCTTAACCCTGTTAGTAATGGTACATACTATTCTGGAGTCACATTTATCCCTGGGGACAGAGTAATGGTTGCTGATCGTTCACAGAATCAATGCATCTTACTTAGCTCTTCCTATCAGTTTATCTCCAATCACACCCTAAACATATCTCCATTGGACATTTGTGAAATAAGTGGCCAGGAGGTGGCAGTGTTGTTGCCTAATGCAATTCAGATTCTGTCAGTAAAGGGTGGCACGATCAGCATAGTCCGAACCTTAACAACCAACTGCACGTGTCAAGGAATAGCAGCCACTGGGTCCGGGAATATGGCTGTGACCGGTTACTCTACACCTGGATTAGGCTGCTGGATTATATTGAGTACTGAAGGAGAGGTAAAGGCTTCGTATCACTATGACTATTTATACGGACTTTACAATTACATAGCTTTCAATAATGCAAACACACGAGTGTATGTTTCTGTTTATGAAAGTAATTCTCTGCATTGTTTTGACCTGAAAGGTCGGAATCAATTTACCTACTGTCCTGGAAGTCTTAGAGGTCCTCAAGGAGTTGCCGTGGACAGAGATGACAACATTTATATTCCTGGATATTCGTCAAACAATATTCATCAGCTGTCTCCTGACGGGTCTGCCCTACAGGTAATCACCAATGGAGTGCCATTAGGTCCATGGGCAATTTCCTTTTGCAAATTGCAGGATATGTTTATTATGACCAGCTTTCACGACCGTAATCTATACATTTACAAACTGAAATGACATTTGACAATGCCAAATTAACGCTGGCAAACCCTTCATGTAACGCCTTAGTGAGAAATAAACAAACCTTATTTTAGAGTGACAAAATCCATTTTATTTTCTAATTGTTAATAAATGTATACCAAATTATGTCATATATAAGGTATTATACAATTCATTTCATTATCTTAGTGTTTGTGTTTTTTTATGATACTAAATTAATTTGAGTCTGGTAGTGTTTTTGCTTTATGATACTTTTCTTCTTGTAGTGTTTGTGCTTTATAATACCGAATTCATTTCAATATTTACTTTTAAGCCTTTACATATTAAACAATGTATGTTTACCTGTCGACAAATCTGCCTGAAGACATTATTGCAGAATTATATTTGAGACATCGCCAAGCAAATGTATTAAAAATCAATCGACAGAATTTAAATAATTTGAATAAAACAATCTTCAGAATAGATTACATTTTTTTTTTGCTTGTGGTTTTCATGGAGATATCAGTCAGGTGAACGATATCGGACTCACTTGAGCCTCTTTTTTAATATACTTATTTAAGAAAAGCGTGAAATATACTATTGTTAGCTTCAGATATAGCTGGTAATTTAATTTCTCACCATAGCTCAGTCAATTTAAATTTGAGTAAATTTACAAATAAGTTTTAACTGGTCTTTCTTGTATTTCAATTTAGTATTTTTTCAATTTATTATTATTATTATTATTATTATTATTATTATTATTATTAATGGTATTATTAGCATCATTGTTATTATTATTATTTATTATTATTATTATCATTATTATTATTAGCATCATTGTTATTATTATTATTTTATTATTATTATTATAATTATTATTATTATTATTATTAGCATCATTGTTATTATTATATTATTATTATTATTATTATTATTATATTGTTGTTGTTGTTGTTATTATTATTGTTTATTATTGATATATCTGCATTAATGTGAATAAGTTTGGTTGAGTCAACGCTCTGTAGCTACATCTAGTTTCAACAGTAAATATAAATGCAAAATCATTCAAAGAAACAACGCCAAACTTATCGCTGGAGATTACTCCCCTTGATGCGAATAGTTTATACGAGTCGGATTCCCGTATTTAGAACAAGTATAATGAGATCCAAACCTATGATCTAAGTCAGAGATGCACGAACTTTTTCGGTCAAAGGTCACGGGTCTATTTCTGTGCTCTTTTAGTTGTGTGAGTTGTGCACCCTTGATGTATACAATGTTAAACAAATTTCATCTATTTATATAAAATGATTAAGCGAAGCTCAGATAGCCGTATGATTTCAAGTTTACGCATTGAATAATTATTTTCAGATAAATGATACTATTTATGGAATAAACTATGCAAATGTTCCTTCAAAGAATAATGACATTAACGGACAGCTCAGACAAGCGAACACGGAAATAGGAAACACCCAATGTACCCTACTGCATGTCAATGTATCACGTTTTTTTGCAACGGTAGGGTACTTTGTATCGGTGAGTATTTCTTTATATTTATGTTTATGTTACATATTTTAAAAGCAAACTGCATCAATATAACACGGTCGGTAGAGAAGTACAAGCGTATATTGTACCAATGTTTACACCTTTAACTAAGAAATCACATTTCGTGATTGGATATATTTCAATGTCTATCAAGTACAATAGTACGCCTATGCTGTGTCGATGATTAAATCCTTTTGAAGTATTTAAATTCTGATTCTGGCGTGTTAGCGCAAAAAATGAATAGAGATTTTGTTTCCTCACACTAATAGGTTTTCCAAGTACAAAGGATAATACAAAAAAAATCCTAATAGCCGAACAGAGTGTCAATATATCTTTTTTAAAATTTCAAAAATAACTCCATTTTGATCAGAATCAGTGACTCCTACCTTAAACACGAGTGATAAAATGTCTCAGACCAAGGTTCTTTTAGGGAAACTTATGATACATCGTTTCATGGTGCAATGAATATTATTTTTTAGAAACATTATATTCTTGTTTTTCTTTAAATCAACCTTATCATTATTGTTTTTTAAAAAAAAAATTACGAGATCTGCTCTGTTTTTGTTTTATATCTATGATTTCAAATCAATCGTCATCGACCTTTTTTATTTTACTATCCATACTAATAGAGATGTGGCTTTACGTCACCAATAATTAAGGACCCGACATAGCGATGTCTGGATAGCGAATTGGTAGCACATTCGCTTGGCGCCTATATCACTTCCGGGCTCAACTTGTTGACAAAATAATGTAGCTGACCATCATTAGTCTGCCATTTTCACCGAGCTTTCCGAATCTAGTATCATAAATAAGGTCACAACACCAACACTTACGCCATCTGCAAGTTGTGAGAACTTGTTGTATAATCGATATAAAATAAATAAAGTTTAAAGTTATATCGATGACTTATAAAATGTATGTATCTATATAATTTTTATGGAAAACTAATATTTTGTAAACGTGCAATAAAATGACTAACCCAGTATGATTCAAGCAATTACCCATGATTTTTACAATGAATGAAACGTTGAGTCTTCAGCATTTATTGTTGCTTGTGTTTAGGCTTTAACTACTGCAGATTTAGGGAGTTTGTTAAAGACGAGTGTTTGAGATTTAAAACCACCGCAGTTTTAGGGACTTTTTAAAGAATGTCTTGTTCGATGTGCTGGTGAAAAACCAGTTTAATCCCATCTCATTGGAATGACTTGAACGTGCTTACATTGCCGATAAAATCAGCAAAACAAAGAAGCAAACACACGAGTATCATGCTATACATAATAAATACTATATGTATACATGTATATGCATGTATAATATCAATAGTCTGATTATTCTGTACCTATAGTTCAATACATTATGTCAGTCATGATGATATGATTGATATTACATCAGTGAGGGTACAATGGGTAAATGGCGCGTGGGGCGACGATGAAGGCCCAAAGGAGTATTGACGACCCATGACCTCTAGCTTCTGGAGCAACCTCTCGACCGTACTCCCACCCCAACTCGTTAGTACACTACCGTTTGATATGTTTGCAGTATGATTTGTTTTCTAGGTTAGGGAACCAAATAACAATACAAAGTGCCTTTCAGAGGCACCTGTACAGATGTATCGTCTATACAGACGCGTATAAAAAGACTCTCGTGAGAGTTACATGTACAATGAATGTTACCAAGAGGCTCAAAAAGGGAGAATCATGTCGATACATTATTGAGTTATTAAACAACTGAATGAAATGAAAAGAAAGCTTAACATACATGTATGCAGCTAAATACCTCAGAATATAATCGATTTTCAATAACATACCCAAAGAATATTAATGTTTCATTAATAACTAGAAGAATAAGAAAATACATAAAGATGAAAAAATATAAGACTAAATTGTCACGATCGATATACTGAATGTGGAAATAAAATAATTCATAATATGCAGGTTCTTATCAGACATTTGAATTGCATGCACCTCTCTCTCTCTCTATAGCCTATCGTGTGCTGAAAAATTGGCGTTAAACCCTAAATAAACAAACAGGATAATGTGACTGGGTGGGTATATATATATATATATATATATATATATATATATATATATATATATATATATATATATATATATATATATATATATATATATATATATATATATATATATATATATATATATATATATATATATATATATATATATATATATATATATATATATATATATATATATATATATATATATATATATATATATATATATATATATATATATATATATATATATATATATATATATATATATATATATATATATATATATATATAAACAAATGCGTTTACCTTACAGTGATTGCGTCCATTTATTAAGCCTGATGAGATAGATGTATGTTAAGGTTGTGGTTGTTGTTATGGAGTTTAACTCCATTTCGCACCAGAAGATCGGCTATAAATATTGGCCATTACTCCCTTATATAAATATGGCCAGCATAACTGGTGGAGGAAGAATCCGGAGAGAAAAAAACACGCAAGAAGCTACTGGCTTGCTTTCTCAGGTACCTGCATTAGTGGCGCCCGAATCTCGAACCCAGGCAGACAGAGGTGAGACAACAGTGTACTGTAGCGGTGAGCACTTTAGACCACTATACAAGTATGTATGGGAGTACACTGTTATTTTTTACTACTAAAACTGCAACTACTACTACGACTACTACCTCTATTACTACTACTACTACTACTACTACTACTAAGAAAAATAATATGCTGTTGTTATTTGACTGTATAGTAATATATAGGTTCCAACAATTACAAACTCGATTGTACAAAAGCGTAGGAATTTTAAAACAAAGAAATTGTGTTATTGAATCTCAATAATTTAAAGTGTGAATACCCAAGTTACTGTCGACTCTACCCCACCACCACCACTACAACCACGGCTACTTTCGTCATATGCAAAATGAAAATATAAACATTAAGAACAGGCAAGAAATATGAATATATTTCGTTTTTTACATATTTCGATACACCTGAAAAACCGTCGCACAGAATGAATTTGAGTACCGTTATCAATCGGTACGAAACTTCTAATTCTTATTGTTACTTCCATATCTGTCATAACTTTTTGAACTCTAGTTATGCATTGAAGGGAAAATACATAATCTTGTAAATGTAAAAATGAGATACCTTAGCAGACGACAAAATGAAGTTGATCCAGCAACTGGTGTGAGGGAGAATTCTTTTTTTACTAAACAGATTTCATTTAAATCCTAAAAGCATCTGGATGATAAAAAATATATCAATCAAAATATTCAGAAAGAAAACGATGACAACTTAAAAGCCCTTAAAAATGTGATAATGTAACATAATAATAACGAAGACTTTGTAATGCGCCTAATCTTTAGAAGCTCTAACGCTTTTTAATATATATATGATGATACGACTACCAAATAAAAAAACCAAATCCCATGAATTAGAAAACATGCAAACATACTAGACTTATTTAAGGTAGGAAACATTAATAGGTCTTTAAGTTTGATTTGCAGTCGATAAAAGGTGAATTTTAAGAACACCCTTGAAAGGGATTATTGTCTTTGTGTCTAATTTCGATGGGCAATTCGTTCCACGTTGATTAGCCCTTGTATGCAAAAGAACTTTGTCCATATGACTTCGTGTTCATAGTAGGATTTATGAGTATACGATTGTCAGGAAAGGAGCGCAAGTATCTTTCTGGTTTGTACACATGGTTGAGTCCAGATAGATATGTTCAACTGGAGTCTGTCAGTGAAACATAGCACAGAGAAAAAATTCTGGATCGAATGGATAGACAGTGTAGGGTACAGAGCAACGGGGAGGTGTGCTCTGATCGTGGTACTGTAAAGTTGATCCGAGCAGCTGTGTTTTTAACTTTTTGAAGTTTCTGGAGTAGATATTGAGACGAACCAGACAGAATTGAATTACAATAGCCCAGTCTTGAAAGTACTAATGAGCATACAATCCTTTTAGTGGTATCAACTGAAAGATATTTGCGAATGGAGCTAATATGCAGCCTTTCTTGTTGATGCACTGTGAGAGTACTGTTCCGAGTAGCACCATGGTTTCGTACTGACAGTTTGAATTTAATGTCAGTGTTGCTGAGATTTATTGTCTGAGGTAAAGGATGTGAAAGAGAACGTCTTTGTTTTGTGAATAGAATTGCATCAGTGTTATCATCATTCATCTGCAGCTTGTTACATGGCATCCATGATTTCACATCCGAAGTGCATCACTCTACTCTTTGAATGGTAACATTGACTTCAGTTGGGTTCATAGATTTGTGCTTGTGGGTGTCATCGGCGTACATTTGGTGACACTCGATGATGTCCCATGACACGTGAGAACTGCTGAGTGTATAGAATGAAGAGTAGAAGATCCAGGAACAGACACGTGCGGAGCACCACGGCTAAGATCAACAGGGCTGGAGTGTATTCCATTTGCAGACACAATTTGTGTCCTGTTGACTACGTAGGATCTGAACCACAGTAAGGCTGTATTGTGAATGGGAAATACATGTTGTAGGCGGTGAAGTAATGTATCATAGCATATTGTGTTAAATGCTGCAGACAAATCAAGGAGGGTGAGGACTGTAATCTTTCCGCTATCCAACGCAGAGAGAATATCATTAACTACATGGTTTAGACCTTGTCACGGAAGAAATTTGCGAACAAGTCCAGAAGGTCGACTTAAGAGAAGGACGTTAGAAGTGGTCTACATTTGTTCCTTGACATTAGCTTGTTATAATCTCTAAGAGCTCTTTACAGCAGAAACTCTACATTATCATAATACTGAATTGGGATAATTTCGCTGTATTGAATACGTTTGTGACGTTCTTCGTAGCGGCTTCGTATATTTCTTTATGAATAGTGAGTCTTGAGAAAAACCAAAGGATCTCCGTTTTATGGCGGTCTCTTTTAGCAATGAAAACTTGGTCCCAAACACGCATTTCCACAGAAACCACTTTTGAATTGATACTCTGCACTTGGTGGCTGGGGCATGTTTTCAAAGGAATGAACGCAGGCAGTTATCGAGTTACTCTACTGCAGGACGTAAGCAGGTTGTTAGGTTTGCTTGGATGTCATCCATTAGTTTGGTTACATTTATCGTACAAATGTTTATCTTAGTAGCAAATAAAGTTGGAGGGTTAGCGACTGACATGTCCAGATGGCATATAATTCAGAAGTGATCTGATGCAAATCCGTGGGTCATAATGGTGGACTGTAGAATATAGTCATCAGATCTATGAAGAATCCAGTCTAAAATGTTCCATGTCAATGAGAAGAAGGGAGGGTTTGCCCACCATTTTTACAAAACCTCCATTTGGTTTCTTTAAAAAAAAAAACGTATATTTTACATGTACAAAATATGCCCGCCTGTACGCCGCATGTGTGTGAGCCCGTGTATGTGATAAAATTACACACGCGGGGGGTGTCGCGATTAATCGGTTGCTATTCATTAAAAAAAAGTGTGTTATTGATAATGGCAAATATCGGAGAATCATATTCTACTAGATTAGCTCTAGAGTGAATAGCTGAGATTAAAAATTTGTACCAAATACGATATGAACTTAACGAAAAACTTCAAAAACGCCAGGAAACTCGCGTTGATTTTTTGTAACTAGTACAGAACAATTATTTAAACCTGTTACTACAGCTACTGAAAGGGCTGCAAATATCTACTGAACGAGCTATATTGGGAGATATTACGAATGACAAAGAAAGAAAAAAGGTATTCTTCCACTGTTAAAACAGATCGCTGAATCTCAATCACAGCCCCAAGTTGTTGTTGATCTTTTCGAAGAACAGGAAGGTTCTGTTGGTGAAACTCCAAGAGGAATTTCTTTTATAGATCCATTTACCGAAGAGGGTATAAGAATGTTAAAACAGTTTCAATTAATAAAATCTCAAGATTTTTCTGCTTTTGGTAACATTGCTGCTAACAGTTACCATTCAAGATCTAGTTTATTATTCCCTGAATATAGTAAAAATATATCTCGTGATGATTGGGCTGATTGGGTGTATAAAATATATCAATGTATTGGCCGTAAAAATAAAAAATAAATATCTTATAAAACGTAGCAATCAGGAGTGGATAAATATGATATTATGCAAGCAGAAGAAAGTCAAAAAAAAGCAACACGGAGACCAATACGGAGACCGAAATTACAAAGAAAAGATCCCCAACCATCTCAAGATCCTCTCGTTGATCTCGATCTCGTTAAAAAAAAACACCAGGGAAAGGATTTACTATAGGAAGTGATCTCGGCATTTGTCCAAATAATTTTATCGGTGATGTATCCCTGTTGGAAGTTCTCATCGGGGGTAAACGAGATGGAAATAATTTCCGGGAAATAGTTAACGAAGCCGCTGATATCTGTCAACGATTATTTCAAGGTGGTATTATATATATATATATATATATATATATATATATATATATATATATATATATATATATATATATATCGATCTCTTATCGATGAAATCATAGATTACTATCACAGTGATTAAATGTTTTAGATAAACGGACATCATATAAGATGATTATACATGATCAACGAGGACGGCAAATCAGAATTGTAAATTCACGGCTACCAGTGTATAAAATAATTTCCTTAGATGGGAGGGAAATTTCGTTCGAGGTTTATTTACTAGAATAGCTCCAAGAGTTTTACCACTTGCAAAACAACTATAGATGAAAGCAATCGGTGTTATTCGTGATAAAGCTGATGGTGTCTTCCATTCCTTTGGTTTACATTTTTATCTCGACGCAGCGTACGAGAAACAAATACACGCTTTCTGTATATATTTATCTCTTCTACAATACATTAATTATTTAGTGAACAAGGAATAAATAATAAGATTCTCCCATTGTTTTCATATTGATGTATTCCAACAACAGACATTTTATAGATATAAAATACATGCAATACCAGATTATCACGTCCGTGCGTAACTCAGGTATGTAGTTCATTTTTTGTAGATAACAAAGTTAGCAACCTACTGTGATTTTATTTATCAGTGACAAATATTATTCAATCACTGTTCTTCGCATTCAACTGAGCTATTCAAATAAATATATAACAGCTGCCTTTCTGGACGTTTTTGATCATGAGACCGAAACAATTTGTTTGGTTTTTTGATAGTATTCTTGCCTTTCTAGTAAAACTCGAATGTTCGACTATGGACGAGTCTGTATCATTCTCTCATAGATAACACAGGAAGGCACATATCACAACAAAGTAGAAAACAATATCAGTACTATATGATCGTTAAGAAAATCTTTTTTACAACATAATTAATTGCCAATATCAGTAACATCCTTGATTAAACAAACCACCACTATAATGTATCTCTTCTAGAACAATCCCCCTCTCCATCTGTGTAGAAAATATACTGACTAATGTTTATATAACATATTTTCCGTTCACATGTGTCCGTTACATTGTGGTTATTCAACGAAATGAAAGGCATGTGAGCATTTTAAATTTACCAATTCCCCAAAGACTATACATTAAACAACTCAAATCCGACGAGCCTGTCCTCTAATGTAGTTCACTGATTCAATGCAGAGAATTGTTCAAGTTTGCTAAATTTCTTGGACATATGCAGACGTTAATATGGTCAAATGAAGTCCGAAATTTCAAAATAATTTATCCCCAAACATTTAATTCAACAGATATACGAACATGAATTGCGATATGGAATGTTCCATTTCGAAGCGATACTTCGCTTAATACTTATAAAGCAAATTATACTGTTGTCAATATCAACCCAGCTCACACACCTCAATGAACGATGAAAAGTATATGCATTATTACTATTATATAAAAGCACGTCATATAATGATGTGATATTTCCAAAAATATCTTTCTTCTTAAGAAATATCCATATAATTGTTTTATTAATGCAGCAATTTCAGGCGATATATTATTATTATTATTATTATTATTATTATTATTATTATTATTATTATTATTATTATTATTTACGATAATAACTCAAAATGATTTTATCAAAGTGATTAAATAAGGTATAAAATTTCACATCCTAAAGACAAAAATATTCGATGAACATTTCTATCGTGTAGAAATAAAAAGTTAAATCCTGCCTTTATGGTTGGTCCTGTTTTAAGAGATAATGAAAACGTTAAAATAAGCAAACATACGATTATAGATAAATCTCTTGAGGTTACATAATACTAGAAAGTTTTATTTAAATTCATTCAAATTGTTTTTCCTAAAAGTGACGTCAAAAGAGTAATTACTGGTAATACAACCAAACTCGCCGACGTTATGATATTTTGACTTACATCTTTTCACGAATAACTAAGGCGTTACGAATGGGCTTTATGAAATTGTGTCTAACCTAGATCATAACGATTTGGCGCATATATGTATGTATGTATGTATGTATGTATGTATGTATGTATGTATGTATGTATGTATGTATGTATGTATGTATGTATGTATGTATGTATGTATGTATGTATGTATGTATGTATGTAGCATCATGTCCCACCCAGTGAAGTTATCCTGACTCCAGGACAACCAATCCTTTGGTATGACTCTGCCGGGGATCGAACCCGCGACCTCTCATATTAGCTGCCACTGGGGTGCTGTGGCGCATATATAAACTGGTGTTTAATAATATAATTGCTCACGCAAAAAATAATTGTGAAGAAGAGCAGATGGGGTAGATTTACTTGATCATAACATCAATGGGTTCGTCCCCTTTGATGGTACGTTGTCAAAAATATTCTCTATTTCCTCGTGGTAGCTTAAAAGAAGTTTAAATTGATTTCTTATTATCTTCAAATTCAGTCAATCTATCTACAAACATTTTGCCTAGCTTTCCAGTTATATTTTTCATGCAAACGCACATCATTGGTTTAGAAGGTGATGGTGTGTATATACGTCTTTGCACGAGTGACACAAGTTTTTATTTTAGTGTTTGTATTTCGATATATTTTCTTGTTACGGCCAGGATTCTTCTTGTTCATCTCTTTGATCCATGGCACGTAAATAATAAATTATATTAAACTATCTACACTGTTTAAAATTTAAATAATCTAAACATTGTTTTGAACTGAATTATAATTACATTGTATTTATTATTTCATTTCCAAAACAATATCCAGTTCTTTTCTAATTTTCTTGCGAACATTATTCCTTGAAGTTCATGCAATGCTGGTTATGGAAATATATAATTGACATATCAGATACCTTTCTTTGTGAAGTGATTTAGAAGATACGTTTCGCATTATTCAAGCAGTAAAATCACGATGAAATTAAGATTCCAAATAACCGGAAGGAAATGCAAATGAAGTACGCTTTCTAGTCCTTCATCAATCTCAGATCCTTGATTGCCTTATACTGGTCGGGTATTTCCATGAGAGCATTGAGAGCGAATGCGGCCTGGGGATTCTTCGATGTTGACATTATCTCGTGAAAATTGACAAATTGAAAGTTGTCAAATCTCCTTTGTGGCAATTGGTCATCAAATTCGTGCATCGTGTCCCACGGACCGTCACCCACGCCTATCATTATGATTGACAGGGGGAAGTCGGAAGCTTTCTCGATAGAATGCCTCGTCTCCTTCTGATTTCTGACTTGGCCGTCGGCAACAATTACAAGAATGTGGTACTGTGGAATAATAATAATAATAATAATAATAATAATAATAATAATAATAATAATAATAATAATAATAATTATTATTATTATTATTATTATTATTATTACTATTATTATTATTATTGTAATTATTTTTCAGCGTTTAATAACGAACAGTTCATTACAGCTCATTGTGTGTAATTTACTTTCCAATCGATCTAGAAAAGTTCAAAGAATACATACGTGGATCTGATTCATTTATAAGAAGAAAAACAAAAAATTAAAAGGAATGCGAAAAGATAGAAGGACTTACCATATATCTAGACAATTTAACAATTTCAACAGCTTTATCAATTAAAGGAGCAAAGTTAGTTGGTCCACCGAGCTGTACATTGGGCGTTATTTGTTCATATACCTCCAGCACTTCCATGAAACCTCTGCACTCCCCCTAAAAGGATTAACTGTCATAAGTAGTAGCAAGGGTCTATACGAATATGTGATTTAAATATGCAAATTGATAAGGTGTGTTCCTAATTTCAGCTCTGATCTAATTGGCGTCTAAAATTAAGCCCATGTATAGTTACCATCTCTGGGCAGCTTTGATTTGTAAGGTTGAAACAAAGAATTCAGAGCATTTCCATGTCAGGTCACTTGCGATGTCATCGGTTGAATTGAAAAAATCAAAATGGTTTCTTCGTACGTCTTTGATAAACATAAAGTTGTTGTTTTTTTTACTTTGCCAGAGTAAGAAACTAACTGATCATTCCTGCGATAGAACAAATGAAAACAGACTGTTTAAATAATAATAACCAAGTTTTCACTCGGTCGTATTTCTCTGCAAACAATCATGAAATCAAATTCGTTTATATCATGAAAAGTTTATTTTGAAAAAGCCACAGTTTTGTTTCAGCCTTAAATTTATTTTCTATGTTTGGTTTGTAAACAGCTCGCACAGATAATAGCTATAATTCTCGATGGCTCGAGGGTCTGTCTCTACGTCATATTTTGTTTAAGGAAGAAGAACAATTCAATTAAATAAATGAGATGTGTGATTTGTGTTCTGGGAAAGTTTAATAGTTAATATGACATCTATACAGCTTTAATCATATAAATTATATTTTTATTGTACGTTGGACAATATCGAGTTTTATATTCATTGTTTATGTTAGTTGATATGTTTTAACGGCATTTTATGTGTCTTTATCATACAGAGGAAATATTGGCCTCTTCCGGTAAAGCTTGCTTTGTGTTATACACACTACATGAACTGAGCATCATGATAAAATATATTAATAGAGAATTTATATTGAAAACGTGTATTATTCCATATCTTTATTGCAAAAATTGTTCATTACATGTATGCGTAATAGGCAAAAATTGTCGTAAAATTATGAACTTTTGTTCTTTTTTTTATTGGTTTTCATCATTATTGTTCTTTCAATCATGTTGATCAAATATTTACCTTTCCTGGTTTAAGTTTGAAGATGTGTTTGTCATGCGTGATGCTGTCTCCAAAGCCAAAAGCAGGTATGGCCCCGTCAGGGTCATTATTGAGTGGTTCTAGAACTTCTCCCAAAATGCAGATTACCTGACAGTTGAGAAGGAAATAAAATACCAGACTTTAATAATCACATGAAAATCATGAAACACTTTTATGCTACTTATAAATATGGTTTTTAATATTTAAATGAAGGTCCATTATTTGACTAAGTTTGGAGAAATTATGTATTTATTTCAGTGTAAAGTAATTTTATTAAATAAAATTTACTAAATATTAATGTCAAAATTTAATTATACAAGTTTGCCAGAATCATTATAGTGGAAATTAAATAAATTAAAAGCTATTGCAAATTTAGAAAAATTTCGATTTGGCTTTATCAATTAAAATCAATTAAGCTGCTCACGTATGACACTGGAGTAGAGAGAATAAAAAAAGAAATCGGAAAGACATGGCTCTACGAATATGCATTAAATAATAATCAATATCAAGTAGTAGGAAATATACTATATACAACAGTCTTAGATTGTCACCACTATGTGTTAAACATCACTTGGATTATTTACATATGTAATAAAATATAAATTTGGTAAATTCAAATTAATTTTGCAACATGTTTTGGTGATGGCGCGTTCGATCTTCAGTGTCTAGATTTACAATGGTGTTTTCTCGGTGATATAAATGGTACTGCCCAATGGTACTGCACTGCCCAATGGTACTGCCCAAGTTGACCTCGAATTCCATTCCAATGATGATGTCTCATTAGATCCACTAACACATGACCCTTTGGGCCATACAGTTTGTTATTTTAAAAGACCGAAGAAAGACATTATCGCAGAGAGAGAGAGAGATAGAGAGAGAGAGAGAGAGAGAGAGAGAGAGAGAGAGAGAGAGAGAGAGAGATACACACAGACAGACAGACAGACAGACAGTGCAACTGTAGCTGGGAGAAATGGATTCTGAAATATCAGATGTAGGTCTGATACTAATTGGGTTGATTCACCTAGAATAACGAAGTTACTGACCAGATGTCGCTTTTCTCATTGTGGAGGGGGAAAAACCCAATATTGTTTTCTAATCTTCTGTGTTTAAATGTTTTGCAGTTTTCACATGAAGAAAACCTTGAGAACAATAAACGGGTAAACTGAAAATAAATCGTTCAGCTTCCGTTTTGTTTTTGTTTGAACCTTTCGTTATCATCTTTTGATAAAATGACCCAGACTTCATACACTTACTGGATGTATAAATAGTGGAGAGAGTGGTAACTAGTGGAGAGAGAGGTAACTAGTGGAGAGAGAGGTAACTAGTGGAGAGAGAGGTAACTAGTGGAGAGAGAGGTAACTAGTGGAGAGAGAGGTAAGGTTTAGCTATGGTCCTTCTATTGTCCGATCTCTTTGACGCAATCATGATATTTATATATTAAGGTTTTGTTTTCAAACAGTCGTACTTGTATGAGTATTCATTTAGCATCATACTATTGTTAGTCATACACATCTATGTTGTATAGTATGAAACAAACCTGGTTTACCTGTTTGTAAAGTTTGTAAATGATAGAAACCATAGCTTATTATTCATGCATTCAGTGTTTCAAGATGGATTCATAATGAATGTTACATCTTATGGATCTAATGAAGAAGCTCCAAGAAAAGCATCAGCCTCAATAAACAGCATTGCAGAGAATTTAAAACTTCTATTTCTATTGAAGAATCTCGTGAAACATATTAAGGGTCATTTGATCCATAAAGAACAAAAGTCAGAAATAATTTACATTTAAAGTTTCTTAGCTGACACTTGTCCCATACTCTACGACAAAACGATCAAAAACGATTGTTCGAATTGAAAGACAAAGCTATTTTGTGATAAGTTCAATTAGGTGATGCCCGATTCATCAACCAGGACGAAATTCAGATTGATATTTATATCTCATGTCACATTGGTGGAAAACATTATATTTATGTCGAACTCGAGTCACCAGTCATACCCGTTATTCTTGTTATATTTTCAACCTGCACCAGAATTGCACTACAACAAAAGGAGAGTTAAATAGAAGTTCAAAGTCACGCTGCCATGTAAAAAATAAACCCATACTAGAAAGATGAACAGCTTTTGTTGTAATGAATGACATTTAAATTCAGGAAAGCTGCAGTGGGAGAAGGACATATGGTCTTTGGGGGGTGGGGCAGTTGAGTGCGTCATAATTTTTACCCGAGAATTTATATGTACACTACGTGCAAGTGCAGACACGAATATTAAACTCTTGAATTTTAAGCATAAAGTTTATACCACAGTGATAAAACTCTATTGGAGTAGTAAATTAGTGTTGGTCAAAATGTATGCCAGTCTTAAAATGACATACTGTTGTAAAAAACGTAACTATTAAAGAATCGGAATTTACGTATATTATCATAACAATCTGTGTTATATAAAATATATATCTCTTAAGATATCTTGATATACTTTGTCCTCCTGACCTCTTGGTATGGGTTCAAGCTTTTAAGATTATGCAGGTTCTTTCCACCGAATGTATTCTTTCCTTGGCTCAGGTTGCTCATCGTATAATCGATTCCTATAAATAAATAAATAAATAAATAAATAAATAAATAAATAAATAAATAAATAAATAAATTACTAGAGGATATAAAACTGTCCATTGATTCCTACTAATACATTCAAATTATGGCAGAGATGGAGTGTAAGTGAAGGTTAAATTGAAATGTTGGTGATTAGGCTATCATTTCGATATGGTCTAAATATTATCCAATTCTCAAATTAACAAGAAGATTTCATTTCTTACGTCAGAGTCGCTGATGTAAATTCATTGCTCATTCAGATCTTATAATTTAGTTGACTATAATTTTCAGTGTTGCTATCATTGTATACGAAATATAGTGTGCTCTTAACACACATCCAACATAAAGAAATAATCTCACATAAGATATATCTTTTTGCAATATAATTTAATGTCTAAAACACAACTCCGTATTTTACTTCTTCAGAACAACTATTCTTTTTTGATTGATTTTAGTTAAATACTAGTTTACAGGCCTGTTACTTTACTGCCTGTTACCTACAAAACCTTTGAGAAGATTATTTATGAACGTTTGATAACTTGACTCAAAGATACTAATTCTAGTATATCCAGTTCACAACCAAAACGGTTTAGGCTGCACAACAGCGAGTTTTGTGCTGTTGCAATCAGTACAATATAATGTAAACATGGAATCACGGGTGTTTGCTACGTTTCTTGATTTAAAAAAAAATGCATTTGATACCGTGTGGCACATAGGACTGCTTTTTAAATTATTCATAATGGGAATTACGGGTAAATCCCTTTTGATATTTTTAACATGTTCACAAATTTACAGAGTAAAGTTCTTGTCAATGGGCAATGTTCAGATTCGTTGTCAATTGGCCAAGGAGTGAGACAAGGTGGTGTTTTGTAAACCTTGATGTACACAATAATTATAAATGACTTGCTTCTACAGTTAGAAAATAGTGGATTTGGAGCAAAGATTGAATCCTTAGCTGTGGGAAATCCAACTCTAGCTAATGATATTTCACTTTTGGCTATATATCCTAGCAATCTACAAAAGCTTTAAGATATAGCATATGAGTACAGTAATAAGTAGAGATTCGAACTTAGTGTCACAATGTCATACGTTATCATTTTCGGTCCCCAATACAAGAATTGTATCAATATGAAATAATATCTTGGCCCGTCATGTTTGCCGGTTACTGATTTGGCAACACAACTGGGTCACCGGGTTAACTCAAATCTGACGTCGCATGACGCAATACTCGATGCATGCAAGAAAGGAAAAATATCTTTTCACGGTCTGTTTGATTTTGGCATCAAACCGAATGGTTTAACATCTTTGGTTGCTGAAAATGTAATTAGACAGACAATTGTCCCTTCAATGTTTTATGGAAGTTAATTATGGTTTATCATTTCAAAAAGTGACCTGCTTTATTGGATAAAACTCTGAGGTATTTTGCTAAACATTTAAAAGATTTTCCAACACATACAAGATCAGACATCGCCCTGGGAATGCTAGGATGGACATCAGCGTAGTCCGAAATTGATAAAAGAAAATTTATGTTTTTACATAGATTGTGTTTGATGCCTAAATATATACATACTAATCGTGTGTTTAATGTTGCGTTATTTCACTTCATTTTGAGCGGATGCATGTCAAGCTACGGGTTAATTTCAAATTTATATTATACCTTAAAAAAGTTTGACTTGCTCGGGTATCTAATTGATTATTTGAATCATTCTGAAATTCCAGATAATCCAAATTGGAAAGAAATTGTAGGGTCCAAAACTGTTGGTCTTGAAAATAGCCTCTGGAGAGTTTGTATGTCTAATCAAGCAGATTTTTATAGATTCTCTTCGATACATGAATAATTACGACCTGCCTCAGTGTAGCAGTTGGCTAAAACCAGACAACACGCTAAGGTATTTACATATGTAGCTAAACTATGGGCTGTTGTTCCTCAAACACAGCGCGATATGTATATTAGATGTGGGAGTGTTTATACAGACTTGATACTTCATTGTTGTGTTAGTTGTCCTTACATGTCGAATTTTAGAAACTCATTCTGGGATTTCCTTACGGATACATTTCTTCTCAGCTAAACATCACGTTTTTTAATGCAGAAGATGAGCTGCAACTACAATATCTTCAAGGTAAGAGATTACCAACAGGTGTAATCGACAAAGAAAACTCCAAGCTATTCGTCTTGTATGCAGCATACTTTGTCATGCAGTGTGCAGCTATCTTCTGCAAATAAGGTACAGAAACTTGCAACGTATGCAGTTGACGAACACTGTGACTGATATAGTGTAAGAATTTGTAAATTATTATTTATTTTTTAAAATATTTTTTATAATATTTATTGTTACATACATATTTAATGGTTGTATTCAGATGATTTATTCTTATATCATGTAATCCTTCATGGAAGGAAATAAAGATGATGATGAAGAATGCCTAAATCTAAGCCAAGTAACGCCACTGAAAACATATTCTGAAAATTGACTGGGATGTAATTCCTGTGCACTAGCTTAGAAGTACGAATTGTGACCAATTCAGGTGAGGATTTTTGGTCGTCATGTGACTTATCTCCGAAACAATTGTTTCGACTACACAGCCATTATATAACTATAACGAACTTTCTTACAAATTTATTCAAAACAGCTTTCCATTTTTATGCCATATGTTTGTCTCAAACATGACCAGGTAGCTTTTATTCATACAAATAGAATAACATTTTGTATAGCATTCAATACAAAAGAGATACTTAACTATAAGAAATGTCATAGCCCAATTTGTCACGTGACCCATATACAAGAGACATGTGATAGTATTCGAGAACTTCTGTCTGTAGCGTGTATGTAAGTATTGGACTGTGTACCCGTTTGCGTTCTACCGCCCATTACATAATCCTGATTTTGATACATGAACGTATGATGAAGAGAATTCATTGATGATGGTTATCCCGCGAATCCATATATTAGTGATGGATCATTGATTAGTCAAATGCTACAATTGCTGTCTCACTGTTGTGTAAGATTTCAAAACAGATTGCATTTTCAATGAGCCATTTGTTTCTCTGAAACGAGGATTGGTTTTAATTAATTTTTTAATTTTTTAATTTTTTGCATTTTTGCAAATAGACAAATGGAAAATACTGTGGGACAGAACGACTGCAATCTCGGGATGATACAAATGGATGTCCACGTAGAGAAAGAGAAGCATGTAGTCAGACAATCAGACAGACAGGAAGTAAAATGCATGTGTATGTTCAGAGATGAGAAAAATACAAGTCTATAACCAGATAAATATACAGGAAGGAAATGCGTGTCTGTTGAGAGATGTTGATGCAAAAACAAAATTTGAACCGAAAATCAGTCTGCATGATTCTAGGCCCTCTGCTTTAATGGCAGCCCGTACTCCGTCAAGAGAGCTAAATCTGTCTTCATTAGCACTGAATTCCTCATTTTGTCCGTTCTTTTTAATCGTCCTGGAAGCGTTGGATGCAAAACCGTTGAGTTTTTCACCTACAGCGCATGAAACAATTTTCCCCTCGTCTTGTATGTCAGATGAGGCCGATTTGGTGCTGTTACGGATTCTGAAAAATTCTCGAATTTTGAATTTGCAATAAATGGTAGTATATTATTTTCTAATTTGTCAATTGCCTCTTGACCTCATTCGGCCATCCACCACCCTAAATCCCTTCCCCGTTCAATATGGATGTATTATATTGCATGAAACACCTTACACTCCTAGAGTTTGCACACTATATGATAGTATTTTTTTTGACAAAGGAAATGTCTTCCTGTTCGAATCTGGAATGTTTCCATGGTTGAAGCCAGACAACATTTTGGTTATTTTACATACATTAACAATGTTGCTCTAGATGTCAAGTACGTATGTATTGCATTTTACTGCCTTACAGTTCAATGATCGCTACACGTATTATCAATACATATCCGGTAAATCAAAAGACACAGTTTGGAAGTTTATCGATAATAACATAACAACGTATCGAACATTTGAACTTGTATAGAGTGATGGTTGTCTCCGCTTCACGTTTACAATGTTATGCATGTGTCGTGTTTGTACTGTATACAGACCAGTCAATGTTATACCTAATGTGGCAGATTTAGTTTACAGAAAATGATGCGAGAGAAAATAAACCAGTACACATACATTAATAACAAACTCATAAACAATGATTAGATTATACCAACAAGGTTTATCCTAATATAAAGCGTATTGTTCCAAAATCCACCAATATTGACACGTGAATTAAAACTTGAAAGTTGATTTGCAAAGAAATTATAGCGGACAGGTTGATTTGTCATCGGTTTGAAAGTTTATAAAGACATGTGCGTAAAAGCAGCCTTATGGGACCTATGTAATGCAATAAGCAATATTCCTTGTCCGTGCACTTGTTAGAAAATATGTTCTAAGTAGTCAGCATTTGTACGAAGACAGTAATAAAATGGAAAAATTAAACTATGTCAGAAATGAGGAGTTGAGTAGTCCGCTTGTTCGTTGCTATATTATTAATCAAAATATAAGTAGTGAGGTCCCACTTTAGACTCAGCAGTTTTTAAATGACTGTTATTTGTATTAACTGCATTACGTGGGGTATACAAGAGCCCTTTAAATGCCATCCTGCTGACACAAAACGGTGTTGTTATCGGAAGGTAAACAAATTTGTCCTCCTTAAAGCATATAACTCCTGTAATTTATACCTTAAAGGAAAACCAAGATAAAATCTGACTCGTGTAAATTACATGTTTTTGGTCGCAGTGCACTATACACCAGAATAAAGATAATTTACACACACACACACACACACACACATATATATATATATATATATATATATATATATATATATATATATATATATATATATATATATATATATATATATATATCACGATACATCTGCATATAGAGAAAAAGCAATGAATAGGATATACTAAACTGAAGTGGTAATTTTACATAATTATAATTATGTATGCATCAAATAGTTTGAAACTTAATCGATATACTCTATATTCCATACACCTCTAAGTTTTAACAAAGTAAGTTATGTACACATATTCGGTCAAAGAATCTCTATATATTGTGGCAGCTAAGTAAGCATCCCGTGTGACATGGCTTTCATTACTGATGAATATTACATCTTTACATATGGCGACATACTGAATTCCTGTGTGGGTTTTTTCCAGAGGGATAATCTGGAACAGTTCCTATACGAGTTCTATATTAGCACGCGACCTCTTTACAAACGTGATATTGTTTGCTTTGAATGTTTTGCGTCTTTTCAAGTTCATGTATAAATGCTTATTAAAAGACACTTTATGAAAAATTAATTTTAAAAACTATATGGACACACCCTTTGAAACCGGAAGCTTTTCCTCTGATCATCTTTTTTATCTAAATAATCACTTACTTCATCTGATTTCTCAACATACAGAATGCTAATCCACCGGAATCTGAAGAAAAAAAAATGATCGTTTCATGGAGTACGTACGTACATCGTCAAAGCACCTACCTATGATTGATACTAAATCACAGTAGAATGGTTACTAATGCACTTTTCTAAATTTAGAAAAGAATTATGAAATTTGTTTCTGATTTGAAATTAGGTCACTTTTAAATTAACGCATTGCAATTACATGTTTAAATTTATAATGATTTGAAAGCAGATTCTCTTTTTAGAACTTCACTTGAGTACAGTTGAATCATATAATACTGTCTTTAAATTTTCTCGCCCGTACCCGAGATTGTTATTGACTTTTCCCTTGCATGAACAGTTTGAGTGTAATAAAGAATGTCTTGTCTTTTCTTGTTGTGTCTTGATGATATAATCAGTGTTCTTTCTAACCAGAAATGGTAACCAGACCAAAACAGGAAGTGTATTCTGTACTGTAGACCCCGGGACTTGATACAACAATTACAAAGTAAAAACTTAATTTACAGAGCGGCATCTGTAGGATGTACAATATAAGTTATGTCCTATTGTCACTGAGTATTGGTATATAAAATAATGAAATATTAAGAACCACACCTTGCTAGACATTTCATCCGAGGACGTAATGCTATAGTAACAGTAATATTCGATATTGTTGAGTGACCTTGGTACAGGATTAACAAACATACAACATGGTATACATCTTCAATACAACTAATACTCGGTTAAAAATAATTTATATCACTTTCAATTCCACTATAGCTCTTACTTTCCTTCTGCCTCGACTATTATGCAATTCCCAGTACATACAAATATTGCTGGAGTTTTTCTAAAGATAAAAGGTGAGCGTAGTCAAATATTGTCGTTGTTTCCAGTTTTAAATCATCCTAAATGTATTCAATATGTATAGGAATTTATCAATATTTTAAGTACTTGGGTATATTACTCTGAAAGTCTATATTAAATTGAGTCAGTAATTGCTTATAATCTAATCTGTATTAGAAAAAAGATAAGGTGCACAATGTACTATTCCGTAATCTCATGCAATATTCCGAATGTTCTTATTTCGATATTACATAACCCATCTTGAATACGTAACATATTTACAGAGCATACGAAGCACTCACACGACTTGTCAAATAAATGTAAGTATATATCTTACCTTTTTAGCCCGTCACTATATCCACGGCCAAATAAATGTAAGTAAATGTCTTACCTACTTAGCCCGTCACTATATCCACGGCCAAATAAATGTAAGTAAATGTCTTACCTACTTAGCCCGTCACTATATCCACGGCCAAATAAATGTAAGTAAATGTCTTACCTACTTAGCCCGTCACTATATCCACGGCCAGTAATTGTGCTGAACGTGATGTTGTGGGACGCATAAACAGTATCGAGCTAGGTAGTTAAACAATAAATCATGTTATTATTACATGCAAAATGACGAGAGAGAGAGAGAGAGAGAGAGAGAGAGAGAGAGAGAGAGAGAGAGAGAGAGAGAGAGAGAGAGAGATTAATTTATCGTACGCTTTATAGAATAGTTTACATGTACAATTAAATAATGTTTATTAATTTAACCTGAATAAAATAGTCGGTTTTATGCGTAAATACGTTGTTTCAGTCAATTCCTTTGGGGGACAGAACGACTGCAATCTCGGGAATGATACAAATGGAAGTCGAATTGATGGTCAATTTCTCATTGTTTCCATGTTTTCTTGCTTTTTAAGACTCAGTTCTCAAATTCGGGGTTCACACATCGCTAAATGTTGCTACAATCTGTCCAGAGGCTTCGCTTTGATAGTGCTAGCATTCATACAGTCTCCTATTTCTTCGACTACACTCGACGAATTTCGTGAATACTTCTAATATATCTGTACAAGTTATCAAAGAAAATTCCATTTTAAAATCACGTTAGTGGTGGACTGTAGATACCACATATTTATATTGAAATAGATATAGTGTGGGTTGATTTGTAATAACTACAATATATTGATCTCCTGATTTATCAAAATTCGACTTAAGAGACTTCGTGTAAAAGATCACAACTGTTTGAAGCGTTCATAGAGGCATCGATCGAAAGTACATTTCTCCAAAATGTGTAATAATGTTGTCGAATTCGATTTACATTATAGATGTTCTTCATGACCGGTGTACAACGGATACCACTCATTACGCCGATTTCAAGACTATTTAATGCGTCATAATTATCGCTAGAGATAATAATCGCTAAAGAATATTGATCTGATTGCCATATAAAGATGCGATATTAGGGTCCATATATATCTGCATATCCCCCCCCCCCATATTTCCCCATGTTTCTCGAAATCAGCTTCACGAATTATTTTATCATCTTTGGCTGCTTTGAAGCGGGGACTGAGATCAGAATTCCTATGGTAGGGTTTCAGGCATCGCACAATCTGTCTGCAATCTGTCCAAGACTAACGCTTTTATCCCTCTGGTATGCATAAGAATATTCTATTTTCTCCCATTACGATTGATGAAATCATTCAATTATCCTCTTGGGAATCAACTGTATCACAATGAATTTAAATGTCGAAGAATGATCCGTTTATAGATCATTGTAAGTTTGGAATGTGTGATCCATATTCGGGTTGACTTTATAATATTAACATATAATGAGATACTTATATCTCGAAATCGGATCAACTAATTCTCTCCCAGCTTCTGTTGAGACAGATACCATGCTAGAGACTGTCCAAGAGGTGTTGAAATCAAGATTCTCTTAAACAGGGGTTCATTTAGTAACACACACACACGAACGCATACACACACGCTTGCACACACACACACACACACACACACACACAATACACACACACACACACACGCATACATACATACATACATACATACATACATACATACATACATACATACATACATACATACATACATACATACATACATACATACATACATACATACATACATACATACATACATACATACATACATACACCTTATATAGTTATATCCGTTTCTCAAAATTGGCTTGACAAATACTATATGCATTTTTCCTATTATTAGCGCATACCATAAACTAGAAAAGGTCATTGAGTGTTGAAATTAAAATCTTCTTGGTAGGTGTTGAGTTGATGCAAAGGATTCATAGTATATGATCACTATGCACCGTCTTTGCATAGCCCATATTAATTGGGAGCATTTGTCTCTACGAATTATGTCAAGACACGTTTTTAATAGTTTTATGGTTGAAACTAACACTGACGATGATGATCCTGGCACTACTGGAGGTCGTATTCCAAGCATTGCTGTGTGGGGAGTGGGGGGGGGAGTTTTCTTAGTTCATATCTTAACAGCAATCTCAATGACTTACAACGACTAGAAATTCTAATTGGAGGTAAAAGAGCTGGAAATAATTCTCCAGGAATAATTAATGAAACAGCTGATTTTTCATTAGTGTTTATAGATCTCTTATCTATTACATCTTTGATCGTTATTACAGATAATAAATAAATGGATAACAAATAAGATGCTTATGCACAATACTCAAGTGGATCTGTAATTGTCAGGGTGATAAATTCACAATTATCAGTCTATCAAGTAATTTACGGAGATAGACTCGGTGTAGTTCTTCAGGGTTTATTTTGAATTATTTGTCCAAAAGCGAAACCGATTGCAAACAATTATCAATGAAAGCTATTGACGTTGTTCATGACAAAACTCCTCGTCTATAAACACTAATGAAATAGTGCCGGTAAAGCGTATTCGGCAATCAAGGATATATTAGCACGGTTAATTCGACGAAAACTACCGGCATGTAAAATTACCAAGCACTGACGTGATGCCTGAAAATTTTAGTAAAGTAATAAATCGAGCCGCAAATCACAATTTAGCTGAATTGGCTGTAAACACATTGTGTCCAGAAGAAGAACAAACTATGACTGCTAGTCTAATAGCAGGAAGTGGTCTTCGTAATGCCTTGACAAAGTCTTCGTAATGCCTTGACAAAGTCTTCGTAATGTCTTGACAAAGTCTTCGTAATGCCTCGACAAAGTCAAGGCGACCATGATTTATATCATGGCAGTTATAATAAAGATGTTTAAATGTGTATCTGATCCGGATATCGACATAGACGCACCGGTTCTCGAGGATGAATCCGTGGGCGATTATCAGTATTATTCTTATGATGCGCAAAAACCATATCAGAGTGAAAGTGTCGAACTTAAAATTCAGGATACAAGTAGATAATTATAAACACAGACGATACTGAATATAACGTTGCTGACAAAATAAGTTTTGTTAATAACGTAATTATGGCGTTGCTTGACAGTGATACATATTTTATTTAATGAAGAAAGATTGAAAATATTCAAAAGGACGTTGATGATAGGTTTAGCAATATATTCTGATGATTATACAAGATTAGCAACAATTATGTTTGCTTAAGACATTTCTTACCTTCCAGAATACATGAACTTAAATATAGGTGACGTGAGAAACGTTGCAAGAGATGCACAAACACCCTAGTAATTTCACATAATGCAAACACCCTAGTAATTTCACATAATGCAAACACCCTAGTAATTTCACATAATGCAAACACCCTAGTAATTTCACATAATGCAAACACCCTAGTAATTTCACATAATGCAAACACCCTAGTAATTTCACATAATACAAACACCCTAGTAATTTCACATAATGCAAACACCCTAGTAATTTCACATAATGCAAACACCCTAGTAATTTCACATAATGCAAACACCCTAGTAATTTCACATAATGCAAACACCCTAGTAATTTCACATAATGCAAACACCCTAGTAATTTCACATAATACAAACACCCTAGTAATTTCACATAATGCAAACACCCTAGTAATTTCACATAATGCAAACACCCTAGTAATTTCACATAATGCAAACACCCTAGTAATTTCACATAATGCAAACACCCTAGTAATTTCACATAATGCAAATTACAATTTAGGATTTACAACACGTTGAACAATGTTGAACAATATTCGTAAAAGATTTTCATGCGCAATTCCTTTGTCACACATATTTGGATTTTGTAGAAATGTTACAAAAGTTATTTTTGGAGTTAAAAATACAGGTGTATTTGTTAGAAATGCTACAGACAATTATGTTATCTGGCGTCATCGTGGTCTTGATGTTGATAAAGTTATATTAACAAAACTCTCGTTGTGGATGCCGGTAATGACTCCAACAATTGCTGAAGAACAAAAATTGCTCTCTTTTATGGATCAAGGCGGTAAATGAATATTATCATGGTTGATAGTAACTACCGATTGCGAAGTCCAGCAGTCGTTGATATTACACTCGTTGACATAATAAAGATTACTGACAACGTAGTATATACGGTAGCTTCTGGACAAGTATTATATTAACCGCCTCATAAATTGTATTAACCATCGTTCTGAGGTTACCGAGTTATACAGGTTGTCAGTGATCGGTGTTAAAACATTCACAATATCCACCACAATACCACTGCGTTATCCACTAATACAATCTTCTGGATCTTCGCTAGTACTACTAGATCAAATCTAAGAAGCAACACGTCCAGTTTAACAACAGGATAAAAGTATTGGCTTCATTTACAATTGGTGTAATGAGTTAATCGCTAAACTACAACCTAATTAAATAATGAGCTCTCCAATCAACATGCAATATTATAGATACACTCAAGTGCGTTAATTATAAATTAAACTAAACAATATCGTTCATTAGTATTCAACAAAAATAAACAAATATCGCAGACGTGTAATCGTCATTGACATTATTGTGTATTCGTTATCAGGTGTATTGCTATCAACACTAATAATGATATCACCAGCGGTGGTCACACTGTGTTGCAACTGCATCAACATTTGCTGGTGCTCTTAATATAATAGCCAAAAATATCTACATGTAGCAAAAATAAGTATATCACAAAGTTAGCTACACGAACATATTCTAAATTATCCTCGCTGATATCATCGTTTCTTAATAAGGAAATAATATTGGATTGCGGGTTCACAAAGAAGATAAATATTTACGATGAGGCAAGGACTACATCTGATTTAGAAAAAAATAATACAAATAATGTCCTTGTCGCAAGAACTACTGCAACATATCGTAGTTAATACACCTCCACCAAATACAATAATGATATCAATGCGTTCCAATAATCTTGAATTTAGCGTAAACTTTCCAACTGCTTTTCCAAGAAATTGAATATGCGCTCAATCAATTATGAGTGTATCATAGTCGGCCAAATATCTGGTCAAAATCATTCGGGGGTCAACAATCGAATAATGCAATGATATTTGCAATTAACCAGATGGAACACCCGATTGCTCAATTACGAGTATACTACAGTTGGCCAAATATTAAATCAGGATCATTTGCTAAATTACAGGCGAATACTTCTCTGAATATAAAGAACCTCCAAAATCAGCCTCGGTGATTTTTCTACTAATGATATTTTTTTTTATAACGGTGTGTGTGTGTGTGTGTGTGTGTGAGAGAGAGAGAGAGAGAGAGAGAGAGAGAGAGAGAGAGAGAGAGAGAGAGAGAGAGATTATAATTTTTTAACATAGATTCAACAATATTTCAGTCACATCGCTGCGATGTCTGCAGTGAGGCAGTTTATAGTGATATCTAGCAACGAGGCATTATGCCACAGACATATAGCATGATGTCTCACCCAGTCACATTATATTAACACCAGGCCGACCAGTCCTAAAACTAACCTCTTAATACTGAGTGCCAAGCGAGGCAGCTGTTAGTACTATTTTGTAAGTCTTTGGTATGACTCGGCCGGGGATCGAACCCACGACGTCCCGCTTCCGTGGCGGACTCTTTAAACAATACGCCACCGGAGCGGTTTTTTTTGTAGAACGGTACTAGAGTATAGAAAAGATATTTGGTAAAGGAAATTTTTCATACATTTGGTAGTGAAACGATACCAAAAGAAACGTATTGGGGTTTATTTACGACTTCAAACTTTAGATTAATTGTAAATGAAGAACATTAATTATTTTTCAACCGCAATTACCCCCAATTTTATGCGTATGTTTGTTAAATTTAAAAAATTATTTCTTAGTACAAGGCAATATTAATCTGATGAATCAAAACATTAAATTATCGAAACAATCCGCCGTTTTTCAGATTATACGACGATATCGATTACGTTAATCGGCAAATTCGTAATAATGTAATATATTTTAAAGAGCATCATGGATTATGGACGATCCAAATTCGTTTCAGATGAGGCGTTTATTTATCATTATAAAATTACCGAACAACAATTACAACCATTTGTATTACCATCACTTGCAACCAATGAACTAAACAAAAAAACACAGTGATCTTATCAACGAAAACTTTCCTAAATAATACTAGAGTCATGGAGAAAAATATATCCTCCTTCAGGTAATCTCCGATACAATGCGGATCTAAACGATTGTTGTAGACATATATCACCGGGAATCGTAAATAGAACATAAACGATCACAGTCAATCTTGTATGTGATGCAATTGATGGAAGTTATCCGACAAATACTGAAATATCAAATCAGGCTCACCAGTGATATATTATGTATACATTCAACCCTCAAGTACCTCATGTGTATTTGAATGTATAAGAACTCATTAATGCTATCTATCTCCGGTGATATAATTCAATATTGTTGAGAATAAATTTCAAACTTACAAGTCAATCAGGTAACTTTCCGGACCTAAGAGGTGAAAGTCTACGATTACAACTCTACATAAACTTTTAATATAAAGTTGTTGTACACTAAACAATATAACAGTAATCGGATATTTTACTTTATTACCTTCACTTTTACTTTTCGGAAAAGTCGCTACTTTCACATTATATAATCCGTTTTAGCTGTTTGACACCTGCATTAATAGTTGTTTTTGTTTCTATTCACGAAATAGTTCCAATCTAACTTTTTAAACTTAGAACGAGATACGAATGTTTGAACTCTATCATCCACTAATGCTAAACAACATCTTAGAATATTCGGGGGATGGGAGTACCGCACAACTTCTATGTGAACCCCTAGATTACCAAAATACATTATAGTGGGTACAAGAAGTACATATATAGGACGGCACAAACTGTAGTTCTAACTAAATTAAATGTAAAGACGTTACATGTAATTTTATATAAATTTAATTTAAAGACGGCACATGCATATACGGGGCTTTTTTAACGTTCAACATTGTTGCACACTGTCGCGCCCAAAGAAACACTACGGGAAAGTGCAAAAGGGCACACACCAAGTGACGGCATGGTGGAAGTGTATGTTTCTTTGTTGGATTTCGAACATTATAGGGCAGAGCCCCAAAAATAAAAAAGGGTTACATGACATAAGCTAATACTTGGAAATTAAAACAGGTTCACGCATTTAGCACGGCTTGTATAAAAATCTAAATTAAGTAAATAATTTGACATTCAGAAAATGCGGATAATGTTTCTCAAGAAAACATTTTTTCATTAATAAATATAAATCAGTTTATAACATTTCAAACTCTACTTATCTGCACAATAATATCCCTTGTGAGTTAACTCTCTAACAGCGTTGCGCGTATCCTTAACAGATTTATCTCCCTTCATCTATCATACCCAAATAGTATCTTTCGTTTGTATTTTTCTTTTCTCGAAAAGCAGATCTGGTTCCATTATCTGCAACACGATGTGCCGAACTCTAATGAATATCAAAATATGTGGCAGCTTCATTCATTGATTTAAATATTATTTTCTCGCCAGCCTCTGTATTTATAGATTTAATAAACTTCTTTGCAACTGTTGTACATGTCTCAGTATTACGATACGAGTTATCTAGTTTTATACCGGTGATATGATTGCTCACAAGCAGTCCCGGATTACCCATTAGGCAGAGTAGGCAACTGCCTATGGACCCCGCGACTTTTATGGGCCCGATCAGGGGCCCCCATGAGACCGTGACCGTGGGTCTGGGGCCCCAAAAGTTTGACTGCCTATGGGCCTCCACGGTGCTTAATCCGGCGCTGCTCACAAGACCTTTTTCGACTACTCCGTGGAAACATTCGTATAAAATTTATGAAGAAAATAAAGTTTATCTCTATTCTGAGATAACCAGTATTACTAACAAGAGCTACTGGTATTGTAATCAGACAGTTTGTATTAGTACCACTAGATGCTTCGTAATTATTTATGATGTATCAGAAATTCATTTTGCTTCAATTATAATATAATATTCTTTGTCTACATTATTATTTTGATAATCTTCATGATTTATTTTATCTTTTTCACTGTCATTTTTTAATCATAATATCGCTTGAGATATCTATCTTTTTGTTGCTGTATTGTACACAACTATTTTTTCCCTCAAACTTAAACACTACATCGCAAACTTGGTTTTGGACCAAGACTCTCTCTCCGCATGTTTTTTAAATGGCTAGAGAATTCATTTACACAGGATTTGTTACAAATGGTTAAAGACCCAATCATCATCCACCTACACGGATTCTTTAATTATTGTATATATACTTTTTATTTAAATACTTCTTTAAAATATAATATGGAGGAGTATATTAAATTATCCACAATCAAGTCTTGGAATTCTCCAATTTTCTAAATCAAGATTTAATCTTGATGATTGAATAACTGATTAATGGTATTCGGAGTGGTAAAAAAACAACGTCATGATGATGGGGCATCTCGCGTATGGTCCGCATTCAAAATTATACGCAACACCAAAGTCATTGACGTTACAATGAACGATGAGTGAGCAGGAAAAAAATACTTATACGATCAAAGATATTTTTCAGAATAAATTGTAATGTGCGATCAGAAACAGATTTTACTGTGGATTATTCGTGAAAAGCGTGATCCTGTGTTTCGTTTAAAAAAAATCGCTTTGCCAAGTACAAATTCCAAACCAGAAATGTCGATTGATATTGATGAAGCATATTACGAAAGAGCGTCAACTGTAACTGCGGTTATTTATGGAATTTAGTCGTTAAAGGATCAACCGAAAATTAATAATCTTTACCAATTAAATTTTCCACCTTAAATTTTGTAGCGTAACCAGTAATGGAAGATTTTACAAGCGAGATTCATGGAATTTTGTTAACTGATCTAAGGCATAAAAAAAAAATGAGTGAGCTAAATTAGCCAAAAATAGAGCTTAATTAGCCAGAAATAGGAGCCGAATTAGCCAAAAATACCGGAGCTACACGTATTTATCCAAGTTACAAAAAGACACTAAAATTTCCAATAATTGTATAAACAACTGGAGAAATTGTATTCCATTTGAAATGTTACTAGAGGAGCTCTAATAAAAATCATTGATCATAATAAGCGGGCGTGGACTAAGTAACCATTTCCACGAGATTGTCCTGCATCAGTATTGTTATTTAAGCGTTCAGATATTAAAGATTATCAATTTCTACGACATGATGGTGAAATGTACCGTCTAGAATATCTCTACAAAGAAATGAAAAATCTTGCGCAGACATTTTCAACAAACCATATTACGCATATAGTAAATAATTGCATATACTAAATTGTTCACAGTTCCAGCTCACTTTGCAAGAGAAACTATTGTGGAAACCAACAATATTTGAATTTTACAAAGACACGAAATAGTTTTGTAAAATATGGTCGCGGTGGTTTTTTTTTTTAATTTGATCTAGCTGGAATTTCTCTTACTGCATCATAAGATTTAGCTTAGTGCCTCCATCCTAATTTATGTTTTGTAGGAACGTTTGGCTCCAAGTTTTATTACGATATATGCTCGATTGTAAAATACCAATATCGTTGATTGCAAGTGAGGTAATTATATCATACAGTCCTTAAAGTTTGGTTAACACCACCTGTTGATAAAACCGCAAATGATCTATGTAGAAGAATAATGGGCATGTTCACTCAGGGCTGGGCATATGATCATAAACTACATAAATGCACGACAATTCTAGATACGATTTTATAATTGCAGATGCAACAAAGATGTATGCACTTGTAAGTAGACAAAACTGCTATTTTTCTAACGGAACACAATTAGGTACAAGTATTGGTTATATTAATCATACGTCTCCACAAAGTATCCATTTGAGAGAATCAATGCACGCCTATGTTACTATAAATTTATTATCAATGAGAATTAGATTCCCGGACACTACAGACCAGAGTTGCATAGGATTACTTCTACATCAAAAATATACATAATTATTGACTTTATTAACTTTTCATGAAGCACCATGGAGTAAATGAAGAATAAAACAAGAAATGTTACAAGTTAACAATGCTTTACCAGACATCTGATAAAAAAAAAAGTAGCACGAGTCCTTTCACAATTGAAATTACCCAGATGCAATAAAATTTGCCTATTCATGATTTTTTTCTTTACTATAATATGCAGTTTACTTGTTTGTTCAACTGTTTAATAAAATTATGTCTGTTTAAGTTGCTTCACTAGTGACCAAATCTAAATACGCAACTGTTTTTAAGTTATATCTGGCATGCATCATCTAATGAAACTAAGGCGCATCACAGAGTTTAGCGCATTATTCAGACGATTCGGGTAATGCGAGCACGCTGCTAATTTGTACAAGTTTCAGTGGTTCTGTGAGAACCAGTTAGGGGCAGAGTTCACATCAAGACGAATAGACAAAGCTTAATATTTCTTAACACAAGTCACATCTGCATGTCTGGATACATTTGCTTGCATATCCGAGATGGGGTACATGGGAACGAGACTGTCCTGTAATTACAAACAAATGCACAATATAGCCTGCGGATACAAATATTAAACTTCAATACAATTTAGTTTTACATTGAGTTATTATCCCATTACTTTAAACAAGGTTAATAAAATATTTGATTAGTTTCGTAATCATTTTTCAGCATGGGATACATCTTAATTTTAGTCTTCCTCAAAATGGTCGTCAAATATCTGTGTCGAATATCTGCATGAGAATGGGTTTGAATTTGTGAAACATGCCTTCGTATTGTAATAATGACCAAAAACCGGATGCAGCTTTAAACTAAACTAGTGTTAACATGGCAGAGTAAACATTCAATGGTAGCGTTGATCAAATACTATAAAGAGTACCAGAAGTTAACAGGGATACCTAGGCAGATGGACTAGTATAGTCACACGATGCCGGGAAAAACTATACCGACTGAGAGTTGCAGTGCAAGCGCAGATACAGCAATAAATGATTCTAGTTAATATTCGCCATTTTGTGCCGGAAAATCTGTATGACTATCTGCATCAAATTAACGTACGAACAGTCTGAATGCGGACCAGATTAGTTTATGAATACAAAGTTGGAACTGTATGCAAATGCGTTGAGAGGTTATCAGGTTTCACATACACCTCATTTCACCTTTTACTCCGCAATGCCGACTAGTTTACATACGTGATAAATGCTGGGATACGAAGTAAGACCATTCAACCAATCAATATGCGGAATACGACCTTGGTAAAAGATTCAAAGTGTGTAGGTATGTATAAATCAGTACATAATTAGAAGAAATAACAGCATAGAACAAACTTTATTCATACTAAATTGCCAGTACACACGCAATGGAAAATAGTTTTGAATAAAACATTTCACCTTTATAGAAAAAAGTTGAGTGGATTTCAACTTTGTACTATTTGTGGTATGTACTATTTGTGGTATGTACTATTTGTGGTATGTACTATTTGTGGTATGCACACTTTCCTCATATTTATACATAGTATAAATCTGGGGCTCTTTATAAGTGCAAAGAGCTAGAGAATTCTAATTGAAAGAACTATTTATAAACTGACATTCCTTTCCATATTTATAAAATTAAATTGTCGTTAAGATAAGGATGCAATGAGACTCGAAATGCAACTATTTTGCCGCTTGATGGCATCAGTCCGATTATTACTTTTAGACTGGTACTCCGATTTCAAAAGATTGCTGTTAAAAATAATTTTCAAAACTGAACACCAAATGCTCACAAATGTACGCTCCGTTTTTAGTACATTAGTTTAATATTGCCGCTATGTAAAGCAATATGCCACCAATGGATATGTTATGAAAATTTTAAAGTTCTTGGTAATTTTTTTAAACAGTTGAATTGTTTTAAACAATCTGGCAAAGGAAGTGTGCTTTTTTAGTACAATCTTCATCGTTCATTCTGTAGTCTGTAAGCTTTGCCAGGTCACCACAGTGCTCGTTATTGGCCCAATTGTCTGGTTGACCCGGTTGCCATAAAGCCAAGCTAACGTTTTCACCATTCGGCCATTTCCACTGTCCCTCAGCAGCAACATCTGTTGTACCGACCCAAACCGAATTGCAAACACCTGAAATACCAAGATCAGAGAAAAATAATGTAAATGTTCAACGTATTGCGGAGATAGTCATGGATATTACCCACCATGCGCCATGCACAGAGGTGGGAATAGATAATTAATGTTAGTTTCAAATGTTGCCGGAAATCCTTTCACGACTTGCAGATAACATCTACACGTATACACACATCGATATTACACATACATATATTATATACATGCATACATACATGCATAAATGAGTTAAGCATCATGATAGTGTTTTCCAAGATTTGGATGTTAACCACGTGCCGTTAGGTTCTCATCTAAACATGTACATACACCATCACATATAATCATAATATAATTATAGTACGAAATCTTCAGCAACTCTGCTTACCGTTTTTCGATATTGCCAGGTTTCTGAAGTAGTTAAAGTTGCCTTCCTTTAGACTGATCAGGTCCCCACTTTCTTGTAGACAGACTTGTCGAGCTTCAGACCAGGATTTACAATCGTCGTTGAACTTGTAGCAAAAGTTGTCTAGCTCGTAATAGTCGTACCCAGTGGGACAACGGCCTGCAGAAGAGTATAGAATATTTTGCAACCAATTAAAACTTTATTCCACTTTCCATACATTTGTATAGTTGTAATGACAAGAGTATCGAATTTCAAAAAGCAAAACAATCATACGTCTTCGTTGTACTCGTGGACAACCTATTTCTGTTGTGAACATTTAAGAGATATTTATAGTTTGTTTTTTTTTTTAATTTAGAAGCGCTCTTAGAAACAATAGTAATGCAACGTAACGCTTATCCAAAATTTTGTAAACAAATATCGGTTGTACCAAATCAGATGAAAATTTGCGTTATGGACCCTCCGTAGGATATTTTAAAAACCTTTTACATTTTTTATCAGTCAATTAAAATACCGGGCATTCTAGAGTTTCGAAACAGATATACCATTTTCAGAATTTGTGTAGACTTGCTCCCCGTTATATCCAAGTAATCGACAAAGTGCTAAAATCCCCTACGGATATAGATTTTTCGCATGCGAATTATGGGCTTGTATGGGCACGTATAACTTGTGCACATTTCAGTCATAGCTAGCTCTGCATGGACATTCCCTCGTTCTGAATATCAAAGGTCAAGCATATGCCTTTCCTAGTTTCCATACATTAAGAATATTTAAGAAAATAGTAATGACTACACCTAAAAAAAAATTTTTTTTTACAGAAAAGTAAAAAATTGTTATGTCCTTTGTGATACTTCAATACATATTATTGGATAATGTATCGTCAGCTGCCAAAAATATTATCTAAGAACATCCTGGCGGTCTAAAAAAAAAATGCCGCCAAGGATATAAATACAATTCTAAACGGTCAAACGTTTTCTTGCATGAATAATTAAAGTTATAGTACTGCAACATCCCATGTGTACAATAACAATGAGTAGCACGGTCCATTTTAAAGTTGACAATTAACCTTGAAGTTTAAAGCGCGGACTTGATCGGAGCGGATGAGCTAATTAAGATTAAAATACAGGTATTTAAAACATGTGTATCGCCTTCGCTAGTTTCGAACTCTAAACTTGCTTGTCAGGCGTTACATAAAATAGCTGGTAATGTTTATATACACGAGACCTTCATGAATTTGTATTAGTAATTATATCACTTACAGGTATGTCTATAACCGCCCAAAAGTTTGATCCAATAACAAATGCCTGGATCGAGATCTAATAACAAATAACTGGATTGAGATCTGCTTTTCACACAATGCACTGGCATTTATTTTCAAGTTTTTGTACCATTCCCTACAGCAATTAGCGTAGATTACAAAATAAACCAGGATTTAATGGTGCATTAGGCGCGAGCAGATCACGATGTATCATACATACATCATGTATGGTTTTGTATTTGGAAAAGACGTATACAAAAGTACAGACGATACGTCATAAACAAGCATTTCTTAAACATGGTATTTTACAAAATACTTGCCGATTGTATTTAATGTAGTCTGGACCAATTTATCAATTTTGTTTTCCAGGACATCAATTTGCGTAGTCAGAGCTTTATTTCGTTCATTAACATCTGTGTCAGTATTGGTCATCACAGCACAAATCTTTTTCATGGCATTCTCAGTGTCTCGTTGAATGATGCGTTGACAGTACGAATTCCCCACAAGCAGATTTACACTGTGGTATTTGGATCCTTGGTCTTCAATATTCACTGAATTTTCGTTGCAATCCACACCGTTGGAGTTAACAAGTGCGACACGCGTCAAAAATTGATGAAACAGGATCAGAAACGAAAGTGTAACAAACATTCCCATTTTAAACTACGTTTCTAGAGCAAGTGTTCTTTAAAACTGCGGAAATACAGTTGTGACAGTAGTGTGGCCAGTAAATTGTTCATGCGTTATATATGAACAAAACGTTGACCGGTCACTTTGCCTCAATCTTTTGCCATGGCTATTTCAAAATAATGAGTTTGGTTCACCCACTGCTGCACGGGTAATGTGTCTAAAGTGAGAAATTTGATTAACACCAACTTGCATGTCCTTCGATTTGTATATATGACATTTATAGAGTAACGTATCTCCTGTTGTATCACAATACATTTTTTTTTCTTCGTAACATTATATTTGTACATGCACATACAAAAAAATACAAGTCATTGTAAGCGTGAGATGCACATACATACATACATACATACATACATACATACATACATACATACATACATACATACATACATATATACATGGCATGACATAACATACATACATACATACATACATACATACATACATACATACATACATACATACATACATACATACATACATACATACATACATACATACATGCACATGCATGCATGCATGCAAGGATATAAATACAATTCTAAACGGTCAAACGTTATTGCATGAATAATTAAAGTTATAGTACTGCAACATCCCATGTGTACAATAACAATGAGTAGCACGGTCCATTTTAAAGTTTACAATTAACCTTGAAGTTTAAAGCGCGGACTTGATCGGAGCGGGCATACATACATACATACATACACACACACACACACACACACACACACACACACACACACACACACACACACACACACACATACATACATACATACATACATACATACATACATACATACATATTTACATACATACATACATGGCATGACATAACACACACACACACACACACACACACACACACACACACACACACACACACATACATACATACATACATACATACATACATACATACATACATACATACATACATACACCTCCTATTCCTATATTCTTTTTTACGATACTATAACTTGGAATTATTCTTGACAAAATTCCCACTAGAGAAGAAATCAGTAGTGCAATTAGTTCTCTCAGTAAAAATAAGGCATGTGGTCACGACGGTATTGTTGCCGAGCATTTACTGTTTGCGGACACTCAAAGCAGTGTACAGTTACTTGAAACTGTCTTCAAAAAAGTGTACGAGGCCGAGGAGTACCCATGCCATTTTAAACAAGGTTTAGTAATACCAATATTTAAAGGAGGGGGAAAAAGCAAATTAGATATGAATAACTACCGTGATATAACTATAGTTCCAGTGCTTCAGAAAATCCTAGAGCAAATTATATATAATAGACTACTTATATTTTCTAAGCACATTAATTTTCCAAATCCAATGCAACAAGGTTTTAGGAATAATTGTGGCAGTATCACTGCAGCATTTTGTATCAAAGAATCTATATGCTACTATATGGATAAAGATACTCCTGTCTATGCAACATTTCTTGATAATGCTAAGGCATTCAATACAGTCTGGCACAATGGGTTATTTTACAAGCTGTACAAACTTGGCATTAAAGGGAAGACGTGGCGCATCATGAAAGACTCGTTTAAGGGAGTAACTAGTTCTGTTTTATTTGCGGGCAAATTGTCCAAATATTTCAATATTAAGCAGGGTGTAGGGCAGGGTCGTATCTTGTCCGCTTGGTTCTTTCTCGTTATGATAGACGATTTTATCACTGATTTAGATCACACTTTGCGAGGCCTAAATCTTGTCGATCTCCACCTGCCGTGTGTCTTATTAGCGGATGACACAACTGTAATGGCTAATTCGCATCATTCGATGCAGCATCTGCTCGATACAATCTCTAATTATGCGAAAAGGTGGAGATTGAAATATAACGCAGATAAAAGTTGCAGCATCCTCTTTACAAACAAAAGAAGAAATTATATCCCTGCTTTTCTATTCGACAAATCGCCAATTCCAGTAGTCAAAAGTAAGAAATATGCCGGCATACCTCTAACGTACAACTTTAAACCTAACGATGCGATAAAAGAAGCATGCGATAAAGGTAAACACTTATTAAACTCTTTTTATTTTATTGGTATCAGAGACGGAGGAATGAACCCTCTAATAAGTATGAAAATCTGAAAAAGAATCATTCTACCTTCAGTCCTATATGGATGTGAATTATGGTCGAATATGACGAACACCAATATAGAAGAACTTGAGCTATGTCAGAGATATGCAGCGCGACGTATGCAAGCTTTCGATAAATATTCGCCCATAGAGGCTACGCGTAGTACCTTAGGACTCTGGTCAATGGAAGCATACATTGATAAGATGAAATTGTGCTTTTTCAACCGGCTGTGTAGGGGCGATTGGACTCTTATCTGGAAAAAGATTTTCATTTTGCGTTTATGTCAGTACTTGACCAACCCAATTTGACAGATGGGGTTTATAGCAGATATTGACAAAATATTCAAGAAATATGGTATGGGAAGTGTTCTCTTAGACTATGCAGTAAGAGTACAAACCGAAGGTAAACTTGTTTGGAATCGGAATATTATTGATAATATTCAAAACATCGAAGAATCTACCTGGAATACAGATATTGAACTAAGGAGCGATTTAATTCACTTCAGAAACATTCATTTGGACTTAAAACCAAGCAGTATATGGTTTCTTGGACGTAAATTTCCATCTATGTTATGGCCTCTCTCTGAAATAGTGAAACTATATATCATGCCTGTTGGAAAAGTTATGATATGTAAACTCTGTGGAAAAGAGACTGACGACAGAGCGAAACATCTTATCTTAGGTTGTGAAAAGCTCCTTGAAGAACGAAACGTCTTCTTTGAGAGGGTGATTGACACTTTAGAGGTGAGAGACGGGGTTAATTTATTTAATCAAGAAGACGATATACTATTGGAGACACTTCTTGGAAGCAGAGTAGATTGCTTGTCGTCTATCGACGATGATGTATGGGATAAACTCATGTTGGTAACCGCAAAAAGCATAACCTCATTTTACAATAAAATGCATTCCCTACTCTCAACCAACATGTCATAACATAACAGCAATAATAAGTAGTTAATTTAGATAAATAAATAAATTAATTTTAAAAAAAAACAAACAAAAACAAATATTCTGCTGTTGTCAAATTCCGCAATTTTGATGTATTACAGATCACGGAGATATAATGCTCTCTGGCTCATATAATATACGAGTGCCACCTTTTGCTATCTTTATTCCTTTGAGAAGGATTTCATGCTGTTCCTCATATATATGTATAAATGTGTGTATATGTGTGTATATATGTATGTGTAAATATGTGTTTGGGTGTGTAAATATATATGTATGTGTATGTGTGTACATTTATATATATATATGTGTGTGTGTGTATGTATGTATGCATAAACATATATGTCATGTAGAAAGAACTACATTGATAATTACACTGGTATACGTTTCCAATTTGTTTCAATTATATTCTTTTGTGTTGTATTTCATGATTTTGTATTATCCTGAATTTGATTAATCTGATGTAATCTCTATTGAAGAGGAAATAAAGTCAGTCAGTCAGTCAGTCAGTCAGTCATACATACATACATCCATACATACATACATACATACATACATACATACATACATACATACATACATACATACATACATACATACATACATACACCTCCTATTCCTATATTCCTTTTTACGATACTATAACTTGGAATTACCCATGTAAGTGTAGTCCAGCAGGTAATAAGTGGACGCATTAACGAATATATAATATATAATTATGGTGAATACTTTGTATAAAATGAGGGTTATATTTCTCATGAATACTTTGTATAAAATGAGGGCTATATTTCTCATGAATACTTTGTATAAAATGAGGGCTATATTTCTCATGAATACTTTGTATAAAATGAGGGCTATATTTCTCATGAATACTTTGTATAAAATGAGGGCTATATTTCTCATGAATACTTTGTATAAAATGAGGGCTATATTTCTTATGAATACTTTGTATAAAATGAGGGCTATATTTCTCATGAATACTTTGTATAAAATGAGGGTTATATTTCTCATGAATACTTTGTATAAAATGAGAGCTATATTTCTCATGTAATCTTGTCTACTATCAATTCCAAATTGTATACAATGATGGCTATGTTTCTCACGTACACTTGTCTGTAATTATTCCCAATTATATAAAACGATGGCCGTGTTTCTCGTGTACTCTTGTCTATTATTATTCCAAATTTTATGAAACGTGAGCTATGTTTCTAATATGCTCTTGTCTAATATTATTCAAAATAATATAAACTGAGGGCTACGTTTCTCATGTAATCTTGTCTATTATTAATTCCAAATTTTATAAAACCTGAGTTATGTTTCCCATGTACTCTTGTCTATTATTATTCAAAATGGTATGCAGTTAGGGTTATGTTTATCATGTACGCTTGGTGTTGTTGTAGAGTTTAACGCCACCGACCCACGAGAAGATACTGGCAAGCTTTATCAGATTGGCCGAATCTGAGACTCGACCCCACGCAGACAGAAGTGAGATGGCAGTGCTTAAGACCACTCAGTCACTCGGGGCCCAAAAAGAAACAGGAAGTTTCCGGGTTTTCTCATTGATGTAGAAGGGAGTACATGTGTCAGTGAAGGTTTAGAAGCCTTGTGTAGAATCAATCTTGTACCTTTCAATTGGATACCCAAATACCAGTGGCATACTTTAGTACAAGTGTTTGAAAGCTTTTGTCATGGAAAATTTGACGCATGTAGAATTGTTTTTCTTGAACTGTTTTCGATCTTATAAGTTATGGAGTGAAATATAATACCATGTATTTTTATCCGAATACGAATTAAATTTGCTTATCCTATTAAAACCAATTTCCATTACTCCTCAAGAATGTACAGTTTCCGAATACAATTGTTTACGTTTTCTCTAAATTAACACCCATTCCATTGTTTTCAGAACTGTCTGCGCAGTAGTAATTTGTCTTTGTAAATAACCGACTGTAATCTGCACATGTAGCATGACGTCCCATCATGTCACATTATTAGGCCGACCAGCCCTGATACTAACTTCGTAATGATGAGCGCCAAGCAAGGAAGCTGCTAGTACCATGTTTGTAAGTCTTTGGTGTGACTCGGCCGGGTATTGAATCCATGACCTTCCGCATCCGAGGCGGACGATCTAACCACTAAGCCACCGGAGCGGGAATGTGTATTTTTAAAGGTAAAGAAAACAAGTTTAGCGACTACATTAGGAATGTAGTTTATAAGAGCAACACTAACTGTACCGTGCAAATACAGCTAAGAGTAGACAGAACGATGAAGGAAGGAGTGATAGTGGTGGTTGATAACAGATATAGAATGGTGAAAGAATTCGAAATAAGTGTAGTAATAAAGAAAGAAAAATTAAACACGAGTTATAGACAAAGACTTTGAAAATTAAACGGGACATGTATGAATATGATATTGCGAGACCATTATCCCTGTCCGTTATCCGTGTTCTTTACCTTGTCATTTATAGATCCGAAAATTAAACGGGACATGTATGAATATGATATTGTGAGACCATTATCCCTGTCCGTTATCCGTGTTCTTTACCTTGTCATTTATAGATCCGTTCGTATCCTAGATAATCAATCAAGGTACGTTGGCAAACACATTTTTAAAAAAACAACAAATGTTTATGTTGGCTGTCTTGTGTCTTTTATAAGACACTTGGATCCTCATTCTTTCAGTTGTGTCGAACACCTGTCTATTCTCTTCTTCCTGGGATGAAGAAGCTGTTTAACGTCTAATGTTTCTTCTCCCGTTTGCGAAGGGTTTGCATGAGTGCTCATATAAAAACCAGAACAAGAACAGTGGCGTCATTTTGGATGTTTGAAGATGAGATGGTACGTGTGGTAGTTTCATACGTCACTGCTGTTTCAGGTTGGTTACAAGATGGACGTGGGTGTTGACAGCTTGAAAAGTGGTTGTCTGATTGATGCTACAGTAACATAAGAGCCTCTTCTGGAGAATTGTTTTTAATATCTAGCCACAACGCCCATATTAAAATCAGTGGGGATGGAGATGAACCTTCATAGCGATCATGTATATTATTTGTTTAACGTCATCGAACTGGGTAATGTTTTGAGTAATCTGCACAAAAATTTATGAAAACAATTGCGTGAAATATATGTGCTTCAAACTTACACATGATTAATTTTAAATTTGGTCTTCGCCCTAAAAAAGCTTCGTTCTGGAAGCCTGAATTCGAAAAACATTGCCTAATATTAACTGCTAAATATGAATATATAATTTGGTCTAAACGAATTCTGTCTTACTTGTATAAAGAAAAGGATACGAACAGCACCCCATTAAACGTTTTCCTCTACAAAGCCATATTCAGAATATGTGCGTGTGTGTGTGTGTGTGCGTGTGCGTGTGATTTGGATTTTTAATGTAGTTTTAAATTGTTTTCAGTCATATCACTACGATTCTGCAGTGTGGCAGTTTATAGTGATGTCTAGCACTAGGGCATCATGCCGCAGACATAGAGCATGATGTCCCACCCTGTCACATCATCCTGACACAGGGCCAAACCAGTCCTAACATTAACCTCTAAATTCAAAGTGCCATGCAAAACAGCTTTTAGTAGCATTTGTGTAAGTCTTTGGTATCAGTCGATCGGGAATCACATCCACGACTTCCTGCAGTTAAAGCAAACGCTGTAACCACTAGGCAACCGGAGCGGATGTGTAGACTAAGAACATATATACAGATAGAACGTGTTTAAAGGTTTAGATAAATTGTGTTCATCTGGTTTATTATGAAATTTATACAACTTACAATTAAAAATAGACAAGTGTACATGATCACAAAGCCCTCCGTTTATATAACTTGGAATTCAGAATCGAGTACATGAGAAACATATCCCTTATTTTATTCAATTTGGAATGAAAAGATAGACAAGAGTGCATGAGAAACACGGCCCTCATTTATACACTTTCGAAGTAATAATAGACAAAAGTACATGAGAAACATTGCCCTCATTTTATACACTTTAGAAATAATCCCTCGCTATACAATTTGGAATAATAATAGACAAGATTACATGAGAAACATAACCCTCATTTTATACAATTTGGATTTAATAAAAAGCATTAGTACATGAGAAAGACAGTCATCAGTTTATGTAATTTACAATAATAACAGACAAGTAGACATGGTGGAGCCACGAGTGGTCGAGTGGTCTAAAGCGCTCTCCGTTACAGATCACTGCCATCTCATCTCTGTCTACGTGGCTTCGAGCCTCATATTCGGCCAAATATATCATTCGTCCTGCCGATTGAATGAAATTGGTATTTGAATATATGGATGGAGTATTACACAGGCCGTATGTGAATCAAATATATTAATTAATCATATTTATATGTATATCGTTAGCCGAAAATAGAGATGAAATTCTTAAGGAAACGTTTCACATCAAGACTATATAAAGTAAGGATGTTAGGGCCTATATATATATATATATATATATATATATATATATATATATATATATATATATATATATATATATATATATATATATATATATATATATATATATATATATATATATATATATATATATATATATATATATATATATCATGTATTAACCGGCTTATATAACATGCCGTCTATTATATGATTGGGGATTTAAGCGAAGCTCAAGTCATGAAACCAATCATAGGTCACACCGTCACGTGGTGTGAATGTTTTTTACATTCAAATCAGGTTGATTTTGTAGGATTATGATTGGTTCATGACTTGAGTGTAGGACCCGCCCCGTCATTCATACCATACCATTGTCATCTTATCATTCATTGTAAATATCATACTATACCATTTTCATTGTATATAATCCATTGTTCATCCTATCATTCATTGTAAATATGCCACTGTCATATTATCATGCCATTGACGTCGTCATTGTAAATAGCATTGTCATCCTATCATTCATTGTAAATATGCCATTTTGGCGTCATTCATTGTAAATAATTGTATATAGATGTGACATCCATTCCCCTAAGCATATCTTCTTGGAGTTCTAACCCGTTATTTGACGAGTTAGATCCCCTCTTGGAGACTATGCTTTGTGGTGTATGACTATGGACGTCAAAATAAACAGTAACATGGATGCAAAAAGCTTTATATCACATTAGGGTAACCCCACAGGATAATTCAGAATGAATTATCGGCCACGAGAAACGGCCATAGGGTCAAAGAGAGAAAGAAGAGAGAACATCTCTGGTTATAAACAACAGAAAAAATACTCTCAAAGAAAAATAACCCTATGAAAGAAACAAAGGCCAACTAAGGGACCCAATGAATGATAATCGCTCATCATGGTTACTGTTTATTTTGGAAAATATATCAATATCATATATATATATATATATATATATATATATATATATATATATATATATATATATATATATATATATATATATATATAGCATGTACGCTGTATCAATGATATACCACGAGATGTATAAATTTTTCATTAAAAGGAAACGAGGCTTGCCCGAGATTTCTTTTAATGAAAAATTTATACAACGAGTGGTATATCATTGATACAGCGTACATACTATACATATATTTTATTTATACCACATCAAAGTTTTCATTTTATATGGGAGATAAAACTGACGGACACAAACAGCGCACTTTAGGGGAGTGAACTCTTTACAACCCCTCGCATGTATGTACGCTCAAAAAATAAGTTCTGTAGTTATTCATAATTTCCCATACACTTCATTCATATTAATTTATATATGTTTACTTTAGCAATATTAATGAAATGAAAACACAAGGCTGATAGTTAACATTCAAAAAATATTTTTAATAATGTGCATGCAAACATTTAATTTGCAGCGTTCGTTGCCATGAACAGTAACAGTGCGGTCATTTTCATCGTTAGCAACCGTATGATTCGAGCCGGAAATGTCAAAATAATGAAGGAACAATAGGTAACTAAACAATTTAACCTTAACCACATTTCATTGATATCGTTAATGTCCATATTTCGCTATTTCTACTGACTGTCAGTGTCACTTTCAATAATTCTCCTACGTTTCCGCTGTGTGGGCCCTGTTTGAGAATTCGCCTGTTGAAAGTTGACCCAGTTAGGGATCTCGTTCATAACAAACATATTTTGTACGGTGATGTTTGATCCGTAGAATGGGTTGCTGATAATCTTATTCTGCTGAATATTACACGTTTGGGAACTTGATATACTGCAGTCTGCAGCTGTGCAGCTGGAAATTTCTTTGTTGTGGGGGTGGGGGTTAACATCATCATTACTTGGGTGGCCGGTGTTGCTCAAGTAATTGGAGTACGTCTGTTGTTGTTTTTCACTAATGTTTGAGAAGCTGTTTATAGACTGCACGTTGTTGTGGCCAGAAATTTGCATGATATCAGTTGGGGGAATGTTTTTGTCTCTTAACTTCTGAATTAAGTACTTGCGGCTACTTGTGTTTGTTAATTTCTTTATTTCTGTAATATTTGCCTTCTCTTTCATTTTTTTCATGATGCTTCCAAGTTTGTTAATTCCAGCGACTTGTTTCCTAAACCATTTTGGGTTTGTCGCTGAGATTGGCATAGTGTTGGGCGCAATATAGAAAGGATCTTCACGTTGACAAAAGTCTGCTGGTCTTAGCTCAGCATACCGTTTGTAGATAGCAAGTGGATCTCTCTCTTTGTTGTTTTTGTTTTCATACATCTTAGGATTAATATCCCTGATGCCCTTGACATTGTCTCCTGTTCTTGTTTTTGTCTGCCTTTCATTGAGTTCAAGATATGCCAGGCCATTCACATCTTTCTTTAGTGTAACATCCCCCATTTCAAATTGTAATGTTCAGTCACTCCCCTCAAACCAAAATGTACAGAGTTGTTAAACCACAATGTGTTAACAATGGCTTCAGGTGTTTCCATCCCCATTAGTTTTTTACTATACAAGGCATTTATTTCTTCATTTGTGATCGGTTGACTCCGATTGGGTTGATTTCCTTTTCCTTTAGATTTTAAATCTTTTTGCTTAGCCCGAAGAGCTTCCCTTGTTAATGCTAAATTTGTGTCTGTTCCTCTCATGATTGTACTTGCATATTTCTTGATTTTAAGGTGGCGATCGATGGAGCTGATGATGCTTCTTAAGCTGTTCGGTTCAAACTCAGATCCATCTTTTCTCCTAACACAGAGTATAAAACAAGCCAGGTGCTGATCCAATTCAGATGGGTTTATCTTGTCTAACTTTCTGAATTCATTTTTTGACTGCAAGAATTCTGTCACTAGCCTTACATCAAAAAGTGTCTTTTTTAAAGTGTTTGCATTCTGATTACTTTCTATAAATTTTAGTATATCATCAGGCTCATGGTGTACAAATATGTCTTCCCTAACACAATGATCATTTTCATTTACAAATGTCTCAGCCAGGTTTCTATCAAACTCTCCAATTAACTCACAGTTTAGTAGATTAAATGCTGCTTCTTGATCTTGCTCCGTATCTGATGTCATTGTTTTCTTTTTTCCACAGAGTTGCAGTGTTTGATTTTTGCCAGAGGGAGAGACTTGAAACAGCAGTGTTGACAGAGATGAGAGCAGACGACACAGGGCGGAGCTCAATAATATTTATTTCCTGAATTGAGTATTGTCGGGTTTTTTTATATAAAGATGTTAGTTTCTATAAAATATTTCACAAGAAAATCATTATTTTGTTATTTTTTTCTTTTTAAATGTAATATTATAAGAAATTCATATCCATGTTTAGAGAGTATAATAGCTATAAAAACATCTTCATTATGCGTATTCATACGCCATGGGCAAATCACAATTTGATATATCAATACTATTGGTATATCAAATTGCTTTATACCAACACTTCATAGGCCATGTTATTTTTAATGTATGTGGTATATATATGGTGATGGTCTCGACGATACCATTGCAGGGTTATTTGCAAGAATGGCTCCAAAATAGCACCAATCGCAAAACAATTATCAATGAAAGCTATTGATGTTATTCTTGATATTCGTGTATTCGTGATATTCGTGTATTCTAGAGTAAAGGCAACACATGCTACTGCAGTTCATTCAGCACCAGCCGAATATGTAAGACCAGCTGCTGATTTTGATGTCATAAATAATATTCCCAATTACAACCTAGGGTTTGCAACACGCGTAGCAACGTTAGAGGGACAGCGTCGATGATTTTCATGTGCGATTCCACTGCATCTTATTTTCGGAATCTGTAGAAATGTTAGAAAAGTTATCTATGGAGCGAAGCATACAATAGCACTCGTGCGAAAGGGTAATGATAATGATGCAATCTGGCGTGGTGCTGGTGTTTTTCCGAGGGTAATGTCATTTTAACAAAACTATCATTGTGGATGCCAGTAATGACTCCATCAATCACAACAGAAGAGCGATTTCTATCATTTATGGATCATGGAGGAGAATCATTGCTAAGTTGGCTAACAACAACAACAGATACCATGGATTCTAATATTGATGGTACACTAACATGGCACCTGGCATCAAAACAAGGTGTTTCAGCTCCACGTCATGTATTTGTTGCGCTACAGAATACTGTGCGATTAAACTCTCAGGAACGAAGTCATATGATATTTGATCAGATAGGTGTTAATGAAGTCTCGCTGAGAATAAACGGACAACAGAACCATCTGATGATATACAACTTGATTACACCACTAACCATATTGCACGCGTGTATCATCGTCTGTTGTCATATATGGGACGCGATCAAAATGTCGATACTGGTCTGCAAATATCACAGTTGGATTTTTAAAATCAATATCCGATTTATTACTTTTCGCTGGAACATCTTGATTTAACAAGACAATCAGTCGTTGATATACACTTTTGAGCTCGTGTAGCCCGTCCTGGTGCTATTGCTAATTACAGAGTGGTTGCTGTCATTCTCAGCGACAAATCAATGCTACTCGAAGGTGTTGGTGGACGAATGAGAGTAATCGATGCACCAGTGGAAAATATGTATGCACCAGTGGAAAATATGTAATCCAAAACACAAGTGTTTCAATCATAGATTTTTCCTATGTAGCAATTAGATCATTCTATCATTTAAACTACTAGTAATTCAATAAGATGTCATATAGTCATATTAGTGTTACGTTAAGTCCTAGTCAAATTAAAAAATTTCAATCGGAATCAGCTAAAAAATGTGGAACCACGATAACGCTGAAACACAATCAGATGTCTGGTGGTCAGAATAAATTATTGCTGACAACTCGTCAGATAAAACACTTTAATGATGCTTTGAAAGATAAAAAGGGTGTTCAGATCACTTTCTCTGCAGCCGCGATCAAAGACATGATAAAATCAGGTGGTATATTCCCACTATTAGCTGCGATTCCAGCATTAATTGCGGCAGCGGCCCAACGGTAGCAAAAGCGGCAGTGTTAGGAGCCGTTGGTACCGCAGCAGGGATGGCACTAAAGAAAGCTACCGGGCAGGGATATAAAAATAAGAAGTGAAAGGGTCTAAGACTACCAGGAACCCCGTATTCATGATACAAAGGAAGCGGTCTGAGAATCCCAGGAACAGTTTAATACTTCCCATGTCACCTTTTGATTTACTCGATGCTGCTAAACAAAACTAGCGATAAAAAAACTTTAGAGGTGTCTTTATGAAAGATCAGTTGCCAGCACAACTGGTATTCTACGCTGCCAACACAGAAAATAAATGACCCACCAATATGCAACATAGAAGTATTAAATGTCCTTGACGCTATTTCATCATCGAGAAAACCACCTCATCAAGTCGTAAATGAATATACTAGTAGTCGCTTTTAAGAGAGAAATTATATAAAATAACATGATTGATATTTGGGGGAGGTCTTTATCAAGCCTGAAAAAAACCGGTCTCGATGGCACTGCGGGAATATCTGCAACCGGTGATATAAAAAAAATAATCGAAGATGAAATATCCGAGATGTTAAACTTATCAAGTGTTGATCCCAATTAAATGGTTGTATTTCAAGATCGTCAGACAAGATTGAAAACGAGTAATATTTCCCTTGATGATATTCTAGTTAAACGACGCGACGCAGTAGAAGATACTATTGCGTTGTTTTCCGATCAGGGTAAACTCAAACCAGGCGTCCTCGTTTCAACTATTGTGGATGCCCAACAAAAACTACAATCAGAATACAACAATCATATAATTAATTTTGGTCGATTACAACAGATTATAATTGATAACATCGAAGCCCCGATAAATAATTTTTTCGGTGTTCCACGTTCGCAACCCAAGTTGCATATCATACATGTAAAAACTGCTATCGATAATTTGGCAAAAATTGCGATCCAATTATGACCCTCATGTAGTTCAATTTACTAATCTGTGTAAAAACTTTAAAAAAGCTGATGATGCCGTCGATAAATATTTTGGCAAAGATGCAAAACCAGATGAAATTAAAATAGATCTCGATATTATCACGAAATTTGATGAAATAACCGCGATTAATCAGCGAATAGAAGCTGTTCGCGAAGATATTAAAACTACCAACGATATCATTAAGGATGATCTACCGAGGATGATAAAAAAACTTGAAAAAATAATAATCCCTCACGAACAAAAAAACATAAATAACGTGTACTCAATCCAATACGGATCATTTGCGTGGACACCTACAAACAACATATTAAATATCACTACAACCGTCAAGGGTATTTATCGATTAACACTAGTATCACCAACTCAATTTATTATTTCATCAACGAGTTCATTTGGGGTCAACAATACAATATCAACAATCATCGACAAGGATACAAACTGAACAGTTCACGATAATATCCACTGATAATTTGGCTAGGGTTTCAGTAACATGGTATGTGGAATTCGTCGCAAATTTAAGTAAATAACTAAATTAAATTCTATTTGAAAAACACTAGTGTTTCAAAATAAAATGTCATCACTAATGAGTTTATCATCACAGTATCGCTATGATCACGTCAGAGAATTTCAAACTAAACTCAAAACCCTGACTGAGGAGTACCAAACAAAAATAAAGAAAATACCGACGAAGAATCACCGCAGTTGATGTTACCGTGTATTCGGTATCAGATGTATTCACCGGAGCCGGTATGATACTATCCTCGGTGACAATGATTGCCCCGATAGCTGTCCCAATTTGTATATCAGCGGCAACAACAATCGCGGGAATTATTTCGATTATAACAATAAAAATATCATCGTGTAGCCAGCGTTAACTACAAGATTACGTAATCAAATTACATGTTGTGTCCACTGCATACTCCCAATTATCCTCGATGATATCATCCTCCCTCGATGACACATTAATATCCGATAGTGAGTTTTCAGCGATGGTACGTGTTTATGATTCAGCGATGTCAAAATTAGAGCGACAACATGAGTATAATAACAATGACGACACCGCAAGAACTACTTCAACAAACAGTGGAAAATACTAACCCGGTGAAAATCATCATGATATCAATAACCTCAACGAATCCTGAATTCAGTGTGAATTTCCCTACTCCGATTCCCGTGAAGGAGATAGCGTTAGCAAAGTTACGAGTGTATCACAGTTGGCCCAACATTAGGTCGGTAGCATTTGGTGGTCAACAACCGAATAATTCATTGGTGTTTGCGAATAAGAATAAACCCGATGGTACTCCAGGCTGGAACGTTGTTTCGCTACCATCTGGGTCCTACCAAATCGAACAAATCAATAATGAATTTCAGCGTTGAATAAAATCCATTACTAGAAAAGAATCAAAAATTGCTATAACAGTTCATGAGCCGACGTTATCATCTGCTATTGAAATAAACTCGCCCGGATATGCCGTTGATATCTATCAGAGTTCTATATGAACAATATTAGGATGGCCTGAAAATCCACCTCAGGCATCTTATCAAATACCAGAACCTAAAAGATCCAATTATGTCACAGACGAAAAATCATACCAAGAAATTACTCCCATCATATCGTAATGATTTAACTGATAAAAAATACACGATTTACTGATAGATTTATATTTATCGATAACAATAACATGCAATGGAATTTAGTTATTGAAAAAACTCCCGATTTATCCATTACCGTTGTATTCATTTTAAATTACATAATTGATTATTTTAAAGAGATTAATCAATTACAATAGAACACAACTAGAACGATTACGACGGAGCTTCCAAGAGCATCTCTCTGATATAACAAAACCACATGATGAGATCACTAAATGTGTTAGGATATTAAATCAGCTTGTATCTGACTTGGAATATATTAACAAACGAATAATTCAAGTAATAATTAATGATAAGAACGGAGATAAACAAAAATTCCTAACTGGTTACAATATAACAGACCAATTTACGCGATTTCAAGTTTCCTGGGTATAACGCAAATGAACTAAAAAAAATCTGTTAATGATCTTATTCAAGAAAACTTTTCTCTGATACTTGCCAAATGGAAACAACAAACAACAATCCTCAAACATAATAATAACCCAGACGGCGGTGGTAGACATATCGCTCCTCAAAACGTCATTATATCCTCGGTGATAGCATTGAATTTAGTATGTGATGTTATCGAAGGGACTTACCAAATAAATCTCGAGCAATCAAGTCAAGACCAACAAGGATATATTTTATATTCATTTGCACCAACAGCTCCTCCAGGGTTTCTAATAATTGAGGATCCAACTAATCCAGTCTATATGCGATGTCATAATAATTCGTTAACGAGAATTAATTTCAGACTCACTGACCAGTCCAATAATCTGATTGATTTACGAGGTGAGGTTTTACAAATTAGTCTGTTTGTGAAATCCTAAATTGCTAGTGTTTAAACCCATAGCAGCAGTAGGTAACGTGACAACGACTTTGGCGTCTTTTTTTTTTATTCTGGTTTGGAAAATTGACGCTTCTATTAAGGATTTACGAGGAAGCCTTGGTTTTCCAAATGGACGCTTATAAAAAGTTGTCGGATTCGCCCCCTCTGCTGTTGAAAGTTTCGGTTTGTTTGAAATTGTTTAGGTTTGCTTGAAATAGTTTCGGTCCTCTTTGCTGCTATTTAGGTAACTATTTTATCAGTCAATATCATCCAAAAAATTTCTTATAGATAGAAACATTTTTTTTATTAATTCAACGCCAAACATTCGTTTCTCTCGTTTCTTCACGGGTCATGCAGCTAATAACTACTGTTTTCGACGGCTGGTGTACGTGCTGTTTTAGACAAAACATGACAATTAAAAAATAGAGTAATTACCGAAGCTCTCCTTGGCTTAATGATGCTAAATACATGAAGCATGTGTGTGTGTGTGTGTGTGTGTGTGTGTGTGTGTGTGTGTGTGAATGGATTATTAACGCAGTTTTAACATTCATTTCAGTCATATCGCTGCAGTCTTGTGTTAAGACTAGGGATCTAATTCGCGAACATTATCTGACGTTCTTCAAACGGAGCTCAGAATAGAATAAAGTATTTGGACACAAAAACATCTGGTTTTATTCCATATCTTTATTGCAAAAGATTATTGATGGAATACATGCGTAACAGACGGAACAAAACTAGTGCTCACAAAATAAGAAAAAATATCCAAAATAATTCTTCTAAATCGTTAATACATATTTTATCCGTTTGACAAAGAAACATGGTATATATGTTTGTATGACAAAGGTATGACCTACTTCGAGGTATATGCCAATATACGTTTACAAACTTTTCAAAGTCAACACTTATACGTGCATCATAGTGAGCAATGTACTGATCTACCTGTCAACATACATACTTACATAATGTGACTATAGCAAATATATATGAAATATGTACTAACAATACAACTTCTAAATTCTAAATTTTAATCTTCTGTTGCACCTGTAATAACTGATTACATTTTGATCATTTCTTCCAGAGTAAACCAATTATAAGACAATGCAAGCCGTAAATTGGAGCTTTTTAACTTTGCTTGCCAATCGAACCAAAACCCACCTCACCCCATCCCCCTTTTTATCTTTAATGTAGATTGTAATATTGTTTGGGATATCTATCTTCCGACATGTTTAGAATTCTTAGCCCAATATTTAAAAATACGTTTATGTCTTATATTCTGCATGCTACATTTAATTCTATATATATGAATGTATTTGAAGTAGACTTAAATGTACCAATAATATATTCACAAAATGACAAATGAACTTTTTCAATAAACGTTACATCATATCCCACCCAGCCCAATATCATGCTCATTGTTACGATTGTCAAACAGACGAAGCAACATATTAATAATAATAATAATAATAATAATAATAATAATAATAATAATAATAATAATAATATTAATAATAATAATAATAATAATAATATTAATAATAATAATAATAATAATAATAATAATAATAATAATGTTTTCCAAGAGTTTAACTTTACAGGAAATTACGAAATTCGTGTTCATCTATTCAAGTTCATGTCAGATGATAGATATAGAGCTTTGTTTTATTTATAAAATTCGTGATCACTAACAAATCCTTACTTTTGTTAATGCAAATAGCAGACGGACATATCGGCACTCCAGACGTTATGACTTGTAGGACAGTCCCATTCGGGGACAGCTGATGAATGTTGTTAGACGATTGTCCAATAACATAGATGTTGTCAAATTTGTCCACAGCGACTCCCTTGGGGTATGCAAGATTGGCAGGACCGTAGGTATACATCGTCTTGCCACCCGTGTCAAAACAAAGAAGTGAATCCATATTATCTGCACTGATATACACTCGTGTTTTCGCGTTATTCAGAGCTACGCTGTAGTGGTATATATCGTATGTACTGAATGGACATTCATACTGATAGGAACACTTCAATTCTCCAACCGTGTTAATCAGACTCCATTCACTTTTGTTATTACCACAGTACCAGTTTACGACCATCTCCCCCTTCCCAGCAGCTGCTATTCCATTACAACTGTACTTGGTTGGCATCAGTCTGACTGGTCTGATGACGTCATCCACCACTGACAGGATCTGGATTGAATTCTGATGAATCAACGACACTGCCACCTCCTGGTCATCTAATACACAAACGTTCCAAGGAACATCTGTTAGTGCATGACTTGCGATGAACTGATAGTTAGAGCTTAGTAGAATGCATTGTTTATAGTCGTGATCAGCAAGCATCAGTTTGTCTCCAGGGAGAAATGTGATGCCAGTATACCGTGGTACAGGGAGAAATGTGATGCCAGTATACCGTGGTGCATCACCAGTTGGGGCCTTGAGATCAATAACGTCAATTGCATCTACCTGACAAATCTGTGTTTGCCTCTGGAAACTTTTTAAGGGTAGAATAGTGAAGCCGGGTATACGCTCAATTTTAACAAAATCAAAGACAGAGACAGACAACATGGACATTAATTTAGGAGAGATTTCCAAATGTACGTTTATACTATCGGACTTCTCGTACTTTTCTGCTACCAGACTTCTGAAATAACGAAACTGCAACCTCGCCTTTTCCGCAATCAGATATTTTTGTAAATTGCTCCCACACATGTATACTGTATCAAATAGATTCTGACAACTTCTCACAGAATGATTAAACATCATGACTGAATTTTTTTCGTACTGTTTTTTTATTGCCATCTCTTTGTAAAGTCTGCTTCCGTCAGCCTCCAAATGGTTTTCCAGCTCGTTCAGAGTGACATTAATTTTCGTTCTTATTTCCCTGAGCTGGGTCGTCATTTCGTTGATCTGGATCCGAAGAATATCAACATACGACTCGTTCATCTCAATAAATTTCATAAAATGAATCTCGATTTTCTTCATATCTCTAAGTATTTCATCTGGCTTGATATTACATACAAGAACAGGGAGTTCGTCTTTTAAGGGTATCACTTTGCTACACATTTTGTGCTCCTCGACAATACAAAAGTAACAACAGGGGTTTTCGTGATCTCTGCAATAGTACTGTACATCTTGTCCATGATGTTTCGAACAGGTAATGCAATCTGTAAGTTTCATCACAGTTTCTGGGTTACGTTCTAAATCCTCCAAGGTAAAAGTGTTACTATCCTTTGCCATTTTCTATTTACTTTCAAAACAATCTCTTCACATGCCCTCCTTGAATACTACGCATCACCCTTCAACCTTGGCAGCGGTACACTAAATGTTAAAAAGAGATACAAACGATCTACTTTTCTATTTTGTTATTTTTTTTTTTTGGCAGGAAAGAAAGTTGCCCTATCACCTGTCATTTAACGGACGTTCGTGCCTAATTTATACATTCTTGACACTGAACATATCTCACTTTTTATGCAAAGCAGTTTCACTCGTTATAATATGACATTGTAAGCATATCTCACAAAAAGAGTGAGCTTACAGCAACTGTCTGGGTATGTTGAACTGTTCCAAACAAATTTGACAAGTCCCATCTTCAGTTTCCACTTTAGAAACAGCAATCTTTCAGATAAAGCTATTAGATAACTCAGATAGGAAAACAAAGTAATATTTTCACAATGAAACTTTTTGGGCAATCGCCAATCGCACCCACCCCACCCACCTCGCACTATTCCAAAATTTTAGATATAAAATGAATTTAGTCCCTGTCTTTGTTCTCCTTAGTGAACGAAGGAGTCAAGATACTACTATCCTCGTAAGTTAATTAAAATAACTTTAAAGGTGTGTGTGTGTGTGTGTGTGTGTGTGTGTGTGTGTGTGTGTGTGTGTGTTGGAATGTTAACGTAGCTTTAAAACAAAATTCAGTCATATCGTTACGATGAATGTATTGTAACTATATAGTGATGTCAAGCACTGTGACATCATGACTCAGACATGTAAAATGATGTCCCACCCAGTCACAGTATCCACAGAGCCAGTTTTTACACTAACCTCGTAATGCCGAGGGCCTAGCGTGGTAACTGTTAGTACAATTTTAATAGTCCTTGTATGACTTGATCGGGGTTTAACCCCACGACCTGCAGCATCCAAAGCGGACGCTCTAACCACTAGGCCGTCATATTGATGTAGACCAAATCTCATAGAGTATTCGGTATATTTTGAGAAACTAACAATTTAATAAGAAAACAGCTATACAAATGCAAATGGTCACATAGTTTGCATCGTTATAATTTCGTCCGATTCAATACCAAAGAAGCATATATCCAAGTTAGTTATCACACCAAACAGAGAGACGAAACAATGCTCAATAAAATCGCTGGGACAACAATCTTTGCTAATCATCCTTAAATAATGACTTTGGCCTGAGTTCATGTGGGTACTTTTGGCTAAAAGGTGTATTTGAGGCAGATACAATGTAAATAGAATTGTTTGCCGACAGCAGCGGCGGTGCAAGGCATTTTGGTGCCCTAGGCGAGATCAAATATATGGCGCCCCCCTTCCACTCACGCCCTCTCCCATCCGCCCATCATGAAATAAACCCTTAGCCCAGGGCCCTAGGCGATTGCCTAGTTCGCCTAGAGGAAGCGCCGGCCCTGGCCGGTAGTACATAAATGTCTTTAACTCTATTGCAACTAACATATTATGTTACAATATAAGAAATATGTATCTATAACATAGAACGTTGTATCGAAAATACCGTGTGCAATTTTCATTTTCAGTACATGAGGGCAAACGGATTAGTGGATACCTAGAAAGCTGACAGACTCAAATTTAAAGTAAAATGTATGCAAAAAAAACAACAGAATGTATGCAGAAAGCAACACTTTTAACAAAAATATATGCACTCAAAGTAAACTAACGATAATTTTACTTGAAATGCAATGATCTTATTTTTTGTTCCATGGATAACCTTTCACATAACCGCTCAGGTGGCCTAATAAAAAAAGTGTCCGTCTCGGAAGGGCAAGGTCGTGGTTTAGAACCCCGGCCTGGTCATACCAAAGACTTACAAAAATGGTACTAACAGCTGCCTCGTTAGGCGCTCAACATTAAGACGTTAAGAATGAAGACGGGTCGGCCTGGTGTCTGGGTGGGACATCATGTCTGCAACATGAGGTCCCAGTGTTAGACATCACTATAAACTGGCTCACTGGAGACACCGTAGCGATATGACTGAGCACTTGTTAAAGCTATGTTCAGGTCCTAATCACACACACACACACACACACACACACACACACACACACCTCTTCTACATTTAAACATGTATTATACAATATCTACGCATATACATCAAACACGTTAAAGGAAAATCTCAAGATAGATTTATGTAAATTTTCACTGCAATTTATATCAATAGCTAAAATTGATTGGGACACTTCATAAAACACTGAATTAAAAATATGTCATAATTTTACTTCATTTAAATTTGCCACATATTATCGAGATCAACACTATGTTCAATGGTAAAAATTCGCTGTTAAACGTTACACTTACACAGAGGTCTCACCATTTAAGCATTTAGCATGAAACCTAATAATTTGGCCACGTCACGACTCAATGTGTTGTCTGAGTGGAAAATAGCACGTGGACCTCAAGATGCGCCAGGTTAATTTAAGTGCAAAAAAAAAACGATTATTTACTGCAGTCACGTATTAGGTATTAATCAATTCGAACTAATGCGTATAATGCACTCATCAAAGAGCAAATAATGCGTTATGAACAAAAAAGAACGCTTTTACATTTGTTTTGTAAAACGAAATATTGGGTCACTAAGTGTGTTACCGAATGAATGGGTACAACGCTCTCTCTCTCTCTCTCTCTCTCTCTCTCTCTCTCTCTCTCTCGTTATATATATGCACTCGTACATTTTCCTATCTCATGATGCCATCTTAATTTCTTCTTCAGCGACTCTTCCCTTAAAACAGTTTTGTTTAACATAAATTAATTGTTTGTTTTTAGGGGTCATTAGAGTACCCACCTTATTATTAGACTGGCTTTATTTCATGGAATCGCTGTAGTTCTTTTACACAAGGAAAACATTACAAATGCAATTTAGTACACCAGTCTCTAGAATCTTCTTTACTCCTTCCTGTGCATGGGTTGTGCCAGAGAGAGGGGTATAATTCAACAGTTTTGATGCATACTCTATCAATTAAAATACAATTAACCATAATTTGGTTTACATATATTTATTTTTTGTTTGCTCTATGGACATTCATCTTCAGTAAAACGTTGATATTTTTGCCTGCAATTAATAAAGTAAAATTAATTAAATTATTCGTAAGCAGCTATCAAATATTTCTGCAAGAATATAGTATTGTGTTCTTTAGTTTATTCATTATTTAGCTTTTCTCGCTTTTATTACCCTGGACGATATGTGTATCTTTCGTCAATTGTCTCGAAAACATTAGTCGTTACGCCAAATTTATCTTCAAAGTTATCTGTGACGTTTGCTAAACCCCAGCTATAAAATCATGAATATGCTATAATTTATCTGCATTGAATGGTACTAGCGCGTTGTATTTGATGTCTAGAGATTGCCGAAGGATAGTGTTAAACTATTTATACAAGGTTACATGACCCGCCTGAGTCCGGAATTAAGGATTAAGTTTGATCGGATCGCCAAGTCGATAAATCGCACCATGTAAACTAAGGCTCGCCGTATCACATCCACATGTTAAACGTTTGTCCAAAGATCAAAAGAAAATCCGCGTGGTTAACGAGCAGTGTTCTCACCCGCCCACACGTTGACATACAACGAGAGGAACATTGTCTGCTAAGTTTGATTCGATCGATTCATAGCGATGTCCAATCAAAACATTGAGAAAGAGGGTGGGGTTACAATTCGACTGTGATAATGTTTAGTACAACTGGAGTATGAATATATATTGATGTGACAGAATTTATTGATGTATGTATAGCTAGTAATGTATACCGTGCTGTATCATGACGTTTGTTTTACCATTTAAGAACGTAATGTCTATCTCGATGTGAACGAATGCGTGACCGCAGAAATGTAATAGGTATCACGGTACCAATTTTTTTTCGATAGACCTCAGTGCTAATGTTTTGTGAAATAAATATACTTTCCATCCTATTCCAGCATGCATGTCACACACTGTCATAAAGAACAATGCTAGATAGTCAATTTGACAATGACAGAACCAGGTCCTCCATTGCATATAAGAGGGATAACTCTGCTGGAGCTAGACAGGGGTAGGAGTTTTCTAGTCACAACATACCCGGTACTTATTTTCAGTTATGTGTATCACATTTTCAAAAAGTCATAAAAAGTACAAAATATAATCTATATAGAAATTAGCATAAATTCACATGTTGCCAAGAGGCTAAACTTTTTTTAAGCCTAACAGAAAGTACAACTCTTACGTAATCCACCAATCATATCTAGTGTTGTTGTTTATTCTGAATGCAAGGTTCCCTACACCTTAAGCTCCACCAACCTGGACTTGCGCAATTGGTACCGTTATACCAATAGCCGTTATCTGATTATAAGTTGTGTGCAGTGTGAGATGCAATGGCTATGGTAACAAAATGCAACGTCCATGTGTTTTCACGGGAAGCTTTTTAAGGAACGGAAAACCTTATTTTCCGTTGAGTCCCGAGACTTCAAGAGGTGGAGACGGAATTGAGACTAGCCGAACAGTATATAACAATAAAAGTCCAGTTGGTGGACAGAAAGTTGTTACGTGCTTCGGCTCGAATGAACAGTAACATAGAAAGAGTGAAAATAACAAGCTTGTAAAAACTTAATAAACAATTTATTGAGCACAAATATTTTCCAGAAAAGAAAAATAAACTTACGGTTTTTAAGAATCAATTCCAAACTTAATCCAAAAATAATTCAAAATATAATCAAGTAGAGAAATTGCAAAAGTCCTGGTAATAAAATGTCAAAATAATTCCCAGTTCGAATCTTAGTGAAGCATCCAAGATGGAAGACGATATCGCGTGATGAAGTCTGTTCTTGGTAATTTAATTAAATGAGAACAATTATTTTCCAGATAAATAACAAAATAAATCCTCTTGATCCAAACGAATTAAAATAATTTCCAATACAAGGTAATTTCAAATAACTCAAAACGACACAATTTAATATTATTACAGCCCAACTTCTACTAAATATTTCGCTCCAAAACATAATTTATATACCTGTTTTTACGTAAACAATAAAGGGGTCACATGATCTTCTAGAATCTTTTAGAACAAATTTACGTTCAAAAAATCTCGTACACACCGTATGACCCAACTGAAAAAGAAAGATGGTTATAAAAAAAAACTCCATAATATCCTTAGAATCAACCAATCATTTTAAAAGCTTGTTTACAACTCTGAAGCCAGGTCATAAATGAAGTCAACATCTGGTGTTTATTTGTAAAGCATAAGTCATCCCAATTTTTTTAAAAATATCTTCTAATTAATGAATCTTACACTTAAAATGTCAAATTTGAATCTGACAAACAAACAATTAAAATTAAAAAAAATCAAATACACGTAACAAAGTGGAGGTTGAGAAAAAGGAAAAAGGTGTCTGAAGAGAAAGTGGAAGAGGAGGAGGAGGAGATGATGATTCAATTGTTAATACATTGTTATTCATTGAATTTCCACATTATATATATATATATATATATATATATATATATATATATATATATATATATATATATATATATATATATATATATATATATATATATACATACATATATATATATATATATATATATATATATATATATATATATATATATATATATATATATATATATATATATATATATATATATATATATAACCATTTAACCGTCAGCATTGCTGACTGGGGACTCACAACTTTCACTAATATAACTTTCAAGCGAAATCGAGCTTGGGTGGTAATTCTACATAGTTTGAATAAAATATTAGGAGCACCTTATCCTAACCAAAACAATCCTCACATTAACAGTATTCTCTATTTCACCCCCTAGCCCGAAATAATTAGTCGGTTACTAGGAGCAAACGTCACAGAGTAAGGCGAAAGTGACGTTTCATGATGCCACTGTTGACAAGTAGTGAATTCAGGCCAACACCAAAGTCAATATCAAAATTTAGTGGTGTACGTTGGTGGTGTGGCTGCAGCGGCAGTATTTTTGGCAAATGAGGTGCAGTTATATTGGTGAAATGGTTTTCTATCCTATGTTTTCAATTCCTTCTCGTCTTTCTCCCTACTTGCTCCAAATTCTTTCTCCTCTCGACTTCGCTATACTCCAATTTCTCCTCATGTAATCTTTTGAAGACAGCTTCTATTTAGTTGATAGTCGTATTCGATAGTCGGTAGTTGTTCCGATTACGACGTACGAACCCTCCAAGAAACTTGAAACTTGTTGAGTTCTTGGAGCAACAGAAACAACACATTGTCCTCTACCTCATACTGTCTTGGTGTCGCAAGCTTGTTGTAATTCATCGGATGACACGCCTTCATATGCTTGAGCTTCTCCTGTGATTGGAAACAAACGTTGTCCAATTTGTTTCGCACGTCCGTGACGTAATGATACCTATATGTACCTATAGACCATTTCATACCAGATTTAACAGAGTTTCTCCGTAATTTTCTGAATAACCTCTCGAGTCACTTTATATCCAATCAAACGCTGGTGGGTACATCTACATATCAAATTGGCGTCCATTTTGTTTAGAAATGTTTCAGAGATAAAACGTTAAGAAAAATCCGCTACTTGTATCATCAGAGGTTGCAAAAGTCTCTCCAATCAAGAAAGTGGCATTAAATTGCATCATCTGCCATAAAGTGATGATTTTACATATATTAGTATTGCGACTTGATAAATACTATTGAACTTGTCCGTGAACGTTATAGAGATCGAATAACGGTGACACCGATATTTTCAGCTGTTTCCAAATCCAGAAAGTGGAGCTAATTAAATGATTGAAATTTGCATGTAAATTATTCATAGACTTTCAAAAACAAATTTACAAATTCACTTATTACAGTGACGTTTCGGATGCATATAAATAGTTTGAATAACCTGCTACTTCGATACCGTTTTCTAACTTACATGTACATGTCCAGATGTAAACAACTCAAAACTACTCTCTCGTATGGCTTTGAAATCCGCCCTGGTTTCCCAAAAATAAGACAGGATGGTTCCAATATTAAATGTCGTCAATATCTGCGGCAGCATCGCTGTTGAATAGGCATTTTCCAACTCGATAAACGATGTTGACATAGTTTGAAAATTGATGCTGATTCTGAAGCGTCTGCCATATTTTGCCCACCACCTATCGAGTCAGCTAACCACCCGCCACGTGATAAAAATTCCGAGCAAATTACGAAGTAAGTCTCCATGAAATGGTCTATTTGACTGCGTGATCGTCTGTCGTTTGCTGAGTCAGTACGGCGATTGGCACACGAACGGTTCGGTCAAAGAAGAGTTCAAAAGGGAGAAAACCGTAAAATCGCTTATGGTACTTCCCGGTATGCGAAACGCATGGCAGTAATATACCGATCCCTATCTTTCTGCGTCTTGAGCCTGTTTTGCAATTCTCGTTAAACCGTTCGACCAGCCTGTTACATTGTGAGTGATACGGTGTAATCGTGAGATGCTTAATCGTCATCACTTGGTTCACTTCTGTCTTCTCGCGACTCATGAATTCTGTATCTTGGTCGGTTTGGATCTCGTATGGAACTCCTACTCCTGATCAAATCTCCAACAGCGCTTCAGCGTCGGTTGATGAATTCATAATTCGCAACGCGACGGCCTGCGGATAGAATGTAGCGTAATATATGACTGTTAAAATATGCCAATTTCGGTGCTACAACGCGGGTGTTATCGGTCCGATCAAGTCCATCGCGACATGTTTAAATGGTTCATCGATAAGGACTGTACTCTCTAACGAGAAGAGTCGATGATCCGTTTTCGGTGCCATTCTTTGACACTGGTCACAGGAGAGACAGTACCGCTCAACATCACTCTGGACCTCTGACCAGTAGAATTCTTTGACAAGATGGTCACGTGTTTTTGCAATTAGTATGTGTCCTCCCATGAGACTTTCGTGTGCGTTTCAACACGTCACCTCGCTACTATATTGGGACATTGACTTGCTTTAAGTGTTCGTGGCCTTTTCTGGCGTGAAGATACAAGATTACCTTCTTGTACGCGAACTTCACTACACCATTCGAAGAATCTTTGTAATAGTTACGTTGCTTCCCTTTTTGGGTTGGGGTGTTTCCAATTTATTTAAATTAATACAGAAGACACACCCTGCCTCGTTTAAATCTGAAATTGATGAACTGATAGAGATATGCAAACATCTGAGCCCCCAGTCAGTGGTTTTAAATAACAACAATTTAATATTATAAGTCCAACAGTAATATCTCAAATACTATTCAGCTAATATCATATCACTCAACCAAGTGACGGCCTAATTCATCCTTTGAATTAGTGTGTGACATTTTCCCTTTTGTCCTGAGTCCTTCTCATCTGTATGTTTCTTCTCTTTTCCTCTGTCTCCCTCAGTTCCCGGAGACTCAGACCAACTGCTGGGGTAATTTCCTCTGGTCCCTAAAACTTCCATCTAACTTCTCCTTTGTCTCCCAGAGACTCGGAGCACAGCTCTGAATACTTCCCTCTGGTCCCTAAAAACTTCTAAAGAATACATACATGGACATTAGCAAACATATTCCTTTTTGCTAAGTAACTCACACTAACAGTAATATCATCAGATAGGCCATTACTGTTTCTGATCACGCATTATATTCTAAGTCTTATTATATACAAAACAATATCATATAATTAGATAAGTATATCTCAAAATACGTCTGTATATCAAACACTACGAACGAATCAAGCTACAATGGTAATTTTACATACTCAAATATATAGATATACTGCAATAATTAAAATACACTTACTTTGCAGTCATATTTCACAACAACCGAGCAAATAATACCTAGTCTGTTTCGAAACTCAGCTCCTATTATTCACAGAATAATAGTCCCGCTAATACGAATGTCTCGGAGTAGTTTTATTTGCATTCCGTCTCTCGCAAAATAATTGTAACCCTACTAACGTTTTGCTTCTCAAGATGTTATATTTAAACTTTAGATTCTGATGTCTGGCACGCCTAACTCAATCCCGATTGCAGGTCGGTTTCTAATCGCCCTTCCAAATAGTGTGCCAAAGATGTTTCTGATACAATTTGACGATCCCTTGTCCAGACAAGAAATCGCCACTTACCTGTGACCAATGTTACGTAACTGACTTTGGCAAAAGTAAACCGCGCGCCTCTAGTTTATGGCTATGTCAGTTAACGGGCTGGACACCACAGACATTTTGCAGTCGAGAAATTATAGCCTTAGGGTCTAACATACCCATGCTAACCTAACATCTGGTTTATTCTATAACGTGACATTCTTTATCCGTTTCTTCTTAAACGTATTTGTGCAACTGCATCAGAAATTTTTAGTCTTCCTGTTGCATCTTCCTCTTTTTCGCCGGAACAACGTTACTGGTCGCTATTGACGTAACATCTATCGTTGTCGCTTTCGTCTCTCGACTCTTGGACCTGATTTCCACAACACTCACCGGCACTGGTGTCCAGGTTTCAGGGTTCGGTTTTGGCAACAGTTAACGATATACCAGTATGAGGTCATGTGATAGTCCAGCCAAACACGCGGCTTTAATTTTCTCCTTCACGTACAGTGAATCGATTTCATTGACAGGCACTGGCAACGAGTCACGCGGACTGCTCTCGTACTGGATTTCCATGACCTCTCCTTTGTAATCCTCAGGCTTAACTTATTTCTTGTCGACAATAGCTGGAAAGCTACGTCAGTGTCTTAGAAGATTGTGGCTCCTTCTCTCTTGACATTTGCAGGCGCGAGTTTTGCTGGTTTACAGCTTTCCTCCGACTTACATCCCTTTCTATCGACATTCACCTGGGAATGCCTGAATATTGGACAGTTCCTAACAAAATGCCCCGGTTATTTGCAGTTGTTACTCATCTGTGACCCTCGCAGACCTGCATAGCCCATTTCCGCAGGTGAGACCTGTCCTGGTCTATGGGTGGCATCCTTACCTGTGATCCAATCCGACTTTCCATTTGCCTTGACGGTTACGGACAGTCGGCTCTTCCCCAACCATACTGCGCGAATTAAGAGGGTCGGGGTCGGTCCGCATCCCCGGAACCATCACTCTTCGAGTGTACCTGCTCGTATCTCTTCGCCAAGATGGCGATCTCTTCGAGCGTTCGATGTTCTCTCTCTTTTATAACTAATGGCAAGTCGCTGCGTTAAGTACTCAGTGCATGCTTCTTGAGTATGACCTTGCGTAGACCGTCGTACGATCATTCAACGTCCGCCATCTTCGTCCACTTATTAAATAACCCTCGAAAACAGGTTCGGAATTGAGAGTGGGTTTTCGTTGTCTTCTTCGTAGTGTCCCGAAAGAATTTATGGTATGTTTCGGCGGTCAGCCGATAATGGCGAAGGACACCCTTCTTTAGTGCATCGTTGTCGTTAGCATCGTCGGCAGCTAAGTTGTGGTAAATGTTGCAAGCTGCACCTTGCCGAAAGGCCGAGACGTTAATCGCCCAATATTGCGAGGTAATTTTATGAACGTACGAGTTTCTCAAATTGTAGGAGAAAATCGTAAAAGGACTCTACTTTGTCATTGAACCACGGCATACTTATTTGTACCAATCGGTTGTCGTTAATCGGTCGTACGCTTCCTCCAGACCTCGTACTGGACTCGTCCCTATCGGTGGTCCTAGCTTCTACCCTTAATTTCTTCCATTCGAGAGTATGAGCGAACACTCTTCCTATTGTGGTTTCTGATATCCTGGCCAACTCCATCTGTGCCTCTTTGTCCGCTGATATCTTGGCCGGCTTCAGCTCTATATGTGTCGCTCTGTCCGCTGCTATCCTAGCCAGCTCCTTCTTTGTCTCTCGGCTATCTTAGCCAAATACAGTTCTTTCTCTCTTTCAGATGCTTTCTCGGCCCTCCTTCCTTTTTTCTCTCCTCTATGAACGCTGCTAGGCGATCTCCCTCGTACCCTAGATCTTTCTTGCCCATGACTCGATAATCTCAAACCATCTGTCTTTCTGGAGCCATTTTATGACGATACTAACAGTAAGTGATACCTTGTCTGGACTTACTAAACGATTGACAGATATTACACGTTCCAAACCGATTGCTTACCTGATGACTAACTTCACTCAGGTAAGATATTTTGTTCGATATTTTATTCACAGTTGTTGCAAGAATCTAAATATACCAAGCATGCAATATCAAAATATAAACTACCCAAGATGAAAAATCATAAAATTTCAAAATACACAGGATGAGAAATGTCCTCAGAACTGTTCACTAATCTTTCTAACAAATATAACTTTCGGTCGGAAAGATAATATTACTGGCTACGTCAAATCTCAGAAGAAAAACATATCGTGGCGGCCACCATGGTAGGTGTGTAATTATGGTCGGGGTTGAGTGCTCCCAATATTTTATTTAAATTATGAAAGTCCCACCCAGGCTCGGTTTTGTAGGAAATGAAATTAGTGATAGATAGAGGTAAAGCTCCAAGCCCCCAATCAGCAATGGCTACAGTTAAATTACTGAGTACACAAAAATGTGACATTCTAATGAATTACAGTTTAACACAATTCAATAACCAAATGATAATAATTCTCCAATAACTCTTCTTCCTCCCGACCTTGTAACAGCCTACTGCATCACTTAATATATAGTGTGAGATAGCTCTCCACCTGTCATTGTATTCTATTCATCTTTGTATTATATCCTATTCTTCTAAATCCTTCTCATGTTCCTCCCAACTTGCTCTAAATGATTTCACCTCTCGAACTCTTTATACTCCAATTTCTCCTCCTCAACTCTTTTCCTTAATAGCCTTCAATCAATAACCGGCTTCTCCACTAATATATTCACCGTCGTACTCATTGAGACCCGGACTAACTATGTCGAATGACTGTCCCCTAAAAATCTTCTTTTACGAAGCTTTGTCTTTCTTAGTACTTTCTAAGTTTTCCCGCTATATTACGAGTGCCCCCCCCCCCACCTACGAGTATTGCTCTTTAGCTTTTCAGATCGATGTTTGGGCAAGTACTAAGTTCCTAGCTCGAAAATACTACATTAGTTTCTGATTCAAATGGTGACCACACCAACTCTCAATTCCGATTGGATGTCAATTTTATCTTATCTTGGGCCGTCCGTCAACTAGTCCGAGTTTCCTCTGACCCTTGTCACCCCATTTTTGATAAATGGACATTCATGTTGGGGTGTAGGATCAGAGCGCATTCCCTATCGAAAAGTTGGAATTCGCCGACACCAGTCGGCATAGGGTAGCCGCTTGAAATATCCCTGCATAAAATCGACAGGAATATGATTTATTTTCTCAAAACTCGTGTCTTTAATCCGATGACAGGGGATATGAAAGTATATTTTTGCTGAAATTTGATATGTATCTGGCCATTCGCATTCTTAGTCACGTGACTACACAAATCTCGCAACCTATATGTCAATGACCTCAGAGGTCATACAGTCACGTGATATCAACAATAAACAAATTCCAAAGTTGTTGTACATAGAATTTGGACACATTATGTAGTAGCCACATAAATAAATATAGTGCCCACTTATTTCTCAACATATTGATTCTGTTAACAACGACCATAAACCTGCCAGTATCACAGATAGGTGGAGAAAACTATTTTCAAGTACCGAGCACGTGTCAACGATGTGTTTGTTTGTCTCACGTGACTACCACCTTGCGGAGCTGTCTGCGTAATGAATCGGGTTTTCTTCGAATTGCTGCAACATTTACATTTATTTTACAGTTTTCGGTCATTGTTTTTGCAATAAATAGTTTGGGAAATTTCTTCATTTTTGTAAACAAAAATAACCTGACTTTAATTTTTATGTTCGATTTGTTTTCCAACAGCAACACTAGAAATGGCGTATTGTTGATATCACGTGACTGTATGACCTGTGATGTCATTGACATTAGGTTGCGAGAGTTGTGTAGTCACGTGACTAACAATGCAAATAGAAAGATCCAGGTCAAATTTCAGCAACGACGTTGTTGTTGTTGTTGTTTTAGGGTTTAACGCCACTTTCAGCACACGATAGGCTATACAGTATTATTGGTGGATGAAGAACCCGAGAAAACTCCCAGAAAGAACCACCGACCCACGAGAAGCTACTGGCAAGCTTACTCACATAAATACATTAGCCGAATCTTAAGACTCGAACCCACGCAGACAGAGGTGAGATGGCAGTGATCTGTAACGGACAGCGCTTTAGACCACTCGGCCACTCGGGGCCCCTCAGCAACGACGTACTTTCGTCTCGTCTGTCAGTGGATTAAAGACATAACGAATGCTATGCTCACGATTTTTGAGAAAATAGATCATATTCCCATCGATTTCATGCAGTCATATATTAGGACAGAATTTTTAATAAAATTAATAAGATTGCCATTTTCTCTCAATTGTGTTAAAGTAATGTTTTACTCATCTATATTAAAGTAAGTTTCTAAAATATATTCAGATAAATTTCATTTATTTCTAAAAGCACAACTATATATACGTTAATGAAATGAAAATAAATGCTGCGCAAGCGGAAGAAAGGCAATGCACATTGTTGTGTGGAATAAGTGTATGATGTTACTAAAGGCATTATACATTACATGCTATTTTCGCTGGTTAAGCAAGAAATATAAAGTCTGCTCAGCAAGAAATATAATTCTGCAAGCCACGTAGATTTCAAGATTATACATTGGCGAATTTCCAATCCAGTGACTAAGAGATTGGGTCTAACTTTCTGTCGAATGACGTAAAACAAAATGGTTCTTATATAATGAAGAATAAGCATCTCTGCTAGCCTGGTCTACTGAGGCATGGCCATATTTGGTCTTGCCATGCGCCAGACGCATAAAAATAAGCGTGCATATCACCCAGGTCAATTCTTCATATCTAGAGCTAGCAAGAGGCTTGTTTTTTCATTACAAGTAAGAACTGTATATGTCGTAAACTTCTTTTGGAAATAGGCATTTTTAATGTTTGAGATTCTAAAGGCAAAATTTCATATGTTTGCAATATTGTTCACTGAATTCTTTTTTTATAATATATTGTAATGTAATGTTTAAATGTTTTAAAGAATTTAAATTTAATTATATTTATGGTAATTTTTATTGTAAAAGACGAATTCGCAACCAAATTCATGTTTAGATTTTATGTTGAAATAAACTATTCTTTAAGTAACAAAGAATGATATCTAGCAACATATTCCGAATCAATATTCTATTTAAAAAAAAGTAAAATGCATTTCTTTAAATTAATTGTTGTATTAATTACAGCTATTACATTTTATACTTTTGGCTATCATCAAATCGATCAAGAATTAACTATTTGTGTAATATTCTAAAATGCAGAAATTATACGAATGAATGAAGTTGGAAAGCTTAGAAGGAAAGTGCAGTTTTATATGTATTTCATGTATTTGAATATAAAGTTTATAGATGTGTTTCTAGAATGTAGTAATATATGTGTGTTGATTATTTAAATAAATTCCTCATATCGAGAGCTAGCAAGAGGCTTGTCTTTTCATTACAGATCTGATCCCGTACCTTATTTTCCCCCAAGGCATTTTTATCATCATGTGACACCCTTTTCTAGGAACTCGTTCTTCTCTTCTCTCTATCGTTCAGAGTTACCAGATTATTACGTCTATGTGTTGATGAGAACAAAACCGTAAAACTTCTCATAAAATAATCGTTCAAGTTTGCTGGGCCGGCATGTAAGTGGAAACCCCATGCCGACACCAAATGGTGTGTCGGCGAATTCAAACTTTTCGATAGGGAATGCGCTCTGACCCTACACCCCAAAATGAATGTCCAATTATCAAATATGGGGTGGCAAGGGTCAGAGGAAACTCGGACTTTCCGTCAACGTGGTGAATTTTACGACGCCTATAATGGTCCTTTGTTCTAGAACAATGTCTTTAACGTCAAAGTGCGACTTTACAAACGGAACAAAGTTGGGTTTTACGGTACCCTTGCAAAAAAGACCCGTGAGGGAATCGGTGTCTAACATAAACATTAGGCTGCGAAACATTTCTTTCTTCCCCTGACTTAATGCAATCGCGATCGAGGCAACGTGACAATAATCATAAATGTTGTAGTTGGGTGAGCACGCTAATACCCGTATGTAAATGAAAACGAAAAATTTAATTTGAAAAATTATATAATTATCTTTCCTTGAAACAATTTTAGCCAGCTAATCGCATGTTATTTTAAATGGCTTATCAGATATTACATTATATTAATTAATTGTACAATTTATCATAGAATAAATTTGCCCCTGGAAACATATTATAATACGTTTTCGAAGCTCGTGGTACTTAACTTTTCACACTATATTTGAAACTTTTCATGCTTTTAAAGGCCCGTAATATAATTAAATTTATTTACATGATTTTTGGAAGATTTTAATGATTTTAATGTACTGATTTTGAAAGATGTTGCTATACTGCTGATTAAAAAATGGAAATTCTATCCAGATCTATGTACATTACATTATTAAATGTGTTCATTACACTTTTAGCTACATAAGTATACCCAATTGATATTTATAAATCAAAACAAATCAATATTCAACATATTATGAATTGTGTAAATTTTAAAATGTAGTTTCTTCTCCAATACATTTTAAATGAATCTTAAAATAAGTGTATGCAACTATCATTATTTAGTAGATATTATTTTCAATATTTGGATACCAACAAGTAACATTTGAGTAATAATAAAATAGCATAGCACTGCTGCGATGGGTTAATGAGCCAAAAGGTACAAATGAAAGCAACGGCAGAGGATACATATTTATATATTAATTAATAGTTAGGAGACGTCCAAGAATCTCAAACACTTCGCTACGTTCCTTCTAAGAACGTGTTGAAGCCGCAGTGTGCAAGTAGATTACGGAGCCAACTATTACAACATGCAATCAATCATTTAAATTGGATTTTTAAAATTTCGTTGAATTTTAAATTGATAGAAAATTAAAGGAAATGAAATCATATTCGGAAATGATAAACTTTCGACTAATGAGTGTCCAACACTGAATTGTCTTCTGTCAATGATGATCTTCGTCAGACATGAATTGTTTTTGTAAAGTATAGAATCAAACCACGTTTGAATATTTAAGAATCAATATACTTCAGAAATAAAATGCAAGGAGAGTGTTTTTAATTATTTCAACCCTTACGTGTTACTGAAGCTTAAATTGTCATGAATGCAAAAAGTGTTTATGTAGAGAGCAAGTGGCATGCAGGCTAGTTTGACACATCACATAGTTATGTCTATCACATATTGTGTTATTCAAATGTGATTCCTGTTCAGCGTTATATGTCTGGAGTATTTGAGGAAAATGGCCCCCCAAAATGCCTCGCAATACGAAATTATTATACAATAGCACATTTAATTGAATGTGTTTGTACAGGTATCTAGTCATAAAAAATAATAGTTTCAAAATAGTTCATTTTGATGTCTTTCATGAACTTTTGTACTGGTACAATTTACTTGTAACATAATGATACAACCATGTAAACAAGTTTTGCCCTTTGATGTAAGTGGATCTGACTGTCATGCCTTGTATAATAGTCACGAAACAGTCTATAAAACTAATATTAATCTACTTCATATACTGTTATCCTTTTCCAGAGTACTAAAGATCAGTCATTTGTCTTTGGGCATTAAATATCAATCATCCTTTTAAGACCATTTTTTAAAGAGCACTTGAGATCGATCATTCGTTATTGAGCATTATATAGCAGCAAGTTTTCCAAAACCACTAAATAGTATCCATTTCTTTACAGAGCACTAAAGATCAGTCATTCCTATTTGAGAATTAAATATCAACAATCCTTTCAAGACCATTTCCAGACGACCATTTCCGGTCATTTGTTATTGAGAATTAAGTGCCATCGCTTTTATTCAAGACAATTAAATAGTATTCATTCCTTTACAGACCACCGAAGATCAGTCGTTCAGTCTTGAACATTAAATAGTCGTTCGGTCTTGAGCATTAAATAGTCGTTCGGTCTTGAGCATTAAATAGTCGTTCGGTCTTGAGCATTAAATAGTCGTTCGGTCTTGAGCATTAAATAGTCGTTCGGTCTTGAGCATTAAATAGTCGTTCGGTCTTGAGCATTAAATAGTCGTTCGGTCTTGAGAATTAAATAGCAGTTCGGTCTTGAGAATTAAATATTCGTTCGGTCTTGAGCATTAAATATCAGTATCTTTTTCAAGCCCATTGAATAGTAATCATACTATTACAGAGCACTAACGAGCAACAATTATGTCTTGGATATTAAAGAAGTCTTTCTTTCAAGGGACTTGTATAACAGTCATTCTAAAAGCGTTGAATAGAGATCATTCTTTCTAGATAGTATATGATATTTAAAAAAATGTATTTGCCGGGTCACACACACAACAAACAAGCAAACAAACTAATAACACGTTTATTATGGTCGACAAAACTCCTGAGACAATCGGTAGATAAAATATGAGTGATAAACCCAATCTGGCAAGGTACACGAATCCTGTACCCGCCAAAATTAATTGATTTGGCTTCCAGGTGAAGAGGAAAAAAAACATTATAAGCATTTACTGCCAAGTATTTTGTAAAGAACAGTTATGCAAGGTTTGCACTGACCTTTATTTAGGTAAGTACACGTCTCAAAATTGGATATTATTAATATCGAAATGAAAATAGATCTATGTTTTCAGACGTTCTCGTATGGACATAACATATTCTTGAAATAACTTAGTGAACGGTTCAATTTAAATAGGAGATTGGTTTAGATTCCTGGCGGTCTGTGTTGAACGACAATTGAAAAGTAACTTTCTGCACCGTATGCCTATACCCAGCGTTTGGAAACTAAAGTGGAGATAATCTGTAAGAACTGCTTCCTTGTGACTGCGATACATAGGCAGATCGACCTTAGTTTAGAGAGGACTCGATTTTTGCGTTTCAGACTGGTCCTACTGGTAATTGATTAGAAATGTATTTGACGAAGAAAGCTAATGAATCTACAGTAATGACGTCTAATTTGTCTATAAAGGTATCAGTAGTGTATAGTGCTGGTTCATGTTGTAGGGATGGGTGGTGAGACAGTAAAACAACATTTAAATAAAAAACATAATATTAAACAAAATGAGACAATTGATGTGTGATCTTAATTAAAGAAAGCAATTTCGGTAATTTACAGAGTTAGATCTAACTTGATCCAGATGCAGTAATATGTACACTAATTTTACCATCTTGAGGTAGATGACAGATGTGATGTTTCCACAATTTAGATTAAATTCTTGAAAATAGGACATGGTGCCAGATAAATATGTACTCTAATATGTACTCTATAAATATGTACTCTAAGATACAAGTTCAGTGTAAATGTGAGAAACGTTGGTTTAGAAATTCTACCAGATTTTTAAGAAAAGTCAAAACAAAGTTAATGTCCTAAGATGCACACATTGTAAGTATATTGTCGAAAGCACACGTAGAATTGATATATTTGTTAATTTTTTAGGGTTTAACGTCATTTGCCATTTTTCAGCACACGATAGGTTATACCCGGAAAGAACCACCGATCCACGAGAAGCTACTGGCAAGCTTTATCGCATAACTACATCAACCGAATCTTAGACTCGAACCGACGGAGACAGAGGTGAGACGGCAGTGATCCGTAACGGACAGCGCTTTAGACCACTCAGCCACTCGGGGCCCCAACTGATATGTGAATAGGAAATTGGAAAGTCTAGAAAATAGGTCACAATGACCATGTATTAGTTTGAAAAACATGTCCAACCCAAAATGAGTTTTCGGTGTAGTTTTGTAGAAAGTATTGCAACTTAACCATGGTACGAGTTTAATGTCAAAAGATGATGTAGTCTTTTTAATCCCCAGACTAGTACTTCTACGTCTTGTTTCTCGACGGGTCATGCAGTCAATGACTACTGTTTGCAACGGCTATGATGTAGTTGTAATGTGTTCTATTTTAGAAGAAAACATGGAATACAAAATATACATTTACGTAGGACAGTGCGTTTCGCGTTCTGTGAAAATCCGGACATTTAACTGGAGATGTTGGTGGACGTATTACTTAGCTTTTAATACCGAGGAAATGGGAGCTGATTATCTCACGCAAATAGTTTATAAAGCAGGAGTCTTGTGTTAGACTGGGTATCGAAACCGCAAACTTTTCAGTACGAAACTGCTCACCGAAGACAAAATTTATCATTTCGACAAAACAAAAATTCTGGTTTTATTGAATATCTTTATTGACATAAAAGTATTAGACTAACGAAACAAATGTTCACAAAATTATACGAATTATCCATCGAAAATACCTTTTATCAGCGCCAACATCTTTGTCACGTTATATTAATTTTGATATTTAAATTGTGTGTGATTGCTCTTTTCCTTTTCGTTTGTTTTGTTTCTTTTTTCGGGGGGGGGGGGGATTTCTTTATTCCTTATTGCTGTTTAAAAAAACTTTCCTTTTGTTCTTTATTTTTTTTTATCTTTGTTCCTTCAAGCCACTAGTTGGAAGACCTCTTCTGGTCTTAGTTTGAAGAGGTCTAAATATTGCGTGACTTGTCTCCAATGCTAATGATACGTAGGGCTCATCAGGGTAATTTTCAATCATATTTTATTAATGGTTTGATGCGTACGTTAACTTTCTGACTTAGATATTGGCGGAAATCTTCTGACAAAATTAAGCAAATGTATATACCTTTGTATTCAAATGTTCTTGATTAGAGTTACAGGACACTTTGATAAATTGTTTATTTGTTTGTTTTTTATTATAGATTTAACATTTTTGACTTTGCATACATAATTTTGTTTGTACAAAGTAACGAAAATCAAATGAGGTTGACAATGAACTTTGGTATACATGTCTATTGAAAATGAATGATCTACATCGATTTATATGCCAATACACTTGTAGACGTTTTTCAAATTCAAAACGTATAGGTGCTGTATAGTGTGATCTGTTTTCCTACCTACTTACTGTAACTACCTACTATAAGAGAGTAACCAATATATAATATGTATTATGTATGTAACAAGGTGTTTCCCATCCTATCAAATGGAACATTTAATTACTCTGATTTTCCGTTGCATCTGGAATAACATGATGCATTTTCATCATTGTACTCCACAGTGCACCAACCATAGACAAATCAAGATGTAAATAGCATAGCAGCGTTTTAGTTTTGTTAGCCAAGCAATCCCAATCTCACCCCCACCACTCTATTCATCAAAACTTTAAATTGTAATATTTTGGGGTTATCGACATTGTTGCATTTTTAGAATTCGTAGCCAATATTTCAAAATACGTTTATATATTCTACCCTCTGTCATATATCTTCCCAATTCAATTTATATAAATGGTTTTGAATTAAATGTACGAAAACTATATTTACGAAATGACAAATTAATTTTTTTCAATATCATTGGCATCATAAAATATCCAAATATCATCCCCATAGTTAAGGATTTAAACTTTTATAAAGACAAACAGACGAAACAATCTAAAGGAAACATAACTATAATTTAACTCAGTCATACTACAAGTTATCTATACACAATATAACAGTCCACACTCTTGATGTCAATCCGACGGAAGTAAATGAAGCAATGTTAAAAATAAAACAATGTGCTCATCTTTTACATTTTAAATTCAATTGTTATGTACCTAAAACCATTCGTTATACTGTTTTCCACACGTCTTACATGTATACAACGTAGCACGTGAACAACAATAAAAACCTACTACATATTTATTTTAATGTTAAAATGAAGCGTTTACCAATAAACATATATATCTATTTTGTTTACTTCAAGCAGACTTAAAATTACAAGAAATAAATACTAAAATCTCCATCCACTCCATCCGTTATAGTTTATGTCAGTTGATAAATATAGAGTTTTGTTTTATCTGCAAAATTCGTGACCACTAATATATCCTTACTTTTGTGAATGCAAACAGCATACGGACATGTCGGCACTCCTGACGTTATGACTTGCAGGACAGCCCCATTTGGGGATAGCTGATGAATGTTGTTAGACGATTGTCCAATAACATAGATGTTGTCATATCTATCCACATCGACTCCCCTTGGGCATGTTAAATTGGCCGCCTTGTAGGTAAACACCTTCTTGCCATCAATGTCAAAACAGAGAAGTGAATCCATAAGATCTGCACTGATATACACTCGTGTTTTCCCGTTATTCAGAGCTACACAGTAGTTGCAAACACTGTAAGTACTGAATGGACATTCATACTGAAGTGAAAACTTCACCTCTTCTCTCGTGTTAATCAGACTCCATTCACTTTTGTTATTACCACAGTACCAGTTTACGACCATCTCCCCCTTCCCAGCAGCTGCTATTCCATTACAACTGTACTTGGTTGGCATCAGTCTGACTGGTCTGATGACGTCATCCACCACTGACAGGATCTGGATTGAATTCTGATGAATCAACGACACTGCCACCTCCTGGTCATCTAGTACACAGACGTCCCTAGGATCACCTGCTAGTGTGTAACTTGTGATAAACTGATAGGAAGAGTTTAGTAGGATACATTGGTTATTGTCATGATCAACAATCAAAAGTCTGTCTCCAGGGAGAAATGTGACACCAGTATACCGTGGTGCATCACCAGTGTATGATTTAAGTTCAGCAACATCAACTACATCTACCTGACAAGTTTGTGTTTGCCTCCGAGAACCTGAAATGGGTAGAATGTTGGAAACGACAATAGACTCAATTTTAACCAATTCAGACACAGAGTCAGACAAAATGGTGTCTATTATAGGAGAGAATTCCACCTTGACCTTTCCAGTTTCTGCATGTTGGAACTTGTGGTCAACTTCAGACGAATAGAACTCCAAAAGAAATTTTGCCTTAACTGCTATCAGATATTTTTGTAAATTGCTCCCATGTGTAAGCACCGTTCCAAGGAGATATTGAGCATATCTCACAGCATGACTTAACATCAAACACTGATGATTTTCGTTCTGTTTATATATTGCCATATCTTTGTAAAGTTTGCTTCCCTCAACTTTCACTTGTTTTTCTATCTCGTCCAGAATGACATTGATTTTCTTTCTTACTTCCCGAATCTGATCCGTCGACTTTTTAATCTGGTTCCCATGGATATCAACACAGGGCTCGTTCATCTCCATAAATTTCATTAAATGAATCTCGATTTTCTTCAAATCTCTAAATATTCCGTCTGGTTTGAAGTTAGATAGCAGAATAGGGAGTTCTTCTTTTAAGTCTGTAACATTGCTACAGGTTTTGTGGACTTCAATTATACATGCGTCACAACAGGAAACCATGTGATCTTTGCAATAATACTTTATATTTTTTCCAATATTATCTGAACAGGTAACGCATTCTGCAAGTTCCATTACAGTTTCTGGGTTACGTTCTAAATCTTCCATACTAAAGGTCGTGCTTTCTTTTGCCATTTTCTGTGTCCTGCGTACTTTCAAAGCAATCTCCACACATGCCCTCCTTGCAGTATTATACTACACGTCATCTCCAGCTGTTTCAACGGCACGCTCAGTATTGCAACACAGACACAAACGATAAACCTTTCTTTCTTTGTCTTTTAGAAGGAAACAAATTTGCCTATTTGCTAGTCAATCTCTCTTTAATGGACGGACTTGCCTAATTTATCCATGCTGGGCACTGAACAAATCTCAGTCTTTTTTATGCTCAGAAGTCTTACTTGTTATGCGACATTGTAATCACTTCTCACGATGTGAGGGGGCGTATGGCAGCTGTCTGGGTATGTTGAACTGTTCCAAACAAATGTATCGCATCTTCAGTTTATATTTTAGCAGCCGCCATCATTTAAAATTAAGCCATTAGATAACATTAATAGAGAAACGTCAAAGTTTTTCTCATTATGTCACCATTTGGATAACAAATTTACCAATACATCTTCTCCTGAATAACATTGTTATAATTTTCTAGATTATATACACTAGGTAATGGCGTGCTCGATTGATCAGTGAATATGCATCAAGAAAGTAAGTAGGTATTCCAAGTTTTCTTGCCATTCGCCTCAGCACTATCGCAAAATTAAAATTATAAGTGAAGATATGTAGTCCCTATCTTTTTATCCTTAGTGAACCAGTGAGCCACAATCATATTAATCTCATGCATTAAGGGGATTAGGCCGCATACATGTACAATGATTTCTCAATCACGTTATCCGGACACCAGACCAACCACTAACCTCGTTACGATTAGCGCCTAGCGGGGCCGCTGTAGGTATCATTTGTAATAGTCTTTGGTATGACTCGGTCGAGGTTACAACCCACGAACCATCGCACCGAGGCGGGCACTTTAACCACTGAGCCACCGGAGTGGACACGTTCAAAGATACATTAATGTTGAAGTTCGTTTTCGGAGAGACTACTGGCAATTTAAAAACATGCAATGGGTCACATATTTTAAATCAAAGCTGGCACTAGTGCTTCTAAAGAATATACAATTTCGTTGAATTTAATAACAGAGAAGCATATATCCAAGTCAGTTATCACACTAGAGAAAAGAAACATGTTTTATAAATACATTGCGACAACATTCTTCGATATACATCCTTATGTAATAAGTGTGACCTGAGTTGATACGGGTAGTTTGGGCTATTTGTTTTTTCCTGAAGTTAAGGGTTACTTCCTTGTTATACCACCGTTCATTTTTTTCTATACGAAATAGTGTACGGAATAAGCATATACGTGTATCCAAGGAAGATAAGATGCAAATAGAATGGTGTGCTGACAATATAGGATTGTCTTTGACACTCTATTGCAAAACAAATTTTGTAATAATTTAAGAATTTTGTATCTTTAAATCATATATTTTGATCGAAGATACCGTATGTATCTTTCATTCCTGTTCATGGGGGCAACCGTATCTATGGAAAAGTAGAGAGCAGAAAATTTGTAGTAAAATATATGTTCTCAGAGGAATTTAACAATAATTTGTCTCATTATTTGTTCAATGGGTATTCTATAACATTCAAATATGTATTGTACGGTATATACGCATATCCATCAAACACGTTAAAGGGTAAGTCTCAAGATAGATTTGTGTTACATTTCATTGCTATTTATGTCAGTGGCTAAAATTAATTGCGACACTTGATTAAAAATAAAACTGATATTTAAATATGGCTCAACCTGCTTTCATTGAAATTGCCAAAATTTAATGAAACTAAGTTGATGTTGACTGGAAAAAAGAACAGAAGGTCACAGTTGAACATTACACATACACAGATACTATACAATACATGTATATAAATCCAGCATGACGCCTAGTAAATTGGTAACGTTACGACTCTTATGTGTTGTTGGAATGTAAAATAGCACGTGGACCTCAAGATGCGCCAGGTTAATGTAAGTGCTATATAAAAGCTCTTGTACTGTTGTGACGGAGAAATGCACATAATGCATATCCCCATAGAGCTAACAATACCTTTATTGTTGTGTAATAAGATCGATTAGGTCATTTAGAGAGAGAGAGAGAGAGAGAGAGAGAGAGAGAGAGAGAGAGAGAGAGAGAGAGAGAGAGAGCGTTGTACCCTTTCACTCCGTAACACACTAAATGACCTAATCGATCTTATTATATATATATATATATATATATATATATATATATATATATATATATATATATATATATATATATATATAATATATATATATAGAGAGAGAGAGAGAGAGAGAGAGAGAGAGAGAGAGAGAGAGAGAGAGAGAGAGAGAGCGTTGTACCCTTTCACTCCGTAACACACTAAATGACCTAATCGATCTTATTATATATATATATATATATATATATATATATATATATATATATATATATATATAGAGAGAGAGAGAGAGAGAGAGAGAGAGAGAGAGAGAGAGAGCGTTGTACCCTTTCACTCCGTAACACACTAAATGACCTAATCGATCTTATTATATATATATATATATATATAGAGAGAGAGAGAGAGAGAGAGAGAGAGAGAGAGAGAGAGAGAGAGAGAGAGAGAGAGAGAGAGAGAGAGAGAGAGAGAGAGAGAGAGAGAGAGAGAGAGAGAGAGAGAGAGAGAGAGAGAATGTTTGTATTTGCATGGCCATACGATTTCTTATGTGCATCCAGTTGGATGTCTCGTGCTAAAATTGTTGCGATTAACTGTCAATTACAAGGTACCGTATTATGTACTCTACAGGCAAAGCAGGCGATATGTGATTCTGGTTCGTTATTGTCTTAGACCATTGAACTAATATTCAATTTTATTTGTTTGTTGAGGTTTTTTAACGTAGCTTTAACAATTTTTCAGTCATATCGCTACGATGTCTGCAGTGAGGCAGTTTGTACTAACGTCTAGCACTGGGACATCGTGTAGCATGATGTCCCACCCAGTCACATTAATCCAGACACCAGGCCGACCAGTCCTAACACTAACCTCTTAATGCTGAGCGCCAAACAAGGTAGCTGTTAGTACTATTTTTTAAGTCTTTGGTATGACTCGGCCAACATAAAACCTTACTGGAAATATTTTTTAAATCCAGCATTCAAATTAAAGTTCAGTATCCAATCATTGTATAAGGTACAGGAACAAGTGTCCTTTCACTGGCTGTCAATACAATAATAGATTAAATAGTATTTATAAATTCATCAAAAACTAATTAAAACTGTACAATTAATGTGAAAGAGAAGGAACTATTATGGTTACAATTTGTCATTTTACCACAAATATCTGGGTTCATTGCACTAGAATACCAATTCAATAAGACTCTAGAACATCAAGTAATACGATACTAGAACATGAAGGTAATAAGTCACTAGAACATGAAGGTAATAAGTCACTAGAACATCAAGGTAATAAGTCACTAGAACATCAAGGTAAAAAGACACTAGAATGTAAAGGCAATGATGCACTCAAACACCAAGATAATAAAACACTAGAATATCAAGGTGGTACGTGTATTTGATTTGGGTCATTTATTTTTTTATTTTAATTGTTTGTTTGTCAGATTCAAATGTGACATTCTAAGTTTAGGATTCATTCATTGGGAGATGTTTCTTTTAGAAAGTGGGATGACATGTACTCTAAGAATAAACACCAGGTGTTGACCTCATTTCTGACCTGGCTTCAGAGTTGTAAACAAGCTTTTAAAATGATTGGTTGATTCCAAGGACATTATGGAGCTTTGTTATAAACATCTTTCTATTTTTAGTTGGGTCATTGGGAGATTTTTTTAACGTAATTTGTTCTAAACGATTCTAGAAAATCATGTGACCCCTTTCTTGTTTACGTAAAAACAGGTATATAAATTATGTTTTGGAGCGAACTATTTAGTAGACGTTGGGCTGTTAGAATATTAGGTTGAGTTGTTTTGAGTTATTTTAAATTACCTTGTACTGGAAATTATTTCAATTCGTTTTGGATCAAGAGGATTTATTTTGTTTTTTTATCTGGAAAACATTTTGTGCTCATTGAATTTCATAAGACCCGAACTGACTTCATCACGTGACATCGTCTTCCATCTTGGATGCTTCACTAAAATTCGAACTTGGAATTATTAGGACATTTTATTACCAGGACTTTTGCAATTTCACTAGTGGATTATATTTTGAATTATTTTTGGATTAATTTTGGGAATTGATTCTTAAAACCGTAAGTTTATTTTTCTTTTCTGGAAAATATGTGTGCTCAGTAAATTGTTTACTAAGTTTTTACAAGCTTGTTTGTTTTCACTCTTTCTATGTTACTGTTTATTCGAGCCTAAGCACGTAACAAGTAATTTATTTATCTCGTATATCGTATGAATCGGCATATAGAAACACGCTATGATTCTCGGCTTAATACAATATAATCCCTCAGTATTGCAATTAGAGCTATAGATTAAGCGTAATGCAAAGTCCTCATTATTATCATCATCATCATCATCATCATCATCATCATCATCATCGAAAATCGTATTTATACGTGATAGACATGTATCGTTAGTTAATAACATTTAAGGTAACCCTATACTTAACTAAACTTGATTTAGACTTGTCATGCCTATGTTTTATATGCACCATTAAAGTTCGATAGTTTCAGATGCGTCCAGGTCTTAAGACATTGATTCTGAAACTACTACCAAGTTTGTGATAAACATGGACAAGTAATAATTATGACAAGCATTTGATTACTATAGTGTGATGTCACCGATTTTAAGGCTGAAAATAAAGTTCTATATTTAGAATACGTGTTAAAGTAGACTATTAAGCTGTTCATTTATATTTGCAAAGCATTTCTTGCAGATTAAATTTATACGATGTCATTAAGCTCACCGAGATTGGTGGGCGCTGATTGCTTGATTGACCAACCTGGAATACTGCCGGCTTCATTAACCAGTGTGACTGGTTGCAGAGTGTACTGGTGACGGGGTGTGTAACTCCATACATTTAATTTTTTCATCATCAGCTTCTTGACCTAGCGTGGTAGTTGAGGCACTGTCTGCTGTACATCTGACCAGTTTCCTCCACTTGTCTCGATCATGTGCCAATGCCTGTGTCTCCGTAAAACTTGTCCTGCTCCAGTCTGTGATGTTGTCTGTCAACTTATTTCTCTGTCTACCTCTCCTTCTGCTACACTGGACGCTGATGTGGCGTTGCCCGACCCAAAATTAAATTAGAACCATGTGTTATCAAGTAAGGCGGACAAGCCACTGTTTATTGTTACACATGACCGCAGGCTAACACCATCCCTTACGTAAGTTTGCCATAGTTAAGAGAGGAAGCTGACCCAAGCCCGTCAGAAGTGTAATTAGCACCTTGGGCTGGAAGGATGTTTTGTACATCAAAGAAGCTGCCAGAAGGAGTGGGCGTGCCTTATCTTCTGGATACGCTGACTGACCGCCAGATTGAATAAGTCGAGTAGATAGGGCCCCAGCGCTACCCAATCAGAATCGAGGAAGGGGTGGGACCCTGATTTATTTTAAAATATATATCTTTAACCCGGCCATCGAGCGTTAGTTGCCATAGTCGTTACCCGTGAATTGGAACTCCGTGCGGCCATACGTTAATAGGCGGAAAAACCCTTAGGAACAGAATTCTAAGTGTAGCTTCTGAAAAGGAAGCTTCGAGGGACAGACTAGTGAGTGGTCCCAGTGTCTCCGTTAGAGACAGAAGGAAGAGAAGGAAAGAGGGAAATCTGGAGAGGAAGCTTCGGGGGACAGACCAGGGAAAGTGGTCCCAATAGTCGTGATAAAGAACGGAGGAAAGAGAAGGAAGGAGAGAAGTTGGTAGAGGTGAAATCCAGGAGGAGTGGGAGGACAGAATAAATAGATGAGTGGAGGAAAGGATAAATAAATGAGTACAACCAAAGGCCAGGTGGAAAATAGAACTCACACTGAAATCATGAGATGAAATAGGTTATCACTTAAAGGACGAGTGATTGTGTGACATTTAAATGTATAGGCTTCATTAAATTATTATTCTTTGAATTTCATCTTCGTGTTATATATATATATATAATTTAACCGTCGGCAGTGCTGACTGGGGGCTCAGAGCCGTATACATATTTGGTCTTTATTTTAAATTTAAATTCACGAGCCAGGTGGAACTTCCATAATATTTTAATTAATATTTTGGAAGTACCCCACCCCAACCTTTGCAGAACGCTACAACTACCATACAGTATTGTTGTGAATAGTCTGTTGGCTCTAGTAACATGACCATACCATTTCAGCATTCTCTATTTGACAGTGGTGAGGAGGTCTTCATATTGGTCTACTTTTTGCCTGATGGTGTCACGCACTTCTTCGTTGTATTGTGGTCCATATATGAGATGCCAATGATGGTTGTGTAGTATCTCATTAGAAGTACCTGTATTCTTCGTTGTACTTCTGCAGTCAGGGTCCAGGCTTCACATGAATAGAGAAAGTTCGAGATGACTAGTTTTCAAACAGATGTTCTTGTCTCTCCAAATGGGTCTTAGCTTTGACATAGCTGTCGTTGTTTCTGGATAGACTGTTGACTTTAGTGACATGGCCATACCATCTCATCTGTGATGTGGTCCACGTAAGAGATGCCAAGGATGGTCCTGTAGCATCTCATTTCAAATGCCTGGATTCTTTGCTGTAATTCTGCTGTCAGGATCCATGCCTCACATGAATACAGAAAGATTGAGATGACCAGTGCTCTCAATAGTCTAATTTTAGTTTTCAGACAGATATTCTTGTCTCTCTAGATGGGTTTTAGCTTTGACATAGCTGCCGCTGTTTGTGCTGCTCGTGACAAAATATCTGTGCTTGATCCCTCTTCAGTGATTATGGAATCAAGATATTTGAAATGGCCCACTGTTTCAAGTTCCTGTCCTCTGACTTTAATCTTGGTTAAGATTTGTTTGCCAGTATTTGTCATCAGCTTTGTATTCTCGGCGCTTATCTCCATGTCCAATCTGAAAGATGTTTCATCCAGGTTCTTCACTAAGGTGGCAAGCTCATCTTCACTGTATGCCAGTCCATCAATGTCGTCTGCAAAGCGTAGGTTGGTGATGTTATGCCCTCCAATTCTTACTGTTCCACAGTGGTATAGAGCTTCACTCATGATGCGTTCTAAGTAGATGTTGAAAAGCGTGGGTGATAGGAGACAGCCTTGCCGTACACCAACTGTTGTCTTGAACCAGTCCCCCACAGAACATTGAGCAATTACTGCACTGGTAGCATTGGCGTATAGCTGCTTGATGGTATTTGTCAACTTTTGACCCATGTTGTACTTCTTCATTGTGGCCCACAATGCCTCATGCCACACTCTGTAAGACGCCTTTTTGAAATCTATGAATACATGATAGATGTCTTGTTGATGTTGTGAGTACTTTTCACACAGAAACATAAGCTTGAATATTTGTTCTGTTGTGCTTCTTCTACTCCGGAACCCTGCCTGTTCTTCAGCGATTATTTCTTCTGCTTGTTGGTTCAGTCTGTTCAAGACGATCTTCAGCATCACCTTACTAGCATGGCTGATCAACCTGATAGTTATGTAATTTTGGCACAGCTGGAGATAGCCTTTTTTGGTAGTGTTATAATGTGTAGGCCATTCGCCTGTCTGCCAGATCTTGTTGCAGAATTTTTTTAGTAGCTCTATCACTGATTCCCCGCCATTCTTGATGAATTCAGCTGGGACGTTGTTTACTCCTGCTGCCTTCTCATTCTTTGAGAATGGGGAAATCATCATCATTTGTGAAGTTTGGAACTTCAAGCACCCCTGGATCTCCTTTGGACGGATAGTTGTAGAGTTGTTTACAATACTCAGTCCATCTTTCTGCAATGTCACTTGCTTCTGTGAGGCATTTTCCATTTTCGTCTTGAATAGTACTGACTCAATGCTGCTTCTGTCTAGTGATGTCTTTTACAATTTGGAATGCCTATTTGCTGTTATTCTTTATCAGACTGCTCTCTATTTCTGTACAGTTTTGTCCAATCCAGTCTTCTTTTGCTTTCTTCAAGTTTTTTTTTCTGATATTCTTGTTTATTTCTCGGAACTCCACTGACCTGTTTTGTGTCTGGTGTTTTTTGGGTCTCTTCGGGCATCACACAGATTCAGAATCTCTTCTGTAACCCAGGGTTTTTCTTCGGGCGATGGAGGCCATTGATGTACTTGGCAGCTTTTGTATTGAAAGTGTCTGTCATCACTTTAACATCAATATCCATCACAAGAAGTGGCGAAAATATTTCTCTAATTGTGGCTAGGAATGACTTGCAGATGTTGTGGTCCTTCAATTGTTCAAGGTTGAATTTGAGCTTGATTTTCTTTGGCTTGTTCATTTTCTTCAGCCTCACTCGGAAAGTTATAATGACGAGGTCGTGATCAATCATAGCATCAGCACCTTTGAACGTTCTTAAGTTTGCTCTATTGATGCCAGATCAGTAAAGATTTTGAACCAGCATGTAGTCGATCTGGTTATGATGGGTTCCATTTGGTGCGTGCCATGTCCAGCATCGTGAAGCTTTATGTTGGCCCAGGGTATTGTCTAGTACCAAGTTGTTGTAGCTTGCGAACTCGAGCATCCGTCTCCCTCTATCATTGGTAAGGTCATTGCAAGAAGGTTCACAATGATCATCCCAGTCTTTTAGAGCATCTTTGCAAACTTTGGCATTCCAGTCTCCTTGGATAATGAGGATGTCTCTTTTACTTACCATGTATATTATACCCTGGAGTTTGTTGTAAAACTCTTCTATTTCTTCATCATCATGATCAGTAGTTAGAACATAGAGTTGGATAATTGTGATGTGAAAGGGAGAAGCTTTCAGACGAATGGTGATGATTCTGCTAGATATGGGGCGACATTCAAGCACATATTTCTTGATGGCTTTGTTTACAAGGAAGCCTACTCCATTTATGGACTTATCCAACTCTTCACTATAGTATAATATATGTCACTCTTCAGTTTGGTGTTCTCCTAGCGTCTTCCTTCTTACTTCATAGAGTCCCAGAATGTGCCATGTGTAGTGTTCCATCTCACGTATCAACTCTTTGAGTCTTCCAGTTTGCGCCAGAGTTCTAATGTTCCTGGTGGCGATGGCAACGCTGTCTCTCGCTCTGATTTTATGCAAAGTACCAGTAGCACACTTGTCACCTCCGTCCTGGTGGACAACGGCAGGTGCAGTACTTGTTGACCCGGGCGACGATCGATCGGGTATGGTAATTTCAGATTTGTCCAGCATTATCAGTGTGTCTTGGGGAAAAGTCGTCTGACGGAGCCCGTCCCTCTCCAGACCAAGGAGTTGCCAGAAGGGGATGTAGTACATCGTCCAACTGCCTTAGGGTCTCCAATCCGGATTTTCTTTTAGGGTTTACTCCCTTAGTATTTGGCTAACCAAAGCCGACCTGCAAGACAGCGGAAGACTCGTGTATGGGCGGTTTCGTCCATTTCCCGAGCAGATAAAACATATGCCGCTGCCAAATACGATGTTTGAGCAATTACTAAGTTCCTTGTTTGAAAATACTAAATTAAATTCGGATTGAAATGGTGATCAATCCCTCTCTCAATTACGATTGGATGTTGATTCTACCCTTTTCTATTCAACTTAGCAGGCGATGCCCCCAGGCCGTCTGTCAACTTGGTGAGGTTTACGACGCGTACAAATAAGGGTCCTTTGTTCTTGAACAATGCTTTAAAATTATTCGTGTGACTTTTCACACCCAACAAAGCCGGGTTATCGAAGATGACAAACTATAGCCGCGGTGTCTAACATATATGCATAGCTTCTAACCATTTGTTTCTTCCCATGACATGCGCAATCGCGGGCAGTGCAACGTGACGAAGATATTTCATATTTTATTGCGGTTGACATGACCAACATAATTGATGTAGTAGGATATCCTTATACGCAAAATGAGACATGCCCTCATACTTATATGGGAATAACAGTGGTGTTAGGTACCTGTTTGCAGGACTGTGTAAACAAAAGGGTATATATGGAAGCCACGCGTTTTTGTGACATCGCGTGAGACAGTATAATGCCGCTTAAACAAGCAAGCAAAAACATTTGCAAAAAAATTACAGTTACGCAATCAATAGCATACATATGCACAAAAGGGCAGGAGGGCCTCCCCAAAGTGGTCAGCGAAGATCAACGGGGATTGCACCCTCCATAGTTGCATAGATTTGAATTTTAATTTTCAGAAATTTATCTTTTTTAAATGGTTTTTGAAATTAGACCCAAGAAAGAAAAAGAAAAAGAAGCAAAATCGTTGCACTTATATTTGGAGTCTTACAAGGTAACATCACTTAGATATATAGTATTTTTCTAGTAATAAATGTTATATTAAATATTGTACTGTTTCATTATGTATTCCAATATTGCAATGCTTTTTGTAATATGGGTTTAGTATATCGCAATACGGTTTGAGGCGTGTCATTGTACACCTAAAGAAGGGCGATGCGTTTATAACGATAGTGTTAACTAGTTTACCAGTACTGTATTCAAAATTACTTCAACGGACCAGTCTAATGTTACCTCGCTTAGTAAAGGCCAAAGTAGACTAGTAATATCATTCATCTGATATAAGGGTACCAACTGTACAACCCCAGGAAAGCGGAGCCCCAGGCAGGCGGAGTTTAAAGTGTTGGGAACATTGCATTCTGAAATAAACAACACTAGCTGTGTTTGGTGCACTATGTAAGAGTTGTACTTTCTGTTAGGCTTTACAAAGCGTTATACCTCTTGGCAACATGTCAGATTAATTTAATTCATACCTAAATCATATTTTGTATTTTTTATGATTATTTTAAAATGTGGGACACCTGGGTGAAACTGAGTCTGTTGTGACTAGATAACTCTTAACCCTGTGTGGTTCCAGCAGAGTTATCTCTCTTAAATGCAATGGAGTACATGGTTTTGTCCCTGTCAAATTGACAGTCTAAGATTGTTCTCAATGACATTGTGTGACATGGATGCTGAAGTAGGATAGAAAGTATATATTTTTCACAAAACATTATCATTGAGGTCTACGAAAACACAATTGGTACCGTGATACCTTCTCTGGGATAAAGTCCCGTGATAGCCTGAAAACATTCGAGGACCAGACTGTAGATCAAAGAAACATCAACATAGACCACCTGACTTGTTGGTGATAACGTTTGAGTCAGCCGACAATGACCGAGTGAATGAACTGTTTAACTTATCAGATGAAACAAAAATCTTGTAAGAAAGCAATTTATTTGGGTTCGTATGAATAAGCAAAGAAGAATTTATGTGCAGGCAAGCAGGTTATACGTCACGTATCACACAAGGCATCTAGGTTTCAAATGTTACCGCGAAAACTGGTGATACATTTAAAAAAACGAGCTAATGTATTTCGTAAAAACTGCCAAAGACACAACGAGCTTATTTCACAGGGGGTTCAGGTATCATTATTTCTTGTTACGCTGCCACGATGTATTTAATTTAGTTTAGGAAGTTAGAGGCTTTCACTTTTAGGCTGCTGGCACCTGATTTTGGCACAGGGGCTCGTTACAAAGAAAATTAGGAGTAGTCCATGAATCAGGGTCTAACCTGTAATTGTTATCAAAGCAGTGTAAAAGTAATCCTACAAAGTAAGATGTCTAGACCAATGATAAACAGATGTGGATGTCATTCACGATTACATTTTAAATCAAGAAAAAGTTCAGTACACAAAACATCCAGTAATTTCAGATCGGACCTGTCCTGTATTATAAGATAAATGCCAATCGGGCTTGTCAAAATAACATAATAGAAAAAGGGAAGAAATATAAAATTTGCCAGAGAATTAATGATGAAATCCAGAAATGTATTATTAAGATGTTGACATACATACCATAACATGGCACAATCTGATGAAGATTAGATCACCACTATCCTCCATGAAGTGGAGATCTTAGTTAATCAAATTGTAACACAGCATGCCATGCTGACAATATATTGTTTTTCCAAACATTCTGACATAGTCATGTTTCATGAAAACACACTATTCAAAATAGAAAAAGAAACCACCACTTTTAGTATTTGCCTGTTACATTTTATAAAACGGTAAACAGTCATTACTGGAGCTGATATATAACTATCATTTGAGCAGTTTAAATAGTGGCAATTAAATGACAATAAAGTCATGTATAAACAGCCATTATGCAAAAGAATGCATTATTTAACTTATAGAATTGTTTACATTATAACAATGATGTATCTTAATCCAAGTTTCTAATTTTGCAAGTTGTCCTACACATATTTGTCAACACGCATTTCTGATGGATTCTCAAGAAAGTTCTAGGCATAAAGTCTAGTTTCTAAATTCATAGTAATTTCTTTCCCATCAACGAGACTTTGTAAATAGATATATATCTTGAACAAAATAGATTTTTTAATATCAAATAATGGACTTTTACTAATTTTTTTACAAGATTGATTTAGTTTGCTCTTGCATGTAGTGACATTGTTACAGTGAATTCTGTAACAACAGCCTATAAACTTGACCTTGATCATTGGCTCAAATGATGACAGAAAGATTCCAAAGTAATGTATTTCATTTCATTTGCCTGATGCATAAAGATATATTTTCCAATCCATGTGCAGAATAGGCCACTATATCATGAGTCATGAATACAGGGTTGGTATTCTGTTTGATCAAAATTAGTATTATTTTGAACAGAATATTCTTGTGACAATTGCTGCTTTTCAGTTGTTAAGCAATGCAGAATGTTATTTTTGTTAATTGGTTGAATTTGGTATGCATATTTTGCCAACATTGGTGACTGTTGATGTGCAGAATAGCCAGATAGCAATATAACTCTTGTTTTTCCTTCAGGGTGAAGCTGAATTTTGTTAATCCAAGGAGCATCACACACTTTCTTACACTTGGCTACTATCACATCTCTGGGTTTTTCTGCTTCTGAATTCAGTCATTGTAAACATCAGCACATTTTCCCATCCAAGCTGCTAGTCAGTCTTTGAATTTGCTGCCCAGCTGTTGCATTATGTTTTTTTAATGTACTCCTATAAATACAGCATGCATATCTTGTGGTCTTTTACCCCCCTGAATTCAATCAGCTATAATGATCAATTAGTAGGTGGTTGAAGTAGGACTGGCAAGACTTTGAATTTGTTGCCCAGCTATTTGCATGCATACAGAGGACTCCTGCATGGTGATTTTTTGCATCCCTTGCATCCAAATACACATAATTAAGCATGTCTGAGACCTCTCTAGAATAGATATTCACTACATTCATTCTCACAGAAAGTGCATTTGGCATCATCTAATATGTTAACTCCTTTGAAAAAAACGTGACAATTATTCTATGAATTAATTTAAAATTAAGAGACCAACTTTGTATCCATAGTGCAAACTTTTGCTTGCTATAAATCTTAAGACTCCTCCTCACTACTTATGTTTCTTTTTAACAATTGCAACCATGTTTCTAGCTTAACAGAGTGTTGCCTCTTTACATTTTTAAAAAAATCTTTGTAACAAACCTTTTTCTTGCAAGTTCATTATTTTATCCTCCTGCATCCTTCAAACATGTTGTGAGTCATATGGTTTTTGCGTTTTATTCTTTTCAAGATTTTGGATAATTATGTAAAGTAATTCAAAAAATTGTGTTATCCATTTTTTTTTTGTTTTATCATTTAAAAGATATTAAATTACAGTGATCATTAACTAAATGGATAGGAATTTCACAATGCCTGCATCTTTCCAAGATTTGTATTGATGGAATTTTCTAGGTGTAACTAACTTAACAGCAGAGAGTTCAGGACAAATCAGGAGATTTGCAGCTTAGGTAAGAAGATTTTGATTTCAAAAGAGGGATAATTATGTCAAAGACTGCGTTTATTGTAACTGTTCCAATTTATTTTAGTCATTCATAGACAAAATGACAGACTGCAGGACAGTGGATTAATGTTCATATTGAGTCGTGCTATCTAAATTTGCAATTTTTGCCTGGATTTAATTAAATTATTTATTGCATTTGGGTTTTTGAAAGAAAAAATAATTGTAGCATGAGCTCAGTGTCCTTGCAAGTTATATGTTATTTTATTATACTAGAGAGAAACATTCAGGATAACACCACACTGCTTGACACAAGACCCAAAATGCTAACTAAACTAATGCAAACAAAGTTATGCCTGCTGTATGATTCTTTTTCATTAGTATTAAGGTTAAATGACTTTGATGTATAAGAAATATCCCTGAATACTGAAAGAACAAATTAAGAAACTGTTAGTTATTGTTTGATTGTAACTCCTAGGTGATTGCATTTGCATGATTCTTCAATGATATTATATATATATATATATATATATATATATATATATATATATATATATATATATATATATATCATATTGTTTACTTATGGAAAACACATTTTACAACTTTTGTTCAACATGTACAAATGGTGTCAACAATGCATCATTTAAATCCAGTATTTTTAATGTCCAGTATTTCCTAAATGCTGCAACCATTGCACATAATTGGATGCCATGCTTTGGTTATCTTTGCTTGAGTTTGAGAGGTAGCTATATCAATGATACGCTTATATATAAAAAAAACCTTTCTCTGAATTTCGGTTGACTTTTCATGTCAGTGAAAATTGTGCCAAAGTGATACCCCATACATTTGAAAATCTCATAACAGCTAATTCTCCTAAACACAAAACCAATGAATAATTTAAAAGAGAAAAAGCATTTTTTTAAAAATAATATACTTATTTCTGACTTATAATTTAACCTTCACAATGTGACATTAGCGAGGGTATCAAGGGACCATTGATAGATTAAGAATGAGATGGACATCAACAGCAAGAAAACATATTTTAGAAGCTGTAATGTCATATCACTTTGCATTTTGTTGTACAGATTATAAAACATACTAATTTACATTTGATGAATTTGCAGTTTGGTTTGATTGGTTTCTAGGATTGCAGTAATAAATTGTAATGCAATTTAAAATCAAATCAAATCAAGTTTTTTTAAAAAAAAATATAATGAAACACTGACAGCTATATTACTACCATTCAATGTAGGTCGGTATTGGTTGTTGGTTTGACAACACTTTCATTGTTATTGACTGTTGTACCATGATTTCGAAATGGAAGCACTGTGCTTTTTTGAAGAGACACCAACACAGACAGCCCAAACCAAAACACTAAGATAGACAACCGAACCCAAGACACCAAGACAGACAGCCCAAACTGGCCCTAGCAAGATCAATGTAGCCTGCGAAGTAGCATATGCTCAAAAAACACAAAAGGTCCAATGAGAAAAATATTGGAATAGTTGTACATACTTGCATAGAGGTGTGCAATCAAGATGTGCAATCATCTCTTTTTAAAAGGTTGTATAGTGGTTCCTTGACTTACGAGTGTCCCAGCTAACGAGTTTTTCAAGATACAAGATGTCTCTTGGCTGATTTTTTGCTTTGAGTTGAGAGGTAAAATATTTGGGTTACGAGCCAGCTTCAGATACCTGTGTTAACTTGACATACGAGTAATTTGAGTTAGGAGCTCCGATACAGAATGAATTAAATTCATAAGTCAAGGTACCACTGTACCACACATTTCAGATTGATGCATTAAGATTAAATACAGGGTTAACTGAACATCAAGAACAGACCAGAACAATAGCACATATACATTAAGGATATCTGATGTCTGTAAAGGTTGCCTCCATTAAAAGTATTATTCCATATAAAGGTCCAATACCAACAAGGTATTTCTTTATTCAAAGGACATATGCCCATAAAGGATATCTCCATAAAAAAAATACCATGAAGTGCATAAAGAAAATCTTCATTCATAAAGAACATCTCCATTCATAAAGGAAATCTCCATTCATAAAGGACATCTCCATTCATAAAGGACATCTCCATTCATAAAGGATATCTCCATGTAAAAGGGAGCATAGCAGTGAAGGTCACCTCTGTATAAATGACATGCCCATGAAAATATACATTGATATGAAATGTGCATGCCCATTAAGTTCACCTCCATTATACAGGACATTACCCATTATGGACATCTCAGTATACATGATCATTAGAAGTTGTCTCCATATCATGGAGATGTCATATTCATTACAAATCAATGAACAATGCAGTTTCTTTTGGATGTGTGTGTGTGTGTGTGTGCACTCGGATTTACTACATTGTGGACACTGATCCAAAGTATAGACCTTCGTTGTGGACACAGTTTACATTGTGGACACTACATCTTGGTGTCCACAAGGTACACACCTGTAAATTATCATTTTGGTTCACATACATGATTTTAAAACCAAAAGAGCAAACCAACGTTGTGAACCATATCCCGCCATAAGTGTGTATCTTGGCACGCTCCCGCGCAGCATCCAGTTTGTGTAAACCCCACCTCACATACACACATTGCGGTTTGCGCATGTCATCGCCATTCGATATCATGATCTCTCACTTCTTATGGGTATTCTCGCAATATCTATAGTCGTCATTTTAATAAATGTTTAATCTCAGTATACTTTGGAAATACTTGCAAACTCTTATATTTACTTACTACGATTTGCCCCTGTCCAGTGAATCATTTCATAGAATGGAAAAACGAACTCCACATGATTGCACTGTATACAAGAAGTACACACGAAATGATTCGGTAGATACAATGCAAAATTATAATAATAAAATATTCTATTTAAGCAATATTAGACTAGACCCATGTGTATGAGTTTCCTTTTACTGAAAAATGTATACAACGTTTTGCGTACATACTTTATTACTTTAGTAACAGTACGAGTGACCATAAACTTTCTCTCTCTCTCTCTCTCTCTCTCTCTCTCTCTCTCTCTCTCTCTCTCTCTCTCTCTCTCTCTCTCTTAGAATTTACAAATTGCAACAATCTCTATACTTGTAAATTAACCACTAGACAATATATTTGTACTTACTGCATATATTGACAAGATATATATATATATATATATATATATATATATATATATATATATATATATATATATATATATATATAATGTAATAAATATGGAGTATACGCATTTGATAGCACCCCGTTCGAAGCAAATCTTGGATTTGTGTGATTATTACGATTTGGCGCCATGGAAATATTCCTAGCCCGAAATAATTAGCCAATTACTAGGAACAAACGTCATGGAATCGAGTGTTAGTGAGTTTGAACGATGTCATGGTTCGCTAGTTGTGAATTTAGATCCAATCCGAATGACTGTCCCTTTAGTAACATAGTCTATACTAAAAATCTAGTGGCGTATAATAGTGTTGTGGTGGAGGTGGCAGTATTTACGGTAGGAAACCTGTAAATTACTCAATGGAATCAATAAGCAGGGACTTGGTAGATACCGTTTATGTGTCCATAGTGGAAAATATATGCATTTATATTGGTGTAATGCGCCGGTAAAATCGTGTATTGACTGGCCTAAGGTGGTGTAATGAAATAGTTCCCAATGAAAAAGGGGTACATGGCATAACCGGGTAGCGGTACGGAAATCTGATGATTATGAAGAAAAACCAGGCAAAAGTACGGTTGATGGACTTATGGCAAGTTGTTTTATCTGTGTTCTTGACTTGATTAGAGTAAAATTTAGCATAAAAAAGCAGACATGTCTGGCTTTCCAATTTCCAACTTAAATTGTACGGAAGTCTTTGGAAGATTGGGGAAAACATATGACTTCCAGCGGGATTCGCACTAGGGTTTCAAACCGCTCGGTCAAGTGAGACCCCTGTACGTGTAACAATACGTTCATAAAGCACTACGAAATTATTTATTTCAACACGAATAACGCTTAATTTCATCACATACAAAACTGATTTTTTTTCTTCTTTTCCACTCGCTTGCTCCCTCTATCCCGACCTTTACCATTCATGTCAAATTGTGTGCTATTCTTCGTAAAAACACTACCTGTAATTGTGATAAAAGTAATCGGTTCATAACAGATGTATAGATTCGTCGCAAAGCTAACTTTTTCCTAAAGATTTTTTCTTCTCGAAAGATAGCGCTAAGTCAGTGACATGAATGGTCATATATTAAAATAATATTATAATAGACCTATTTTCATCCGACTTGTTGACACATGGTTCACAATTGGTTCCACATTAATAAGAAACACACACACAGCATTATGAACACCGTGTCCATAACTACAATATCGTGTCCACAATGTCGCGACGATGACAATCAATAATGCATTTAGTGTACTGTGTATAAAACATATGTTGGTAAAAACATCACCAATAGAGAATATTTTCACCTTATTTAGCTTGTATGTCTTGTTTAAATGATTATTTAAGGATGTATCCATAACCCGGTCCCTAGTCGGATGGTTCACAAGTATAGCAATCCGCGTATGTGTGTGTGTGTGTGTGTGAAGGAAACTTTGTGATAAAGTGCATTTTTATATAGAGCAGTCTGCTCATGTAGGATTGTGTTTAGGGGTCTTTTTCTTATATTTATGATTAGTTTAAACCTCATATAAAGGACAAATGTGTATGTGTTCAATGTGTTATCCTTTATTTGCATGTTTTACTGTACTATTATTGTAAATACTGGTGTGCAAGTGCAAGTTTGCTCCAACTGTAGACATCATATACATTATCCCTTATAGCTACAGTAGATATGGGTTTATGCCAATTTTGTTAGGATTATTGATTAGATCAAACAATAAAATACCCAAATCTACCTGTGCATTATGTGATGGTAGATCAATTGGTAGATGGTAGATCAAATTCATATGCACAAACTTTCAGTTTCTGTGAAATCACTTACCACAATAAGATATTGCATTTCTATTTCAGAACACTGTTAGCTGAAGAGCAGTGATAGTTAATTAACATTATCACAGACACATCAGCAAAATCATCAAATGTCCCTGTGGGATGAAACCCCTGCAACCTTAACAACCTTTGCACCACTTAGTTCTGAGGTTCGAGAAAGCGGTGGATTGCTGTCAAGAATTTTTCGTAAAGGAAGAGGTAAACTGTTCACCCATTGTTAAATAATTGCCTGTACTTTAGCCTTCTTTGTGTTTTCTTTTTTTAAATTCTTATATTCTCTCATTAATGTAGTAACCTGGCATACATGAATTTTGTAATATGAACAATGAAAATTATTAAGGAGTAATTGTTTAGTGTAATTCAAAAGGATTCTGCAATGACTGACGTAGATGCACACATTGAAGTAAAGACTGCGGTTGCATTATGAGAAAAGAAAGAAAAACAATTGTTTGCTCATAGAATAAAATTCCTACCTATATTCATCTGAGGTTTTAAGTAGGGGCAAAAAATTGCATGGAGTCCACTTTATATCAATTCCTTAGTAATTCTGCTTACTGCCTGCCTGTCTAAAACTGTTGATGTCCATTTGGCCAGTATAATACCTCATTGGTTATTCGGGGGCCCTGAGTGGTCTAAAGCGCTCTCTGTTACAGATCACTGCCATCCCACCTCTGTCTGTGTGGGTTCAAGTCTCAGCTTCAGCTAATGTGGTTATGTGAGAAAGCTTGCCATTAGCTTCTTGTGGGTTGGTGGTTCTTTCCAGGGGGTTTCCCTGGGTTTTTCCTTCACCATTAATACTGGCCGCCATGTATAGCTTATTGTGTGCTGAAAAATGGCATTAAACCCTACAACAACAACAACAACATTTGCTATTCAAAGTTACAGTGTACTGCAGATTGGCCAGATTCAGTTAAAACAAATTGACTATTCTAGGAGACTTTAGGGTTAAAAAAGTAAGTGAATGATGTGCCACTAATGTTCAAGTTATTTATTGCTTATTGTCACAAGATAGACCGAGTCGGGACTGGATTAGTGAAGACACGGAACACAACTGCGTTAATAAGATGTTTATTTTATAAACGCAATTTTAAAAAAATCAAATCTGACACCAATATTTTACAAAATATAAGAAAAATCTATTTATATAAATGTTCCTAACATGGAACTGTGAATTTCAGTAACGTAATGACAAAAAAGAAGTATAAGAATGAATTTACAAATATGAATATATATATATAAAAGGCTTGTATAACGAGATAGATGCAAATATGCAAAGAATGCGTCGTCAATATGACGAGACTAGAATGAAGATATTAAATAATTAATACGTCGTCCATATGACGAGACATATGCAATCGTGAACCCTTCTGAAGTTCTCGTTCATGGGGCGAGATTTGTGTAGAATGAAATTATGCAGGTGTCGTTCATATAACGAGACTGCAAAGAAGATATTAAATAAATAACAAAATTATGCAGGTGTCGTTCATATAACGAGACTGCAAAGAAGCTATTAAATAAATAATAAAATTATGCAGGTGTCGTTCATATAACGAGACTGCAAAGAGTGTTTAAATAATATGTCGTCCATATGACGAGATATATGCAATGGTGAACCCTAAATTCTGAAGTTCTCGTTCATGGAACGAGATTTGTGTAGAATGAAATTATGCAGGTGTCGTTCATATAATGAGACTGCAAAGAAGTGTTTAAATAATATGTCGTCCATATGACGAGATATATGCAATGGTGAACCCTAAATTCTGAAGTTCTCATTCATGGAACGAGATTTGTGTAGAATGAAATTATGCAGGTGTCGTTCATATAACGAGACTGCAAAGAAGTGTTTTAAATAATATGTCGTCCATATGACGAGATATATGCAATGGTGAACCCTAAATTCTGAAGTTCTCGTTCATGGAACGAGATTTGTGTAGAATGAAATTATTCAGGTGTCGTTCATATAACGAGACTGCAAAGAAGATATTAAATAAATAATAAAATTATGCAGGTGTCGTTCATATAACGAGACTGCAAAGAAGTTATTAAATACATACCTAATAAAATTATGCAGGTGTCGTTCATATAACGAGACTGTAAAGAAGTGTTTAAATAATATGTCGTCCATATGACGAGATATATGCAATGGTGAACCCTAAATTCTGAAGTTCTCGTTCATTGAACGAGATTTGTGTAGAATGAAATTATGCAGGTGTCGTTCATATAACGAGACTGCAAAGAAAAGTGTCGTTCAGATAACGAAACTGATACATGGATGTGAATTACTTGCTTAGATGGTAATAAAAAAATATGGAACACGGATACTACAACTATCATGGCGTCCTTTTGACGTTGAAGATGTATACCGCTCTAGTCAATGGTGGTGGAGTCGCCACGCATGGTCCACTCCCACGTCTGTTTGAAAGTTCCCTCGGGAGCCCTTTACATTCAACACAGAGACGATGGTCGCGAAGCCTTGGTCCCTCGATTTGAGGACACCAGTACACTCTTCCGAACCATCGTCACCAAAACACAGCGTATACGTCACAAGAACCTAAACGTTCTGTGACCTTGACATCACCCAATTATATACAATACCTATATATAACGAAGCATACACAAAGGCAGCTTACACAAAAACAAACATACACAAGGTACCCAACACGGCACCACACACGCAGGCAGCATAGACAAGCCCCACGGTCACCACAACATGGCACCACACCCGGGCACCAACGGGCCCCACTCAGCTCCGGACCACAGTCACCCACGGTCACCCCACGGACACCACAACATGGCACCGCACCCGGGCACCAACGGCCCCCACTCAGCTAAAATTAAAACAACCGAACCGTGTAATACATATGACACGGTCAAGTATTCTCACACATATATGTAGCGCATGCGCGCACATGAAATAATTATCCATATACATTTAACGTTAAGCATGCAGCGTATAATTGAACTCAATTATGTTCAGATACAAAAGAACTAATGAAACAAAATATAGTACTTCTGATAAAATGGCACTGCTTAACCTATGTATTTATTCTATAGATTTTATAATAAATACTAAACATCTAATATGTAAAACAATGAATTATATCATAATACAAATAGCAATGAGAACAAAGTTAAATCTATTGTTACCTCTTTTAGCTGATAGATTGCTCCTTTAAGGATGGAAGCTTTTCCGACAAGACTGGATCGTAATGTGATTTCTGTCTTATAATTTCGTCCTTATATACCCCTAGCTGTGACAGATGTGTGCAGCTAGGTACTTTAAACTGCAGACAATTTCGCACATGCAGCATGAGCTGAGCGTTCGCTCATTATGTCGAAATAACTAAAAATACCCAAAAAATAATAAATTACCCTCGGTAAGGCTGTACGCAGTAACGAAATCGAGACTAGATTTTTTACCACATATGCATATTGAACATAGTCGTATACAATTCCGTGACATACCTCCCCCCTTCAAAAAAAAGTGGAAACACTTTTAGAAAAATACGGAATTGGCACACAAAAATACGAAATGAGACGTTATTTACCTTACAGTAATAACGTGATATAATGAAGGAATAAAAAAAAAAAACCTGCAAATCACAGTCTGCTAAGTAATCAACCCCTACATTTTCCGACCCTCTGATTTTTTTCAATCCAAAAACGATATGGCTGCAGGGTCAGTGCCCAACGCATCAATCTTAGAGTGACGACATGGTGAATGCTGTTGATAAGATAACCAATCCTAAATGCACTATCATATAACACATACAATTCTTGGGATTACGTGAACGAACCGTATATTACTCCTCCCAATGTATTCAATATGTATATATGTATCTATAAAACAGAATATGAGTGAGGTATTAACTCACCAGCCTGATTTGTCCTGTCAGGAAGCTTCTGATCTGAAACGTGTCTTTAAAACAAAACTTACCACAATCAGGACCTATGCAATTTAAAGTCCGTGCCTCGCCTAATCCAAGTATAATCCCACTTCTGACACCATTTGTCACAAGATAGACCGAGTCGGGACTGGATTAGTGAAGACACGGAACAAAACTGCGTTAATAAGATGTTTATTTTATAAACGCAATTTTAAAAAAATCAAATCTGACACCAATATTTTACAAAATATAAGAAAAATCTATTTATATAAATGTTCCTAACATGGAACTGTGAATTTCAGTAACGTAATGACAAAAAAGAAGTATAAGAATGAATTTACAAATATGAATATATATATATAAAAGGCTCGTATAACGAGATAGATGCAAATATGCAAAGAATGCGTCGTCAATATGACGAGACTAGAATGAAGATATTAAATAATTAATACGTCGTCCATATGACGAGACATATGCAATCGTGAACCCTTCTGAAGTTCTCGTTCATGGGGCGAGATTTGTGTAGAATGAAATTATGCAGGTGTCGTTCATATAACGAGACTGCAAAGAAGATATTAAATAAATAACAAAATTATGCAGGTGTCGTTCATATAACGAGACTGCAAAGAAGCTATTAAATAAATAATAAAATTATGCAGGTGTCGTTCATATAACGAGACTACAAAGAGTGTTTAAATAATATGTCGTCCATATGACGAGATATATGCAATGGTGAACCCTAAATTCTGAAGTTCTCGTTCATGGAACGAGATTTGTGTAGAATGAAATTATGCAGGTGTCGTTCATATAACGAGACTGCAAAGAAGTGTTTAAATAATATGTCGTCCATATGACGAGATATATGCAATGGTGAACCCTAAATTCTGAAGTTCTCATTCATGGAACGAGATTTGTGTAGAATGAAATTATGCAGGTGTCGTTCATATAACGAGACTGCAAAGAAGTGTTTTAAATAATATGTCGTCCATATGACGAGATATATGCAATGGTGAACCTTAAATTCTGAAGTTCTCGTTCATGGAACGAGATTTGTGTAGAATGAAATTATTCAGGTGTCGTTCATATAACGAGACTGCAAAGAAGATATTAAATAAATAATAAAATTATGCAGGTGTCGTTCATATAACGAGACTGCAAAGAAGTTATTAAATACATAATAAAATTATGCAGGTGTCGTTCATATAACGAGACTGCAAAGAAGTGTTTAAATAATATGTCGTCCATATGACGAGATATATGCAATGGTGAACCCTAAATTCTGAAGTTCTCGTTCATGGAACGAGATTTGTGTAGAATGAAATTATGCAGGTGTCGTTCATATAACGAGACTGCAAAGAAGATATTAAATAAATAATAAAATTATGCAGGTGTCGTTCATATAACGAGACTGCAAAGAAGTTATTAAATACATAATAAAATTATGCAGGTGTCATTCATATAACGAGACTGCAAAGAAAAGTGAAATTATGAGTCGTTCAGATAACGAAACTGATACATGGATGTGAATTACTTGCTTAGATGGTAATAAAAAAATATGGAACACGGATACTACAACTATCATGGCGTCCTTTTGACGTCGAAGATGTATACCGCTCTAGTCAATGGTGGTGGAGTCGCCACGCATGGTCCACTCCCACGTCTGTTTGAAAGATCCCTCGGGAGCCCTTTACATTCAACACAGAGACGATGGTCGCGAAGCCTTGGTCCCTCGATTTGAGGACACCAGTACACTCTTCCGAACCATCGTCACCAAAACACAGCTTATACGTCACAAGAACCTAAACGTTCTGTGACCTTGACATCACCCAATTATATACAATACCTATATTTAACGAAGCATACACAAAGGCAGCTTACACAAAAACAAACATACACAAGGTACCCAACACGGCACCACACACGCAGGCAGCATAGACAAGCCCCACGGTCACCACAACATGGCACCACACACGGACAGCATAGACGGTCACTCACGGTCACCCCACGGACACCACAACATGGCACCACACCCGGGCACCAACGGGCCCCACTCAGCTCCGGACCACAGTCACCCACGGACACCACAACATGGCACCGCACCCGGGCACCAACGGCCCCCACTCAGCTAAAATTAAAACAACCGAACCGTGTAATACATATGACACGGTCAAGTTTTCTCACACATATATGTAGCGCATGCGCGCACATGAAATAATTATCCATGTACATTTAACGTTAAGCATGCAGCGTATAATTGAACTCAATTATGTTCAGATACAAAAGAACTAATGAAACAAAATATAGTACTTCTGATAAAATGGCACTGCTTAACCTATGTATTTATTCTATAGATTTTATAATAAATACTAAACATCTAATATGTAAAACAATGAATTATATCATAATACAAATAGCAATGAGAACAAAGTTAAATTTATTGTTACCTCTTTTAGCTGATAGATTGCTCCTTTAAGGATGGAAGCTTTTCCGACAAGACTGGATCGTAATGTGATTTCTGTCTTATAATTTCGTCCTTATATACCCCTAGCTGTGACAGATGTGTGCAGCTAGGTACTTTAAACTGCAGACAATTTCGCACATGCAGCATGAGCTGAGCGTTCGCTCATTATGTCGAAATAACTAAAAATACCCAAAAAATAATAAATTACCCTCGGTAAGGCTGTACGCAGTAACGAAATCGAGACTAGATTTTTTACCACATATGCATATTGAACATAGTCGTATACAATTCCGTGACATACCTCCCCCCTTCAAAAAAAAGTGGAAACACTTTTAGAAAAATACGGAATTGGCACACAAAAATACGAAATGAGACGTTATTTACCTTACAGTAATAACGTGATATAATGAAGGAATAAAAAAAAAAAAACCTGCAAATCACAGTCTGCTAAGTAATCAACCCCTACATTTTCCGACCCTCTGATTTTTTTCAATCCAAAAACGATATGGCTGCAGGGTCAGTGCCCAACGCATCAATCTTAGAGTGACGACATGGTGAATGCTGTTGATAAGATAACCAATCCTAAATGCACTATCATATAACACATACAATTCTTGGGATTACGTGAACGAACCGTATATTACTCCTCCCAATGTATTCAATATGTATATATGTATCTATAAAACAGAATATGAGTGAGGTATTAACTCACCAGCCTTATTTGTCCTGTCAGGAAGCTTCTGATCTGAAACGTATCTTTAAAACAAAACTTACCACAATCAGGACCTATGCAATTTAAAGTCCGTGCCTCGCCTAATCCAAGTATAATCCCACTTCTGACACCATTTGTCACAAGATAGACCGAGTCGGGACTGGATTAGTGAAGACACGGAACACAACTGCGTTAATAAGATGTTTATTTTATAAACGCAATTTTAAAAAAATCAAATCTGACACCAATATTTTACAAAATATAAGAAAAATCTATTTATATAAATGTTCCTAACATGGAACTGTGAATTTCAGTAACGTAATGACAAAAAAGAAGTATAAGAATGAATTTACAAATATGAATATATATATATAAAAGGCTCGTATAACGAGATAGATGCAAATATGCAAAGAATGCGTCGTCAATATGACGAGACTAGAATGAAGATATTAAATAATTAATACGTCGTCCATATGACGAGACATATGCAATCGTGAACCCTTCTGAAGTTCTCGTTCATGGGGCGAGATTTGTGTAGAATGAAATTATGCAGGTGTCGTTCATATAACGAGACTGCAAAGAAGATATTAAATAAATAACAAAATTATGCAGGTGTCGTTCATATAACGAGACTGCAAAGAAGCTATTAAATAAATAATAAAATTATGCAGGTGTCGTTCATATAACGAGACTACAAAGAGTGTTTAAATAATATGTCGTCCATATGACGAGATATATGCAATGGTGAACCCTAAATTCTGAAGTTCTCGTTCATGGAACGAGATTTGTGTAGAATGAAATTATGCAGGTGTCGTTCATATAACGAGACTGCAAAGAAGTGTTTAAATAATATGTCGTCCATATGACGAGATATATGCAATGGTGAACCTTAAATTCTGAAGTTCTCATTCATGGAACGAGATTTGTGTAGAATGAAATTATGCAGGTGTCGTTCATATAACGAGACTGCAAAGAAGTGTTTTAAATAATATGTCGTCCATATGACGAGATATATGCAATGGTGAACCCTAAATTCTGAAGTTCTCGTTCATGGAACGAGATTTGTGTAGAATGAAATTATTCAGGTGTCGTTCATATAACGAGACTGCAAAGAAGATATTAAATAAATAATAAAATTATGCAGGTGTCGTTCATATAAGGAGACTGCAAAGAAGTTATTAAATACATAATAAAATTATGCAGGTGTCGTTCATATAACGAGACTGCAAAGAAGTGTTTAAATAATATGTCGTCCATATGACGAGATATATGCAATGGTGAACCCTAAATTCTGAAGTTCTCGTTCATGGAACGAGATTTGTGTAGAATGAAATTATGCAGGTGTCGTTCATATAACGAGACTGCAAAGAAGATATTAAATAAATAACAAAATTATGCAGGTGTCGTTCATATAACGAGACTGCAAAGAAGCTATTAAATAAATAATAAAATTATGCAGGTGTCGTTCATATAACGAGACTACAAAGAGTGTTTAAATAATATGTCGTCCATATGACGAGATATATGCAATGGTGAACCCTAAATTCTGAAGTTCTCGTTCATGGAACGAGATTTGTGTAGAATGAAATTATGCAGGTGTCGTTCATATAACGAGACTGCAAAGAAGTGTTTAAATAATATGTCGTCCATATGACGAGATATATGCAATGGTGAACCCTAAATTCTGAAGTTCTCATTCATGGAACGAGATTTGTGTAGAATGAAATTATGCAGGTGTCGTTCATATAACGAGACTGCAAAGAAGTGTTTTAAATAATATGTCGTCCATATGACGAGATATATGCAATGGTGAACCCTAAATTCTGAAGTTCTCGTTCATGGAACGAGATTTGTGTAGAATGAAATTATTCAGGTGTCGTTCATATAACGAGACTGCAAAGAAGATATTAAATAAATAATAAAATTATGCAGGTGTCGTTCATATAAGGAGACTGCAAAGAAGTTATTAAATACATAATAAAATTATGCAGGTGTCGTTCATATAACGAGACTGCAAAGAAGTGTTTAAATAATATGTCGTCCATATGACGAGATATATGCAATGGTGAACCCTAAATTCTGAAGTTCTCGTTCATGGAATGAGATTTGTGTAGAATGAAATTATGCAGGTGTCGTTCATATAACGAGACTGCAAAGAAGATATTAAATAAATAACAAAATTATGCAGGTGTCGTTCATATAACGAGACTGCAAAGAAGCTATTAAATAAATAATAAAATTATGCAGGTGTCGTTCATATAACGAGACTACAAAGAGTGTTTAAATAATATGTCGTCCATATGACGAGATATATGCAATGGTGAACCCTAAATTCTGAAGTTCTCGTTCATGGAACGAGATTTGTGTAGAATGAAATTATGCAGGTGTCGTTCATATAACGAGACTGCAAAGAAGTGTTTAAATAATATGTCGTCCATATGACGAGATATATGCAATGGTGAACCCTAAATTCTGAAGTTCTCATTCATGGAACGAGATTTGTGTAGAATGAAATTATGCAGGTGTCGTTCATATAACGAGACTGCAAAGAAGTGTTTTAAATAATATGTCGTCCATATGACGAGATATATGCAATGGTGAACCCTAAATTCTGAAGTTCTCGTTCATGGAACGAGATTTGTGTAGAATGAAATTATTCAGGTGTCGTTCATATAACGAGACTGCAAAGAAGATATTAAATAAATAATAAAATTATGCAGGTGTCGTTCATATAAGGAGACTGCAAAGAAGTTATTAAATACATAATAAAATTATGCAGGTGTCGTTCATATAACGAGACTGCAAAGAAGTGTTTAAATAATATGTCGTCCATATGACGAGATATATGCAATGGTGAACCCTAAATTCTGAAGTTCTCGTTCATGGAACGAGATTTGTGTAGAATGAAATTATGCAGGTGTCGTTCATATAACGAGACTGCAAAGAAGATATTAAATAAATAATAAAATTATGCAGGTGTCGTTCATATAACGAGACTGCAAAGAAGTTATTAAATACATAATAAAATTATGCAGGTGTCATTCATATAATGAGACTGCAAAGAAAAGTGAAATTATGAGTCGTTCAGATAACGAAACTGATACATGGATGTGAATTACTTGCTTAGATGGTAATAAAAAAATATGGAACACGGATACTACAACTATCATGGCGTCCTTTTGACGTCGAAGATGTATACCGCTCTAGTCAATGGTGGTGGAGTCGCCACGCATGGTCCACTCCCACGTCTGTTTGAAAGATCCCTCGGGAGCCCTTTACATTCAACACAGAGACGATGGTCGCGAAGCCTTGGTCCCTCGATTTGAGGACACCAGTACACTCTTCCGAACCATCGTCACCAAAACACAGCTTATACGTCACAAGAACCTAAACGTTCTGTGACCTTGACATCACCCAATTATATACAATACCTATATTTAACGAAGCATACACAGAGGCAGCTTACACAAAAACAAACATACACAAGGTACCCAACACGGCACCACACACGCAGGCAGCATAGACAAGCCCCACGGTCACCACAACATGGCACCACACACGGACAGCATAGACGGTCACTCACGGTCACCCCACGGACACCACAACATGGCACCACACCCGGGCACCAACGGGCCCCACTCAGCTCCGGACCACAGTCACCCACGGTCACCCCACGGACACCACAACATGGCACCGCACCCGGGCACCAACGGCCCCCACTCAGCTAAAATTAAAACAACCGAACCGTGTAATACATATGACACGGTCAAGTTTTCTCACACATATATGTAGCGCATGCGCGCACATGAAATAATTATCCATATACATTTAACGTTAAGCATGCAGCGTATAATTGAACTCAATTATGTTCAGATACAAAAGAACTAATGAAACAAAATATAGTACTTCTGATAAAATGGCACTGCTTAACCTATGTATTTATTCTATAGATTTTATAATAAATACTAAACATCTAATATGTAAAACAATGAATTATATCATAATACAAATAGCAATGAGAACAAAGTTAAATCTATTGTTACCTCTTTTAGCTGATAGATTGCTCCTTTAAGGATGGAAGCTTTTCCGACAAGACTGGATCGTAATGTGATTTCTGTCTTATAATTTCATCCTTATATACCCCTAGCTGTGACAGATATGCGCAGCTAGGTACTTTAAACTGCAGGCAATTTCGCACATGCAGCATTAGCTGAGCGTTCGCTCATTATGTCGAAATAACTAAAAATACCCAAAAAATAATAAACTACCCTTGGTAAGGCTGTACGCAGTAACGAAATCGAGACTAGATTTTTTACCACATATACATATTGAACATAGTCGTATACAATTCCGTGACACTTATCTTAGGAATCCTGCTGAAAATTTCCACTTAGTTTATCACAGATTAAGGATTTTAATATTTTTTATTAACTCTGTCCATGTTGCTAGCCTTCTTTTTCTTTTATAACTAGTTCTACTTGTTAGATTACAAATGTAAAGGAATTAATATGGCATATTGTGTATTTCAAAATAATAAATATCAGTCTGATCTTTGAATTGCAATAAAGGCCCCTTCCCTTCCTTTATTGCAAGAAGTACATTAGTTCTCAACGCACAAACAAAAATTTCAATCTGGAACAATTTTTGGGGGATCAGCATTAAAAAGACTGGACTTTTGCCATTTTCCAGAAGAAAAATAGACTGTTCTTACTCATTTAACTTGAACTTTGCCTTTTAATCCTATGAATATATTATCGTATATTTGGTTTAGGTGTAGAAGTTTTGCAAACTTTAATATGCATTAGTAAGGCAGACCTAATTTGATATGATGTATACTTTTGTTAAAATGTTTTCTCAATTCCAGCAGAGGAGGTGGACCAATATTCTGATAGTGGAAGTGGGAAAAACAGCAGAGATGTCTCAATGGAACGGAAGATTGCCTCCAGGGAGCAGTCATTGGATAGAAATGTGATCACAATACATAAAAATGATAAAAACTCATGCGACAAGGTTTCACAAGAGCAGAGTGGTACAGTATTTTAATGCATTGATGTTTGTCATGTAATATTTAATGAAACTCAGTCCAGCTTTGTGAGGGGATGTGCAGTTAACTAAAAGGAAAGTAATTACATTGTGATGTAAGAATTATAAACATTTTGGGAGAGTGACAATTCCAATTTTGACTTTCGAACCCAGTAAGGATTTGTGGTGGAAAATGGTCTAAGATTCAATTTATTTGTTTGTTCTCTTTTTGCTGTGTAATGATTGGGATAGTTAAAGAACATTCTCTTGATCAACAAAGAATTTTAGTTTACTTTCTTGCTAATATACTACAACAAACATAATGAAGACTGGGATGTTACTCCAACCACCTCAGTATGTGGGTTATGTATCCATAATTTGACACCCCCATCTCAATATCAAGATGAGGGATCCCAGTGGTAATCACCATTTCTGTTTGACCACACACTTCTTGGAAGCACCAAAGCTCTGTTACCTTTAAACCTATTTGGATGCCATACAGTAGGTGAATTCCTTATTATACATATATGTATCTTTTAAAGCTTTTGTAGATTCTTGTCCACCTATGACAGAATTACTACTCCTTTCATCAATTTTTAAGTCTCCACTACATCACATCCTTGTAACCAGCACTCTCCACTACATCACATCCTTGTAACCGGCACAGCTGAAGAACTATTCAACATATTATGATCCAGTTTAATGTGTCAGAGACTTAGATGTGCCCTTTTTCCTGTTTGCTCCAGTTTGAATAGAGTTTTGACCATATACAATTAAAATCATATCTATGCATCATTGTTGGTTGGTTTATAACACTACTTTCAACATATTTTTTTGCAATAATTTGCTGAGTAAATGGGAACTAAGTACCTTTTCCCAACAGCATGCAAAGGCAGCAAAATGCATGCAGTCTAATAACGTGTCTACCTACAACCGTTGGATGACAAGTCATAAGCTCTTCCTACTGAGCTACCACCATTGCCCAGCTAATAACTGGCAATACTCAAGAATCATTCAACCTACTTTGATGGAAATTGGAATGAACATTGCCTTTTTGGCCTATTTGTGTCCTCTATGAGTTTGGTATCATCAGCTCATTGTTTTGTCAGTTTTGACCCTTAACAATTAATTTCATTATCTTCGCATGGAATGTTGCTTGTAACCAGCATCGATCAAGAAAGATTCAATATAGTCCACTACAATTTCATATGAATATTGTCTCGAATGCCTACATATATCATTCATAGGTATAGTATCATCAATTCCATTTTGGACAGAGTTATGTCCCTTCTTTACATGGAAACATTAAATGTTGCTTGCAGTCAGCATAGCTCTAGAACCATTCAATGCATTCTGATAATATATTATAATGTCTGTCTCTTACAACTAGATGTGCATTTTATTGTTTTTTTTTTCTTTTGAAGCTGATTTAAGTAAATGCCTTTGTCAGCAGCTTATATCCTTATATGTGGGTTGTAATCATTCAGCATAGTCTTTCTACAGTATGGCAGTAACATCGATCTTAGACCTAGATTTGTCTTTGTTGTCTGATTTTTCATTACTCTGTTCTCAACAGAGTTATGGTCCTTATTTTTCTGAACAGAAGTATGGTCCTTTCTGATTAACTGAATATCTTTACATAAGATGTTGCTTATATTTACAAGTCCTCAAATGATTTTGAGCATCCCACATATCATTTAGAAGAGTTATGGCTCCTTTTCCAACTAAGGCTTAGAGAGCAAATTATAGTGTGTGAGGCTCTTTGTGATGTACATATCACTAATAGCTTTGATTTTCCACGTTTTAAGTTTATGATAAGAGTTGATAAAATTTAAAAAGCAGTTCCTTTGAAATATATACATTTAAAGTTATCATACACTCCTTCACCATATCTTGTTTTATTGGTAAGTATTAACACTGCACTCACTGCTTGTTTGTAGATGATACTGTTTCCCAGACCGAGGAGGAGGAAGGAGTGAAGAGAGAAGAATCACCATCTAATGGTAATCAGTCTACACGGAGCATCCCCAAACGTACTCTAAACAGTGTTCTGACCCGCCTCAGCAATATATTAGAGAGACGATCAATGGTATGTCATGGCACATCTGTACAATATTGGTTATATTTAGTAATTTATACATCATTCAGCCTCCTTAGATAGGAAGAAAATGTGATGTAACTTGCATGTTTGTTACCAATCTCTTTGGAAAAGCTACTTTGGGTGTTGACATTATGTTACTGCTTGAGATAGGTAAGTCTGAGTGAAAGAAAAGCAGGCTAGGCTAAATATATGAAGCACCTGTTAACAAAAGGAAATATCCATTGTCTAGATGACTGTCACAAACTGAAAAGCCAGCACACAATGCACCAGGCCTGACAAGCATATTTTTTCATTTGTTTTCATTCCAGACAACATTTTCCACTGTCAATATCAGTACTCTGTAAATTGCGATCATTTTTAAAATTTTATTTTGGGAATTTTTACAACTAATTAACTTGTGGTCATTGCACTGAATTGTCAAAGCTTTGGTATTCCAGAAATTTAATTTAACTCCTTAAAAACATTGATGGATATTTATTTGTGTTACATTCAGAAATCATTTTCACGAGTTGAGTAGTAGAATGAATCTTTTGTTTAGTTGAAAACCCATTTCAATTATTCTGATATGTAAATAATGTTACTGTTTCTCTTCAAAGTAGTCTATTTACATGCTGGTCCCAGATGAATGAAAATCTGTTCCAAGATTAATTTTACGATCAGACTAAAACACATTGGGAATGCCAACTTTTCACTACTTACAAGCATAAATTGATTAGTTACTTGAAACCTTTAACAGATTAACTTAATCTGTAAATATTCCATGGACATTTTAACGAATTATGCATGGATGGATTATGATTAACTTCTTCATGTACAATACTGAGTTATCAAATGAAATAATTTACTATGGCTTAAGAACAGACCCTCACCATAAATATATACCACTGCCCCACTTATATCATTTCTAATGTCATAGATCACAGTATATTGCTCAACTTTTTGTTTTATCATTTCTACTTAAATTGTTTCATTTAATTTTAGTCATGGTTTATGAAACAAAGTTTCAGTTTTTATTGCTAAATTTTGTGTTTTAATGCAATATCAGGGACATTTCTTTCCTGATATATTTTTTCCTGTCTTAAATACTTTCAACATTTGTTTGTTTTCTAATTTCACGGTGGGATTTCTTTGGTAGTCATATCATTATTTATGTTGTAAAGTGCTTAGAGCTTCTAAAGATTAGGTGCTATACAAAGTCCTTTTTATTATTATATCTGAAAGTAAGACTGCCTTATTTGTAACACAATTCATTAATCAATGCCATAAAAAATTGTGAGATGTAAAAATTGCAGATATTTAATGAAACAAATTTTATATGTACACAACAGGAAATCCTCCATGGTTTTCACTTTAGCAAAAACTCTAGTTTTGGAGAAATTTTGTAAATTCCTTCTCCTTTTTTTTTTTCAAATCATTTTTGAGTTTTTGAAATATGCAACTCTTTAATTTGATTGGTTCCTTTTTTATATGATATCTTTATTTTGATTTGTTTCTTATTTTGATATCTTTATTTTGCTTGGTTCCTTTTTGATAATATCTTTATTTTGATTGGATCTTAAGTGTATTGAGAATATTTTCATTTCTTATGTTATTCCATATATATTTCATTGTTTGGTACAAAATGTTTTGCTCTTTCAGCCCCAACAAACTTATCAGTAACACTGTTACTGTGCCCTAGCCACACTAAGCTGTGTCTAGCTGCTTGTGCCCCAGAGTGTTTTACTGGTTTGGAAAATTTTGTAAACATCATCCACATGCAGTCACACTTACCTTAATTTCTCTTCTTATATCCAATAGTAATCCATGAAATTTTCACCAATTAATCCAAGTGAATTCGTCTACACAAGTGATGTATTTTTATCCCTATTTGTCTATGTCTTTCACAATTTATTTATACACTATTTACAGAATTGTTAGGAATATCACATCAGCAGCACTTAATTCCATTAAAATAAACCAGGAAAATTTAATATGTGATATGGTTTGAAACAATTTAAACATAAATTTACTTGGCATTGTTCGCATCCAGTTTTTGGTTCAGATTGAACTTTGTTCAATGAACACATTTTGCAAAGTTGGATACCACATTTTGTTCTGTGATACCAATAATACAATGTGCATTTTTGGGCATATGCATTAGATTTGTTTGCAATATCCATGTGCAGTTCCTCTGGAAATAATAAATGAAAAAATAGATTTCTCTTTTTTCCTTGTCAGTGTTTGTTGTAGGTCCAGGATTGGTCCACTAAAATTATTGATTTGAGCAGGCGGAAGATGCTTACTCCGATCTGCTTAATCAGCATAAACTCTTATCATTTTCATTTTCGCTATCAGCATTATCTTCTTCTGACGATTCAATCTCAAGAAACTTCAGTGTCCAATTCTATATCAAGTAAATTATCCAACTGCCGAACATATCTTTCCTCTGCTTCCTCAATATTTTCAAGATCAAACCCAAGAAACTCCTTATTTTTGCTCTAATTGTCATCAAAAATCACTCTTGCATCCACCATCATGTACGATTTCAAGAATAGAACATGATGTTGTAAAACTGCTATCAATTAGTAACCCTTGGTTTTTGAACAATTCAAGTTTGCACAAAGAACAGTAAAACCATTTCTTATTAGTTAATATTAGTCTGATTCTTGGAAAAGTCTCATTTGTAACCAATCAGAGACATTGTATCTAATACACATTCAAAGTGACTGAAGATGGGATCAGCCATTGAATGCAGAAACCTGATTACTCAGGTTGACTGGATCGAGGCCAAATGAGTTAATGAGTGACAAAGCAGGAAAAGAAAAGAAAAGTTTATTTTTTTTGGTTAAACATCGTCAATAGTCAAAGATGTAGGAGATCAGACTTAAAGCACATGAACCAAATGCTGTTGTTTTCACAAGTTCACCTCATTTGAACTTTATTCATGGGCTAACCATAAATATAGCAAGCAGTGGATTCCTCTGTCCCAATCTGTGCAATAAGTTGTATTTTAGACATTTCGTAAGCTATTTTTTCCTATCTGATTATCACACCAAATCATGTTCAGCATTGCATCATACTGGGTTTATCATTGTTTTTAAGGCACTATGGTGAAATAACTTTCTTACAGACATGACTGACATCAAGTCAGATTTCTTCAGCCAAAAATAATTTTGTTTGTTCAAAGTTTACAAAGTGCTCACATTTTTGCTGCACAATTGAGAAACAAATGGCATCATGGGATATCTTCTTCTTCAGGTGAAAATATAAATGGTATATTTTCCTCACATGAAAATAAAAGCATGACACAAATAATGAAAGTATTTCACATTTAAGTATATAGTAAAATATCATTATTTTGATTAGATCTGCCTTTTTGATTGGGTATGTTTTGTATGACATCTTTAGTTTGGAGCTGTTTGTATGTTGTTTTTTTTTGCAATTTGCTCTTTTATAGACACCTCAGGTGTACAAGGACAAAGATTTCAAACAATACTGGATGCCTGATCACAGTTGCAAGGAATGTTATGACTGTGGAGAAAAATTCACCACTTTTCGTCGACGCCATCATTGCCGAATTTGTGGACAGATTTTCTGCAATGCCTGTTGTAACCAGGAGCTTCCGGGAAAAATAATTGGATTTAAAGGTAGCTTGAGATTTTTACATTGTGTAGAATTGGATCTTTTATTTCAGAATGGTTTAGAAACTTTTCTCATATACAGACTTTTACCTGGTCTGTCAAAAGTAAAAAATAAAACTTTATTCCAAAAAATTAATTTGTAAAATAGTGCATTTGATATCATATGTATAAAAGTGGGAAAAAACAGTATCTTTATATATAGAACCAGCTGTCTTGAGAACTCTTCTTAAGACCCCTTTAGTGGCCTAACTGGTTGGAGTGACCACCTCTGATGTGGGAGGGTGCCTGTTCAAACCCTGGCTGAGTCATACCAAAGGCTTATAAAAAATGGTACTAGCAGCTGCTGCACTTGAGTTTCATCATTAAGAGGTTATTTTTATCACTGGTGGGCCTGGTTTCAGGATAATGTGACTGAGTGGGACATGTTTGCAGCTTGATGCCTCAGTGCTAGACATCAGTAGAAACTTCCAAACTGCACTGTAATGGTATGATAAATTGTTAAAGCTACATTAAAAATCCAAATACACACACACATGCATACAACTCTTCTTGACTTCCATTGTTAATTTCATATATTGATATTCTATAAGGAACAGGCTGATTGTTTTACTCACCATTTATTTTGCACATTTGGTTGTTTTATGCGAAATAGGAGCAGGTTGAGGTCTTTAATGACTATAGGGCCTAGTTATGTGGTAGGATGATTTTTTATTGTGATAAGCTCAGTGTCAACAGTAACTGCCAATCCATGGCAGAAATTTAAAAACTCAAACATCTGCGTATTATGCTGTTCGAAGTCATGGACAAAATAACTTAACGATCATGTATGTAAAACCTGTATGTTACTGTATATCAGTACTGTATTTACTAGTGTACAGGTAGGGTGGCTGAGTGATCTGAAGTGCTCTCTATTACGGATCACTGCCATCTCACCTGTCTGCGTTGGTTCAAATCCAGTAGCTTCTCACAGGTCGATGTTTCTTTCCATGGTTATCCCACATTCTTCTTCTGCCAGTTATATTGCCACCAAGTATGACCAATCTCGTGCTTAAGGAGTTCAAGCCAACACAAAAAATTTTGTGTGGTTGTATTTCAGTATGATGTATATCAGTCAATTGTCTATTGACTATTGTCTATTCTTTTGTCTATTGTCTGTTGTTTAGGACCTATAAATTGTAGCCTGTTATAGAGCTGTTAACTGGGGGATATTGTGATACCGATAGTCTGTTCACCATTTCATCATTCTGCTACCTTATGTTTTAAGCTGCTTGAGTAAAATCCATGAAATTTTGTAGTTGTGTTACATTTGATGTTATGGTCTTAAGACTATTAAGAACCTGGGAAATCTCCAGGAAGCCCCATTGACCACAGAAAGATACTGGCAAGCTTTCTCACATAGCCACATTGATGAAACCTGAAGCTCACATACACTTAGACGTGAGACATTAGTGATCTGTATAGACAAGCACCTTGGAGCACTTGACCACCCAGGGCCCATGGAGCACCTTGGAGCACTTGACCACCCAGGGCCCCTGGCATATAATGGAGACGATAATAAAATTGTTGTATTAAGGAGGAGGGTGTTTTAAAGAATGGGATAAGATTACATGATACAACTACATATCCTTGTTTACTTTGTCTTTGAGGACAATTAATAATATATGTTTCCTCAGGTTAAGGGAACTGAATAAAAGACAATTAAGAAGCATTTTGTGATTATTGTGTCTATTACAGGAAGCATCAGAGTGTGTACCTACTGTTGCACAGTTGTTCAAAAATATGCTCAGAAAGCAGACCCTCTAAGCGATGTAAACAGAGTCAAGGAAAATCTGCAAAAACTTGAATCAGATTTTTCGAATTCAGTTGAATCAAAATCTGGAAGACATTCATCTCTGGATCTGACTGCTCAAGCAAGGTAGCCATCTTGGAATTTTGCACATTTCAAATGCCAATACTTTATAAATAAACAGACTTGTGTGCATACATGCATGTTGTTAGCTAACCTGTCCATACAATGTTAATAAAATAAAAAGATCTTTGATGACTTTGCCTAGGACAAAGAGACTATATACAATAAATATGCCTTATCATTAAAGTAATACTTTTAGTAAATCCTCATGATGTTTGATAAATTGTTTATATAGATTTTTTTTTCTTACAGTAATATATGTATGTTGATTGATATGGTTAGCTCATAAGCTCTATAAGCCATTTTTGTAATCAGTTTACTTGGGACTTGTGTTAACTTGAAATTGATAACTGCTGGAAAATTTGCATTTTAATATATTGCTTAATTACAATTATTGGATCATTTTACATTGTCAAAATTTTCAATGCAAAATACTGTCCAGTTACCTCTGCAGACATTATACTGGTTTTAAATATTTCAGCTCAATTGCTAGAATGTTGGATATGTAATCCAAGGGTTGAAGGTTATTTACTGCCATGCGAGCTTGAGTTGTCCTCCATGGTGTGTCAAATGCCTGCAGCTTGATATAGATACTATTGTGTTAATAGAGCCATTAAACCATAAAACCCCTCAAACATCGTCCTTTTAAGGTCATACTGCCAGAACCAAACATTTTGGCCATCTTCTAGAGGTGACCAGTTCAGAATGTTCAATTAGTATTAAAATGGCCAAAAATTTTACAGGAAATTTACAGAAATAGTTTAATGTTTTTGCATCCTGTACAAATATTTCGAAGTTATTTTTTGAAGGATTGTACAATATATTCTTGCTTATAAGTCAAGTCCAACAACATAAATCCTGATCATCATTTGCATAATGAACTGGCAGATGAAGGTCCATATATGTTTGTTCTACTGATTACTCCTAACAGTCTATAGAAACACAGATCTGCCGGTACATTATAATAATAATAATGAGGACTTTGTATAGCACCCAATCTTTAGAAGCTCAAAGCGCTTTACAACATCTATAATGATATGACTACAAAAACACCAAACACCATAGAAAATATAAAAAATGCTGAAAATATTTAAGTTAAGAAACGTAATTAAGTTTATGAATGGCAGATCAGTTAGATCCAGCTTTGTTCATTTTACAGCTGTACTCAATGCATGAGCAAGTAATACCGTAACCAGATATTATCAGTATATTTATTTGTAATGCATGACCAAAAACATGATGGTATTACATTTGTAACCATTATCTTATAATAGCATTATATAAACTAAATACACATTACTTGTAACAGAGATATTCTATTTTGGTTGCAACTGTTTGCAATTAAATTTGTATAACAGATGCTTGTGTTGATCTGTTGAAACATTCTTTGATGATTTCATTACATTAATGCAAACTTGTTTTAGCACAACCAACAAAAGTGTTCTTGGTCATTGTCAGCTTAAGATTGCAAAATTTGTTTATTGTATTATCAGGTACAACATTATTGTTGTAACAGTATGTATTAATTATCCTCATATACTTTTTCCTGGTCATATTAGATGCAAATCCATCAGCATCTCTGCATAGTTAAAAGCTTTTTGATCTTGTCAACATTGTCAGGCTGAGAAATTTGTTTTAGAGTGTCAGCAATGAGTGAGGCTGTTGATAGGAACTTTGTAGCATTGTATAACAGGCATTTATTACTTATTGTACTAATTGGCATACTGATAACATCAAATAAAAGTACATGCATTTGCTAATGTTCCCAAATCAAGTTGCTATAGCAACTGTTTTAAAACTCTTGAGATTATTTTACTTGCTAGTTGTGAATCAGAGTTATAAATCTCTACTTTTCTGATTTGTTCACATTAAGAACAAAAGCTAACTTGACCTGGAAAATCAACATAGAAAGCACTAGCTCAAACAAGAATTTAACTTTCCCAGATATGGGGCTATGGGACTTTTACCGCTCTGAAAATTTTGTAAACATTATTTCAAAACCTATTTAACTGAGAGAAAAAAAATGTTAGCTTCTTCCATTGTCAAAGAACTGTTTAGAAATCTTTTTTAGAAATGTCAATAATTTCAGGACAACAGGAGACCCTGAAAGTGGAGCAAACAGAGATGGTTCTGCACCATTTGACCTTACACCTCAGTCCGAATTTGTTGTTATGGATAACTTCAGTTTGGAAAGAAAACTTCTGGTTCAGGTACATGACTTTATTTCTGTTTTAAAAGATTATCTTTCAAGATGTATTTTATACTGTTTAAAAGTTTTGCAATGCAACTTGTATTTTAACACATATACTGAGACCAAACTTGCAATATGCGCACATTTTGGGATCAGAACTTGTCACTTACCAATACTGGGACATTTGGAATTACTTTCCAAGGTTTATTTAACATTAGCAACAAAAAAATCCTGGGCACTAATTTGAAATTCAATTTACCTGTGGTGTACAAGGTTGCAATGAGGCATGTAGCTTAATGATCAGAAATTGGTTACTTTTACTTGCTTTATTCAATCCATTACCTGATCATATATGTTAGAAGAACGCTGGCTACATTACATCTAGCCCTCTCATATACCTCACATACATCCCTCCAATGTTAGTCTCTCTGACCATTTCCAGCAAATCGGGTTTAGATCGCACACCATAGAAGTGGGAGGTCTTAGGTTTCATCCGCATCCAAGTCATACCAAAGACTTACAAAAATTATAACTAACAGCTGCCTCGCTTGGCGCTCAGCATTAAGGTTAGTGTTAGGACTGATCAGCCAGGTGTCAGGATAATGTGACTGGGTGGATATCATGCTACATGTCTGCGGCATGATGCCCCAGTGCTAGACATCAATATAAATTGCCTATCTGCAGACATCGTAGTGATATGACTGATTTTTTTTTTTAAGCTACGTTAAAAAATTTAATCAAACAAAAAAACATCTTGATATGTACCATACCATTTTATCAAATGCTTATGGGTGGGTCAGCATACAAGTCATGTCTAGTTTCTTTTATAATCTTACATTTAACCTTAAATATAGACCCATATTTGGCAACTAACCATACATCTTCTAATATGTGTCTATGTTGTTCTCAGCATAGTGTTCACTACATATGCAAAGGTAAATCAGTAAGAAGGGCAATATACACAGGGTGTATTGACCCTCTTGTGCTGGTGTGCTTGTCACCAGATTACACCTCATTAGACACTGTAACATCCAACTGTAATAGTTGACATGAAGCCTGAACTCCATTGTGATATGGGTATTAACTTCACAAGGCTCACTAACAAATAGACCCAAATTTGCATCTATAATTTTGAATGGAACAAGCACCTGTTGATTGAAGTATAAGAATTACCTGAATTAAACTAGTATATTGTTAATGAGCTACTACACTCAACGTCACCTTCACTAGTACAGGTGTAGTTTGGATGATTCATAATGTGTATGCTGTATTTTGGGAAAATATTTCTCTTCAGGATTCTGCAGAGCTGCGTGAACTATGGTACTTAATGATGGATAAAACCATGGGTGTAGAATTCCAAAACTACCGCATTAGACTGCGTACATATCAGAGCTGCATTGTGGGAAATAAGCTAGTTGACTGGTTGATTCATCAAGATAAAGTAGCAAACAGGTAGGATTTATTTTATCTATGCCAAATTTAAGTTTGGATTTTTCCATAATATATATATATATATATATATATATATATATATATATATATATATATATATATATATATATATATATATATATATATATATATGTAGTGGTAAGGATCAAAATGCATAGTGTAAATTATTGTTAATCAATCCCATTCTTCTAATGCACCTTTAAGCATCCTTCTTCATCTTATCATTATTAGTCTTTAGTGTATAACCATCAATAACAATATTTCAATGTACAGTGGTATGAAAGTTTTGTAACACACCTATTAAAGCAACCCACCTTTTATTTGTTGACTGTCAAAATTTGATATAGTAAAATCAGCAGTATAACCAAACCTGCCATCCCTCAAGATTTCATGATTCTTGATAGCGTTTCATGGATTCACATGACATGCAAACAGATCACAAAATCCCCAATTTTTTAATCAGCTTAAATTAGGAATAAAATAATGTTTTTCTTCTCCATTAAGTGCTAGTCATAATATGAGCAGTGATCACGGATGCCAGTAACCGTCCTGTACTGTTAAGTTAGCAGAAATATATTCAGTTGATGCAGTTTGCCCTGCAGCAAGCATTTTAAAGTATTTAATCTTTATTACGAACAGAAGTTTTACAAATACTTATAAAGAAAACTTTAGCCTTACTGGAATTTTAAAGAAAATGACACGTATATACTCATACCAACGTAGCAATTAATATTGTTTTTAATATCATAGCAATTAATATTGTTTTTAATATCATAGCAATTAATATTGTTTTTAATATCATAGCAATTAATATTGTTTTTAATATCATAGCAATTAATATTGTTTTTAATATCATAGCAATTAATATTGTTTTTAATATCATAGCAATTAATATTGTTTTTAAACAAATACTAAATGAAGACAGCTTAATTTACAGTATGAAATTTTTAGATACTGAAAGAACAGCATATAATGTAATTTGCTTGAGTTAATATTTTTTGCAAATATGCCGACACCACTAATCATAGTCATTTGACATCTCATCTTCTCTATTAATACAATTTTGTAATTTAGCTTGTATCATTGCATATTATTTAACTATCATTCAGATGTATATGTATGACTGACAGTTAAATTGTAGGCAATGAGATAATCCCATGTGAGCTACATTACAGTTAAAATGTTTTCCAAGGAAAAAGAAAATATTCCACAAAAAGAGAAGTACAGATTGGAATACACCAAAAATGTTTGCTTGCATTCAGCCATCAAACATCATTAAACATTATGCAATTTTTTGGCACAGTTTTACATAAATTTTAGAATAGGGAAAGTGCACAGTGGCTCATATTGTTGCTTGCAGTTTACCTCTCATACATAATAGTTATAATAATACTATTATACAAATGTATATTGGAAAAATTAAGAGTACCAGCAAGCAGATTTCAACTCTGGAATGCTTGAAGCCACCTACTCTTGCTGAACATAACCTGCTTTTATCAGTTTTGAGATTTGCGACTTTGACAATGTAAGAATATTTTCCATCATTAGGAAAAATAAGAAATCTTTATTACCTATTTAGATTCTACAAAATGGCAACAATTTTTTCCCAAGATCACCCACCAATCATAAAACCTTCACAGTTTGGACAAAAGAAATTCCATACCTCATTCCACAGCATCATATCATGACAAATAGCTTGAAGTTTGGATATATCAGTAAATTTGGTTGCAAATAAATTTGTACATATACTTAGTATAAATAACGTGTTCATAGTTTTATTTATGGATTTCATGCAGTACTGACCATTCAAATATTAATTGCATTTAATTCAATCCTTATACGTGTAATTAGACCGCTCCGGTGACCTATTGGTTAGAGCATTTGCCTCAGATGCAGAATATTTTGGGTTTGATCCCTGGCTGAGTCATACCAAAGACTAGTAAAAAAAATTGTACAAACTGCTGCCTTGCTAGCACTCAGCATTAAGAGGTTAGTGTTCGGCCTGGTCGGCCTGGTGTAAGGATAATGTGACTGGGTGGAACATCATGATGCCCCAGTGCTAGACATCACTATAAACTGTCACACTGCAGACATCATAGTGATATGACTGAATTTCTTTTAAAGCTACATTTAAAATCCAAATCACACACACGCATGTAACTACTGCATTATATCAAGACATATGCTCTTTATTTATGTAAGTCCTTATACATGTAACTACATTGACAGATCAGGAAATATTTTCCTTTAATAGTGTATTCTCTAATGCATGGTTATATAATTCCATCTAATTTCTAAAACAAATCTTGTCAACATATCAAATGAATGCAACACAAATTGCAAATTGTGCACTCTTATTTCATCATTAAATTGCTCCGATATTCAGAAACTTGCATTGTTTCAAATGGAAGGGCAAGTTTGCAGTCTTAAAATACATCCTGTATAATGTTTTTATATTTGGTATAGCGTACAATGAATGCTGACATAGAAACCCATTGTAGTTTGGATTCATGTCAAATCTGAACAAATACTAAAGTCCCTTTAGTTCTGCTCCTGGAAACTTACTTTCTGCTCATAATTAACATCATTTCCTCTTTATTCTCTAGCAGATTTATTTTGATTTCTCTATATCATTGTATGTGAATGACATCTTCTAATTTTTTTATTGGATGCAAGCTGTTGCTATGAGCGTTTCACATTAGTTGTGTTGTCAGGGGACCATTTTTTGTACCTCAGTCTGCCTATAGATAATGTGATTTAGTATTTGGGATATGGGCACTAGCAGTTTGGGATATCACTCAACGTACAACACTGGCTATGGTCAGACCCAGCATCATTTCAACATATCAAAATAGTAAATGTTTATTCCGAAATCTTGACAATGTATAATTTATGATGTGGTCTGTCAATGCACCATGTAATTGATGATGCATCCTCTTGATTGGTCAATGGTTAGTGATAATTTTTGCAGTGAAGTAAAGTTTCATGGCAAGGGAATCTGTCTTATGCCAGTCTGCCTCGTATGCTGGAAATCAGAAAACTCAGAGCTTGAGTTTGAGATTGAATTTCAACCACATAGACTTTTTAGAAATGAAATTATGCAATCATTAGATTAAAAGGTTATAGGCAAGGATATGCCATTCAGTAACAACTTTATAATGCATTAATATTATTATTAATATTATTCTTCTTCTTCTTCTTCTTCTTATTATTATTATTATTAGGATCCAGGCAGTAGCCATAGGTCAAGCATTGATAGATGCCGACTACCTTGAGCCTGTGGGTCACCAGGACACACCATTCAGGGATGACTTCACCTTGTATAAGCCTACAGAGGTATGGGATATCAAATATCAAACCTACTATTCTCTACATTTGCAGGAGAATTTCTTGGGATTCAGATTCATAGGTTATGTTTGTGCATGAAAGAGATCAAAATAAATAATATACATTTAAAAATTGATTTCTTTTTAAGTCTACTATTGTAGTTGCAATGTTCTTTAGATCAGAACTTGAAAACTGACCCAATCAACAACTGACAATCTAATACTATTGTAGTTATATGATTCCACTGGGCTTTGAAATAGTCATTTAAAGCTATATGTATTGGTTATTTGTCCAAGTCTGTGTATACAAATGTCTGACACCTAGTCAGTTTCAGCAGGTTCATATCGGTGCTTTTGAAGTACATGTTTACACATGCATACTTTTAAAAGCATCACCAAGAACTCAATGGGAATTCTGTCAAGTTCCTAAATATAAACCTAATTCTAACAGATGTCTGTCAATACAGAGTGTCTCAATGCTTACTTACTTATGCTTCCTCGAATGTGTCAGTTTATGGATCACGCTAACTAAATCACATTTTGGGGCAATGCTTTTCCTGATAACTTACTAAAATACAGATATACAACTTTGAAAAATCATTCAATTTGAAGATTGCTTCTTAAACTTATCAAGTTTTAAAACAGTTAACCTTGTTTTTGACTTTTCTTTTAATCTAATGAAAGCTCCTTTTGCATTTCCCAAATCTGCATTAATTTATTTGAAGAAATTCAAAACATTAGCACTATTTTTTAATATTTAATAATATATAATATAACTAAGGTAATTTGCATATTTGCCCCAAATAATAAATAAAATTGGATAATATTGGTTGGATCAAATAACAAATGAATTAGGATTTATCAGATGGAGTAGTGTCCCTTTGCTTTAGTGGTACACTAATTAGTTTCTTATTTGCTTTTACTTTTGTGCTTATTTATGTTGTGATAAGCAGATTCCATGAAAGTTTTAATTCTATTCCTTGAAAAGACCTTGCAAAACCATTCCCAGGTTTCATATGACACAGTTATGTGTGGCTTATGAATTTCAGAGGTCGCTAGAATTTGCATCTTAACTTGCCATGTGTCATTAATCTGCTTTTACCACGTAGCATATATTGCTTGCTAAAACAGTCACTTGAAGAAAAAGGGGTTATTGCAAAATTCAGTTTACCAGTTTGAGAGGTCGTTATGTGACCTGTTATGTGTTCATTATGGCAACATCATTGAAATACCTTGATTCAAATAAAATCTAGTGTTTGATTGGTTTAAATTGGGAGAACATACATTTGATACATGACAAATGCAACCACTACAATTATTCCAAAATGTCTTCCTTGGTAAATGTAACATGCAGTCTGGTTGGATTAGTTTCTTTCAGCTTCATCCAATCAGAGTGGTAGACAGCTTGCTTCATCCAATCTGCGTGGTAGACACTATTTTGATAGCTACTTATTCTTTGCTAGCAAAGATTCAGAACATTAACCTTTTTGTGGTGCATACCAGACCTCAGTGTCAGAGATCACAGTTTTTATAAATTCAGCAGGATTTTCAGAATCACATAAGTCAGATTAGCTAGAATTGATGTAATTGTGTAAGAGATCTTTTGTGTATATTTGTAATATTGACTGTTTTCATTCATCTGGGAGAATGAAGTAAAAATAGTAAATACTACTATTTTTTGTTGCATTCTAGTTGTCACTGATGGAGCCCATTTCAGCACCTGAGCCAGAGCAGGCACGGTCCAAGTCCGAGGATAGTGTTCCAAAATGGCTTCAAGAAATTGAAACATTCATTGTTGATGCTGGTAATACATATAAAATGATCAGTTATAATATGGATTTATATTAAGATCAACTAATTAAATTTTATAAGCTAATGGACTGTAGTTAATAGAAACAAAAAAAATTATGTTTCGGAGCATAAGAAGTATCTTAATATAATTTAGCTTTTATTTTTGTTACGTGTATTACATGTTCTCAAGAGAAGAAGCATAATGACAAAGTAAGTTTGTACCAAGTTCTAAACCACTAATTAGAAATCATTAACCTCATTAACCAAAACTTCAACCTTTAAAATACTTTGGTCCATTCAAAATTTCCACTGTTTGCTGTTGTAAAGTAGCAAGTGGACTTGTGTCATAGTTAATTGAAACATTTATTGTATTGACACTGTTGAGTACCTTCCAAGACCCTGTACATTGTGAGGTATAATCAATGGTAGATTCATTAATGCCCATGTGCTCTTTCATGCTTTTGGTAAATAAGGGTGCAGATTGTTAAAACAGTAGCATATATGACAAACTAACCTGATACCCTCAAATTTTGAAACTGATAAAATTATTAGGATATCATGCTAGTGCTACCTGGCAGAATCAAAAAGTGTGTTGACCGACACAGTGAATAGTTTAGAATTATATCAGATAGCAGATATTAGTTTTAATTTTAGGTTTGGCTTGAGGTGATAACTGAACAGCTGTGGAAAGTTCTGGTAAGGTGTGCAGCTGCCACCAATGTGTCAGAAATTAGATGATTAGCAGCAGAGAGGGTGAACCCTACAACGTTTTTAGACAAAATTTGATTGAAATCCTATAACGAGCCGTCCTATAATCTCATTTTAACCAAAAAGAGGGCGAATCCTACAACGTTTTCAGACAAAAAAAATTGATTGAATCCTTAAAACGATCCGTAGGATTTCGTTGAAATCTACGAAATCTCATTTTAACTAAAAAAATGAAAACGAAGATTTTTACGATTTTTTAATCAATTTTGGTCGCAACTTGTTGTCATCCACCCTCTCTGCTGCTAGAACTTTCAGTTCTGGGTTAACAAAAAATAATAAATGATTTCAACCGAATATTTGATCCAGTCCGATACGATATCGTGTCCGAGGATCATGCAAATTTATTGTTGCGAATCCGTGCGGAGTCGACTGAGCATGACTAAAGAAATTTCTAAATTGATTGAAGTCCATATCAGAACACCATGTCTGCCAAATATTTCGTAGCGTATGTGTATCAACGCCGTTGAATACAGAAAGAATATTGCAATTATCTCTGATGACTTTTGGAACCTGAGTGTAGCGTTGAGTGACATATATCACGTCAGTGTTTTTGTGACGCCCCCGGGAAAAGATCCTAGCAGGATTTTTTTGTTTATCCAACATTATATCGTCGTATACGACTAAATTGTTAATATCTCCATCAATATCATCAATACTCGGTGCTTCATCGATATCGGTTATAAAATCAATGGCGTTCTCACCGCTAATTTCTGATGCATTCTCGTTAAAATCTTTTAGCACTTCATAACATCGTTGATCATCTACGCTAGGAGCAATTAAATACAACTTATCCCACTTCATCCATCTCATTATTAAATTGAGCAACAATTGCGTTTTACCGGATCCAGATGGCCCGATTATAATCATCCGGATAGAGTTTGGTAGCGCTGCATGATGCTTAATTGGTTCTCTTGTTTTAGTCGCTGAAAAATCAATTATATCCATATTTCTATACATAAATTATGGATCTATATTGTGTGAAGTGCAAAACGCGTACTGGCACAGATGATGTGACGACAGTTACAACTAAAAATAACCGATCAGCGCTTTCTGGTAAATGCATGCAATGTGGTACAAAGAAATTTAGATTTGTGTCTATGAAATCTGATTTTAAAAAAAACGAGGAGGTGATATCGCAGCCAAATTGGCAAAGCTCCCTGGAACCCCATGGGCAAAGTACCCCGGAGAAAAGCACCTTCCCGGATATAGCTACTGTGGACCGGGAACCAGACTTGATATCAGACTCAATAATCAAAATCAACCCAACCCCGGTGAAGAACCAATAAACGCCATTGATAAGGCCTGTCACCTTCATGATGTTGCTTATAAAAGCAGCAATCTGCAACACAGACATCTAGCAGATGTGAAATTAATTCATGCGTTAAATGCTATTCCTGATAAATCCTTCAAAGAAAAATTGGCTTCATTTTTGATAAAATCGGCTATGAAAAGCAAATTGATGTTAGGTGCCGGTAATTAATAATATGGAATCAATTTATTATTCCCCAAGAGGATACTGGAGGGGTAAATCAGCAGTCCATAAACTCGCTAGCGCTGCAAAAGTGAAAAAAACCACTGCGGCTAATTGGTTATCCAAACAGGCACTATGGCAAATTTATCTACCACCGCCTAAACAAATTCAATTCTCGCATTTTGATGTGACCGCTCCTAATGAAGTTCATCAGGCTGATATATTATTTCTGCCACATGATCGTGGTTACAAATACGCTTTAACCGTAGTTGATATTGCAAGTCGATACAAAGAAGCAGAACCGTTAAAAACAAAATCAGCCACTGAAGTTGCTTCTGCATTTGAAAGGATTTATCGACGAGGTCCTCTGCACTGGCCAAATCTATTGCAGGTTGATCCTGGCAAGGAATTTCAGGGTGCAGTAATGCAGTAACAGGATAATGTTGATGATATATTCACATGGCACCTGGCATCAAAACAAGGTGTTTCAGCTCCACGTCATATATTTGTGGCGTTACAGAATACTGCGCGAGTTGGTAATCAAGAACGAAGCCATATGATATTTGATCAGTTAGGTGTTAGAGAAGTCTCGCTGAGAATAAACGGCCAACAGGAACCATCTGAGGATATACAACTCGATTACACTCACAACCATATTGCACGTGTCTATCATAATCTATTGTCGTTTATGGCACGTGATCAAAATGTGGATACTGGTTTGCAAATATCACAATTGGATTTTAAAAGCCTCTATCCGATCTATTACTTCTCACTGGAACATCTCGATTTGATGAGACAATCTGTCGTTGATATACACTTTAGAGCCCGTGTAACCCGTCCTGGTGGTATTGCTAATTATAGAGCGGTTGCTGTCATTCTCAGTGATAAATCAATGCTACTTGAAGGTGTTGGTGGAAGAATGAGAGTGGTAGATGCACCAGTGGAAAACATGTAAACGATTTAGAATCAATCCATTATGTATAATGTCATATAGTGTTATTAGTGTTGCGTTAACCCCCGGTCAATTAAAAAAATTGCAATCAGAATCGGCTAAGCGATGTGGAACCACAATCACGTTGAAACCCAACCAAATGACTGGTGGTGCAAATAAACTATCGCTGACAACTCGTCAGGTGAAACATTTCAATGATGCACTTGTAGCAAAAAAAGGTGTTCAGATTACTCTTTCTGCGGCTGCTATCAAAAATATGATTAAAACAGGCGGTATATTTCCGTTATTAGCTGCAATACCAGCGCTAATTGCAGCGGCTGCCCCAGCGGTGGCTAAAGCAGCGGCGTTAGGAGCCGTTGGTACTGCAGCAGGAATGGCGTTGAAAAAGGCAACTGGGAAAGGATATAAAAAAAAGGGACGATCCGTTCACGGATTGGGTCTAAGACTACCAGGAACCCCGTATTCGTGGTACAGCGGAAAGGGTCTAAGACTACCAGGAACGATTTATTAATTCAGAAATCTTCGATTTCCGAACCTATGGTTCCAATGTCCAATTTTGATTTAATGGATGCTGCTAAAAAACTAGCGATTAAAAACTTCAGAGGTGTCTTTATGAAAGATCAATTACCACATCAACCAAACAGCGTTGAAACCGGAATCATTAATTTAGATAACAGCACCGGACCCGGAACTCACTGGGTTACATACGCTATTGATCCACGTGGGATTGTCTATTTTGATTCATATGGATTAGCCCCACCAAAAGAGTTTTTGCGTTATATAAAAACCCTTCCAATGAAGACTTGGTATTCTACGCTACCAACACAACAAATGAATGACCCACCAATATGTGGCAGCGAAGTATTGAATGTCCTTGACGCTATTTCTAACTCCTTGAGTAACCCAAGCGGAAAACCACCACATATTGTCGTGAATGAATACACTAGTAATCGCTGGAGAAAATCGAAACGATTTTAAAGAGAGAAAGAGTTTTACAATAACATGATTGATATTTGGGGGAGATCTTTGAAACCCAAACCCGATGGCACTGCACCCCCTGATTCTATCAAGGATGTAAAAAAACTAATCAAAGATGAAATAGCTGAGACGTTAAATTTAGCAAGTGTTGACCCGAACGAAATAGTTGTATTTCAAGACAAACAGGGTAAATTGAAAACCAGTAATATTTCTCTGGATGATATTTTGGTTAAACAACAAAACGCAATCGAGAACACCGTTGCGTTATTTTCCGATCAGGGTAAACTCAAACCGGGTGTAATCGTTTCGACGATTACAGATCGATTAAAAACTATCAACGATGAGTTAAACAATTCTCTGTTTGTACTAACAACACTTGAATCTAGAATTGAAGAAAACGGAAAACAGTTTTCAGTTTTTCGTAGAAATATCATTGATAAATTTATTGGAACCCAGTTGGATAAAATAGAAATAAAACTCCCTGATATTAAAAAATCCATCGATGAGACGAAAAACTTCATCGAAGCCGTCAAAGGTGATTTTTCGAGGATGATAACAATCATTGAAAAAACAAAAATTCCTCATGAGAAAACCAACAACGTAGTATATACAATCCAACACGGATCATTTGAGTGGACACCTACAAACAACACATTAGATATCACTGCAACCGTTAAGGGTATTTATCGATTAACACTAGTGACACCATTGACTCAATTTAGTATTTCATCGTCCAGTTCATCCGGGGTCAATAATACGATTTCAACGATCATCGACAAGAATACAACTGAAAAGTTCACAATCACATATGCTAATAAAAGTTTGGTTAAAGTCTCAACAACGTGGTATGTGGAATTCGTAGCGGATTTAAGTAAATCGTAATTGAAAGGATTTCACAATTGAAAACGCTAGCTTTTTTAAAATAACAATGATTTCATCAACGCAATGTCGCTATGATCAGGTCAGAGAATTTCAGAATAGACTCAAAACCCTCGCCGAGGAGTATCAAATAAAAATAAAAAAATACCGACGAAAAATCACTGCAATTGATGTTATTATATACTCGGTGTCAAGCGTTCTCACTGGCGCCGGAATAATACTTGCATCGGTTACAATGATTGCCCCGGTCGTAGTTCCAATTTGCATTTCTGCGGTGGCTACAATCGGGGGTATATCAACCGGGATAGCAAAAAAGATATCATCATGCAGCCAGAGTAAACTGCAGAATTACTTACTTCAATTTCATATTGCATCAACCGCATATTCGCAGTTATCCCTGATGATATCGTCGTCACTCGATAATACAATTATATCAGATAGTGAATTCTCAGAGATGGTCAGTATTTTTGATTCCGCGATATCGAAATTAGAGCGACAACATGAGTATAATAACAATGACAACACCGATGGAATTAGAAAACACGAACCCAAAAAACAAAATGATCTCAATAATATCAACATTACCAGATTGTGAGTTCTCAGTGATGGTCAGTATTTATGATTCCTCGATACCAAAATTAGAAATACAACATGAGTATAATAACAATGACGACACCGATGGAATTACTTCAACGAGTAGTGGAGAACACGAACCCAGTACAAACAAGTATGATATCAATAACATCAACGAATCCAGAATTCAGTGTGAATTTCCCCTCTCCGGTCCCAGTGAAGGAGATAGCGCTAGCAAAACTACGAGTGTATCACAGTTGGCCTAATATCAGATCAAAATCATTTGGTGGTCAACAACCCAATAATTCTTTAGTGTTTGCAAATGAGAATAAACCCGACGGAACCCCAGACTGGAAAGTTGTTTCGATACCAACAGGGTCATACCAAATCGAACAAATCAATAATGAATTCGCGCGTAGAATAAAATCGATTACTGGAGTAGAGTCAAAAATCGCTATAACAGTTCATGAACCGACGCTATCATCCGCAATTGAGATAAACTCAGAAGGATATGTCGTAGATATCTATCAGAGTTCTATTAGAACCGTATTAGGATGGCCTGAATTACCACCCCGGGAAGAAACCGTTGATTTACCAGAACCACAAAAAACTGATTATGTCACAGACATAATAAAACCTGATAATCCAATAAAGAGTTATAAAGATCACATAATCATTAGAGATTTTGTTAAGATCCTTTACACGTTTGGGGAAAAATTTCTTGTTACTGACGATTTTAAAATCGATGAAAATTTCACAGCAATGAATAATGATTTTTCGCTGTTGTTAATATCTCTTAAATCCGGCTCTCTCACCCGAGATGAATTTATCAGCGTCGTAGAAACATGCAACAAAATCATCAATGATATGGAAACATTTAACCAAAAAATTATTCAGGATATATTAGATGATGATAATCCCCTATCGAGAAAAGAATTTGCACTGATCTATAAAATCCGCGTTGAAGATATCCCCACATTCAAACTACCGAAATACAACGTACCGGAACTAAAAAAACTTCTCAATGATGCCATCGAAATTGGTTTCAAAATAATTCATGATACGTGGAAAAAAACAGCATCACCGGAAATAAAAATCCTCAAACACAATAATGACCCAGACGGTGGCGGTAGGCATATCGCTCCGTTCAACGTGAATATTTCATCGGTGATTGCGCTCAATTTAGTATGTGATGTTATCGAAGGAAGCTATCAAATAAATTTAGAACGATCAAATCAAGCTCAGCAAGGATATATTCTTTATTCGTTTGCACCAACAGCTCCTCCAGGATTTTTAATTATTGAAAACCCAATTAATCCTGTCTACATGCGATGCCATAATGATTCATTAACAAGAATTAATTTCAAACTCACAGACCAATCTAATAATCTAATTGATCTACAAGAGGAGGTGTTAGCGATTAGTTTGTTTGTGAAATCCTAAATTGCTTTGCAATTTCAAAGGATTTTCGTCCTAAGGACTTTCATCATAAAGACTGGATCAAATCATTTATTATTTTTTGTTAACCCAGAACTGAAAGTTCTAGCAGCAGAGAGGGTGGATGACAACAAGTTGCGACCAAAATTGATTAAAAAATCGTAAAAATCTTCGTTTTCATTTTTTTAGTTAAAATGAGATTTCGTAGATTTCAACGAAATCCTACGGATCGTTTTAAGGATTCAATCAATTTTTTTTGTCTGAAAACGTTGTAGGATTCGCCCTCTTTTTGGTTAAAATGAGATTATAGGACGGCTCGTTTTAGGATTTCAATCAAATTTTGTCTAAAAACGTTGTAGGGTTCACCCTCTCTGCTGCTTGATTAGCTCAGTCAAGCATTGTATGTCCATTTTTGTGGATATATACAAATGGAAAATAGTCTAGACTCATAAGAACTTTATGAAGCAAGTCCTCAATAAAATTAAAAACAGTTGGTCCTGGCTTTCAGTCCAGTTATATGTTGATTCCAGGCATTACATCTTGTTCCATAAAATACTTTGAAGGCATAGGCACCTGCAGCAGTTAGAGTGATCCAAGTTGTATCTTTTATACACAATGAAAAGTAAAGGAACACAATTTGAGACCACAGGTCCATCAGTTTTTTCTTTTTTTTTAAATACACAATAAAGTTTAAAGAAAAATAATTAATTTGTATCCACAGATCCTTCAAATTTTATCATTTGCACAATAAAATGTAAAGGATTAAATTCATTTTTGTCCACAGGTCCATCAAGTTTTATACACAATGAAGTTTAAAGAATCAAACTCAATTTATATCCACAGGTCCATCTAAAGATAATCATGAGTTTCGTGTTAGCACTGACATATGTGAGGAATATTTTGGAGCCAAACTGGACAGTTTTGGACGAAAAATCGGCATGCAGGGTGAAGCAGTAACACCAAAGAAGATATCAGTTGAAGCAGGCAAGGAACATTTCTTTATGAATCCATTGTTTAACTTTTCGTAAAGTCTGCCTTGGCAGAAGCTAAACATGGTGGTCACTTCATAGGGATGTTCATCATCTGTCCATCCTAGAGTAAGGTCAGTGTTGAAGTTTTTATTTCAATATCCATCTTAAAAGGTTTAGATTTAGACAGTGTTCTTTACCTTTTGTCTGAAACAAGTATTGGGGCTTGAACAAGAATGGGCCTATGTTAGATCCACTAGATTGGTATATTCAGCATGGAACACATCTATCTTTAAAGGTCAGTTCAGCACATGTTTAAATAAAATTATTAATTTCTTTGCTTCAATGGAGAAATGGTCATTGTGTTTTTTAGACCTTATTTCTTTAATGTCAGCTACACAAATTATGTCTGTTTATTTTCAGGCATACAAAGTAAAAATGAAAGACACTGAGAGAAAACCATTAACATTGGAAAAGTGATCCTCAGACAATAAATATCAGCAACACCAACATTAAATTCTCACAGTCAGTACAAAACCTAGGTGTTACACTAGACAGTAATCTCACATTGCACCAGCATGTCATGAACATATGCATGGCTGCCTATCTTGAACTGAGACACATCAGTTTCATTTGATGCCACTAAAACACTTGTGTGTTCATTAGTACTTTCAAGACTGGACTATTGTAACTCAACATTGTCTGGTTTGTCACAATATCTACTTCAAAAAACTTCAAAAAGTTCAAAACACAGCTGCTCGGATCATTTTTAGAGTACCTCGATCAGAGCACACCTCACCACTGCTCTGTACCTACACTGGCTATTCATTCAATACAGAATCAAATACAAAATTTGTTCACTGTGCTATGTTTCACTGACAGACTCCAGTCCAACATACCTATCCAGCCTCACCCATGTGTATACACCAGCGAGATACTTATGTTTCTCTTCTGACAATCGTATATTCATTGTTCCCACTATGAAAACGAAGTCATATGGACAACGTTCTTTTGAATACCAGGGCCCAGCGATGTGGAACGAATTGACCATTGAAATTAGACACAAAAGACACAGTGGTCCCTTTTAAGAATGCTCTTAAAATTCACCTGTTTTTAGACTGCAGGAACAAACTTAAGAGACCTAATAATGTTTTGTATCTTATATGTTTTCAGAATGTTTTTTTTCCCCAATTTCATAGTTTTTGTTATTTGCTTTTTCTGTAGTGTAGTCATATCATTATAGATGTTATAAAGTGCTTAGAGCTTCTAAAGATTAGGCGCTATACAAAGTCCTCATTATTATTATTAGAAAGCTTTCTTTTTACCATAGATGAATTATACATGTAAGTATCACAATTATCTAGACCAACGGTGATATTCATAAGACGTTGAAAGGAACTTTTAAACCCTTTCATCCCTTAATGGCATTACCATTTAATGGTAAATTCTGTATGGAGTCATGAAAGCCTAAATTTTATTCGCTCTTTCATTTAGTGGATTTTGCCAAAATCCTTTCAGAAGGTCGAATTTGGTGGCATACTTGGCATTTCCGATCTTATCAATACAGTCATTGATTCTTGGTAATGGAAATGAATATGTCTTTGTCACACTATCCACCTTCCTATAATTAGTGCACATACAAAAAGTTTTATCTTGTATTAGAACAAGTATGCATGGTAAACTCCATGAGCTCTATGAATGCTTGAATGGTGTCTTCAAGATATCAGTTGATTATTTCCCTCTTGTCTGAGATTTTGTTGGACCCAGTCTTAAGTCGGATAACATGTTCAAACCTTTGAGTACAATCACACACAATTTGCTTCTCAATGTTCACATCAATGAACAATGTGTCTTATGTTAACAATTGATGCACACTACAGTATGGAAGCATATGCTGCATATGGATTTTGTGGATATATTTTATTCTTTAATGCTCATGTTGAAAAAATGAATAAATCATAATAATACAAGGTTAGTTAATTTCTTTTATTATCAGTGAGATTTGTGATTTAGATTTTTAATGGTGCTTTAACATTTTGTAAGTCTTGTCACATCTGTGTCATCAGTGTGACAGTTTAAAGTGATATTTAGTACTGGGGCATCATGCCAAAGACATGTAACATCGTATCCCACCCATTCACATTATCCTGACACCAGGCTGACCAGTCCAAACGTTAACCTCATAATGCAGAGTACCAAGCGAGTGAGCTGTTCATCCCATTTAAAAAGTGTTTGGTAAGACTCTATCGATGTTCGAAAGCCGCGACCTTCTGCATCCGAGGCGGACATTCTACTGCAAATAAATGCTTTTAGTATGACACACCATGTTACAATTTGATTCAAGTCAAATCTCCACTTTGCATAGGACATTGGTGATACGTGTTATAGCAGGTATATCAGCATCTTGAAAATACATTTCCTGATTTCATCAGCTTGACAAAAGTTTTATTTGGCAAGTTTGATTTTTATTATTATTTGACAAACTCGACTGGCACCTCTTTTAGAATACAGAATGGGTATGATCTCTCTCAAAATTTAGAGGGGCCCAGGGCATCAGGCTATTCAGTTTTTGAACAGGGGCTTGATGCCATTTTTCAGTCTGTAGTAGTAAGGATATCTTGTGGTTGATTAACCCAGGAAATCGGGGCCAATAAATGGCTGAGTAGTCTAAAGCACTCACCGTTATAGATCACTTCTATCACACCTGTCTGTGTGGGTTCGAGTATTGGACTTGGCCAATGTGGGTACATGAGAAGCTCGTCAGTATAAGTTGGTGGTTCTTCAGGGGGTGTTTTCTGGGTTCTTCCTCCACCATTTATACTGGTTGCTATGTATATAGCCTATCTTGTGCTGAGAGGTGGCTTTAACAACTATAAAAAGCCAGGAAATCCCTGGTAATGGTATCAGCAATCCACAGGAAGCTACTAGCAAGCTTTCTCACATACCCATGTTGGATGAGCCTGGGACTTGAAACTGCACACTCAATATCTGTAAGTGATCTGCAATGGCAAATTCCTTGGATGACACAGCCACCCAGGGCCCCATCAGCAGTGCATTATATATATAAATTACATCACTTTGTACCAGCAACATAAAACCATGTTTAATTTTTTTTAATTATGAAAAATGTATTTTTCACTTAAATAATTATGTGTTTTCTCATCTATCAGGGGCAGGGGCAGATGAACCTTTTCCCAGACAAGCTTCAGTAGGAGCTGGTTTGTTAGAAGATGCCCTTAATGGTACGTCTCATTTCTTTTGTCAAGATTTTAACATTTGTGTACTCACAAAGTATGAGTTAATTGTAGTTGAAATTGTATGCTCTTTTTTATGTGCAAAATATTTCACTGATATATTGTAATCATTAGCAAAACTCCTTTGTATTTCTGAAGCAAAGATCTACGCTTGTTTTTGCATTGATTCTTTTTCAGCAAGATCAATTTTATATTGTATAGCCCTTTCTTCTGGTCATTACCTACTGATAGTGTACTGTGGACTAAGGTACAACCAATATGTTTCAAGGTTTAGCAATATCTCTTTTGCTTGCCTAAATATTTTACTTGGGTAACAACATGTTAATGTTCTTAAGACATCCATGTTTGTATTTGCTTGTAGAATAGCCGTTGTTGGGTACTTTCACAATTTAGGCTGATCACCCCTAGAAAACAAAATGGTTATTCCTTGTTGCTGAAACTGCCTGTAATGGCAATGCTTTTCAATTTTTTTCTTTTTCTAATTAATATCAAGAATGATTGTTTTTTTCTTGAAAACACCGTTTACCATGCAAGGGTAAGCCTGTCTAATGTTAATTTAACATTTTGTAAAAGAAATGTTAGTTTTGTGGGAAAAAATTATTTGGGGAACATTTCTGGCACAATATATTAATGAGTTTGTCGCATGGCATTTCTGGTGACTTGCCTTTTTATAGCTATTTTCTCCCCATGTGGCACCTAAGATTCCACCTAGCTTTCTAGAAAAGTTGACTGATGAAATAATTTGATTTTAATCTTCTTTATTAAACAGTGATTACATTCTGTAACATTGATTACATTTTGCAGGTAAAAGATTTTCACTCAGTTGCCAGGATGCAAATGTGAATTTGTATTCATTATGTAACTCTTAACTGTTAAAGTTAATAATTAAGCAAATCAATCACATGTTATACATTATAAGTATCTTCAAGAAAAACCTTATACTTTATACGTCTTTAATACATTTCACTGCCCATACATAAATCACTTGAGAAGCCATTGTTTTTCACATGTAATAATAAACCTAATTAATTATATCCCATTAACCGACTCAGTGACACAGAAAGCAACAAGTAAACAAATCTGTAATTATTTATCAGCTTTTCTTTTCTCTTTTAAGATGGTCATTATTTTTCCAAATATAAATTTGCATTTAGTTTTTTAGTTAATATTAAGAGAAGTAGATGGTGGAACATAAATCTTGTGGTTTATATTTCAGTGATTGCAGACATATTTATTTTAGCATTTTACTCCGAACTAAAATAATTGTCTATTTATGGTTTGCTGAATTGCATTATTGAGAACAGGCCTGAATAGCATATATATCAGTAATGGGGGAAAAAATTAAAAGTAATATTGAAGGATATTATGTTGTTCATTTTACGTCTCAGTCTGTTTTGTTAGAAAGAAATGTTTGTTTAATTTGGCATACTATTTTGTTAGAAAGATATATTTGTTAATTGGATTAATTACACATAAGAATATTCCATGGCATTTATTGTGCATTGCATTGCCTTCTGTCTGTTCGCATTTGAGAATCAAAACTTGTAACATGAACAGACCTTAATATGTTGCAGTGGATAGGTCTCTACAGCACTTTATTCATGATGTTAAGGAAGGTGATTAATTAATTTATTATTTTATATAATCTACCTGTATAAAAGGAAAAAGAAATACATTTATTTTGGACAATATCTTCAGCTAAGGGCTGTTCCAATAAAACATATACCCCCCCCCCCCAGGGGGGAAGGCACTTTTGAATTCAACCCACCCACAATAGAAGCAATTTTAAAAAATTATGATCCACCCTCTGCTGCATTTTAATATAAAAAAACCATCACCCCAACAAAAGCATATTTTTTTACCTAACTTCTAGCTAGTGGTTAGAGGGTGGTAGAAGCAATTTTAATTTTGGGTTGGGGACAGGTGCGATTTAAATGGCTGCTAACATGAGGTAATCTATATTGAATTCTTAGATATATAAGATACAGATTATAGATATATAATCTTCTGCACATTTGTATGTGTATCCATTGTCTGTAATCATTGATGTGTTGTTCTTTTGTCTGTCAGCCATGTTTCTTGATTTGTCAGAAATAAACAAAAATTCAAACCAGTGAAAGTGATGCTGCATTATTTATTCCTGCTTGAACACTATATAATTTCTTGTCTTAAAAATATATTTTCTTCAAATGATGTCTTATTTTTATGCCTTGCTGCATGATTGATGTAAAAAAGAAAAGAAATATAGCATGTTAAAACACTTTCAACATCCCTACTGATCAATCAGTTTATCATCATCATTATCAATCAGGTTTCTGCCATCACCAGGCCACAATAAATTAGTTCCATGGTTTTCATTCCAACCACCCACTGGATGTAGTTAAAATATTTGATACAATAGCTGTCCCTGTCCTGAAAATATTTTTAAAAAAATCTAAAACCCACCTTGAATTAGATTTAAAAAATGGATGAAAATTGAGGAATAATTATTATGGAACTAGTGTAGGTTTAAAATCAACATCATTGTTGTCAACTGTCTATTGTCAACAACAGCAGCAGCATCACTGGTGGCCAAGCAGGAACATGATGTACTTTAAACTTGGCAGAGTGGTGTAAGATGTTGTCCTCTGATTACTTGCTGTTCATCATATTTGTTTAAATCCCATTTTGGCATTTTATGTCTACTTGAGTACAGTGGAACCCCGCTATAACGCACCCCGCCATAACACAAATTCGGATGCAACGCGGTCGCGGCATGGCTCTCGAAATTTTATATATTTATTTGCACATGATTTCTTCTTCTTCTTCAAGTGTTATGCCAAAATAAACATGTGGTCTTTGTGGTTGTCTTCAATTATTTCTGTATACAATCGTTGTTCTAACAATAGCCGACATGTGTTTCTTCTTTAATTGCACACACTACCAAGCAACAGACAATGCGGTGATTGATAAAAGCTGCTCACAGTTTAATAAACATCAAAAAATGAAAGCCGCCAACATGTTTTCTGGGCTTGATGGTGTTATTAAACGCAATAAATTGACCAGTAAATTATGTTTGCTTCACTAGCTGGAAATTTAGAGGGTATGAAATTGACATGTGTTCAGCTTTAAAAACAATAATATAAGTGACTTGTGACCATTACAGGCCTACTGCACTTAGTTCTTGGGTTTTACATGTGTATTGGTTTTGCCTATGAAATGGTTATTAATTTCCCCCTTCTTTTTCTTAATAAATATTTTACTATTACGGAAAAGAAAGTTCATAAACGGAAGTCGTTCAATGCACTTTGCGCAAAAAACATTTATTATGATTTGGGGGAAGAGATTGTGCATGAATTCTGATATAATACAATATATAATATGATAAAGTATGAGAAATAGTGTGTAAAACGCGGCTTTTGAAATGTATTAATTTCACCAGGTCCTTGAATTGTTATGCCTAAATAAACATTGGAAATATAATTTATTATTAATCCAAGAGTAAAGATACATGTTCTGTAACTGCATAAACAACAGAGCAGCAGACAATAGACCACTTCATACCAGATTTAACAGAGTTTCTCCATAATTATCCGAATAACCTCCCGAGTCACTTTATACTCCAGCCAATCAAACGCTGGTGGGTACATGTACATACCAAATTGGCGTTCATTATTGTTTAGAAATATTTCAGAGATAAAACGTTAAGAAAATCCCACTACTTGTATCGTCAGAGGTTGCAAAAGTCGCTCCAATCAAGAATGTGGCATTAAATTCCATCATCTGCCATGGAGAGGTGATTTTACATATATTAGTATTGCGACTTGATAAATAGTTGTGTACTTGTCCGTGAACGTTATAGAGATCGAATACTGGTGACGTCGATATTTTCAGCTTTTTCCAAATCCAGCAAGTGGAGCTAATTAAATGATTGAAATTTACATGTAAATTATTCACAGACTTTCAGAAACAAAATTATAAATTCACTTTTTACAGTGACGTTTTGGATGCATAGAAATAGTTTGAATAACCTGCTCTTTGATTGTCAGGATGCAATTTGTTTACTTTGACACCGTTTTCTTACTTACGTGTACAAGTCCAGATGTAAACAACTCAAAAATACTATCTCGTATGGCTTTGAAATCCGCCCTGGTTTCCAGAAAATAAGACAGGATGGTTCCAATATTAAATTTCGTCAATATCTTTGGCAGCATCACTGTTGAATAGGCATTTTCAACTCTATAAACGATGTTGACGTAGTTTGAAAATTGATGCTGATTCTTTAGCGTTTGCTATATTTTGCCCACCACCTATCTAGTGGCTATTGTGGCCAGCTGACCACCCACCACGTGATAAAAATTCCGAAGTTCGCCATGAAATGGTCTATGTGGTGGTTGATACAAGATTCTCACAATTTAATAAACATTAAAAAAAAGCGAAAGCCACCAATGTTTTCTGGTCTTGGCGGTGTTATTAGAGGAAATCATTGGACTAGTAAACAGTGTCGGCTTTGTTTGCTGGAAATTATACATGCAGCTGGGGAAAAAACTTTATATCAGTGGCTCGTGACCATTACGGACTCGCTGCATGTTATAATTTAGTTCTCGGATTTTATGTGTATGGTGTTTGTTAATGAACTTGTCATTACTTTCCTTTTTTTGTATATAAAAAATAAATATTTTACCCTTATGGAAAATAAGTTTACAATTTTTATAGACACCATTCATAGACCCTGTAACGTAATGAACGTACACTTGCTTAGTCTTTTGTAACCTAATTTGCTGTTAATTTTTCTCATTGAATTCAGACATAATGATTTGTGACAAAAATACTGAATAGTTTAAATAAGTTTGCAATTTTTGCAATGGGATTAGGTACAGGTATTATGGATTAGCTGCATGCTATGATGGTACTATATCAGACGGTAAGTAAACGGTGTTAATACTCTGTTCATGCTATATATTGAACATTAAATTCAGACACAATGATCTTGGACAAAATTATTTAATATTTTAAATCAGTGCAATCTTCCAATGGAATTGCATGTATTATGGATGAACTGCAATCCACAATGGCACTATAGTAAATGATGTTAACACCCTCCCTATTCATTATATAATGTCAGTCAGGGTGTTATCGATCAGCGTGTATTTTCAAGGGGAAAAACGATAAAAATTAGTAAAATTATCAAACGCAAAGTAATAACCTATAAATATATTATTCGTCCACTTTTTTAATAAGTCTTATTACTGCATTCCATTTAATAATAGGCTGATAATACTCCAATTTCTTACATTAGACACGAATACATGTATATACGCCAATGCAGTGTTTGCTGGAAAAAATGTAGATACTGTAAAACCCCGCGATATCTGTAGTAGAATTGGCTGATGTATATAGATTCACTTGTGCTGAAAATGGTGTAAAAGCCATAATGATCTACCAACAATCTGAGGTCATGTCTCTGAATGACGTTGGGTGTTGGAGAGACCTAAAACACCAAATGAAGCAACTAATCAACAGCACCACGAGCAGCAGAAGTACTGGTTTTTCATTTATGCTACAGTTGTATGAGTGTATCACTTTTAACCATAGTAATTGTCATCAAACCAATAACTATTGTCAGTTTTTCTATCATCCATCTTATGAACAATCATCATCTTGTCCTGCCTTTTCTGATAACTGCCATATATATACTGAGTCCCTGCGCCGAGATTTTGTGAAAACTTGCCAACAGCCATCAGGTTCTCTGAATCTTCTTCCATCTTTGATACCAGCTGCCATATATAAGCTACAATATATAAGCTGCAAAGAACTGAAAATGGTATTAACCCCAAATTAAGTGTAACTTCTTTATCAAACATCACTAACATAGTAACAAAATTAAGAACACAAACTGCATTGAAACTACAATTATTGTGAAAGCCTATAATAATTATAAAAGAAAGGAACTTCTTTCACCAATTTTAAGTTTATCCTTCTGCATGTTTAATTGAAATTTTGACAAATGCATCAACTTCCTTCTCTGACAACTTGTTTCTGGCAATCTCTTTGTGCACTTCTGCCAATATATGTCTTTAACTTTCTATCTGGGTGTTCTTGAACTCCAAACAGTGTGTGAAAAACATACTTCAGCTGCTTCATATTAAGCACACCAAGTGGAGTACCTATAAATTTCTCGCTTATTTTCTTTCTCTCAGTTATAAGTTTTTCTTTCTCTTTCAAATGATCAAGAAACATTTGTATATCCTCACAGCTTATGCCTACAAGATTGCTGATATTTTCCATGTCTTTCGTAAAAAATATCTGCACTCAATCCCAATAGATGCTTTATGTTTCTGGTTGGCAAAAAAGAAATCTGGAGTAAGAAAACAATCTTTTGCTTCACCTTCCTGTTCAAGCGGCTGAATGGCCGTTAATGTGTCTGGATAAGACAGGTAAAATCCTGGTAGACTAGACATATCCAAGATTGGTTTTATTTCATATCTCTTGACATGGAAACCTCTCTGACTATCATCTGTTCTGAAATGTTGCAAAAGCATAGTGCATTTCAGTAGATATGTTTGGATCATTTGTGGTCATTAAAAGTCGATAAGCATTCATTGCCTTATCTTGTTTAAGTCCATATTTGTCAGAGTTTTCCCCATATTGGTCCACTTGGCTTTATAACAGAATTATTTTCCATTTGATAGGATGCATTCTTGCCAAGAAAATTCTTTATTACAGATTCAAAATTTGGGTCAAATACCCAGTTCATTGTTTTAGGTGCAATATATGCATCTATTTTGTCTGATAAATAAAATGTGTCAATGTACAATAATGTCCGAGTGACTCGAATACGGGATACGCAAATATCACGGGATAACTCAAGACAAATAAAATCAAATAACCCGTTAAAGTTCTCTCCCATGCACGTTGATTCGCCATGATTTAGACCGCAAAGACAGGTTAGATCACGGGCTCGTATGATCGGTCGGGTGGGGAATATATGTTTTACTGGAACAGCCCTAATGTGGGTTTTTTGTGATTTTTTTTTTATCCAACATGCTGAGACTAATCAAGATTTTCGTTTAGATGAATTGAGGATTTCTCCATTGGGTTTTTATTTTAATGTTTTATGAAATGATTTTTGGTCACATTTATTTAAGTAGATTATAACATTTTACAAGTAACTTTGCTATTTCAGTCTAAGACTACTTAATTGCTAATTTAGTTCTCAACAGCAAAAGAAAACAAATTACTTGTTATATTCAAAGCTGTCTTATCTTGGAGGTAGGCTTAATATTTTACTGTTATAGCTATTTTTCCATGTTTCAGGCTTCAAAGTGCTTGTTAAAGAGGGTGAGTTCTGAATCAAAAGGGTACTAGAAATGCTTCACAGCTCACAAATATTCTCCTGAGTTTCAAATGCCAATTTAAATTGATTTTCATTTGTTATACTTCTGATAAAAAACAAAGGTAGTAAAAAGGGATTCACTTGTTTATCCATCTTCCTTGTTTGACCTATACCTCCTACACTATTTGACCTATTGCACTTTGACCTATTTGACCTATTGAACTTACACTGCTTCAATAAACATGTGCTGCATACCTAAGCTAGGTCTATGTGACCCACTTTCCATGATTTATGTAAGAATCCAATTGAATTTTTTAAAATTTAGTAATTTCCATGTAAAAATGCAAACACCCTTTCACCTATTGCCACAAAATGTTCACTGAGAGTGCATCATAGAATGAATCTGTCACATGCCAAAACTGGGTCACTGTAATCTACTTTCCAGAAAATTTCTGTCTACTCAGATCCGTTGTCTTTGTCTGGATTACAACTTCTAACTACTGACATCAAGCTTGTGCTTTCTTTGTGCATTACGATAATCAGTGAGAATGTGTTGTGTACCAAAACTGCTATACTTCAGAAGTTTCCAAATGTGACCTATAATACAGATTTATTCAAGATTTCTTAAAAATCCTGTCCTATTTCCCACCATGTCCTGTTTCCACTACAGTACTGTATAGTTTGACATCAAAAATATACTTTTGTCTTAGTTAAAAATTGCGGCTTTTTGTTATTAGACTAAGAAAAGAAAGCATAAAAACTTCATTATTGTGACTTTGTTTTTATAATGTCTCAACATTAAAATAAAAGATGTATATAATTTAGACCATTTTTAACCTATTGAACCAAGCAGGCATTATAGAAGCGTCTGCCTCTTGGAATTAAGATTTGTTTCACAAAATTTGGAATGCAGTGACTTCCTTTCTTTGATTAATTAAATACTGAAATATACTAACTTGCCAAATACAACTAAAAGTTTCTTGAGAACATGTGACCAGAATAGCTTATCAGTCAGTGAAGGGAAAAACATCAAAAGGAATATTCAGTGATATAATATTTATTTTAAATCTCATCCTGTTGTGTTAGAAAGGTTTGTTTACTCGGAGATGCTTGTTTGGACACATAAGAATACTTCATGCCATTCATTGTATGTTTCATTGCCTTCAGGATTAAAGTAGGTACATGTAATAAGTTTTACAATTGACTTTGCTATTTCAGTCTAAAGCTACTTTCAGAGTTGTCTTTTCTTTGAGATAGGCTTAATTTTTACCTGTTAAAGCTTTTTCTTAATGACTTGTTAAATTTGATTCCTGTCACTGTTTCAGGCTTCAAAGTGCTTTTTAAGGAGGGTGAGTGTGTTGGGTAAAAAGGGTTTATACAAAATGCTTCACAGCACTGAAATATTCTCCTGAGTTACGAATTTTAACTTAAACTGGTTGCCATTAGTTATTCTTCATGTTAATAAATATGGTCAGTTAAAAGAACTCGCTTTGCTTATCCATCTTCCAATGTTTGTTTGACCTGTAACTCCTATATTCTTTCACCAATTGATACCAAACTTGCACTGTTTCGATGAACATGTGCTGCACACATAAACATGGTCACTGTGACTCACTTTCCATGATTTATGTAAAAACCAATTTCTTTTTTAAAACTTGGTTATTTCCATGCAAAAATGCAAACATCTTTTCACCTGTTTCCACTACATGTCCACTGAGAGTCTATTTTTGAATTGATAAGTCACATTCCAAAATAGGTCACTATTTATTCACTTTCCAGGTATTTCTTGCCATTGTCTTGACTGCATCGTTTAACTACATGTACTACACAGTGTAACATGAAACTCAATTTCTGTGTACATATATGAATGCTTTTAAGTTTTTAAAGTCATATACAAGTCACTTAACTTTTGTGCTCTGTTTAACTCAGAGACAGACAATTATTTCATTTTAAGGTTGATGACACAGTTGTACATGTATAATTGAAAGAAAATAGGTCACTGAGACATTGGATGGATACTTAAAGTGGATATTCAGTAAAGATATTATTTCAGAAGTCATTCCTTGTTTCGTATTACTTAATTGGGGCCTGAATTGAGAACAAGTCAGGTTTGACATAATATATACTTTAAAATATGTATCCTCAATTTAAAATGTTTATACTGTTTTTATTAATGTGACAGGATTATTAATTATTTAATTTGGTCAGCTACAATAATAATAACTCCAGTTTAATTTCTTCAAAGCCATTAATTAGATTTCTTTTTAAGCTATCGTGCCCATCCACCAGTGTGAATGGGGCATATACATGCATCCTTTTCAGTTTTGCATTCCGGTAACCATGGCAATGGTTCTTTTTTCCTTGAAACATTTCTTTTTCCAGTTAACATTTTTAGCAAACTTACCTATGACACTTTTCACATTCTTGTTATTTTAATACGTAACTTGAAATTTCCAATTGGTTTTGCAAGATTGTTGCAAAACATTCTGTAGTTTTAGTCACTGAATTTTATCATAGATAGCTTGGAGATTTTGTTCAGACTATTTCCATTCTTTTTAATATCTATCTTGTTTTTGAGTTTGTCATTATATATATATATATATACCTTTCAGCTTTGTAAAATCTGATCACGCTTACCAAATCTGTAAAAAAAAATTTAAATCCACCATAAATTCCCCATTTATGCATAGCATCATGTGTAGTTACTAATCTGAAGTTTTTTCTGCATAATAGCTAATGAAAAACTACATGAAAATTAATTAAACTTGGAATAGAAGTGAGGTAAATATCCCTGTTGGACTTGCTTAGAAATTTGCCTTTCCATCTCAGTCTGTTCTACACAGTAACTAGTGAGAAACGTTATGAAATTAAACTTAGAATGATAATTAAGACTCAAGTAAAGTCATTGTTTCACCATTTCTGGTCACAATTTGACTGAGTTATAGCCCTTGTTGGACTTTTAGGATTGCCTTTGTCTTATTATTCAAGGATTCTTAAGTTGTAATATTTGTATACATGTCATGAAGAATTACTTCTAAATTGTTTTCTTCGTCACGTCCTACACTAAGTTGTATTTTTATACCATATACCACATGTTTGTAGAGTGCATGAATGGAACCAACATCATACAGTTGTAAAATATGTTGTGTTAATGTTTTTAGAAAGTTATAGTTATTCAACAGTGGCTGTATTTTTCGAAAACTTTAGGACAATATTGATGTGATTTTAACTAAATGCCTAATGTTTGTAGCTCGTACAGTCTACATAAAAAGTGCATTGACCATATTTCGCTGTTTCTTTTGAATGTACTGTTGAGTGAACTTTGCCAGTGAGATCTCTTGGCACTCGCTGTACCATGTAAATCTATTATATGTGTTGCCAAACACAACAATATAGCTCAGGCCTGACTTCATATTTAAATTCTAGGGATTGCAATGTGCTATTATTGTACTTCAGTAGATACTACAAAGTTAAGAATGGAAATTATCAATACTCTTTGTGTGTACTATTTATATGACTTTTTAAAATATTCTTAATGCATTACATATGACTTTTTTAAATATTCTTAATGCCATTACATGTGACTTTTTTAATATCCTTAATGCCATTACATATGACTTTTTTAAATATCAGTAATGTCATTACATATGACTTTTTTAATACCCTTAATGCCATTACATATGACTTTTTAAAATATCAGTAATGTCATTACATATGACTTTTTTAAATATCAGTAATGTCATTACTTATGACTTTTTAAAATATCAGTAATGTCATTACATATGACTTTTTAAAATATCCTTAATGCCATTACATATGACTTTTTTAAATATCCTTAATGTCATTACATATGACTTTTTAAAATGTCCTTAATGCCATTACATATGACTTTTTTAAATATCAGTAATGTCATTACATATGACTTTTTAAAATATCCTTAATGCCATTACATATGACTTTTTTAATATCAGTAATGTCATTACATATGACTTTTTAAAATATCCTTAATGCCATTACATATGACTTTTTTAAATATCAGTAATGTCATTACATATGACTTTTTAAAATATCAGTAATGTCATTACATATGACTTTTTAAAATATCCTTAATGCCATTACATATGACTTTTTTAAATATCAGTAATGTCATTACATATGACTTTTTAAAATATCCTTAATGCCATTACATATGACTTTTTTAAATATCAGTAATGTCATTACATATGACTTTTTAAAATATCCTTAATGCCATTACATATGACTTTTTTAATATCAGTAATGTCATTACATATGACTTTTTAAAATATCCTTAATGCCATTACATATGACTTTTTTAAATATCAGTAATGTCATTACATATGACTTTTTTAATATCCTTAATGCCATTACATGTGACTTTTTTAAATATCAGTTATGTCATTACATATGACTTTTTTAAATACCAGTAATGTCATTACATATGACTTTTTAAAATATCCTTAATGCCAAAACATATGACTTTTTAAAATATCCTTAATGCCATTACATATGACTTTTTTAAATATCAGTAATGTCATTACATATGACTTTTTAAAATATCCTTAATGCCATTACATATGACTTTTTTAATATCCTTAATGCCATTACATATGACTTTTTTAATATCAGTAATGTCATTACATATGACTTTTTAAAATATCCTTAATGCCATTACATATGACTTTTTTAAATATCAGTAATGTCATTACATATGACTTTTTAAAATATCAGTAATGTCATTACATATGACTTTTTAAAATATCCTTAATGCCATTACATATGACTTTTTTAAATATCAGTAATGTCATTACATATGACTTTTTAAAATATCCTTAATGCCATTACATATGACTTTTTTAAATATCAGTAATGTCATTACATATGACTTTTTAAAATATCCTTAATGCCATTACATATGACTTTTTTAATATCAGTAATGTCATTACATATGACTTTTTAAAATATCCTTAATGCCATTACATATGACTTTTTTAAATATCAGTAATGTCATTACATATGACTTTTTAAAATATCAGTAATGTCATTACATATGACTTTTTAAAATATCCTTAATGCCATTACATATGACTTTTTTAAATATCAGTAATGTCATTACATATGACTTTTTAAAATATCCTTAATGCCATTACATATGACTTTTTTAAATATCAGTAATGTCATTACATATGACTTTTTAAAATATCCTTAATGCCATTACATATGACTTTTTTAAATATCAGTAATGTCATTACATATGACTTTTTAAAATATCCTTAATGCCATTACATATGACTTTTTTAATATCAGTAATGTCATTACATATGACTTTTTTAAATATCAGTAATGCCATTACATATGACTTTTTTAAATATCAGTAATGTCATTACATATGACTTTTTTAAATATCAGTAATGTCATTACATATGACTTTTTTAAATATCAGTAATGTCATTACATATGACTTTTTTAAATATCAGTAATGTCATTACATATGACTTTTTAAAATATCCTTAATGCCATTACATATGACTTTTTAAAATATCCTTAATGCCATTACATATGACTTTTTTAAATATCAGTAATGTCATTACATATGACTTTTTTAAATATCAGTAATGCCATTACATATGACTTTTTAAAATATCCTTAATGCCATTACATATGACTTTTTAAATATCCTTAATGCCATTAACAGACTTGACAACTTTCTTGAAACCCCTATGCTACCATATGTACATGCTAACAAGTCAGAGCCAACTGCACACTGCATAGACCCAGATCTGCCATTGCATTGTGTGCCAGAAGATCTGGGTCTGTGACTTTTATTAGGAGTAATCTTTAGTACAGTAAACATAGACCTTGATCTTAAAGTGTATTACATGATGACCTGTCAGGATCTTTGTTGTTTTCGGTTGGTCCCAACATTTAAGCTAGTTCATGTAGTAGATACTAAAAATCAAAGCACTTTAGCATCATTAAGTTTTGTGTCTTTAAGTTTAGTAAACATGAAATTTAGCATATTGTTGATGTGCAGTGATGTTGATTTTTAGTTAGAACAAATACAGTATGTGGTTATATGATGCACTATGTAAACACACAAAATTTGAATGTTTATTTACTTCAGTGTGAGATGTTCACAATGAAAATAACATCAGTTGCTGCTGTCAATAAGGGATTTTCAAATTGAAACATGGAAAATACATCAATCTAAGCTTTTCATTTTTTTAATTTAAAAAACATCTGTTTGACCTACTGATCCATAAGCATTATATGGCATATGTAAAATGGGAACAAGAATAAAAATTTGGGCAAAGGCGAGTTCCCTAGCTAAATTTGCTAAAATATCTTTCAGCCTTTATGCTTAACTGTACTATTTTAACAAAATAACTTCTTTTTTCTGTCCAACAACCAATTATTTGTATTTGAGAATTTACTTTATTGCTTATCTTGTCAATATGACATGAAACAATTTTTTTGTGATTTTAATTTTTGTGAAACGGTAAGCAGAATTCATACATTATTATATTACAGATTAGTGTGAATTCAGCATTATAGTTTAGTGTGAATGCTGTATTACAGATTAGTGTGAATTCAGTATTACAGATTAGTGTAAATGCTGTATTACAGATTAGTGTGAATGCTGTATTACAGATTAGTGTGAATGCTGTATTACAGATTAGTGTGAATGCTGTTTTACAGATTAGTGTGAATGCTGTATTACAGATTAGTGTGAATTCAGTATTATAGTTTAGTGTGAATGCTGTATTACAGATTAGTGTGAATTCAGTATTATAGTTTAGTGTGAATGCTGTATTACAGATTAGTGTGAATTCAGTATTATAGATTAGAGTAAATGCTGTATTACAGATTAGTGTAAATGCTGTATTACAGATTAGTATGAATGCTGTATTACAGATTAGTGTAAATGCTGTATTACAGATTAGTGTGAATGCTGTATTACAGATTATTATGAATGCTGTATTACAGATTAGTGTGAATGCTGTATTACAGATTAGTGTGAATGCTGTATTACAGATTAGTGTTAATACTATATTACATATTTGTGTTAATGTTGTGTTACAGATTAGTGTCAATGTTGTATTACAGATTAGTGTGAATGTTGTATTACAGATTAGTGTAAATGCTGTATTACAGATTAGTGTAAATGCTGTATTACAGATTAGTGTGAATGCTGTATTACAGATTAGTGTGAATGTTGTATTACAGATTAGTGTGAATGCTGTATTACAGATTAGTGTGAATGCTGTATTACAGATTAGTGTTAATACTATATTACATATTTGTGTTAATGTTGTGTTACAGATTATTATATGCTCACTTTTTCTCTGTTAACTTTACATTGTCAGAATTGTTCAGTATTTTTTTATATTGCACTCACACACACTTCATTTTGAACTCACATGAATAAAGGAACTAATTTCTATTTGTAAAGAAACAATTTATGCATATGCCAGCATTTTTGATTTACTTTATTTGTCTGTGGATAAAGTAAACCATCTGAAAATGAACAAAAAACAGATGTTTCATGGACTGCCAATACGAGCTGCTTTGCCACATTCCACATTAACTTTTTTGATTCAGTGTTTAGGATTTAGGCTTGCTATAGACACCAAACATTGTTCTTACAAATAGCATAAACTGTCTTCTTTAGCTAGTAATAAGAATGGCAAAAGGTATACTTAAAGTTTTACATCCTGAATTTCTTCAAAATGTACTTTCTTAGTGCTGCAAAACCAAATTACATAAGCCATGTCTCAAGCTTCATTACACATTTCGAAATTGTACTGTAATTTTGACTGTCTTTCAAGTGCAATTACATCCTCCTTACTGCACTCAAAACGAAATAAACATATATTCCATAGCGTCTTTTTGATAATTGCAATTGAAAGACTATATTTTTCCCACATTATGATTTCAAACATTCAATGACAGAACAGAAACACACTTGAAGATGTCAACATGCTGCTGAAATCTGACATACTTTTTGTAGAATAATATAGAAGTGACACAGATAAATCCAGTCCATAGTCATGAAATATTGTAGAATCAACAAAAATACCAAAATTTATTCTTTCCAGATCAATTGGAAAAGTTGTTGCGATGTGCATTAATTCACAATATGACTAAAAATTTCAATTTTAAGGAGACCAAAATGTAGTTTTCTTTTGAAAGTTGTGTCTAGCACACAACTAGTTCAAATTTATCTAGACAGATTTTTGTGCACATTAATAATGTTGTGTAATGATGAATCTGCGCTTGTGTATTTATTTTGGAATATGGCATACATTAAGTTACTTTGTTTTGTGTAGTGCATTTTTGTTTACATTATTAAGCCTTAGGTAGAATAAGAAAATGATCATATAATAAAATGGTTACTGTATTTGCATGGTTGAAATATAAATTCATTTTGTTGGATGGATATACTGCACTCCCAAGGTCAAACGTGTTCATATTTTTCCATACAAATGCAGTAACCTATAATTAGTGTGAATGCAGTATTACAGATTAGTGTGGGGGCCCGGAGTGGCAGAATGGTCTTAAGTGCTCTCCGTTACAGATCACTGCCATCTCACTACTGTCTGCATGGATTTGAGTCTCGAATTCAGCCAATGTGGGTATATGAGAAAGCTTACCAGTAGCTTCTCGTGGGTCGGTGGTTCTTTGCGAGGTTTTCTCGGGTTCTTCCTCCACCATTAATACTGGCCACCATGTATAGCCTATCTAAGTATCTTGTGCTGAAAAATGGCGTTAAACCCAACAATAACAATAACATATTAGTGTGAATTCAGTATTACATAATAGTGTGAATGCTGTATTACAGACTTTTGTGAATGCTGTAGTACAGATGTTTGTGAATGCTATATTACAGATGTGTGTGAATGCTGTATTACAGACTTTTGTGAATGCAGTATTACAGATTAATGTAAATGCTGTATTATAGATTAGTGTGAATGTTGTATTACAGATTAGTGTGAATGCTGTATTACAGATTAGTGTGAATGCTGTATTATAGATTAGTGTGAATGTTGTATTACAAATTAGTGTGAATGTTGTATTATAGATTAGTGTTAATGCCATGATTTTGAATGCTGTATTACAGATTTGTGAATGCCGTATTATAGATTAGTGTGAATACTGTATTATAGATTAGTGTGAATGCTGTATTACAGATTGGTGTGAATGCTGTATTATAGATTAGTGTGAATGCTGTATTATAGATTAGTGTGAATGCTGTATTATAGATTAGTGTGAATGCTGTATTACAGATTGGTGTGAATGACATATTATATATTAGTGTGAATGCTGTATTATAGATTAGTGTGAATGCTGTATTATAGATTAGTGTGAATGCTGTATTACAGATTTGTGAATGCCGTATTATAGATTAGTGTGAATACTGTATTATAGATTAGTGTGAATACTGTATTATAGATTAGTGTGAATGCTGTATTACAGATTTGTGAATGCCGTATTATAGATTAGTGTGAATACTGTATTATAGATTAGTGTGAATGCTGTATTATAGATTAGTGTGAATACTGTATTATAGATTAGTGTGAATGCTGTATTATAGATTAGTGTGAATGCCATATTATAGATTAGTGTGAATGCCGTATTACAGATTCGTGTGAATTCAGTATTGCAGATTAGTGTGAATTCAGATTACTCCATTTTTTTCTCCTTTCAGGACCACTTTTTCCTAGTACTGTTCCAAGTATAGAAGAAATGACTTCCAACAGATGGCGCACATTAGACAGACTAAGCGAAGACAATGGAGAGAAGTTAGCATATTTGAGACTACAGTATGTTTATTTTACACTGCAAAATTCTTTTATTAAAATTAAAATTGACAAGTTCTATCAGCACACAGTGTCTCACTTTTGCACATTTGAGTCTTTATGGCATTGGCAATTTGATGAATTGAAGAAAACTTTCAGCCATGGATTGGTGACCTTAGGTTTAGCTCGAGGTTTTGACAGAATATTTAAAAACTATATGGGCTATGCTCAACACATCATATTTAGAGTATTATCTTTTTTTTTCTGTAAAAATGCTGCATGGCAGACCTGTTTTATTAGGTTCATTAGCTCTGTCATTGAAGCAGTTGAAACTGCTATACTCTACTTAGCTGAAGCATAAGAATGATGATTAGTAAGCCCCTTTCATCATATGGTGTAATCTCGTCCTTTTCTAAAAAGACAGAAATAAAATGTAAAGATAGGATTGGTTTTTTCATGTTATGGGAGAACTGCACTAAATTATTGTATTGTACAGCTTTTAATCCAGTTCCAGGACATATACAGATTATATAACAAGTCAGTTAAATATATTCAATCTATGAAATATTTTGCTAACTGAAAATAACTGTTGTATATTTTTATTTTTTTCAAATGAATCACTAATGTACATTATGAAAATTTATTTTGTCATGTTATCCCATTGATCAACAGGTTTGTTTTCATCAATGAAATTTAAAATGGCTTACTCTGTAAAATATCTGAGGTTAGGCCTTTTTCACATAAACAGATAAAAGAAATAGGATGCTCCATTAGAACGTTTATTATGAATCATGTGAGTTTGGTGTTCTTGTCATGGAAAATAAAATAAAGCAGTGGGTTGTATGAGTAATTGTGTATCAGACAATTCATGCAAAAGCCTTAGCTAATTGGACAATCAAGTGGCTATATTCTTGATGTTAGACCATCCCTAACTTTTGCTATAGAGTATGGACAGATGGCTAAAGTTACTGCTTTATCTTTGTGATGCTACTGATCAGACATCTGTCGAGGTAAACTGGTCTGCTTCCATGCCAGAGTCTGTGATGGTTCTGAGGACCACATAGGTGCAACGCTCACTTTCATGTGTGCCTCTTTTCAGAGGGTTGGGGGAGGAATGAAAAGCTTAGTGACAATAACAGCATCTGCATTAACTCCATGTTAAAATATCTTAGCAATCCCATAACTTTGAAGAGATGAAACTCATGCATGAGGTTTACTTCATTCATATAGCAATTATCAAGATGAGAAAAGTAAGTACTGAGGTCAGATTAAAGAGAGTTGCAAAGTAAAATGAGTATAAAGTACATAGGTGGTGAGTAATGAGTAATGAAATGCATGTATTAGGCTCAGAAAAGTGAGTATCAAAAGCTCAAACTGCTATATTCTGCACTTCTGCACTTTCAGTAGAACACCATTTTGCTTTTGCTATTAATTGTTCATGTTCAAATAACATTTATTGGCCTCTCCACCTGGTTTCTAATTGAAAACCATTTTTGCTGGAAAAGCATATTACCTCTGTCACATCATCCATAAGGCTGATATTCTTAATGTAATGTGATTGGGTAAGTTTTTCAGAGAAACATAATTTACTTAAAAAGTCATGTTCTTCGATTTAATACATTAATGTATATCATTTCTGTCACTTGCGCCATCTGTCTACTTAATACTTTCCTTTTTAAGTAACATGAAAATGCAAGACATCACATATTGGTCATTTACATAAATACATTTGTGTATTTCTGAGCAGGCGAGCACACCAGGAGCACCTAACTTTGCTGACAAAACAACTTTTGAGTGAGGAGGGGCTTACACAAAGCTGGGAGGACATCATTATCTCTACCGTTGACAGAATCAGTCTCTTTGTCAAGCCAGATATCAGAAATGCAGGAGATGACATGGACATACGACATTATGTACATATTAAAAAGGTAGATATAAATACAGGATGTCAAAGTTTCCTGTCTCTCCCTTTTTATTGTGCAGCCTGCAAAAGTAAGTTACACAAGAATAAGAATCTTAAGTATTTTTGACAACTTTCAGATTTTTAAAGGAATTTTCAGTGTCCAAATTTGTCAGAATATGTCTAATGCATATTTTTTTAAATGATATTTTTTGGGAGGGTCTGTAAGTAATTTTAGTTAATTTGAGTGGAAAAACACTGTTTCAGAAAGTGAAACAGATTGTTTCATATGTATTTTCATTTCTGACCAAAGAAGTTGGCAGCTTATGTCGAAAAGGCTTCCATCAATCCATGCATGTATAATATTCTCTCCTTTCATCATACAGGTTTTTTAAATATAATCCAAACTTTGTTCAAAACACATCTTTAAAACTTAATACAAATAATAATTAATGACCTAGATGTGCCTTTTGCCCTTTTGTATAAAAAATGTTAATAATTTGTATTATGTTGCCATGGAAACAAGTTGCATATTGGTCAGGCTATAATCTTTATAACGAGGGAATTAAAAACCCACTAAACTTATCGTTGTAAAACTTGATACACATTTCAAAGTAGAATATAGAGATGTCTTTTCTGTAAAAAAATTAGAAAAAAATATTTGTTTTTTTTTTCTCGCATTTACATTGGAAGCCAGCTGCAGATTGGTAAAAATCTGTTGTTATGGAGTATGGATAACTTCCATGTATTTTTGGGAGAATATATTATGCATGTCAATCTTGTTGTATTTTACAACGAAGACATTTTCTAGTGTAAACAGTTTTTAGTGCTGGTCTGGGGAAACGTGTAAAATTCTATTATTCCAGGGCGTAACTCAGAATTAGGAAACTTGACACATTTACAAGGTATAGCTTTTTATAGGTACCTTTCAGTGTAATGAACTTGATTAATCAGATAGTCATATTTTGTTGAATTACTATGCACCTTGATACATATCATGTTCCTATGTAGGTATATACTGGTAGATATGTAGGTAGGTAGGTATATACCGGTATATGTGTATGTATGTGTGGGGGGGGGAGGGGTTAATTACACATTAGTACAATTTTGGCTACATGGTATTGATTACAAGATAGGTTACATCTAACAAAATTGTAGCTTTGATGTATACTTTGTAATTATGAGATTTGAACAATTTGTGTGACATTATACAAATAGCAAATGTATGACCTTGCGCTATGGATGCATGTTCGTGTATATGTTTTCTCTCATCATCTTCAGATCCCAGGTGGCAAGAAGGAGCAGACAGCCCTGGTACATGGTGTCATGTTTACCAAAAACATTGCTCACAAGAAGATGGCACAGGTTGTCAATAATCCCAAAATCCTCTTGTTGAAAGGTTCCATTGAGTACCAGAGGGTTGAAAATAAAATGTCTTCATTGCAACCTCAGATACTACAGGTAAAGTGCAGATTTGTATGAGTAACTGTAATTGGAGATATTGCTTTAACCCTTTGAATCCTAATCTCCCCCATATTTCGGCACAATAACCCGAGCCTCCCCGGCAATTTTTGACAATTTTATAAAAAGTAAAATTTTGCAAAATAAAAGTAATATTATGCCTTAGAATGATAATCCTCTATGATATAACAGCAAATATCAAATTGTCTCTTTTCGGACATGCTTATAAAATGCTTTTTATTACTATGACTATGTAACAAACTGTCTCGAAATTTCTTCATATTTCATATTTTTCATTTTTTTTCTATATTTCACTGACCATATAGCGAATAACATAACACAGGCTGGGATACCGGCCTGTCGAGTTATGACGGTAGATAGCTAGGCCGGCCTGTCGATTTATGACGGTAGATAGCTAGGCCGGTATACCGGCCTGTTGGGTTATGACGGTAGATAGCTAGGCCGGTATACCGGCCTTTCGGGTATTTACACCGTTACAACTGGCCGGTAAACCGGCCTGTCGGGTTCAAAGGGTTAATTCCAGAAGGCTTTTTGGAGTCAAAAAAAGTGTTAATGCATTTTTATCTCAGATTCCAACATTGCACAAAACATGTTTAGTTAATCATTCTGTGGCAGTAGTTCTATAGCAGATTTTTGAAAATTGAAAATTAGTTTCACCTGAACTATTGTGGGACTGTTTAAGCTTACTGTTTGATTGACTTGAAATTAATAAACTTTGACAAAAATGGAATAAATAGTGGGAGGAAAAAAACTATTAAAGTATATTTTAGCCCTGGAACAATTAACAATATAAATTTTCCCAAATTAATTAATATTTTTAAAAGGCATATTAATAAACAATGATACTAATGCTAATGTATATATTTTCAATTCAGTTCAAGGTTTCAGCGTGTGAAAATCACTTGTTTGAAGCATACATGCCAACCGTTATGCTTTTGGCGTAATTACGCTTTTTTTCACTAAATTACGCCTTACACGTAACCGTATATGGACTACACCTTTTCGGGATATCCACCTTCCCAAAAACTCAATTACTTGTTTTCTTGTTTTTTTTAACATTCAATTAATCCCACAGACCGTAGTTTAGAAAAGAAGGCTTCTATGTAACTACAGTATAAGAGTACGCTTGTCTGTGGACTTTCCTAACTGTATCATGTTATATTTATAGAAACTTTTGACCTTGTATTGAATTTTTAGCAGCAGTATGGCTTAGTGAGGAGAGAACAGACTGGTTTTCTAATTTAAATTATTATGCACAGTTTTTTTTGTTGTTATGACTTATATGTGGTGGAGAACCAGTCTAAAAGTATTTGACGCTAAAAAGTATATTTTAGTTTAGTCGATGCGTATATTAGAGCAAACAAATCTCCTTTCAAATAATTTCACAGATAGATTAGAAAAAGGCAAAAAATAAACAAAACAAAAAAATAGCTGAATCATCCAAATATGAAGACATGAGGAGCATCACGTGACATCTATTTCAGGATGTGTAGAAAGAATTTTAATATTTGGCGCTAAAAGTTTTCAGATGGATTCTAGTCGATGTTTGTGTAAATTGCTACATATGAAAACTTCAAGCATTAAAGGATGTTAAAAGATGAGTGGGGCAAATAAATCATTGTTCATTAAAATTTTAGCATGTTATATGCAGATTACACTTTTTTCTGCCTGGATTCTGCATTTTGAACACTTGGATTATGCTTTTTCTTCATTAGGGGTTGGTATGTATGATGAAGCAACCACATACAATCTTTAACAATCGCTTTTTTAAGATCCCTTTAATAAAATAATTGTAGTGAGGATGATCAGAATATTTTACTCCCTGGTTTGGAACTAATTATATATTTTTTAGCATCAGTAGGGTACAGTTACACCTGTCTTAAAGGCAACCTACATTAGGTAGTATCTGTCTCGAACGTCCTTTTTACCATAGAAAATTTCCTTTCAAACAAGAGGTTTACAGTCACTGGCATTGTTCACGCACCTGATCGCTAATTGTTGAGAACTTTATGTTCTGATAGTGGTCTTTAATAATATTTGAGAACCTATTTAGTTTAAATTACCATATTTTATTGCAATAAATGTGTTAATTCAGACATATTTGGAAAAAGAAGGAGTATTTTCTTTAAAAAAAATCTTCACATTTATGCCCTGTGTTTGCAATGAATACCTTAATCAGCTGTATAACTAGTGTATGAATTACATCTCACAGATGCATGGAAATGAACATCAGTAACATTTTCTGTTTGCTCACAGATGCATGGAAATGAACATCAGTCAGGGTCTGTAGCAGGTCTTGAAAAGTCTTGAAAAATGAATTTGTCCTTCTAGGCCTTGAATACACCTTGAAAATTCAAAATAATATCTGGGTACCTTGAAAAGTCTTGGTTTTCTTGAATTGATAAATATTTTTCATTTTACAGATTTCAGTAAAAAAGAAAACTTTATAAAAAAAATAAAAAAATTAAAAAAACAAACCCGATCTCTCGCTAGGTTTGTTCCAGATCGGAAATGTCCACAACATGCCACTGTGCAGTCGTATATTTCGAACGTCTGGTTGTTTGAAGCCCGGATGTAGTCACAGTTTAAATTTGGATCATTTGTATGCTTTGAATGGGGGGGGGGCTGCCGATTCCAACTTTGGTGGCTAGACGAAGAAAAATATAAATTCTGGATAATGTGGTCTTTCTCAGACAGCTATGCAAAATGCAAATTATGTAAAAAATATGTTGATTTGCATGCTTTGGGAGAGAGTGCGTTACGATCTCATGCAGCTGGGAAAAAAAAACACCAATCTCATGTCACAGGAGTCTGAGGTTTTATCATTAAAGTATGGTGAAATCTCTGACAACATGAATATCCCTTATCGGTAATATAAATAATTTTTACCGATAAGGGGAATTCATGTTGTCAGAGATTTTGCCATGCTTTATTTATAAAACGTCAGACTCCTGTGTCTCGCGTATCAGCTTGAAAACTAGGTTGATAACAAGCTACAAGAATTAAAAAATTCACTATAAAATATTGTGGACTTTGTAAATAGTGTAGAGTAGACTGTAAAATAAACATTATTCAGTGACTGTACAGATGTGGGATGTGTAGTATAATTAGAATGAAATCAGTGATCATATTCTTGACTGTCTTTTTAAGCAATAAATTTGCAAGAAATATTTCTCATATGAAGTATATAAGTATTAACTTATTTATGTTTCATTTCTGTATCCTTTAAAATTAATGTAATAATGCCCTTGAAAACCATGATTTTTGAGCCTTGAAAAACCCTTGAAATTTTTGAAAGAAATTTGCTACTAACCCTGGCAGTAATATCATTTTCAGAGACATATACTTCCTTTTTTGTAAATGATAGATCTGTGAAATTAGCTACACATGAATATGTACTTTTTGCTAAACCACAAAAGTTGAAAACCATGAAAATAAAATGTTTCTCAGTATTTAGTGCAGAAGCAATAGGAGTAAAATGTCTTGCACAAGGAAATGCCAATCTGGACTTAATGTTATGACTCTAACCTGTACCCTTAAAGTCCAGCATGCTAATCACAGAGTCACAGTGATTTCTGTCTTCTCTATTTACCTTTCATGAGATAGCACATTTGAGCTAGTTTATATCACCAGGATAAGGCGATGAAAGACAATTGTAAGACAAGTTAAAGGTAGTGTACAATGTACTTGCAATGTTTTGTATATTTTTAATGTGTCAGTATATCAGTTCAGAGTTCTCCCTTTGGCCTCAACATCAGCTTTTACAGAGATTGTGGATTATATCATTACCCTGTTCCAATAAATATCATCTATGACTGACGACAGCAGGGTACCTGGATGACATCCTCCAGAAATATATACACATTTTTATTTACTTCAAGGCAGAAACAGTCTCTTCTCGATTATTTAATCTTTCTTGTAAACTGAGAAATGTTGGATTGCCATCCATTCCAGAAATTTGTCTGTCTAGACATGGAATATGAACCAACCAGAATCAAATGCAACTTCCTCATGTTTGCATAATTAGAATTGCTAAGCTGGTTGAGTCCTTTCCAGTAGAACCTGGATTTCAGTGAGAAAGTTTTTGCAACTCCACAGTTCTTTCAATATGACAGGTTTAATTCCACTTGGTTGTCTTTTTATGCAGACAGTGCAAGCACAGTGGTGCCCCTTTTCAAGTCACTTTCATCAAACAGTCATGATCATGCACAAGATTCAATGATTTCTGTATCAGTGGTGCAACACAGGTCAGCTGATGCTGGGAATCCCACTACAGAAGCCCAAGCAGAAATAACAGTAGATACTAGCACTAATGCACAAGGTGGGGGTGCCCTCCTGTTTCAGACCTTCTCTACTGTCACTGATACTTTGGAGCCAGGGGAACCGCCCCATCGCATCAACATTCTAGAAATGAAGGCTGTCATTAATACCTTTCACTTATGAAAAGATCGACTCTGAGGCAAGAACAGTCCCCACTAGGCCCGACATTTCTGTGGTTGTGACCTATCTTCTCAAACAAGGTGCTACCAAATCACCTGACCTGTATGTTCATATTGGTAGTTTCTACACTGGAGCAACCATTTCCTTATCAATGTACAAATCAGACACATTCCTGGCAGACTCATTGTCTTAGCTGAATATCTATACAGCAGAGGTCATGTTCTTCACACAGAATGCCCTCGCCATCAATCAGTCTTCACTTGGCTTACACACTTTGGGGACATCTGATGATTGACTTGTTTGTGACAGAGTGGAATGAGAAGCTACCCACATTTCAGCTTTCCAATTCAAGGCCAAAAGTTTGGGCTGTGGATGCACTATCAACCATTGTGGATGGGTTGTAGACATCTGCCGCTGATACTGAAAATAATCCAGAAGTTACATGGTTAGAATGGCACAATGATTCTGATAGCAACTTTCAGATGGGACAAGTCACTGATCTACTGATTCAAGTGATATATATGTGCAGGAAATTCTGGCCAATTTAAATCTTCTTTAATTACGGTCATAACCTCTTTTCTACATGCTCGGTGCTTATGAAGACAGCTTGCGAGACATACAATTCAATGCTTCAGTTGCAGAGAGAATCTCAAGAGCAGAAAGCCCTCCACTATGAAGTTTTATGATGGAAAGTGGTCTGCTTTTAAGGACTGGTGCCATAGCAACAGCATCTAACTATTCTTCCCTCTAAGGATACGCAAGGTAGTGGTCGGATGCTCAGCATCCCCTCCTCCTATTATTCTCCTAATGTAATGTGATTGGGGAACATATTTGAAGGAAAAAAGGAAATTGTAAGTAAGTTATGTTTCTCTGAGAATACTTACCCAATCACATCACTTAAAAATCGTTGCAACCACCCTGCCATGGGAGCATCCTCATTAGTGTCTCATTCAGCTAAAACCTTGAAATTCCTGGCTGTGCCAAGAGGTAAACTTTTCCTGATGAAAGTAGGTCATGGTGTCTTTTTTGTTCACTTATGACGTATATTTACCAATTATATAAAACGTTTTGTCTTCCAGGCAAATGTACTGCAATAGGAATTAAACATGTATGTACATTGATCTTAGTCAGTGTACCCCTCCCTTATTTGAAAGTAGCTTGGACACCAATGCACAGGCACTTGGATGACTGATAACTTTTTTTTCGTGTAATGTGGTTTTCAGGAATTATAACTACGATCATGATGAATATGATTTTGAACATTCATTGTCAGTAATGAAAGATTTTAGAGAGCTTGTGTCAGAAAGTCACAGAAAGAATGGTACTACTAATGCATACATGCATTTATGATAAACACGGTGGTTTACAATGCACTGTTGATTGTACTCTTTCATTTTTTTCTACAGGAGGAAGAATTTTTAATGAAGAGCATCGCCAAGATTGTTTCACTCAGTACTAAGCCTGAGGTGGTGGTGGTTGAAAAATCTGTCTCAAGACTGGCTCAGGACTTCATGCTTCAACATGGCATTACACTTGTCTACAATGTCAAAATGGTAAGGTTTTTTTTTAAAAAAGAATGTTTAAGAAGATATGTTGAGACCTTTATTTCAAACAATGAGAATTCACTATATTTCTTCTAGGACTTATTTTTATCGGGTGCCAGTTTTTCATGGATATCATGGTGACAGCTAAAAACAGATTTAAGGTTTAAGTGAACGATGGTCTTTCTTGGAAATATTAGGGTCCCTGTCCCCCTCCATGAGTTTAAGTACCAACAAGACAACTATTGTTTATAGAATCTGCCTTGGAAGTAAGACATCATGGGTTCAGACCCTGACTGAGTCTTATAAAATGTTTAAACAAAAATGGTATTAACAACTGCCATGCTAGGAGCTAAGCAATTATAGGTTAGTGTTAGGTTTGGGCGGCCTGGTGTCAGGATAATGTGATGGGGACATTATGCTATATGTCTGTAGTATGATGTCCCAGTGCTTGACATCACTATAAACTATCACACTGTGGACATGGTAGTGATATGACTTCTTTTTAAAGCTACGTTAAAAAATCCAAATCGCACACACATACACAAGTACCAATCATGTCATTTTTTTACCAAACCACTCAAACTAGTACTTGCTCAAACAAATGAATTGACTTTAATAAAGTGGTGTATAAACACTTTGTTGACATTATACCTAAGCAGATACTTTGCAAATTGTTTTATGTTGAAAACAAATGCTGTCTTGTTAAAAATATTTCCAGGAAAAATGTATTGATAACGATTGGTCTACAAAGTGCCACTTGACAAAGTTCTTTGTCAACAAAAGCCATACAGTGAAATTTTAGCTGGTACAAACACTAATGATGATGCAAGATGCTCATGTTTATCAGTTTATTAGCAAATCTTGCTTACATTGTTTCACATACTATATAACATGCCTGATATTAAATAGCATAGGTCTTGATCCACTCATATAATTCACAGTCAATATGTAATAATGTACAGTCAATAGGCCTAGATCCACTCTTATGTAATTGACAGTCGATAGGCCTGGATCCACTCTTATGTAATTGACAGTCAATAGGCCTGGATCCACTCTTATGTAATTCACAGTCAATAGGCCTAGATCCACTCTTATGTAATTGACAGTCAATAGGCCTAGATCCACTCTTATGTAATTCACAGTCAATAGGCCTAGATACACTCTTATGTAATTCACAGTCAATAGGCCTGGATCCACTCTTGTGTAATTCACAGTCAATAGGCCTAGATCCACTCTTATGTAACTCACAGTCAATAGGCCTGGATCCACTCTTATGTAATTGACAGTCAATAGGCCTGGATCCACTCTTATGTAATTCACAGTCAATAGGCCTAGATCCACTCTTACATAATTGACAGTCAATAGGCCTGGATCTATTCTTATGTAATTGACAGTCAATAGGCCTGGATCCACTCTTATGTAATTTACAGTCAATAGGCCTGGATCCACTCTTATGTAATTGACAGTCAATAGGCCTGGATCCACTCTTATGTAATTCACAGTTAATAGGCCTTGATCCACTTAGATGTAATGCAATGCATAGTCAATAGTTCTGGATCCATTCATATGTAATGCAGTTAATTAACATACAGGAATCAAAACACCAAGACTTGAGGTTTTAATAATGCTAGTAAACAGTTTGGTATTAAGTGACAAGGCTGAATATTTCATAAGGAATGAATATGATGTGTAGACAAAGCCTTGAAAAAGAATCTTCTTTTGCTTTTGCACTTGCATCCTTCTGTAAAATACTCACCTCCTCCAGAAAAAAAAATTGGTTTTAAAAAAACTGCAAATTTTATGCATTAGATTATGATATTTTTTTGTTTTTAAATAAACTATTGTGTGAGCACAAGATATAAAATTATTGATAAATACTCCTTTTCTAAAGCTAAACTTTGTATGCTTTTTAAATACCTTCGTTTATTTATCTACAGAGTGTAATGGAACGCCTGGCCAGGTTCACACAAGCAGACATTGTACCATCCATAGATAGCCTTGTGAGTGGGCCAGCACTTGGTTTTTGTCACACATTTTGTGTCAAGACTTTCACCCTACTCTCTGGAGAAACAAAAACAATGCTGCTGTTTGATGGATGTGCCACACATCTTGGTTGTGCTGTCACTCTCCGGGGAGGATCTTTTGTCGAGTTGAAAAGGGTAAAAATCATCCAAGGGAATTGATCATGCTTGATTCATTTGTTCAGTTAATCACTTTCTCTTGTAAGTGAGAGGTTTATATACTGTCGTAGGTTTTGCTGCTGCAGCTGGTATTGCTACATGTTAGGTCATGTGACAGCTGGTATTGCTACATGTTAGGTCATGTGACAGCTGTATTGCTACATGTTAGGTCATGTGACAGCTGGTATTGCTACATGTTAGGTCATGTGACAGCTGTATTGATGAAACATATTATTGCAGTGTCCGGATTTTGAATGATACCATTATTTTCCAGAAGGAATTTGGCTAAAATGGTTAATGAAACATAATTACAGAAAACTATGTTTTAAATAGAGGTATAAACAAAGAAATGACTAGGAAACTCTTGAATTTGTATTGAGATTACAAACCGTTTGTTTCCTATATTGTAGAAAAACAAAGGGTTTTTTTAATGCTAAGAATGAGACCACACAAGGGATTTTTTTCCAAGTTTTGGGATTATTATACAAATGTATTTGGATTGGACCACAAATTCTATCTGTATCTGCAATAATTAGTTTTTGGTCCAGTAGAGAGCATCAGTTGAACTGTGGTATGTTATATGTGGATTACGCTTTTTCTTCCTGGATTATGCTTTTTGACGACCTGGATTATGCTTTTTCCTCGTCAGGGGTTGGCATGTATGTATCTAAAATGAATTTGATTATGAGTGACATCCACATAATGCAGTGAACTGGCTTCAGATTGGTAGAGCTTTTGGAGACAAAAGAATAGATTTAGATCAGACTTGGTTTGTAAGCTAATACTGACCTTTCCAATCCATATGATTTGACCACTTACTGAAATAAACTAGATTTACAGACATATGGAATAATAGCAAAAATCATGAAAATACGACTGTTGGAATCAAATCTGGAAACTGAATTATCCATGGTTTGATCTGTATAAGGGTTTCATATTAATTTCAATGGAAGTGTTCTCTCTTCTTCAGTAGTACCTCAGTTGCATTTCTCTTCTGTTTCTCACAAAGCACCATATTGTCTCATGACTGCCCTGCCTATATTAGTGTATATAAGTTATAGGTTTGGCTTTGAAAAACTTCTAAAGTTATGAATCAAGGCTTTGTTCCCATGGGACAGAGAGAGGTTAATGGAAAATGCTGGTTGTGCAAATCACTTTTCTTTCTTATGCTAAAACAGTGATCCTATACACATTTTCTACAATAAAAAAGTTTACACCAACTTTATTAGACATCTAGCAACTTGCTGCTTAAAACTTCTTTTTCACCTACAGTTTCATTACATATAATACATTTGCCCCTGTCAACTGATAGATGTCAGCTACCCAGGAGAATGATATCAGGCCCACTTGGGCCTATTGTTTGTCTCTTGATACAGTAGACTCTCTATTCAAGCACACTCATTGGACTACTGCTAATTTCCAAAGTAGTCTGAAGTTGAAGGCAGTGTGACTTTAGAAGCAGGTTAATTAAATAAAAAATTACTTTTCATTGATTTCATATATTTATGATTAGAAATTGATATTTTTTAGAATTAGATTGATGTGTGTTTATTTACCATATTGTATTTGTGTTTTACTCATGATAATCAATTTTGAAATTTCAGGTCAAAAAGGTAATGAATTTTATGGTATATGCTTCCTATCATTCCCGACTGGAGATGTGCTTCTGTATGGATGAGTTCTTAATGCCGCCTCCTGCAGGGGATGACTCGTCCCCATTAGAGACGGATGGGAAAAGAAAAGTAATTCCTGAGAAAAAGAAAGCACCTGAGGATAAGAATCTTTCACAAGATTCCAAAGGAACTAAAGTTGATGTAAAACAGGCTACACTTGATGCAGCTGACAAAGAAAAGATTGTGCAGGTTGAGTATCAAGGTTTAGATCTTGCTGAGGTCAGGGTTGAATCACAGAAAGATGAAATAAGTGTATCAGCCGATTTATCTACTGATGATAAAACAAGGATCTTGCATCAGTTAGATGATACAATTGTGCCTAGTTCTCAGTCTGAGGAACAGATTATTAAGTTGGAGGATCAGAATAAATCTGATCAGTTTATTAAGCCATTTGAGTTGACTGTTACTTTCTATGAACCAGATGCTCAAGCAGATGATTGCACTGTGCAGTCTTATGATAACAAATCAGGTGCTCATTCTCAGATAGATTTTTCAACATTGGACCAATCTGTCTTCAATATCGAGAAAGAGAGAAGCATTCAGACTTGCTTGCTGGCAAATTGTGACACTTCAGGTAAAGAGACAATAGATTGCCAGTCTCAAGTAAATTCAGCAAATATGCTGTCTACTACCTCTGCCAGTCTAAGTTTTATTTCATTTCCTGTCGTGGACGAAATCCGTAGTGTAACTGAATCAAGTTGTGATATAGACATGTCATTGACAATGAGAAAGGATTTAATTTCAGATGATGGCAGGGATACTTTAGACAAGGAGTCTAAAACAGAAAATTCAAATAATTTAGATACATCTGAAGGATATATGCTTGCAGAAGGTAAGCAGGTATTACAATTGTCTGAGCTTTTGAATTCCTCCTCATATTCACCTGACATAGAGGTTGAAGGCATTACCAGCTCGAAGATGAAGGATCAAAAGAATTCTGGTGAAGGTGTTTTGAAAGTAGGTTCAAAAGAGCCTGGTAAAAGACCAGGAAGTGCCGTTCAAGAACTTACAGATTTCTCAGACCCTCTTCATAATTATCAGAAAAATCAAGATGATTCTATTTTTCATAGCAGTCTTGCTTTAAAAGAACAGCAGCAGAAAGGTTTTCAGAGATTCCGCAAAGCATTAGATAGTTTAGCTGTTTCCATATCTCCATATGTCAAGTGTACACTACCATACTTGGTGAGTCAGGAGGGCTCCGTGTGTGAGGCAAGGAAATATTTTCCAGAAGAACTTTATTGGTCCAAGCATTTAGAGTCTGAGAAATTGGCAAGTAAGAATAAACCAAAATACTTGGATTTTGATCAGCCTCGAAAACCTGCGTACCATTCTAATATACGGATCTTGGAGGCTCATCAACTGATACTGTGTCAGCTAACAAAGCCAGTAATAGACAGAAAAGTTCAGGCATGTATATTCATTTTGAATGTAAAATGCAAAGATAGATTTTAGTCAGCTGTTACAGTATAGATAAATGTCGTAATTTATTTTATCATAATGATATCAATACAATGTCGCTTCTTCTTCAGATTTGATCTTTTATGTTTTAGAGTTGTTTGCTGTTATGACTTTACCCTTGTTTGGATATTTAATGTGTTATAGAAATATTTGCCATTATTATTTCACAAATGTTATTTCAAGATATTTCACAGAAAATATGGGCTATGATGATTCAAAATACTGATTTTATTGGCAGGGGTGTTTTTTTTCGGCCAAGTTGCTGCATGCCAGAGTTCTTTTTTTCTTTTTTGTTGCTTTTAAAGCTCTATCACAGAAACATTTGAAATTCTTAACTTCTCTTAAATTTAAATTTTTGTTCAATTGGAGCCATTGTGAGCTTGATGTTTTGAATAACCATTCTCAAATAAAATGAAGCAATGTGATTTATAATTACTTTAAATAAAAGACCTGCTCTTCTTATAGAATTGAAAGTTTGAACAAAGCAGTGTGATTTACCATTACTTTAAATAGAATACAGGATCTTCTATTATAATTGAAAATTTGAACAAAGAATTATCTCATCGACCTTGTCCCATTAGCTGTACCAAACTACAGAGTATGCATAGTATCATTGTCCCATTAGCTGTACCAAACTACAGAGTATACATAGTATCAGTGTCCCATTAGCTGTACCAAACTACAGAGTATACATAGTATCAGTGTCCCATTAGCTGTACCAAACTACAGAGTATGCATATTATTAGTGTCCCATTAGCTGTACCAAACTACAGAGTATGCATATTATTAGTGTCCCATTAGCTGTACCAAACTACAGAGTATGCATATTATTAGTGTCCCATTAGCAGCCATCTTGAAAATCCTTTTCTAGTGTCTCCTGAGCATACTGACATAAGGTTTTTAGCAGAGGACTTAATATGCTGTCTAGTTGGTCCTATGTGAATAAGGTTCCAATCTGACACCCGTTATGATCACTGCAGTGACCATCTTGAACATTTTGTTATTGCCACTACTTTTGAACAGAAAGTTATATCAGCATGGGATTTTCACAAGAAGACTTCTTATGGTGTGTAACTTGCCTTAAATACAAATGAAGCCTGTCTGATTTCATTCAGTGTGGCTACCAGAGTGTCCATCTTGAAATGTATCACTCCTCATCCAGGATAGAAAGTAATATCAACATTGGCTTTTCACCATATGACTGCTTATGATGTCTAGTTGGTTCTAATTGAAAATGGCGTCGATCTTACATCCAGTATTGTAAGCATAGTAGCCAGCTTGAAAAAAATCATGTTATTGCCACTCTTCCTAAATGGAAAGTCATATCACCAATGGATTTTCACCAGGTTACTTATGTCTAGTTTATCCTGAGAAAAAAAAGGACACCAATCTGACCTCAGATATGGCAGCCAAACTTAACATAAAATCTTATCATTAATTCTCCAGAGTGGATGGGTGATATTAAAATTTGCTTTTCACCAAACGTTGTCTGCGTCCAGTTTCTCCTAAATCATAATAGTGTTTATCATATAACTGATATGGCATAGAGAATGGTTAGTTTGAAAAATCTTATTGCTCAAGAAAATTGCAGATAGTTTCAATGCTCTACAAGTAATACAGAAAGAAATGGTTTTATCTTGAATTCCTGGTTGGTTTTTTGTACAATAGAGTGTTAGTCCCCTTATGGGACCCTTTTTCTTCAGTTAGGATAAATTAATTTATGTCAACAGTGGTTAAAGGGAAACTGGATCTGCTGAAGCCCAAATGTAACTTTAAATTACTTGCAATGAATTGTTCCTATTTAATGCATTGTTATATAAAAAATTATATTGAGATTAAATGGATGTTTAACACAGATGCATATTCATCATTTTAATGCATGACTTTGGATCTTCATTATTTACGAATGAATGTATTATTTAATTACCAATATCAGGCCGTATTGGCAGAATTTCGAGCCTATGGGGGAAGGATCACTGTTCTGCCTAACCAGTCAACTAAACAACCTTCCAAGCAAGGAGACCTGTCTAAAAGTCAAAAACCTTCCTCAGGGGAAAACCAATCCAGTCGATCAAAGCATCCCAGTGGAGAAAATCCAAAAGCCAATGAGGGCACAGTTGCTATAGATAATGTAGTAGTAGAATTAAAGGTAAGAATAGTATGAATCATTCAAGATTTGTGTAGAAATAAAGTCGGAGACAATAGGAACCATGCAGGATTTGTGTGGAGAAGAAAGTAAAAGATAGTAAATACTGTTCAGGATTTGTGTGGAGTATAAAGTAAGATATAGTAATTGCTGTACATGATTTGTGTGGAAAAATATTAGGAATCCTGCAGGATTTGTGTGGAGAAAAAAGTAAGAGATAGTAGGAATCATGTAGAATCTGTGTTGAGGAGAATGTAAGAGATAGTAATTACCATACAGGATTTATGTAGAGAAAAAAGTAAGAAATAGTAGGAACCATACAGAATTTGTGTTGAGAATATAAGATATAGTAGGAACAATACAGCATTTGTGTTGAGAATATAAAATATAGTAGGAACAATACAGCATTTGTGTTGAGGAGAATGTAAGATATAGTAGGAACAATACAGCATTTGTGTTGAGGAGAATGTAAGATATATTAGGAACAATACAGCATTTGTGTCGAGGAGAATGTAAGATATATTAGGAACAATACAGCATTTGTGTTGAGGAGAATGTAAGATATAGTAGGAACCATACAGCATTTGTGTCGAGGAGAATGTAAGATATAGTAGGAACAATACAGCATTTGTGTCGAGGAGAATGTAAGATATAGTAGGAACAATACAGCATTTGTGTCGAGGAGAATGTAAGATATATTAGGAACAATACAGCATTTGTGTCGAGGAGAATGTAAGATATAGTAGGAACAATACAGCATTTGTGTCGAGGAGAATGTAAGATATATTAGGAACAATACAGCATTTGTGTCGAGGAGAATATAAGATATAGTAGGAACAATACAGCATTGGTGTTGAGGAGAATGTAAGATATAGTAGGAACAATACAGCATTTGTGTTGAGGAGAATGTAAGATATAGTAGGAACCATACAGCAGTGGTGTTGAGGAGAATGTAAGATATAGTAGGAACAATACAGCATTGGTGTTGAGGAGAATGTAAGATATAGTAGGAACCATACAGCATTTGTGTCGAGGAGAATGTAAGATATAGTAGGAACAATACAGCATTTGTGTCGAGGAGAATGTAAGATATATTAGGAACAATACAGCATTTGTGTCGAGGAGAATATAAGATATAGTAGGAACAATACAGCATTTGTGTTGAGGAGAATGTAAGATATAGTAGGAACCATACATCATTTGTGTTGAGGAGAATGTAAGATATAGTAGGAACAATACAGCATTTGTGTCGAGGAGAATGTAAGATATAGTAGGAGCAATACAGCATTTGTGTCGAGGAGAATGTAAGATATAGTAGGAACAATACAGCATTTGTGTTGAGGAGAATGTAAGATATAGTAGGAACAATACATCATTTGTGTTGAGGAGAATGTAAGATATAGTAGGAACAATACATCATTTGTGTTGAGGAGAATGTAAGATATAGTAGGAACAATACATCATTTGTGTTGAGGAGAATGTAAGATATAGTAGGAACAATACAGCATTTGTGTTGAGGAGAATGTAAGATATAGTAGGAACAATACAGCATTTGTGTTGAGAATATAAGATACTAGCAAGTACCCGGCATGCGTTGCAATGCCACTCAAAAGAAAGAAAGTGTTTGTGTTTTAATCCTGTCATGCGTTCCACTGAAAGAAAGAAAGTGTTTGTGTTTTAATAGACTATTTGACTGGTTTCTGGAATGCATCTCAGATTATGTAGTGGTATTTATCGAGCCCACAATAAGTGGTTATCTTACCGAAGGTGTTTTAGGTATCGCTACCGATTATGAATTTCATACAGCTGTTGATTTACGTCATCATAGTTTCAGCCAATCCAGACTATGTTCGATCACGTGACGTATCTATGGCGCTTACAGTTCACACCGAACACACGCAATTTTAGGTATTGCTACCGATTATGAATTTCATACAGCTGTTGATACTCACCAAAGTTTTATCGCAATCGGATGAACGGTATAGGAACACATACGACACAAACGAAGAAACAAACAAACATACATTTTTTTCATACTGTCAAATAGCCTATTCTGTTTATTGAAGTGCTTTTGTATACACATTATTTTTTGTTTTTCTGTCTGGTGCGTATATGAATAAATCAGAAGGTTTTCCAACGCGTGAGCATGCCACATACAGCTGTCCATGTGAGAAGCATGGATTTTCCAAATTTAGTCCACACACTTGTAGCGATTGTCCCTGTGCTTTGTTTATGGTAATTGCAAATGCGAGTCGCACCGGAAACTGCAAATGTTTGAATTTGAGTGGCATATCTGTCGGAATCATAGGGATGCATGGCAAGAGTACATCTTCTCCTTTAAATGTTTCATTTAAAATTGTAGCTTCGATGATATTGTTCATTAACTTTTTCACTGAAAGCCTGGTACCATTGCAAAGTCATGGTGGATTTATGTTTCGGAGAAGAATGATAGGCACACCAATTTTCAATGTTAAAACGTGCGGTGGCATGCCTGGCAAATCAAGTGAATTTAAGAATTCAGTTGGATAATTGACAACTTCATCTTGATTCATTACAGTATCTATGGACTGATACGTTGTCGCTTCGCCTGGTATTTGTTTTTGAATGCTGAAGTTGATGGCATTAACATCGTTGTTTTTGGCTGCTAATATAGCATGTTCACTGAGCCACTGATGATTTTTGTAATTCTGTGCGATATTTGGGAAAACTTTGTGAATCAATTCGTCTGTGGTTCCTGTAATTTTACAGAAGCTTGTTGGCAACGTGATACATTGTGTAGATTCATCAATTTCCATTTTCCCATTCCCAATATCCAACAATTGTTTTGCTAAATGTTACACGGATACATCGTATTGTAGTTCTGCACGCATATTGGTCTTCAAAGTCAATATCTGCACGTGTCGCCATAAAACTGATGATTTGAGACATGCATTTAATTCATCAGCAACTGTTGAACTTGGTATAACTGGTAGAGTTTGTCGAAAATCACCAGACAATAAAATAAGTGCGCCACCGAAGAGCTGTTCATTTCCTCTCAAATCTTTTAGTGTACAGTGAAGCGCTTCCAAAGCCTTTTTGTGCGCCATAGTACATTCGTCCCATATAATGAGTTGACATGATTGGAGTACTTTACCCATTCCAGAATTTTTGTTGATATTGCATGTTGGTATGTTGGTGATTTGCATATTCAACGGCAATTTCAGTGCTGAATGCGCTGTTCGACCACCATCTAAAAGAGTTGCTGCAATTCCAGATGATGCGATTGCCAGTGCAATATTGTGTCGTGACCGTATAGTTGCCAAAATAAGTGAAATGAGAAAAGTTTTTCCTGTGCCTCCGGGCGCATCTAGGAAATACAATCCACCGCTTTGGCTTGTAATTGCATGCATAATTCTATCATACGCTATGCGTTGTTCTGGAACCAATTTCGGAAGATTTGTTTGAACAAATGTACCCAATTCGTCGACATCAATGTGTGTTTCTCGTTGCAAATCACGATCGAAAAGGTCGTTTGCAGATTGTTTCGGAGCAACCATTCCCAATTGTACCAATGCTTTGTTAGCAATTGCCAAACATATCTCCTCAATCAAAACCAATGCTTCATTATACACGTTTGGTGTGAACTGAAGGTCCGGATTTTGATTTGTTGCACGCAAATGATGTAAGATGTCTTCACTCATGTAGTCTTTGTATTTTTCCCAAAGATCTTTTGGATTGGATGGGAAACACGTTGTCAATATGATTTCAAATAACGTGCGTATTTGCTGTGGTTGAGCAGTAGTCGATGCATCAGCATGTGAAGTGTCCCAATGTGCATCTTTTTCCAAAAGATTTAATTCTTGGCAAGCTTCACGATAAGTGGCACATACTTGACCGTTTACTGTTCTCAGTTCTTGGAAGGATGTCGGTCCACGTACGTTAATTAACAGTAATCGCAAGTAAAAGCATTCTGCATTGTTTGGGTGAACAGTGTATAGACGGCCTAATGTGTCGGTCGAATATAAATTGGGATGTCCTTCAACTGCTTGACCTTGTTTACGACGTTGAAACTTTTTCACTGATGCATTCCATGTGTAGTATGTTGGCACTTCAGAGTAAAGTAGCGTCTTTGCAAACATATCATTCCCGCACAATGAGAAAAATGCAGTTAACGTTGTTGGTGATGGTGACAATGCTCTTGCATGTGCATTTTCTGCTGTGAAGTATACGCGCATTCCATTTTCAAGGTGCACTGTCAAATGAACAACTGTTGGATGTCGTTCATGGATTGGAAATGAGAAAATGCGCCGTACTGCTTCATTGCTACTAATGTAGCATCCCATTTGATATTGGTAGATTTCATCGATGGATGCATTTGCATTTCCCACTCCAAAAACTGCCATATCGCTTCCTTTGTTAACATATTTGCAAATGTACTTGATAGATTTCACCGAATTGCAATACTCAACATTGATGTGTGCTTTGTACATTTTCGAAAGTAACGGTGAATACGGCACAACCCAATGATTATCGACTTCAACATCATTGTTTCGTACTTTTAAAGTTATGGATTTGCCACCATCTTCAGTTGATCGCCGACGATAGAGTGGATATCCATCATTACCAGTGATAGTCTCGGCAAGTAAGTGTCTTGGGTATCGTTTCGTGCATTTCCCATCAGACATGCATGGTGAATTGTTGTTGAGTAAGCCACATGGACCATGAATCATGTTTTTGGTGACGACTTCAAATAAGTCTTTATCAATATCGACATCTGGTATTTCTGCTGAGATGACTTGATCAGTTTGATCTGGTGTGACTTTTTGGATGAACCATATCAAAATGTGTGCATGTGGCAAACCTCTTTTTTGCCATTCAATGGAATACATCCAACAGTGTGTCTGTCCAAAAACATGATGCTTGACAATGAAATCTATTAAAGATTTCAATTTTTGTTTGAACACGCGCGTGGAAATATGACGATCCGATGATGATTGTCCAGGTAACAAACGTTCTTGTATTTCATCCCACGTCGGATTGCATGTGAAGGTAATAAACAAATCTGGACGGCCATATGCGCGAACATATGTCATTGCATCTTGTGCGTATTCATGCATGTGCCGTGGACTCCTTGTAAATGTGGCCGGTAGTATGACCATTTTTCTGAATTCATTGAGATTCACATTGCCATCATTAACAACTGCATCACGTAAACGAATGTACACTTCGGAACACAACTTGGTTTGATTTAATCGAATGTAGAGGAGTCATTCGGTTTCGATTTTCGCATACATATCGACAATGTATTGATGGAACAATTGTCGACATTTCAAGATATGATTTTCAGCGTTTTCACGAATCATCAATCGATATGAATAGTATTTCATGGCACTGACTTTTTTATTCGTTTCCTCATTTGTTTGTGGATTTCTCATTAAGATGTTGAAATGATATCCATCTTTTTCTTGCCAAAATAAAATCGGATATTGCAATCCGTCATATGAGCGATGAGTTACTGAGACTCGCTGAACATCACCATTTGTGTGATGAAGAATTATATCATGCGAGTCAAATTCTTCGCCAACTATAACGATCGCCACTTCATCAATTGTTGGTGCATTGTACTGTCTTTCATGTTGGCCGACAGGTGGTTTGTCTGCTCTAACTACAACTTTGTAGTCATCAGTTGGCATTTGTTCAAGGGCAGTTCTGAACAATCGAATTAATTCGTTGTGTTGATCGAATAAAGTTTGTAATGTAGCGACTATTTCTCGTTTAGTGCCAGTATTGAATTGACAACATTGATTGATTTGTTCATGAGTGTTTCCCATGAAATAAATTTAAAGAAATTTGTGATCTGCGTTCGGTAGTGGTAGTAGTGATCCTGCACGATGGTAAATTTGCCCTTGCACTTTAAATGTTGGCATGTAATTCTCGCGCACGATATTTGTTGCACCGAACGATGTCATTTGGAAACATGAATTTTACTTCCGTATGTTTGCCAAGAAATGTTTCGATTGGCTTGTCACCTGATACCAACGTTGATAATGGTTCGGGTGGTGAATGTAATTCTGGCAATTTCACTTTTCCACCCGCGCAGCACATTCCTGGCGTTTCATTCTTAAATTTGAGCAGTGCGAACTGCTAAATGGATTGAGCAGTGCGGACTCGAACAGTTTGCAACCTTGCTTCCCGTTGTTCGTCTGTTTCAGATGATCGGGCTTGAGCAGTGTGAACTCGAACGGTTTGCAGTCTTGCTTCCCGTTGTTCATCTGTTTCAGATGATCGGACTTGAGCAGTGTGAACTCGAACGGTTTGCAATCTTGCTTCCCTTTGCTCGTCTGTTTCAGATGATCGGGTTTGAGCAGTGCAAACTCGAACGGTTTCTAATCTTGCTTTCCGTTGCTCGTCTGTTTCAGATGATCAGGTTTTAGCAGTGCGAACTCGAACGGTTTCTAATCTTGCTTTCCGTTGCTCGTCTGTTTCAGATGATCGGGTTTGAGCAGTGCAAACTTGAACGGTTTCCAATCTTGCTTTCCGTTGCTCATCTGATTCTGACGCTTGTGATGCCTTTATCTTTCGTACTTGAGGTGTAGAGCGACCAATAGCTTTTCGTTTAGGTGGCATAATTGATTAGACAGCGAAAGTAATGTTTTGTAACGACTATTACAAATTCACACCGCGATTGTTTGACGTAACCAAGGTGCGATCCAAACGTAACTAAGTAAACATGACGTACACCGATTATGAATTTCATATAGCTGTTGATTTACGTCATCATAATTTCAGCCAATCCAGACCGTGTTCGATCACGTGAAATATTTAAGGCGCCTACTGTTCGATCACGTGACGTACAAATTCACACTGCAATTGTTTGATGTAACCAAGGCGCGAACAAAACGTAACTAAGTAAACATGACATATCTAAGGCGCCTACAATTCACACCGAAGACACGTGAAAATAGGTATCGCTACAGACTGTGTTCGATCACGTGACGTATCTAAGGCGCCTACTGTTCGATCACGTGACGTATCTAAGGCGCCTACTGTTCGATCACATGACATATCTAAAGGCGCCTACTGTTCGATCACGTGACGTATCTAAAGGCGCCTACAGTTCACAGCGAACACACAGTAAATGTCGCAAAAACACATTTGTTAATTGTTAAAATTTTAATGGTTGTACTAATTCAGAAACCTTCGCGGGCGTGCGCAGAACAACCCACCAAAGTTTAATCGCAATCGGATGAACGGTATAGGAACGCATAAGACACAAACAAACAAACAAACATTCATTTTTATATATATAGATAGTAGGAACCATGCAGCATTTGTGTTGAGGAGAATGTAAGATATAGTAGGAACCATACAACATTTGTGTTGAGAATACAAGATATAGTAGGAACCATACAGCATTTGTGTTGAGAATACAAGATATAGTAGGAACCATACAGCATTTGTGTTGAGGAGGATGTAAGATATAGTAGGAACCATACAGCGTTTGTGTTGAGGAGGATGTAAGATATAGTAGGAACCATACAGCATTTGTGTTGAGGAGAATGTAAGATATAGTAGGAACCATACAGCATTTGTGTTGAGGAGAATGTAAGATATAGTAGGAACCATACAACATTTGTGTTGAGAATACAAGATATAGTAGGAACCATACAGCATTTGTGTTGAGGAGGATGTAAGATATAGTAGGAACCATACAGCATTTGTGTTGAGGAGGATGTAAGATATAGTAGGAACCATACAGCATTTGTGTTGAGGAGAATGTAAGATATAGTAGGAACCATACAGCATTTGTGTTGAGGAGAATGTAAGATATAGTAGGAACCATACAGCATTTGTGTTGAGGAGAATGTAAGATATAGTAGGAACCATACAGCATTTGTGTTTAGAAGACAAGGATCAGAATGCAGCAGTTCTTTGGTTTGTATATTTTACCAATAGCAAGGACTTATCGCTTCAGGTTAGATTCCATATACTGAAGTGGATAGGTTTTAATAATATTTACGTTACGTTTTTTTAAAAACAAAACTGCATATTGTTATAGTGATATGACTTTATAATACATTCAGATTATTCATTTATTGCACTGTTGCATGATGTCATGCATTACATACAGAACGATTATAATTGTATTAATTGTATTAATCTCAGTATTATTACAGTACTCACTGGATACAATTTGTTCAAGTACATCAGTCCCTTACTATAATAGCCTTTTTTTATAACACCTCAGCTCTTAAGATATATTATCATGGATCCTATTTTAAGACGTAGTAGTTTTAAATTATTATGTACCTTGTTATATGACATTTTCACAGTGTTATAGTAAGGATGCCATTTTATGACATAAATTTAAATTAGTATGTACTTTGTTATATGACATTTTCATAGTGTTTTAATAAAGGTGCCATTTTATGACAGTAAATTTAAATTAGTATGTACTTTGTTATATGACATTTTCACAGTGTTATAATAAGGATGCCATTTTATGACATAAATTTTAAATTATTATGTACTTTGTTATATGACAATTTCATAGCGTTATAATAAGTTTGAACAAAGCAATGTGATTTACCATTACTTAAAATAAAATATAGATCTTTTATTCGAAATGAAAATCTGAACAAAGAATTATCTCCTCGACTTTGTCCCATTAGCTGTAACAAACTACAGATTATGCATAGTATCAGTGTCTATGAATTCTATGCTTGGAAGCATCATGTCACTTATAAATAGGTATATTATGCTTGGAAGCATCATGTCACTTATAAATAGGTATATTATGCTTGGAAGCATCGTCACTTATAAATAGGTATATTATGCATCATGTCTCTTATAAATAGGTATATTATGCTTGGAAGCATCATGTCACTTATAAATAGGTATATTATGCTTGGAAGCATCATGTCACTTATAAATAGGTATATTATGCATCATGTCACTTATAAATAGGTATATTATGCATCATGTCACTTATAAATAGGTATTCTATGCAATGAAAGTTTCACTGATGGTATTTTTTCTTACAGGTGGACTGTTTTGATCTATTCCGTCACCAGAGGTTAGCTGTCCTGTTTAGCAGCTATTCTTATATCTCAAACAACCACCCTAATCCATGTGTTTACCCTTGGTGAGTGTACTTATAAAGTGGGGGATGTTGTTTTTTTTAAATTTATAAATCTTGCACATTCTAACGCACACACATACACATTATAAACACTAAGCTACAGTTCCATTGTTTGACATTTACTGTTTTCACAATAATTACTGGAGATATTATTTTATGTTTTAGCACTGTTATTATATTAACCTAAGTTGGATATAGTAGCAAGTTTGCAGTTACATATATTATTTCAAATGTTTTAAACAGTTTTAAACCGAGAGTGCTTAAATGTACAAGTTTAGACCAAAATGAATTTTGTGAGACATGTCCATGTATTTCACAATATTTCCCACCAGCCATAGATTATGAATTCAACTTTTTTATGGCTTGAATTTTATATTTCATGTCTTTCAGGCTGGTAACCATGGAATTCTATGGAAAGAATGACATTACTCTTGGTGGATTCCTGGAAAGATTCTGTTTTAGGTGTGTTTGATTTTACTCAGACTGAATGTCATTTTTTGGGGACATAACAGTTATGAATGGTGATGTATATTACACTATTTCCAAAACCATTTTGCAGTGAGTGACAGTTGGTTTGTAATAATTTTATTTTGTTTAATAAATAGGATTTTGCTCAGTTTTGCTTTGTAATATTTCTAGGTTACTTTTGCATGACAAATTATTATTGAAAATGTCATATGACATATTTTCATATTAATAAATAGAAACATAAATATTGTTTTATGCTAATGATTTCATTTATGCTTAATGACTTATTTTTGGTATGCATTATTATTATAGGCTGAGAAAAGTAAATATGCATTAACATCATTTGATTATTTTTCAGCGTTTTGTGAATTGACCGAGAAATTTGTCAGTTCTCTCTTTCTGTCCATTGTATATACCCTTATTTGTATTCTACACTTTTATCTTCTTTGCTCTTTAAATTTCCTGATGTTGGATCTACAATCCTGATATTAATTGCCACTTTTTATGAGATTTTATTAATTATCATTATTGTTTTACTTCACCTTGCTAAATTGCCAAGTGAGTTTATGATCCACCATTATTTATCCAGCCATGACTACTTGCTTGTTATCACTCGAGGCCAAAATTCTGATCTGCTTTTAAAATTTAGTCTGATGTGTGTGTTTGTCTCATTCAGATCTCAGATTCACTTAGTAACAGCTGAGGTCATGTATATTACCGAGGTGATATTGCATTTGATTTATCAGATTGTGATGAAACTTGGAATGTGGGCTTATATCCTCAAGCTTTTGGATTACTTTCATGATGAGCAAGATTCACTCACATCTAATTGGCTGAGCATCCCTCTGCATGACATATTTCTGATCCAGTTTTGTTGAAGATACATATTAATGACATGGTCTTGAAGCTGTCCAGCGAGGCTTGTTACTATTCTGTGAAAATATATGTTTAACCTCGCCTTGTGTAAACTTTATAGAAGACTTTTGTGATGAAGATTTTGGACAGGTTTAATATTGAGAAACATAATGCAGAAAAAAGGTGATTTTATATCTGATTTCCAGTCTTGTTACAACTCGCGTGGCCATGTTTCTGATCCGATTTTTTTGGTGAAACTTGGAATATGGGATTGTGTCATGATATAATTCAACATTGATAATGACTTATATCCACACATACTATTGATCTTACATTTGATTTGTAAATGAGCTATTAACAATATTTATAATTGGAATGAGATGTGTGTCGTTAAATATATTATATGATGAAGATATTGACTGTATTTGATTATGAGCAGGGGAGGTAATCTTAAATCAGATTGAACTTCTTTTTTGGCATCTGAATTTAGATTTACATTCATATTTGGTAAATAAACCTATAACATAATGGTCACATTTTCTACAGCAAGAGTCCATATTAATGAGGTGATCTGGTATCTTGATTGACTAGCTTACTTATCTAGATTTTACCTTATTTCTCTTATTTCAGTTAAACATGGTAAAGTGTGTTTATATTAGCATGATCATGGATAATTATGATTTTATCTGTTGAAAGAATTATTGCTAGAATGTAGCAAAACACTTGCATGATTTGAATGATGGGAGATAGTTTACATAGTTCTTTGAAAACTTCAGAAGCCTGTGTAAATGGTTAGAGCATTTCTCTTGAATGTGAAAGTTCAAGATTTTGAACCCTGGCAGAATGGTACCAAAGACTCAGGAAATGGTACTGGTACATTTTGGACTGGTTGACTTGTCAGTATTATTTGACAACATTATACTTTCAAATGTCTGAGACTATATATCTGTATTAGCCTGGAGTTTTTCACCTTTTTGGCACAATGTCCATTTTTGTTCCCAGAAATAGTTTATGCTACTAATAATAGTGACACACTTTATGGTCTTATTAAAATGTTTTTTTAAAAATTCTGCTGACCTTTCAAGTCCATCTTTTTTAATGAATCAAGAGAGGTAATTCAAATTTAGATAACTGATTTGACTTGATCATTGTTATCTCCTTTGGATATTGTTCCACTGATGCTAAAACTTTAAATAGTAGTAAAAAATAGCTTTTGAAGAAATTGCCAACATTTTTCCTCTATTAATATCTAAAATGGTAATATAAATCCTCCATTAATATCTAAAATGATAATATAATTCCTCCATTGATGTATAAGAAACGAAAAATCACAAAAATAGAATGATAATAAAGCAGCATGTTTATATTTGTGAAATGGTCCATGAATAGCAATATTTCTGGGGTTGTATTCTTCCATCTGATCTCATGTAACTCAGTAAAGACAGGTGGTCTCTCGTGACAGATGATAATAGTATTTAGTTAATAAATCTGTGCATTGAGAACCCAGTCTCTTATAGCCTTGGTTTCTTTATACAGGTTTTACTGTACTTTGATTTTACATTGAACATAATAACTAAATTCCAAATTTTCAGACAGTCCTATGTTTGTCCATCGGATTCCTGTGACACTCCCATGGTGGACCACATCAGGCGATTTGTCCATGGAAATGGCTGTATTGCAATTGTTCTAAAAAAACTGGACAATGTTATTGCTATTGCAAAGACCAATATTCTGATGTGGAGTTGGTGCCGCAAGTGTAAACAGGTGAGTTGTAAGAAAAACAGGTGAGCTGAAAGAAAAACAGGTGGGTTGAAAGAAATATTTTACTGTGTACTTTAACCCTCATTGTCACAAGGACAAAGTATTCAATAGTATTCAATAGCATTATTACATAATTTCTAATTCTTGATTTTTTAATATATCAGTGTAAATTTTCATTATACATAAAAAGATGCAGCTGTCTGATTTTCCAGATTTTCTTTAAACCAAAATAAGAGACTCTTTCATTTAGTTGTCTATTTACTGTCCATTTAATCTCACCTGGTCATTCAGTAATGGCTACCTTTATGTTCATTTATCATGGTCATTTCAAGTCTACAATCAATTTGTATCAGATTTAAATTGATTGTTGTAGTAATTGTAGTAGGATTTAACGCCATTTTTCAGCACAATATAGGCTATACATGGCGGCCTGTGTTAATGGTGGAGGAAGAACCCCGGAAAGAATCACCGACCCATGAAAAGCTGCTGGCAAACTTTATCACATATCCACATTGGCTGAGTCCGAGACTCAAACCCACACAGACAGAGATGAGATGGCAGTGATCCGTAACAGAGAGCGCTTTAGATCACTCGGGTACTCGGAGCCCCTTAAATTGATTGTAATTATATAGAGATTTCATATTAAACATAAAGGATTCAATCAATTTTGTTGAGTAATACTGACAATATCTTTTCTCAAAGGAATAAAATGAGGTTATGCAACCTTGGTTCTTTCTCCATCAGTAAATATAGAAAGTAAATGGTTTTTTTTTTATTTTAAAAAAGGTCTTATTTTGAATGACTAGTCCAATTGAAACTAAGGATATGCATATTATTGTTCTTGGGCCCAATTAAGACAATAAAATAGCTAAGTACTCCATGCTTTTCTTTCCAATTCACAGGTTTATGACATATATAAATTTGCTTTCACAAGCTTAAATATGTCAGTTACTGAAGTGAGTGATATCAGCCCACTTCAGACTCTTGTTACATTCTTTTTAAATACAATTCTTTCATTCTGTTCCAAGGTAACCCCAGTAATACCCATGAGCATAGACACTTGGAACATGTCCTTTGCCAAGTTTCTAGAACTCCGATTTCACTGTGGCATTTTCACACGGCGAGCGAGTGGAGAACCATGTCAGCATTCCCTACATCATGACCATTATCAGTATTTTGGTTTCAAGGACATTGTAGCATCTTTCAAGTAAGCTTATACTTTTGATGATATTATAGTAAATTAGGAATGTCATTAAGATCCGATGTCCAAAGTACAATATATGCTTGTAATATTAAACCCAGATGGAATGGTAACATCTGTTTATCAACATCGAGGTTTATTGTAAGCAAAATAAAAAACAAATAGATTGTAGAATCATTTGCTTTTAGTACATATTTAGCTTGATCTGGGATTTCACGACCTTTTTTTTTTTCTTCTCTACTGTGTTAACAAAGTGAAATATAGTGGTCAACTTTATGTTTGTAACAGTATATGCATGAACAGTGTTAAAGTTTTGCGTGAAAGATTTTTTTTTTTTTACATCATAAACAATGGCTGTTATGACATTCATATTGATATGCATGTGACATTGAGTCCTGCAAAATTTGTTTTGTCCCCATTATGACAAGTGTATCATTTTCTGTCTTTTTATTACACTTAGGTTAACTTTGTATGTAGGTAAGTTTTCCAGCTCTATTGTGGGGCATCTGTGTTCTATGAACACATTTATAGTAATATTTTGAATGCAAGTTTTGCTTTGGACATTTTCTAAGAATTATTTATTATCAAAGAAGTACATTTAGTTACAGGGAAATACTTGTTTACTTTGTTATCATACATCACTTGCCCCATCTCACTTTGAAGAAGTCATTAAAAAAATGTCAGTAACAAATATAAAAGTGTTAAACAGAATTTTCTTTGACTTGGCAGGTAATATAAGAAGAGAAAGGATTTGTTCATTATTATTTAATAAAATATCTTGAAATATGACTGATCAATTATCCAGACATCTAGTATTTCTTTTAAAAAATTGCTGTCTTTGAGGGAAATAATAACTATAAATAGGTAATAATTTTAGATCATGTGACAAGGAGATGTGTAAGTCACATGTTTAGTAATACACATTGGATTAAACCATCACTTCAAAGATAAAATCCTTATATTTGATTATTTTATGCACCAAAATATATGCAATGACATAAATGAATTACTGTGTGGTTTATTATAATGGATATTATCTCACCCACTTACCCAACCCTGAAAAAGTAGATTTTATATACACTTATAAGGCTAACAAAAAAGCATATTGAAAAGAAAATAACTGAAATTGAAGTGGTATACAGTCTAAGCTCAGTTATCAGACAAATCAGCATTACTTAAAAAATCGGATAATTGTGATTATTCGATAAACCAACTCAAATTTTTAAAACCTTTAAGAAACTTCCCACTTTATGCATCACATATAAAAGTAATTGTCATATAATTGAATGCCAGATAAACAAGACTAGACTGTAATTAGTGGTGACAGTCAGTGCCAGATAAACAAGACTGATGTAATCGCACACCTTCCCATGTGTATCCCCCTTCTGATTTAAAATTGAAAAGCATCAAGGTTTTCATTGAATTATAATTTCTGACCTGACTGTTGCCAAATGATGCCTCTACACCAGTCTCATGGAAGTGCCTTTCGACGCCTCTCCCCAATTCACATGGAAGCATATTTTGATGCCTCTACACCATTCACATGGAAGCATTTTTCAATGCCTGCTGTAAACATCAGCCATTTTGAGTTGTTTTCGTAGCACCACCTTTGGGGCAAACCACTTATTAGATACTACATTAATTGCTGTGAATGACCATTACATCAGATCATGTTTAAGCTATAGTCACATACTGCTTTTTAAAGTAACTGTCGTATTCTCCACTCTGCATAATGGAGGCCACAAATTTTGCTCAGTACTTTCTTGAGTTTACATGATTAGAATCACAACTATGAAAGCTTCAATAACTTTGGTAAAGGCTCTGATATTGATGTAGGCAACAATGAGTTTTTATAAATTATCAGATTCAGATAATTTAGTGAAGTATGATGTAGACAAAAAACTTGTAAATTTTGAGTAGGAGAAATGGCAACTATGGTTGGTCGAATGGCTTAACTGGCTTGATGATGAACAAGTTCTCTTAAAATTTTAAAGCACATAAAAAAATTAGTTATTTCATGAAAAATGATTTTACAGTTATAATGATTGGATTTTACTATTAAATATTTCTATATATCTAATGTGTACAGAAAACATAAAATGCTTAACCCTTTACTCCCCAGATATGCTTTTCTACACCTATACCTTTGCACCCTGTTTACGCATTTCTACACCTTTACCTTTGTCCCCCATCTACGCATTTATACGCCTTACACAGTATCAACTATAAATATGATATATCTTCCATTTAAATGTTGATTCGACGCACAGTAACCAAACGCTGGTCAAAAAAATAAAGCATCTTTACTAACATTTGATTATAATTACGTATTTCATAACATTATAACCTATAAAATCAAAATTTAACAGACTAATTATACGTAGTGGGGTTTTCCATGGTCGCTTCCGAAAAAATGGAGTCGTTAGCCGATTATGTTACCTCAATTCGATGTAAATATTATGACCTTTTCAACAGGTGTAAGTTATTCATAATCATAATATATTCAAATATGATGCTGAATTTTATATTAATTGTATAAATTCATTATGACATCCAGACTTTTATGTACAAAATCACATTCTTAAAATGCGCGGCAAATACCACAAGTCTTCTTCCATACATTGTAATGTTTAACGTAGCATTAAGGTGTTTAAAACATGAAATCTGCTGAAAGTGCGGTGAATTTAAAGTAAAATAACACAATTAAGAATGTGTTTTGTTCATTTCTTCCATTCATTTCAATATACAAAGTTTCAATCAAATCGTATAACAGACGATACCGAAAGTGAATTGTTTTTATTTACGAAGGGAATTCCTTGATTTCGTCATGGCAATGTCATCCTCGTCTGTTGATGACAGTGATTTGTCTGGAAGTGAAAATGATTTTTCTGGATTCACTTCCAACGAAATACCAAATTTTTTAAACAATGATGCGTTTAATGATGAAGTATCTGAAATTATGTCATCAGATATCAACATTGAAATGTCATCAGACTCTAGTGACACTGATGATGATCAGCCAACTTGGTGTGCAGACGTGCAAAATATTGACATAAGTCCATTTACTCAGCAGTCAGGACCATCACATAATTTGCAGGAAACAGCATCAGAACTAGACTATTTTCAGGTATATTTTCTAGTTGGAATTTTTGAAAAAATTGTAAGTGCAGCAAATAAATTTGCAGCTGAACAAAATGTGGATCATGAAATCGTTGATGTTAACGGGACAGAGACCAGTGTGCCTGAAATGTCTGCCTTTCTTGGCATGTTGATCTCGATGGGGATAATCAAAGCTCCTGACAATAGTTTTTATTGGTCAAATGACAATTTTCTATCCAATGAAGGAATCAAAAATGTAATGCCATGCAGAAGATTTGAAAAACTCCTTCAATACCTTCACCTAAATGATGACAACATAAATTTTCCTGCTGATCACCCTAACCATGACAAACTTCACAAAATACGTCCAATACTAGATCAAGTTCTGGAGAACATTGAGAAAACTTACAAGCCTCGTCAACATCAAACCATTGATGAAGGTTTGTTTACATTTCTACATTCTTATATTTCATATAATTCTTTCCAACAGTAGAGATCATAACAGAAATACACATCCATGCATACATATTTTATTGTCTTTCATCGTTACATTAATCTGATAATTGTTCAAATAAAAAAAAACCATAATGTATTTATGATTTAAATTATATGTATAATAAAAGTCACTTATGTGTGTAGATCATACACACATAAAAACATATCCATAACCACACAACTCCAATCTATCATACCTCTATACATAAATCTAAACATTAAATTCATGAATATCTGTATTGTAATGCATACCTTTTCATAATAATACTATTTAAAAATGTTTAACTTTTCATTCACTTATCGTGTATTAAGTTGGATTAAAATTTCATACAATACTTCATTTAAATTAATGATTTATTAATAAGATAATGCACTTTACAGGTATGATTGTATTCAAGGGACGGCACAAGGCCAAGCAGTATCTGCCTTCAAAACCAATGAAATGGGGCCTAAAAGTATGAATGTGCTGTGATAGTTTGTCTGATTTCTGTCACCAGTTTGAGTTTTACCAGGGGAAGGAAGATACAGATGAAGTGAATGAGAGCATGAAGGGTCTTGGCTATCAAGTTGTGCAAAAGCTTACTATGCCTTTGAGAGGAAAATTGTATCATGTATATTTTGATAACTATTTTACGTCCATTCGACTGGTACATAGTTTATTAAGACATGGTATATATGCCTGATTCACCATGAGGAAAAACCGTAAAGGCTTCAGAGAGGAATTTAAATATCCACCATACATGGAGCAAGGAGACCATTTAATTAGACAGGATGGAAACCTGACAGCCGCACTGTGGAAGGACAAGAAACTAGTCACAGTCCTATCCACAGCAGCAGATCCAACCATCATTGGCATTGCTAACCTTAAACAGAAAGATGAGACAGTGCAATTGGTTAACTGTCCAAAGGCAGTCACAAATTACCAGCAATACTACCGAGGGGTTGATATATGTGACCAACTTAGGGCCAAATATCCAGTTGGACGATCATCAAAGAAATGGTGGCGATATATGTTTCATTTTTTTATAAATATTTGCATAATAACAATGGTGGAAAGTCATCCAAAGAGTCAGGAAAAAAAAAAACAATTCAGACAGATATTCGAATTAATTTGGCAAAGCGGCTCATAGGAAGTTTCAAGAGTAGGAAGGTTGCCATGCATTGAACATCTGTAGCCCCAGTGACACAGGCTAATATTGAGACACACAGACTGCAGACACTTAAAAGGAAAAAATCCACCTGCAAATACTGTACCAAGCATGGACAAAAGAAACATAAAGAAACTAAAATTGGCTGTGTCCTTTGCAACGTCCATCTATGCTGCATAGAAAAATGTCACAGCCTGTTTCATCAAAGCATGATTGTAGAGGAGTAGCTGTAATGTGCTCTACAACAATTGTTGTTTTTTCATATTGTCATATTTGTTTGTTTAGTTCCTTAACATGAAACTCTGAAACTCTAAATAGTTGATATTTATATTCGAGATCAGCTCCTCAGTGATATGAAACTTGTTAGGTAAGATCATTATTTTTCTCTTAAATATATACATGCATAGCCATAGGCCTACTAGATTTACATATCCTTAACCACATCACTAATGACAAATAACAAGAACTCGCTTGAAATATTTTTAATAACCTTTATTAAGCCCATGTTTGGAAAGCAGGCCAAGTAAATTCATGACTTTGTACAATGTTTTTTTTTAAAATTCTGATTGAAAAATCTAGATTAGTCACACATTAAAGTACGAATAATTTCAAGCTACGAAGTTTTAATAACATCAAAACTGTGATGATTAATTTCATTGTTGCTGACAAAACAGTACCTGAGTTATTCATCGACGATGAAATGAATCATTCAAGTCCATCCTTGCATGAAATAAAGTCATATATCCAACTGAATCACACTACGGCCAAGAGTAAAATGGCACCATGCATGCCATGTGGGTGCATCTATTTTTAGAAACAGGGATTTTCATAATATGACCATACACGTTTAAATTATGTTGAAAAGAAATTATTGATAATTATCGGTTGTAATAATTAGCATGTACTGGTACTTAACTTTTCTTTCGATCTGAGTTTTTTTGGCTATGTATTATTATTATCATTACAAAAAAAAGTGATATAAGAAAACAACCAGGACCTAATATAGCACATTGAATTATCCAATGTCGCATAGTGTAATATATTATGGACTATTATTTTTGTTAAATAGCTAAATATTTATTGACATAATGTTTATATTATGTTTCTTATGGATTTCAAATATTCCTTCATTTATGTGCCAAATGAATTAAAATTATGGCCTGTCGAATGAACAAGCACTGACTAGATATCGCGATGTACGCCATTATTATTTTTCTGCCTCTTGTCAAGTTCACTTGTGATTTTTATCTGATATTACGAAGAATATAACATGAACACGGCGGGAAAAGTTTCATTTAAATATTTTCCAAAATAATGTTACCAAATATGCTAATTAAATACATACTGACATTTACATATATATTGATGTTTAAAGTTTCAAAGCACAGGTTGATGTGATTATAACAAAGTAATTTGTGCATCGGTAGTAGTTGTTTTTATCACAAAATGATAACAAATAATAATTTATGGTAATCTGGCATTGATAACAAATACTAACTTGTGGTGGAAATGATTAGGTTATTTTGAGGCTATTCGAGCAATGGGAGAATATAATTTTTGAAGATGACATTGCTTTACAGTTTACGTGGTTTTTTATGGGGAGCAGGGGTATGACGTCGTGAACGTCATATGGGAGGCAATGGTAATATGGTTTGATTTTTATATAGGGAGTAAAGGGTTAACAGTTAACAGGCAGGTGCATGCAGTGGGATCATATAGGTAACAGATATTCTATTTATAGCACACTGCACTGTATAACATTGGTACATATATATCAGCTGCCTACAAAGCCATACACTGTATGAGGTAAAGGTTTAAAGAAAATGGTGCTGCATGTTATGCAAAAGCTTTATGTTGCAAATGGTGGATATTGTATGATGGATTATGGTGTGAATGGTGGATATTATATGATGGATTATGGTGTGAATGGTGGATATTGTATGATGGATTATGGTGTGAGTGGTGGATATTGTATGGTGGATTATGGTGTGAGTGGTGGATATTATATGATGGATTATGGTGTGAATGGTGGATATTGTATGATGGATTATGGTGCGAGTGGTGGATATTGTATGATGGATTATGTTGCGAGTGGTGGATATTTTATGATGGATTATGGTGTGAATAGTGGATATTATATGATGGATTATGGTGCAAGTGGTGGATATTATATGATGGATTATGGTGCGAGTGGTGGATATTATATGATGGATTATGGTGTGAATGGTGGATATTGTATGATGGATTATGGTGCGAGTGGTGGATATTATATGATGGATTATGGTGCAAGTGGTGGATATTATATGATGGATTATGGTGCAAGTGGTGGATATTGTATGATGGATTATGTTGCGAGTGGTGGATATTTTATGATGGATTATGGTGTGAATAGTGGATATTATATGATGGATTATGGTGCAAGTGGTGGATATTATATGATGGATTATGGTGCGAGTGGTGGATATTATATGATGGATTATGGTGTGAATGGTGGATATTGTATGATGGATTATGGTGCGAGTGGTGGATATTATATGATGGATTATGGTGCAAGTGGTGGATATTATATGATGGATTATGATGCGAGTGGTGGATATTGTATGATGGATTATGTTGCGAGTGGTGGATATTATATGATGGATTATGGTGCAAGTGGTGGATATTATATGATGGATTATGATGCGAGTGGTGGATATTGTATGATGGATTATGTTGCGAGTGGTGGATATTATATGATGGATTATGGTGTGAATGGTGGATATTATATGATGGATTATGGTGCAAGTGGTGGATATTGTATGATGGATTATGTTGCAAGTGGTGGATATTGTATGATAGATTATGGTGCAAGTGGTGGATATTGTATGATTGATTATGGTGCTTGTTTGTTTGTTTGATTAGGATTTTTAACGTAGCTTTAACAATTTTTCAGTCATATCGCTACAATGTCTGCACTGTGGCAGTTTATAGTGATGTCTAGCACTGGGGCATCATGCCGCAGACATTTAGCATGATGTCCCACCCAGTCACATTTTCCTGACACCAGGCCGACCAGTCCTAACACTAACTTCTTAATGCTGAATGTCAAGCGAGGCAGCTGTTAGTACCATTTTTGTAAGTCTTTTGGTATAACTCAGCCGGGGATCGAACCCACGACCTCCCGCTTCCGCGGCAGATGCTCAGACCACTAGGCCACCGGAGTGGTTCAATTATTGTGCAAGTCGTGGATATTGTATGATGGATTATGGTGTGAATGGTGGATATTGTATGATGGATTATGGTACAAATGGTGGATATTGTATGATGGATTATGGTGCAAATGGTGGATATTGTATGATGGATTATGGTGTGAGTGGTGGATATTATATGATGGATTATGGTGTGAATGGTGGATATTATATAATGGATTATGGTGTCAGTGGTGGATGTTATATGATGGATTATGGTGCAAGTGGTAGATATTATATGATGGATTATGGTGCAAGTGGTGGATATTATATGATGGATTACAGTGTGAATGGTGGATATTATATGATGGATTATGGTGTGAATGGTGTATATTATATGATGGATTATGGAGCAAGTGGTGGATATTATGATGGATTATGGTTTGAGTGGTGGATATTAAATGATGGATTATATCAAGTGGTGGATATTATATGATGGATTATGTTGTGAGTGGTGGATACTGTATGATGGATTATGGTGTGAGTGGTGGATATTGTATGATGGATTATGGTGCAAATGGTGGATATTATATGATGGATTATGTTGTGAGTGGTGGATACTGTATGATGGATTATGGTGTGAGTGGTGGATATTGTATGATGGATTATGGTGCAAATGGTGGATATTGTATGATGGATTATGTTGTGAGTGGTGGATACTGTATGATGGATTATGGTGTGAGTGGTGGATATTGTATGATGGATTATGGTGTGAGTGGTGGATATTGTATGATGGAAAATGTTAGAGCAGATGGATCTTTTCAACTTAAAAACAACACTTGTTCATGTTTATTGTCAAATTCCAGTTCACAATTATTCAGGGAAAGTCACACATGTAGACTAGTTAAAGTGAGTGCAGAACATAAATCAATTTTTCAGTATATTTTGTGTTTATATGCTGGTTCTACTTCATATGGGTTTTGCCCTTTTCGACAAGAATTTTGACCATCTGCAGAACAAGATAGTAACAAAAGTAAATGTATCTTTATCATATCTGCTGGTATGAAATATATAGATTACACTCATTACACCAAAATTATGCCTGTTTGCCACTTATGCTCTCACACTAAGTGCCACTGCAGATACCAAGGATGAGTTCTGCGACGAATTAGACTTGCTAATTGCCAAAATTCCCTATAAAGAGAACATGGTATTACTTGGCAACTTCAATGCTAGAGTAGGTGCTAACCATGATTCTAAGCCTTCCTGTCTTGGTAAGTTTGGCATTGGGAAGATGAATGAGAAATGGCAGCAACTCCTAGAGATGTGCTCGTACCATGACCTCAGCATCGCCAATTCATTATTTCAGACAAAGCCACATCATAGTGTCTTGGAGGCATTGCCAGTCCAAACACTGGCACCAACTGGACTTGACCATTATGAGACAGTCTGCCATGGAGGGTGTGCTTCTTACCCATACCTTCCACACTGCTGACTGTGACACTGACCACTCACTGGTGTGCTGCAGTATGAAGTTTCAGCCAAAGAAGATACACTGCTCTAGGCAGGAGGGTAATCTACACATTGATGTGAGCAAGATGTCATATCCAAACAAGGCTGAGGAATTCACTTATGCCCTTTCCAAGATGTTTGATTCAGAACCTCCCAATGGCAGTGGCAAAGAGAGATGTGATCACATCAGAGAGACTGTCTACACTGTAGCACAGCCACATGGATCTTTGGTAAGAAGCAGTCAAAGAACAATGACTGGTTTGAGGCTAACAGAAGAGCATTACAGTGCTCACCAGGAATACAAATGATCCCCCTGTCAGAGAACTCTACTACCCTACTACACTATTTTCAGGCATACAGGTCTACCAGAAGCAATGTGCAGAGGTTAGCATGGCAGTGCGCCATTGAATACTGTCAGAGCATCCAGGCAGCAACAGATATCAGAAAAATCAGAGGCATGTATTATGGTATAAAAAAAGCAATGGGTCCCACAAAGAAAGTGATAGCACCACTGATGTATGCCACAGGCGATGCCATCCACAACAAGGGCAAGCAGATGGAGCATTGAGTGGAGTACTAATTTGAACTGTGCTCGAGTATGAACCACATAACCATTGATGCCCTCAGCGCCATTGAAAACCTCCTGCTCATGACCAAAGTGGACAAGAAACATACTGTGGCGGAACTAAAGAAGTCCTTAAAGAAACTGTCTTTAGGTAAAGCCCCAGGAATGGATGGCATTCCAGCAGAAGTCATCAAGTGCAGCTGTAGCATGCTGCTCACACACCTGCTTGACCTCCTCTTCCAGGGCAGGGTTGAGGGTGCAGTGCCTCAGGACATGATAGATGCCAACATCATAACCCTGTACAAGAACAAAAGTGACAGAAGTGACTGCAACAACTATGAACTTGAGGTAGTCATTCAGTTCATATACCTCAGCTCTACCATCACCAACAACCTATCACTTGATGCTGAGCTCAAAAAGCGGATTGGAAAGGCTTCCAACAACAGGTTGTCGCAAAGATTATGGAACAACAATATGCTGACCTTGAACACTAAGATCTTGGTATACCGTGCCTGAGTGCTAAGCACTCTCCTGTATGCCCACTGAAACCTGGACCTTTCATATGCGATGTCTCTGACACATACTCTGGATTACTTGGAGTGAGCGAGTAACAAACAACAAGGTGCTTGAACATGCCAAGATTCCCAGCATTGTCACACTCCTCTGCCATCCTTGCATCAGATGACTGGGCCATATATGTCAAATGGATGGCTGACAGATCCCTAAAGACCTTCTTTATTTGGAACTTGTCTCTGGCAAAAGATGAATCGGATGCCCACATCTCTGCTTCAAGGATGTCTGAAAGCATGACATGAAAGCCCTTGACATCGATGTCAACACCTGGGATGAGCTTGTGCTAGACAGGCCCAGCTGGCGACATGCTATGATCACTGGTTTGAAAGCCAGTGAGTACAAGCTACCCTTGCTAGCTGATGAAAAGCAATCTCAGAGGAAGAAGAAGCAGCTCCAACACAAACCAGACAGCCTTTATTGGGCTACATAGCCACTACAGACACTGCACAACCTCCAACCAGGAAGGACATCTCTCATGGGCACACTTCAATCATCTCTCAAGAATAACGAATGCCAGCAAATTTGCAATCTCTAGTTTCAATAGTTTTAAAACAAACTGAATAAATATAATGGAGGAACTCTTGCTATCATGTGTTCAGCCAGATGTAACTTCAAAATTTACAGAAGAATATTGGATTATTAAAGACAAGACACCACCAAGTTCACAGTGTTTGGGACCACCTAGCAACAAACAAATTAGAACTTGTATGAATGAAATGACTAAATTTTTGTGAAACTTTTATATCTTTGGAGCTGTTGCTTTTAGAATCAGTGGGGGATTGGGGTTACAAACAAATGGGATGGTGTATGAATGTTATAAAGCTATAAACTGTAATCCATACTGACCGTCAGTGCCACATAAACAAGACATGGATGTAATCAACTATGGCAGTCAATGCCACATAAACAAGACATGGATGTAATCAACAATGGCAGTCAATGCCACATAAACAAGACATGGCTGTAATCAACTATGGCAGTCAATGCCACATAAACAAGACATGGCTGCAATCAACTATGGCAGTCAATGGCAGATAAACAAGACATGGCTGCAATCAACTATGGCAGTCAATGCCAGATAAACAAGACATGGATCTAATCATCAATGGCAGTCAATGCCACATAAACAAGACATGGATGTAATCAACTATGGCAGTCAATGGCAGTCAATGCCACATAAACAAGACATGGCTGCAATCAACTATGGCAGTCAATGCCAGATAAACAAGACATGGATCTAATCAACAATGACAGTCAATGCCAGATAAACAAGACATGAATGTAATCAACAATGGCAGTCAATGTCAGATCAACAAGACTTGACTGTAATCAACAATGGCAGCCAGTGCCAGATAAACAATAATAGACTGTAATCAACAATGAGAATCATTGCATGGTTGCAACAATAGAAAACTAAAACTTGTACATGTTTTTTTTCTTCTTCATATTAAAGCAGATTTATTTTTGATAGACTGCTATAGGATTAATAAAATGAATCCGAGTTTTATCTCACCCATCAAATGCAATTGTTCATTATTACAGTATAAACAAGATAATTTCATTTGACAAACTAGATGTGTATATTGTATAAAGACATTCAATTTTTTGAAAACTTATTGTCAAAGTATGCATATGTTGAGGAACAACAGTATGTGAACAGGATAGGGAACTCTAATCCTTTAGAAAGATTTGTTTGTTTTTGTATATACTTACATACAAGTCAAGTTCAATTGCAAAAAACACAGACCTTAATCTGCTAATTCATTATGAAATGGCAGATCTGGGTCTGTGCTGTTTGCTATTGAACTTGACATATAAACAAGTATTTGTGGTACACAGCAAGTTTTAGCTCTGACATATTTTATCACCTGACCACAAATATTGGGAATTTCTATTAATTTGTAGCAGTTGACACATCTTTAGAGATTATCCAGAACTTAAATTTCTTTTTCAGATACACACTAATCAAATTGAAGGATATAGCAATACCTCCATTTGTGGTACACAGAGTGCCTGAGATACACAATGTCAACTTTGGACATATCAAGGAGGAGACAAAAAGACTAACGAACAAGTAATTCTTAATTTTTATATGTAAACTTGGTCTCTCAGAATAAATAGATAGAAACACAGACTTTTGAAAAATAATGTAGCAGCCATATTCAACCAACTCGTGCATAAAAAACACTACCCATATTTTCTAAGACATGTCTCTTATCCCCATCATGCCAACAGCAAGAAAAGTAGCTGCTAAAAACTTCCTACAACATCATGCTACTGTGTAGGACAGATGTCTGCTTACCACTTCATGGGTAAATCAGTCTCTGAAACAAAACCTGTTTATTCTGCATATTTGGTGGCTAGACATGATGGTGACCTTGCATATAATTGCTGGTGTGTGCATATTATGATGAGCATAAAACTCACCAACATTACTCCAATAATATAGACTGCTCCAGTGGCCTAGTGGTTAGAGCATTTGTCTCAGATGTGGAAGGTTGTGGGTTTGATCCCTGGTCATGTCATAACAAAAACTTTTAAAAAGTGGTACTGATGTCTCGCTAAGCACTCTGCATTAATAGGTCAGTGTTAGGACTGGTTGGCCTGGTGTCAGGATAATGTGAGAGGGTTGGATATGACTATATATGTCTGGTATGATGCCCCAGTTCTAGACATCACTTTAAACTGCCACACTGCAGACATCACAGCGATATGACTGAAATGTTGTTCAAGCTAAGTTAAAAATCTAAATCACACACACATACATACATATACACACACACACACACACACACACACACACACACACTTAAATAACCACATCATGCAAGTAACTAAAATGAATGCCATCAATAGATTATTGGGTAAGTTGATGGTTGATTCAATTTTTGGATCCATCAGTATAGATAGATAGGGCTATAGAGGGAAAAATGGAGAGACATTCTTACATTTATAAATACAACATACCCTTTTTAATTAGGGTTTTGTTTAACTGAATGTTTTTTAATGATGAGAAGAAATTTCCTCCAAGAGTCCTTGAACTGATTCACTAATTAATTTTTGTACTCTTAATAAAAGGGATGGAAACTACAATGCCGGAGTTATTTTAAATTGGGATTCACTTTAATAATTGTTTTCTGACTTTCCTACTTACAAAACTATCCAACTGAAATGATAGTTCATAAGGTCAACAATCATTGAGGGTTTTGTTTGTTTATTGGCACAACAACACATAAGTATTTGTTTGTAAATGTACGTATATGAGATAATAATATAGATCATGTCCAGATACTCTCAATGTCAGCCAGCCCTGGCTGATTTGGGCAGGATTTGAACTCAACACATGCTAGTTGTAAGCAACGTTCCCTCTAAGCGAATGGTAGATGTGCGCGCAGTGCTTGCTGCACTGCGCAAGCATTATGGAGACGAGCAAAATTTAACGTTGGATGGAGCAAGAATTGACAATTCAGCTGCATGGGGATGCTTCAGCAGCTGCACGTGCGCACATGCGCGCAGCTTAGAGGGAACGTTGGTTGTAAGTCCTTCATCCATACCACAACAGTTTCCTTTCTAACCATTTAGACATTTTTACATTGATACTCATTTGAGTAATAGATGATTGTTTGGAACTGTTTTGGCATTCTTTCTATAAATGCAGAATTATTAGTACTGCTGTTCACTAAGTTATATTATATTTTTTAAATGATAATTGAAATGATTTATGTAATCTTGTACTTAATTATGATGGCTGATACAAGTCTTATACCTATTTATGATGGCTGATAGTAACCTGGTCGGATTAAGTCTGATGTCTATTTATGATGGCTGATAGAAACTTAAGTAATGTCTTATATCTGTATGTGATGGCTAATATAAACTTAAGTAAAATCTTATACCTATTTGTGATTGCTGAGAAAAACCTAATCAGATAAAGACATGTTCCTAATTATTATGGCTGATAGAAACCTAATCAAATAATGTAGCATATTTTTCTGAGTAAGAGACAAGAAATAATGGGACATCTGAGACTAGAGAGGTGGATATTTATGTTGTTTCATAAAATAATCAAACTCAGACACACATCCTGATCTTTTCAGATGCTTGTTACAGCCACTAGGGCTGAACATGACTTTGGAAAAGTGACATGTCATGACTGGAAAAATTTACTTGTTTTGACTATGGAAAAGTAACTAGTCCAGTGGAAAAGAGATTTGTCTTGACCAATGTCTTTACCTGTTTCATTTTTCATTTTGCTACAATCTGAAAGATGTAATATTTGTAACTATGTCAGTACAGTAGAACCTGTCTTGAAAGACCACCCCTTCTGGTTGTAACACTATATAATCAATACATTTTTGCATTGAGAATAAGGTCTCTAAAGATTGGTGGTCTCACATAGCATTGGACTTTCAAGACAGTTTTTACTGTATAACCATTGATTTCTAAATTAAAAGGTATTAATGTACTGTGGTATGTTTTTGTTTTGCATTAATTTTTATGATTGATGTGGTATGTATACATGCACTTTCTGTTTTAGAATAGCTTGACCTTGTTCATTTGACATATTTTATTGCCTAATAAAAATAAATGCAATTGTTGCTTAAATTGTTACATGGTTAAGTAAAGCCTTTTATGTTTAATGTCTTATGTCAGTCATCTCAGAAATGGCAACATAATTGCTAAAATGACACTCAATTTGCATTGTTTATTATCAGGGGTATAGACCTGTACAGCTGTGTGCTGGAGTATGTAGTGAGACTGAAAGCTGAAGCTCCATTAGATCCTATCAACCAAATGTGCAACAACCACATGTTCAGGCAAAGGGTATAATTTTCTGACTTAATTGTCTTTGTCTCTCTGTCTGTCTCTCCAAATAATGTACTCTTAATGTGAACCAAGTACTAGAACTGGAAGATTGTGACCTATTTTTCTTGATTTGTTTGATGGCCATTTTATAAAGTATCAAGACAAAGAAAATCAGTAAATTTTCATGGTTTATTGATTTACATACAAAAGTATTTCGCATTGATACAAAGCTCGTAAAATTTGAAATATGTTAACAGGCAGATTTGATGCCAGTTGTGTCTTGAAGAGCAATTAATTCTTTATTGCCATAAAAGAAAGATTATGATAACACACAAAGATTCTTGTAACTTTTGAAAAATAATTTCACATCATCTGTCTTCACAAATGACTTACAAAAATGTGTAAAAATGTTTGTAAATTGACTTAGAAGCATCTCATCGACGTCAAATTTCTTTTTAGTCTTATCAGGAAGAGTCCATTTAGAGAAAAATCAATGGTGACAAAAGTAGCTTTGTAAATTCCCTATTTCCTGTGTGAGGAGGATATAATATTAGTCATCCTACCATTCTTCTTCAAATACATTACCTGATCATAATACCTTAGAACTACTACTACCTTTCAAATCTTTCCATCCAAGACTACCATTGTTTAGCCAATGGGTAAAGGTTATCTTCTCTCCAAGGTGGCACTTGATATCTTCTTGATACTTAGATTGGCACTGCATCATGTGATTTTTTTTCAGCCCCTACTTAAGCTCATGTTGAGTAGCACACTATATAGAAAGGCTTTTATAATCCATTAAGCAATTTAGAAGTTTTCTAACTTGAAGTATACTCAATGCATAAATTTCCAAATTTTCTGATCTTCTTTCAACATCAACAAAGTTTCTGACTTTTCCATGTTATCACTTGGCCATCTTAATACATTTAGGTATGCTGAGTGGTCTAAAGTGCTCTCCATTACAGATCAATGCCTTCTCACCTCTGTCTGTGTTTTTGAGTCACAGATTCAGCCAATGTGGGTATGTTAGAAAGCTTAACAGGAGCTTCTCGTGGGCCAGTGGTTCTTTCCTGGGGTTTTCTCCGGGTTCTTCCTCACCATTAACATTGACCGCCATGTATAGCCAATCATGTGCTGAAAAATGGCGTTGACCCTACAACAACATTTAGGTACATTTACTACAAACCTGCATAGGTCACAATGGCATCCACTCACATTGCTAAAAGCTATATTTAATAAGTATATTTCAAGTTTTTGAAAAAAATATTGGTGTATAATTTTAGCTATATTTAAATACATACAGGTAAATTTTCAGTATTATCTTAATAGTTTTATATACATTATATATATATATATATATATATATATATATATATATATATATATATATATTATATTATATTATATTTCCTACTGGTTTCTTTTACAATTGATAATTTAAGGTTTACCTCATAAGGATTAGTAGATATGCTCTAATTTTCTACTTGTATCGCCCACATTCACCCATTTACAGGTCATAGTCTTAGCTTGAATAGAGACACTCAGAAGTTCAAAAAAGCAAGGACACAAGCTGTGCTACACCTGTATATATTGTCTGCTCTATTTTTGACATATAGATTTACACCATGGGCTAGTCTGGATGGACAACAACTCTCTATATGTAGCTTTCTCAGTCTATGAATACATGTCAGACTTGCATATTAATAACAAAAGTCAATGGATACTAAAGGGGACTGTATAGAAACACAATTTAAAAGATGAAGATTTCACCAGATTTCACATGTGGGTTCTGAACCATGTCACTTTTTGGGGAGAGAGATAGAGAGCAAAACTGCCTCACTTAACATCTCTCATATCAGATTCATGTATTGGTATATGTGATATGTCCCGTATCCGTCCCGACCTTGAGAACTGGATATCATGCCAGTCAAGATGGCCTGTTCCTCCATAAATGGATTGGCCTTATACTTTTGATTACAGATCATACAATATTAGCCACCACAATTCGCATAGTGCCACTAGGCACCTCTTGCATATGATGCCTAGCTTAGTGCCTCAGTACCCAAGAACTAAGTTAAATCAACCCAACTTATACTGCATTCTTCCTGCAGTTGATGTAAAGTTTATTCAGGCATTCAAATAGATCAGTCTAACTCACTTTCGGTGGACAGTGTCCACTTTATACAGGTACTCTCATAGATCAATGTAACCTGTATAATACCACCTATGCATGATGTCCAGCTTAATGCCTTATCCTCATGCCAATGCCACCAATGGGAGCCTCTACTTGGCAACAACTTGGAATTTACAGAATAAAACTTGTGACATGTGAGTATGGTCGGCCACTTTCTTCGCCATCTACTTTGCATGTAGCATAAATAGTACAAGAGAAGTAATTGTCACTACCTTTATCTAGAGATGACTTTTCCCTCTTCATTATCAAATCTTACTAAAATGCATGTAGACCCAGCCAGAATAAGCGCTGCCATTTTTGTTCTGTCCTTCCCAGCATCTGCCTGGTCTTCAATTCTGACAGCCAGTGATCATTGAGGAAAAATCAAATTTTGATTGCTCTAATAGTCTAGCAGAGTTACTGACATTTTTGACTGCTTCCATTGTTATATACAAGTCCAAAACATCAGATGGTGCTTTTTTTCTCAGACAGCTTCCCTCTCACAGACAGCTTCACACAGATTGTAGTCAATGGTTCTATAAAGCCCTAAACACCAGTTTCCCAGCATCTGCCTGGTCTTCAATTCTGACAGCCAGTGATCATTGAGGAAAAATCAAATTTTGATTACTCTAATAGTCTAGCAGAGTTACTGACATTTTTGACTGCTTCCATTGTTATATACAAGTCCAAAACATCAGATGGTGCTTTTTTTCTCAGACAGCTTCCCTCTCACAGACAGCTTCACTCAGATTGTAGTCAACGGTTCTATAAAGCCCTAAACACCAGTTTTCCATTTCAGTTGATGTGTATCATCATAGTAATGGGCTCAGTATTGGTTCTAGTATCTGTGGCAATCTTTTAACAGGTGGAATAAACCTTATTGTCTTACACCATGAATCTCACATGATATTGTGGCATTCTTGAATGGCCGAAATCTTAAACAAAGCAGCTCAACATACTCTAGCAAAGGCTGTGAAAGCAACTACAAATTTACAACTGGTCGAATGAAAATCATAAAGACCATCATAAAGCCAAGCTATACTCACAGTCTTGGCCCTGAGTGGCAAAATGGTCTAAAGCACTCACCATTATGGAATACTGCCATCTTACCTCTATCTGTGTGGGTTTGATTCTCAGGTTCGGTCAATGCGGGTTTGTGAGAAAGCTTGCCAGTAGCTTCTCATGGGTTTGTTGTTCTTTCAGGTTTTCTCAGGTTCTTCCTCCACCATTGATACTGGCTGCCATGTAAAGACTATTGTGTGGTGAAAAATGGCTTTAAATGATACAGCAACAACAACACTCTCAGTCATTATCATCTTTTTGATGATCATGGTGACAGGATTCATAAACAAGCCACCATGAATTCCATCCCTCACAGTCTCAGGTACAGAAAAGGCAATCTATAAAAGATCACAGGGACATCCCTAGAACACAGGCTTCTAAGAAGCAGTCTTACCAAATTTACAACTGTCAAAAACTACAGTTCTCCAGAACTAAAGTGGACAAGAGGTGGAGAGAGAGCAATCATTTTTGCCAGATTTTCTTTCCACAAGACCCTCCCAATCTCATTCTTCTCTTATTATCATCATCATCATCATCATCAGTTCCGTAGTCTGGTAGACCGTTGCTTCACCGCACAAGACCAAACGATCAGCTTTCTCCATTCCTCTCGATTTTCCGTCTTTCTCAGTGAGTAACTCAGTGTCAAGCCTGTCTACTATCGAGTGTTATCTTTCCACCTCTTTCTCTGCCTGCCTCTCTTTCTTCATCCTTAAACATTGCCTTGCAGGATTGTCTTGGCAAGTCCTGATGATCGCAAGACATGCCCATACCATTACAGTTTATGTTTTTTCACTGTGATCAGGAGATCTTCATGAGGCCCGATGGCTTGTATCTGTTCACAGGTCTCATTAATAACAAGGCTCTAATGTTTCAAATTGGTGTCTGAAGTAATCTGTATCACTTTCAGCACACCACTTCCTTTGCCCAGGAATCCTTCAGCTACAAATGCAACACTTTTTACTCAGTAATCAACCTAAGTGCACTCAGCTCATTTGCACTACTTGCTTCTTTAACGAATGCATCAATGGGCCCTAAATACCATCTATTTGGCACACTATGCCATCAGTTTGGACTTGCAATAGGTGTGACTTTATGTCCCCAATCAGACAGCTTCCAGGAAGTTCCTGTGATTTGTCTTCAAAAATTGCATTCTGCAAATCAGCAAGCAATTATATCTAGGAGCAAGACATGATAACCTTGTTACTTTCCACATTCTCACTCTCTTTCTCAACAAGGACATCTTCAGCCTCATACCATTTAAAAAATTTTGGTTGTCTAGGTCTGGAACTTAAATATTCAGGTAAACAGTAAATGTCTTCACAAGTACCAAGAATTAAATTAATACATTGGTGACTTCCTTGCCTATACAGAACAGTCCAGGTGATAGAGAACTCTTTCATCTGCTGGGTTTGCACAGTGTGGCAGCAGACAGTTATTACAATAATTATGTTGTCTAAATGGAGGCCAAACCTTTGACTATTGGACCAACCTTCACAATATGTACTGATGTGAACACAGAGGACTTGAAGGGTGGGGGGTGGCAAGTCATCAACTATTAATAAGAGATGCATGTGGAGTGTGCATATCAACATTCTCTTGATAAAACCATTCCAAAAGCTTTTCTTTGTTGGCTGGATAACCTTCAATTGAATGGTGTTATTCACATTCAGTCTGACAACTGCACTGTACTGACTTATCACAAAGATGCCCCAGGTCGCTGTTTCAGCTAAAATACTCATCTTTACCAATTACTGCTAGCTCACGTCAGTCCACATGGGTTCATGTCTTGTGCTGGCCAGTGTGGATATGTCAGAAAGTTTACCAATAGCTTTCCATGGGTCAGTGGTTTTTACCAGGGATTTCCTGGGTTTTTTCTTCACCAGTTATATGGACTGCCATGAATAGACTATTATGTGCTGTAACATGGTGTTAAACCTAGGACAGCAACAACTTATCATAAATGGCAGGGTGGAAATAAGCCCGAAAACTTTGTGTTCTTTGTTTGGGAATTTCTAAAATGTCGTCTTCAGCGACAAATCCAAATCCAAGTTCAACATATCCATAGCTGGCTAAATGTACCAGAAGATTCTTTTCAACAAATATAGATAGAATGGTCTGTTCCGGTAGCTTTCTCTTGGTGGAATAGACTATTGGTGAACCTATTTGTGACAAAATGGAATGTCAAACACCCAATTATTGTATCAACAGTACCAGATCCAAAGAATATAACGTTAGTTGTCTGGCCCATTACTACCTTTGATAGTGTTAGGACTGGTCGGCCAGGTGTTGGGATAATGTGACTGGGTGGGACATGTTACATGTCTGTAACATGATGCCCCAGTGCTATGCATCACCATAAGCTGCCACATTACAGTAATAATAGCGATATGACTTAATTTTTTTTAAAGCTACTTTAAAAATCCAAATTACACACACACACACATTTACCATGTTGGAAGCATACAGTTTTAGTCATCCTGCCACATTGTATGTTGGAAGCATTTATGTTTGACTAAATGTTAGACAAAAGTATAGGTTTTTTTGTTTCCATCAGTCCAAGCAAATATCTACTGTTACATTATATCTTATTATTTTCCTGATAGCTCCTAACAAACTGCATAGACCCTGATCTACCACTGCATTATGTATTAGCACATGCAGTGTAAGAGGACATTCACATTACTATTACATAGTCAGCGCTTTTTAATTTGGAATAAAGCTGAAACTTTATTAACTTTCTTTAACATCTAGGTAGAGAAGAAGCAGCTAAAGAATCTGTCACATGGCATCAGGGAGAAGCTGGATAAATTAATGTCCGTCAGCAGTGGTAGTACATTTACACCAGGTACATTGAATAACAAGGTTATGACTGTTTATACTCACATTTAAGATGGGTCAAACTACAAGCAACATAGACCCTGATCTGCCTTAATATAATGCATAGGCAGGTTATGGCTTATGATGTCTGACACTTCCGAACAAGCTGCATAGACCCAGATCTGTAGACATATTATGGACCTGATTAGATTTTCAGGCCATTACAGTACAAGTAGATGACCAGATTAGAATTTCAAGTCATTACAGTACAAGTAGATGACCAGATTAGAATTTCAAGTCATTACAGTACAAGTAGATGACCAGATTAGAATTTCAAGTCATTACAGTACAAGTAGATGACCAGATTAGAATTTCAAGTCATTACAGTACAAGTAGATGACCAGATTAGAATTTCAAGTCATTACAGTACAAGTAGATGACCAGATTAGAATTTCAAGTCATTACAGTACAAGTAGATGACCAGATTATAATTTCAAGTCATTACATTATAAGTAGATGACCAGATTAGATTTTCAGACCATTACAATACAAGTAGTTGACCAGATTAGATTTTCAGGCCATTACAGTACAAGTAGTTAACCAGATTAGATTTTCAGGTCATAACAGTTTAAGTAGATGACCAGATTAGATTTTCAGGCCAGTACAACACAAGTTGATGACCTGATTAAATTATCTGGCTATTACAGTATAAGTAAATGACCTGATTACATTTTCAGGCCATTGCAACACAATTTGATGACCTAATTAAATTTTCAGGCCATTGCAACACAAGTAGATGACCAGATTAAATTTTCAGGCCATTACAACACAAGTAGATGACCAGATTAAATTTTCAGGCCATTACAATACAAGTAGATGACCAGATTCAATTTTCAGGCCATTATAACTCAAGTAGATGACCAGATTAAATTTTCAGGCCATTACAGTGCAAGTAGATGACCAGATTAAATTTTCAGGCCGTTACAACACAAGTAGATGACCAGATTTTATTTTCAGGCCATTACAGTACAAGTAGATGATCTGATTAAATTTTCAGGCCATTACAGTACAAGTAGATGACCAGATTCAATTTTCAGGCCATTACAGTACAAGTAGATGACGAGATTAAATTTTCAGGCCATTATAACTCAAGTAGATGACCAGATTAAATTTTCAGGACATTAAAGTACAAGTAGATGACCAGATTAAATTTTCAGGCCATTACAGTACAAGTAGATGACCAGATTAAATTTTCAGGCCATTACAGTACAAGTAGATGACCAGATTCAATTTTCAGGCCATTACAGTACAAGTAGATGACCAGATTCAATTTTCAGGCCATTACAGTACAAGTAGTTGACCAGATTAAATTTTCAGGCCATTGCAACACAAGTAGATGACCAGATTAAATTTTCAGGCCATTACAGAGTTAGTAGATGACCAGATTAAATTTTCAGGCAACTACAGCAATTGTCCATAATACATTTATAGGTCAGTTGCCTATTGCCAAATAAGGCTATTCCACTGAAACTTACCAGTTGCCTACAGAAGGCAGTTTTTATTCAGTATATGCCAGGGAAACTCTGTTTACTCAAAAGAGTTCATATGTAAATAATACAAAATTCTACAGTGTATCTATCAGTAACTAGTCCATGTTGAAAGCACTTTACATGGGTCCCAAGTATGTGTTGCTGGAACAACTCTGAACATGTGATATTACCCGCATTTGTGATATTTCCTGCATCTGTAATACATGCTATTGCCCTGCATCAGTAACATGTGATATTGTCCTGCATCTGTAATATGTGATATTGCCTGGCATCTGTAACATGTGATATTGCCCTGCATCTGTAACATGTAATATTGCCCTGCATCTGTAATGTGATTTTGCCTGGCATCTGTAACATGTGATATTGCCCTGCATCTGTAACATGATATTGTCTTGCATCTGTAACATGATATATTGCCCTGCATCTGTAACATTATATTGCCCTGTACCTGTAACATGTGTTATTGCTTTGCAATACTAACTTTATATTGCCTTGCATCAATAACATGTGATATTGCCCTGCATCTGTAACATGTGATATTGCCCTGCAATCTGTAACATTATATTTCCTTGCATTAGTAACATGTGATATTGCCCAGCATCTGTAACATATAATATTGCCCTGCATATGTAATGCATTACCCATCATGTGCCATGCATTCATCAACAGTAGTATTTGTAACTTTTCAAGACAAGAACACCAATTTCAGCAAATCTTGGCAGACAGCATTCTGGCATAAGTGATAATGTGACTGGGTGGGAGATCATGCTACATGTCTGCGGCATGATGCCCCAGTGCTAGACATCACTATAAACTGCCTCACTGCAGACATCATAGCGATATGACTGAAAAATTGCTAAAGCTACGTTAAAAGTCCTAGTCAAACAAACAAACAAACACATTAATATGATTGGTTGTACACATTAGTATGCAAGCTTTTGTGCACATGTATGCATAGTTGTTCACATTGGTATGCATAGTTGTTCACATTGGTATGTACATTTTTTCACATTTGTATGCATAGTTGTACACATTGGTATGAATGGTTGTACACATTGTTATGCATGATTGTAGATGTTAATATGCATGATTGTACACACTGGTCTGCATTCTTGTACATGTTCATATGCATTTTAGTATGCACAGGTCCATAACCAGACTATATTTGCATGCAATCATAGCCATTTGTCCTTTTTTCCTTTTTTTTCAACTTGTGTGTCTTCAGTGATGGCATATATGTTTACAAACACAAATTTAGTCTATTGAGATTTGAAACTGCTCTGGTGGCCAAGTGGTTAGAGCATCTGTCTCAGATGCAATAGGTCATGGGTTCAATCTCCCACCAAGTCATACCAAAGACTTACAAAAATGTTACTAACAGCTGCCTTGCTTGGCACAAAGCATTAAGAGGTTAATGTTAGGACTGGTTGGCCCGGTGTCAGGATAATGTGACTGGGTTGGACATCATGATACATGTTTGTAGCATGATGCCTCAGTGCTTGACATCACTATAAAACTGTCTCACTGCTAACATCATTGTGATATGAGTGATAATTATTAAAACTTCATTTAAAATCCAAATCACACACACATTTTTTTGAGATTTGCTAATTTGTGTATGCATATTTTTGTTGTTTAATATTGTTATTATTATATATTTATTAACTGTTTGGTAGATGACAACATACTGTTGATGGAAGTACAAGATGATATTGTCAGACTAAAGAGATGCCTGGCAGAAGCTGTGGTCAGCTGGAACACCAAGTAAGCTACCAGATGGCTTTCATTCCTACTTGGACATATATCTAACATTCTTTTTCTGCTCCTTATCAGTTATCCAAATTACATGTACTGGATATTTATCTTTAAAATTATACAGGTAACATACTGTGTGTGAGAATATGCAGTATGTAAAGGTGAGACGTTTCTATTGTACATATCGTAAATTGAAGAATAAGCAGGGAAGATAAAATGTGCTTCTTACAATTAGTGTCTAGTGCACTTTACATTGTGCCAATATAAAACTATTCATGCCTACATAATGGAGTGAATTATATTATGTGAATTGTCTTGACTTATTTGTTGTGTCTAAGTATCTTAATGCCTGGCAACCATTTATCCTAACTGAATTTTTTTCAAATATAATCCTGTTAAAATTTATAATAGAATCATATTTTTTATTTAAAGTGACACATTTAATCATTTCATTGTCCCTGTGGGTACCTTTAGGATAATGCCTGAGTTATCTCCCTTTAATTCATTGTGTTTTCAGTGATTTTGGTTGGTAAGAAAAATATTAGGTTTTTAGATCAACTATCCATATGGAAGTTTAATGTTTCTAGTAGCTATTTTTTTTCTTGTTTTGCTCTTTTTCATCCCATTGCTGACTTTCATTTGGATAATTTAGCAATAATATTCATTTATATATTATAGCGAAGTTCAACTGATATATTTTTTTTCTTCTCCAGACTACAAGATCTTTTCACCCAATACAAGAAATATATGAAACAGATCACCAGTCAGAAGAAGGAGAAAGACTCTGCAGCTTCCTTAGGAGATGGAGAGGAAAACAAGGTCAGAAAACTAGGTCTAGATCAGACCACTAAATCCTTTATCAGATAACTAGGTCTAGATCAGACAACTAAGATTAGATATGGAACTCTCAATTAAAGTTGAAAATCTCTATCAGTCTCTTTCTTATTATAAAATACCAGTGACTATTTCAGATTTGGTTCCTGTTGTTTCATTATTAACTTTGTGGAAATAACGTTAATCAAGAGCATGGAAAATAGACATACATGCTAGATATGTCCAACAGTAATTTTAATTTGTTCAGTTGCAATGAGAAGTCATATTCATTTATGTTTTAATTTTGAAATTAAAATATGAAATAAATATATACAGTTCCAAGGTACATATCATTATACATATCACTATCCGCAGATAAAGAAAAATACATTGCCCAGGACCCTGGGGCAACCAAAGCTTAATGCATGGCAACCATTTATCCTAACTGAAATTTTTTTCAAATATAATCCTGTTAAAATTTATAATAGAATCATATATTTTATTTAAAGTGACACATTTAATCATTTCATTGACCCTGTGGGTACCTTTAGGATGAGACCTGAGTTATCTCCCTTTAATTCATTGTGTTTTCAGTGATTTTGGTTGGTAAGAAAAACAATTACTCATTATATGATTAAATAATACGAGTCCAAACTGAAGCCATAAAGAAACAAGACCAGTGAATGCTTGTCTTTTGTCAGCATAGCAACATTAGGTAGTATCTTTAATCTTTGACTTGACACACTGAATGCATGATGTCAAATAGGATGCTTTGCTATTGGCCATTGGCAGACATGGGTACTCCCTGAGGCCCCAACTGTCACCAAATTGGCCCCTTTTTCCAGATTGCCTTTCCACACTTTTTTTTAACTTGAATGGGTGACAGTGCCAATAGTTCTACTAAGTTGATAAAGTAATCATTGAAATTAAAACAACATTATCTGCTATCAGGTGTAGTGACCATTTCTAAAATTCTAAACATTGATAAATATTAAAACATCTTTATCCCAGAAATTCACTTCACAAGTTTATCCCAAAAGTTAGAAATTATCCCAGTATAAATATTGCACAAATGATTTTGATATATTGTCAAAATGTAGATGAAAATATAAACAAAAGAAAATTGAAACAGCTATTTTCCTAACATACAAATACAAGAGCGTTAGAAGAATTTCTTTAGAAAGCATTTTAATGACCCTGGTTTCTTGGCCAACTGCTCTTTCATAGGGCCCTATGCAGATATCAAGTTATAGTTGGAAATGATGTTATTTAACATATTCAGCCAGGTTTTAAGTTTTGTCCAGTTATGACAAACAAATAATGACTCCATGCTGATTTTTATTTCATCAGTCCATAATCAATCATTTACACAAGGCATATTTGTAAATGCCCATTAATTGCCTACAAATTGATTCAGCTAACAAAGCACTAAAAGCATTCTGTAAGTTTCATGCTAGATCTATTTCATAATTTGTCAAATCAGTCATTTGTCAGGATCATTTGTGCAATACTATAGGTCACATAGACATTTGTTATACTTAAACTATAAGTCTTAGTATGAGAATTAAATTACCTATACCTTTTGTTTTATTCACTTTATTATTTTCATTGTGGGTCAATATTTCTTGATAGATCAATGTATAAACACCTCAAGAAATACAGCAAAAACTGTTCAAGTTCATCATCATTTTTAGAGTAGTGTAATCAGGGTTAAACTGATTCATGTTATGATGCCATACTGAAAATGTTGTGTATAGGAACACATTTTAGGTCATAATTACTATCCCAGAATTCCTTTTTTTTTTTTAACACAATTTACTACCAGTCTGCCATTATCAAAGTGTATGGCTATCAATTAATTTTCGTTGTGAAGTTATGTGATGACAGTTTGGGTGTAGATCACTCCACCATCAGGAATGAAGACATTGATAATAATACTACTAGATCAGTAAAGGTGTCTAAATTACAATTGTAGATATATATTTTTCCAAGACAATGTTTTTATTGTGGATTTCATTTCATATATCTAACAGAACTTCTCATAATTGTGTTGCAGATACCTGGCATTTCTCCAAACAAACTCACTGATGGGGAGTCCACACCATCTTCAAAAACTGGAGGTAGCAGAAGAAGTACTATCGAGTTAGGTAACTATCACAGTGACTTTCATACATTCAGGCTTTAGTTGCACTCATATCATAATTACCCATGCATAATCAATAATCATCTGTATGGCCCCAGATGTCATGTTACATCATGTGTGTGCAGATTAGTGTATATGGTTTGACGGTAATTATTTATATTCATCCATATATAATCAATACCCAGCAGTAATGAGCATTGGTCCCAGATGTCATGTTACATCATGTGTGTGCAAATCAGTGTATATGGTTTCACTATATTTTATTATATTCATCCATATATAATCAATACACAGCTGTAATGAGCATTGGTCCCAGATGTCATGTTACATCATGTGTGTGCAAATCAGTGTATATGGTTTCACTATATTTTATTATATTCATCCATATATAATCAATACCCAGCTGTAATGAGCATTGGTCCCAGATGTCATGTTACATCATGTGTGTGCAAATCAGTGTATATGGTTTCACTGTATTGATATTATATTCATCCATGCATAATCAATACCCAGCTGTAATGAGCATTGGTCCCAGATGTCATGTTACATCATGTGTGTGCAAATCAGTGTATATGGTTTCCTGTTAAGATTGTATAGTTTTTTCAGAGAAAGTTTATAATGAGATTGGTCATTGGCTCATAATTGTACAACAATTGACTGATTGCAGAGCCAAATTATTTTCCCTAAATACTTCTGATTACATTTTATTCTTTACATTCATTTCATGGGCATTATGAAAGCTTCATACAATCCATTAAAAACTATGCTTACTGTACTGCTAAAATCAGGCTTTCATTTATTTTTTGTTTTAACCATTTGTTCTGATTTTACCGTTATTTTTCATTTTATTCACTTTTTAAAGAATGTTTACACATTTTTTGTTTATCTTCCAATGAATTTTAATAAGTGTTACCTTTAAATCGTTTTTATATTGCCGAGCTTGTGCAGATTTACCATTCAACCTTATTCATAATTTATTACAATCAAATATCCATCTCTGCAGATGATACTCTGGAGGAAATTATAAACATGGATAGCCCAGCTGCAGAGAAGGAGATAGAGATCGCATGCAGTAAGTGTATACAGACATTAAAATTGTATCACATCTGAGAACTAAGATATTGTTACATCCACTTGAATTTAGGAACCAAGGATGAAGATACAGTAAAACCTGTCTTGAAAAACAAATTGGAAGAGACCACCTGTCTTGAGAGACAGGGTCTACTTGCAACAGATTTATTGAGTACACAGTGTTTTGTTTAATACCTTAGATGTGGATAACACTAAACCCTGCCCTCAGTTACAAACCAGAAACCTTTATAGAAATTGGTTTAAGTGGATAACTACATATTTTTTACCACATAAAAAATATATTTCTTTTTCACCAGTGTTGTATATATTAGGATTTCTAAAGGTAATTTATTGACTTATGAATGTTTCAGTTCATCTTTCTTTTTTAATGGCTTCCTTCTTTAATTAAGGGTGGTAATATTTTTCTGTTCATACTACACTTCTCCCCGAGGGACAACCAATACTTGAAAAAAAGTGCTTATACATTGAGAAAATTGCAGGGGGTGGTAATGGGAACTAATATGTTTAATTACCACATTTTTTTCTAATGAAGTTACATGTTATACTGTATAAATAACATTTATTTTTAAAATGTTCAGTATGTAAAGAAACATTGTTCCAACTGGTTTCAACAACCATCACATGTATGTGAAAACATCTTTGTATTACATCACTCTATTTGCTTTGTTGATTAGTCTGGTTGTAATAGTATATATAGTCTGGAGTCAGAGTAGCAGGGAACTAGACTAACTATTGATACACCATCAAGCAAGATTCCTTTTTTTCTCAAAAACTAGTGACAGTTATTTCGTGAGACAATCACCTAAATTGAAACTCAGTTTTTGTATTGTTCAATTAGTACAATATTGATGATTTTATTTGAAGTAATAATGAAACTTCTTATCATCCTTGAGCATATCTCTTAGTGCCAGTTCAGGAATTGTCTGAAACTTTGTCAGTTGCACACATTGATCCGTACCTGTGGAACTAAGCTCTTTATTTGGTTGAAGTATTAATTTTGCTTGGTTGCCTTGCTATCTTTAATCACAGTCGAGTCTGTTAATTTAAGGTAGTGTATGTTACATAGACAATAACATTTGTAACAGTCTTTGATTGATCAACTTAAGTGAGTTCACAGAACATACAACCTAAGATGCTGTATTTTAGGTATGTAGGATTTGCTTGCTTTTTAACTTTTTGTCACCTCCTTTGTTTGATTACAAGACATAAGTAATGTGATAATACAAAGGAGGCCAGCTTTTTGTTCAGTGCAACAATACAACAAATACTTCCTCAAGTCAGTTATCAAAATGTGGTTAGCACTTAATTAGGTTGTCAGAAAAACTCCCACAGACATAGCTGGTACAGTAAATTGACATATTATATTTAAATACACTTTACATTAATGATAATTAGACTTATGTGGCACTAAAGAATGGATATAAAACACAAATTTCACTTAATTTTTTATTTTATTTAATTGGCATTTAAATATTAATGTACATCCTACACAAGGCTTAAGTGAAATTTTCATTGATTGATATTTCCTTGAACATCTTTAATTACGGTGTAGTAAGAATGTCATTTGGAAAGAAAATGTAACCAATTATGTGACTTATTAAAATTCTTTTTGATAAAATTTCCAGGTCATATCTACTGTTTTCTACCATAAAATGAGCTATATATCCACATTTAAGTTACCAGTTTTGATCATAATTTTTTTCTAGTTAAAAAATAAGGGGTTAATTTTTGGGGATTATTTTCTGTTTAAAATAATGGTATCCATGATTAACCACATATTATAAGCAGGTTCACAAGTTATGGAGGGAGTGGAGTATTAGTGTAAGTAACATTATGAATAGTTCAACTTAGTTCTGCCAGGTGTTGGACAATTTAAACTATACCTGAAACTTGTTGTTACTTTTAGTCCCTGAATGTAATGTTTTAGGATGTTTTTCAACAGAGACAAATATTTTGCCATTCAAAAATAGGCAGAAAATGTGTACATTTTGATACCTTTTGTTTTTACAAGTCCATAATAATGCAAAGCATATGATGTTATGTTTATATGTCCATAACTGGATCACTCTGGTGGCTTAAGTGGCTAGAGTACCTGGCTCAGATACAGAGTTTGCAGGTTCGAACCCCGGCTGAGTCATTCCAAAATGGTACTAGCAGCTGCCTCACTTGGTGCTCGGCATTAAGAGGTTAGGCTACCCTATTGTCAGAATAATGTGATTGGGTGGGACATAATGTCTTAGTTATGATGGTAGACATCACTATAAACAGCCACTCGGCACAGACATCATAGAGATATGACTGAAAGGTTGTTAAAGCTTCTTTAAATATCTAAATCGCCAGTACGAATGTCCATCAGTAGATACATTCATCTGCTTTTTAATCATTTCTGTACAATGACTCGAATTTTCCACCATCTAATGTTACAAAACTTTGTAAGTAGTTTGCATTTTTATAATATGGAAGAAACTTAAGTAATTTTGGGTTCAAAATTTCAAAAAGTCAAGGTCACATAGACTCAGATAAGAAGAAATAAAATGGTTTTAGCAAAATAACTTTAATCCTATGCCTCAAATCATCACCATAATTCGTGGATGGCATGCATGTGAGACAGAAAACGTTATTTTAGGTTGACTTGGTCAGTGATTACTGTTAATAAGTCTGAAAGAAAAACTTGAATTCTGCAGAATGACTTGAAATTTTGAAAATATAATGTACAACTTAACAATACTCATTGTGGTGGATTTGACATCTCTTTCTTCAGCATTAGCTGTGATGGTTTTTACATTGGCTCAGAGACTTTATACCAAGGTCACATTATTACATTACATGGGTAATAGTATTAGTTGACCTATGATGTCTACGTACCAAGGCTACATTATTACATTTTTAGATAAATACATAGTATTAGTTGACCTATGACATCTACATACTACATTATTACATTTTTAGATAAATACATATTATTAGTTGACCTAGGAAATCTAAATACCAAGGTTACATTATTACATTTTTGGGGAAATACATAGTATTAGTTAACCTATGACGTCTACATACCATGTGTGCATTATTACATTTCATGGGTATTACATAGTATCCCACTGAAGTATTGATGTATTTAAATATTTTTTATTTTTTGACAGAAAACAAATGGTTGAATTTTATAAATTGTATACAAGCATCTTGCTGAATACAATATCACAATTTCTTCATTAAATTGAAAAAATTAAACCACTGAGAAGATTAAATAAAATGCTTTGCTGTGCTTACTGAGTAATGTCTTGCTGTCTTTGGCATTCATAGTATTGCCATTTGCTGGCAGCATTGCAGTGGCATAAATTCTTCACAGTCATTTTCTGTCAGAAGACTCAGTAGTGAAAGTTTACCAATCAGTTTTGCAAACCCTGCAGCAAGCAAGTCAGTTTTCTCTGCAGCTGTGGTTCGTAACCAATAGGCATTGTTGATAGAAAAATTGTGTGGTTTGGTTCCATGATGAATGTCAGAGAGATATGTGGTCCTATTCTTATCCATCTAATAAGTTTTTGATTTAGATTAGTTTGTCAGGCACTGGGATGGTGCATTCATAGTCCAGTCAGGCACTGATTGTGCATTCATGGTCCAGTAGTCCAAGAACTTGTTTCTAACTCGTTTCACCTGTGTAATTGAATAATTTACTCTTAATATGTATATCAGAATGGTTTAATTGTGTAATTGAATAATTTACTCTTAATATGTATATCAGAATGGTTTAATTGTGTAATTGAATAATTTACTCTTAATATGTATATCAGAATGGTTTAATTGTGTAATTTGAATAATTTACTCTTAATATGTATATCAGAATGGTTGTTCATCAAGCTACAGAGTTTAGAGGTACAATTATGTCAGTCTCAATTAGAGTTTGTGCAGTGTTAAAGGGAATTTGTCTCGAGTTAAATATTTTTGTCAATCCCAACCTAATTGAGAACTAATGTAGTTATTATTGTTGCATCTGCATGCATGTCCATCTGTGTTTGCATTGCTAGCTTCCTTTTTTTATACATTACTGGGAGCTTAATGGCTTTTACAACTATGCAATGAGGCAGCCTTATTAGACTGGCCTGGGTGTATCATCCATACCCTAGAATATCTTAAGTATTCAGGTTTTTTGTCAAGATATATATATAATTGGTCACTATGCTTGAAATAGGCCACTGCACTTGAAATTAATGTAAAGAAAGTTTTGAATGCAGCATGTGAACAAAAGTGTGCAAATAAAAGAACACTTTGACGCATGTCGGAATATTTTCTTTATTTCACCAGATAGACATGACCCAATGAATCATTATTTCACTTTTTGCATATAAACACATTTTATTGTCAAATGACAATTAAATTTGAATGCTATAGTTAAATCTGATCTGTTCTACTGTATGTTATAGAATGTCCTGCTTTTATCACCTTCATGCTTAATAGAAATAAATATTTTATGTATTTGTTCTGGTATACAGTTACATCCTGTCACATTATGAAGGTTAAAATTGTATTTGCATCTCTTTTATTAATCTCATAATACTAAAGAAATAAATCTTTATCTTTCCACCTTAACTGATACCAGGACTTGACATAAGCAGAAATTCATTGGAAAATATTTCCATATTTGTTCATATTTCCAGCTAGTTATAGAATCATTTTGTAAATTGTTCTTTACAAAGGCAGCAAAAAGTCTTCGTCTGGTTCCATAGACACCTTTTTGTATGGGATTTCACAAGGGATATCGGCAGGAATAAAAAATGACGATTCAGCTGTGCTAGATTCTCTAGAAAGTAGTACATATGTCGTCTGTCACACTTCTGAAGGTAAACCAGCACTAACTTGCTTGACAATGCACAAAAATGTATTATAGATGATATATATAACCAGCACGTCACAAACTTTGGTGTTTTGCACAACCTTTTTTCTAAAACTTTATTTTGTAACATTGCCCTTTGTTGTTTTTTATGGAAAGTATATTTTGTCTTTCTGTATATATTTAATTATCTAATGCTTATCGTCACTACTTCCAGCATGATATATAGATCATTTTCTTCATGTGTTGTATCTGTCCCCACTAGGTCATATTCATTGAGTATTTATTCACTCACACCTGCTTGTCTAAAGTCACATTTTATCACATACAAGAATCACTTAAATGTATTGCTCATAGTCGCACAAGGTCCAAATAACCTGCTTTTAATATTTCATTTAAATTCTTAATTGCTTGTTTGATTAGCTCCTCAGAATATCGATGTCATTTCAGCCTAATTTTGTCTTCAAGATGCAGTCTGTTGTTTAGTGAAACCCAACATCAGACCAAAATTAATCATCCAATTAATAAGTCTAATTAATTAATACATGATAGTTATTATTTCTATGTCTCAAAGACTTGACCATCAGTGTGCCAAGAGAGCTCAATGTATTTCTCTGAAAATTAGTGCATTTGAACCGGAAAATGATAATTCATATGCTATGTTTGGTCAAGATAGATATCCAACTCTGTTATATTTCATAATCTAACTTGAACCTTTGGTTGAAAATCTACCATAATCACAAAATTGCAGTCAGCAATTTAATATAATTAGCATCCCCTCTTCACCATTTAAAATTAAATATATCTACAATTTTTTTTTAAAATCTTCTGATGTTGGGTTTATCCAATACACATCCTCATGGGCAAACAAGTTACAGGTGCTGTCCTCTTTGTATGGTCATATACTTTACAGTTCTCTTCTTTTCTTTGTCATAAAATTTTCCTTTCACCTGTAAATGGTAAGACATTGGTAAAACATTCCCTTGTTATGATGTATATCAAAAGACGTAGGTATAGCTCTCAGTTGTTATGATATAAATGGTAATGGAGAATGATACAGCTTTCCCATGTTACGATGTCTGTCAAAAGACATAGGTACAGCTCTTCCTTGTTATCATGTAAATGGAAAGATGTTGGTACGGCTATCCCTTGTTATAATGTAAATGGTAAGACAGTGGTCCAGCTATTCCTTGTTATCATGTAAATGGTAAGACATTGGTACAGCTCTACCTTGTTATCATGTAACTGGTAAGACATTGGTACAGCTCCCCCTTGTTATCATGTAAATGGTAAGACATTAGTACAGCTTTCCCTTGTTATCATGTAAATGGTAAGACATTAGTACAGCTTTCCCTTGTTATCATGTAAATGGTAAGACATTGGTACAGCTATCCCTTGTTATAATGTAACTGATAAGACATTGGTACAGCTCTCCCTTGTTATCATGTAAATTGTAAGACATTGCTACAGCTTTCCCTTGTTATCATGTAAATGGTAAGACATTGCTACAGCTTTCCCTTGTTATAATGTAAATGGTAAGAAATTGCTACAGCTTTCCCTTGTTATAATATAAATGGTAAGAAATTGGTGTAGCATTCCCTTGTTATCATTCAAGACATTGGTACAGCTTTCCCTTGTTATAATGTAAATGATAAGACATTGGCACAGATCTCCCTCATTATAATGTTTTTGGTAAGACATTTGTACAGCTCTCCCCTGTTATAATGTAAATGGTAAGACATTGGCACAAATCTCCCTCATTATAATATTAATGGTAAGATATTTGTACAGATCTCCCTCATTATAATGTAAATGGTAAGACATTGACACAGCTCTCTCTCATTATAATGTTAATGGTAAGACATTGGCATAGCTCTCCCTTGTTATAATGTAAATGATAAGAAATTGATATAGCTTTCCCTTGTTATAATGTAGTAGGTATTCAGGTTCTGTCACTGCAGACCACATTATGTAATGACTAATGGTCTAACAAGAATAATTGCAAATTTGATGATTGTATCATCATGTGTGTGGGGTGGGGTGGGGTGGGGGTTATTTAGGGAATAAACAAAATGGTAATGGTACTCTGCTCTATAGTTATAATACAGTAGCTGGGTTTTGAAACAGATGACTACATTCAGTACTGAATGATGGTATAGTAATGGCAATTGAAAAATTTTGATTATTGATGTATGTGTGCACATGGGGTGGCTGGTGGGTAAATGCCATTTTGATGTATATTAATAATGGAATAGTTTGGGTCTATAAGTATCGACAGGATGAAGTTCTTAAATAAAAGTTTAATACTAAGCTTTGTGTGTTATGATGGTTTCAGTTTGGTCATGGAGTCTGTAGCAGTACTCTTTATTATATTGATGTGATATTGAAATATATTAGTGCAAGAAAATTATTTGGCCACACTGACAATACAACTGTTATCACCACTGTGGCAATATAACTTTTGTAACTACTTTTGTACCATTTAGGAAAGATATCTGCCCTATGCATGTTATTCAAGCCTGTATTTTCATATTTAGGTCTGTTTCTTTTTTCTTTTGCTCCTTCTCTCCATCCCTACCTCATCGGGAACTACAGGTCTTAAAATGTGTCAACTTTTGAAACTCTAGTGTACATTTATGCAGTCAGTGTGATGAAATCAAGAAATGTTTAAAAACTAAAATGTAAAATACAAAAAATGTAGACTGTAATTGATTCTCTGCATGTATTATGGAAACTGTCAGTGACAGAACTTCTTGGCCTGTTGTTATGTGCCAAACATGCATTTTTGAAGTTTTGAATAGTTGCAACACTTTTCAATGAATAGTATACATTATTAACACATTATCCCCTGGAGGTTTTTGTTGTTTTTGCATTAAATGCGAGTAGAAAACACATTTTGGGGACTATTTCTGAATACATCCTAATACATCAATTTCCAGGTGATTTTCCATTAGCCTAATGTCTAATTGTGTTAAAGACCTTGTTTTCCATTAGCCTAATGTCTAATTGTGTTAAAGACCTTGTTTTCCATTAGCCTAATGTCTAATTGTGTTAAAGACATTGTTTTCCATTAGCCTAATGTCTAATTGTGTTAAAGACCTTGTTTTTCATTAGCCTAATGTCTAATTGTGTTAAAGACCTTGTTTTCCATTAGCCTAATGTCTAATTGTGTTAAAGACCTTGTTTTCCATTAGCCTAATGTCTAATTGTGTTAAAGACCTTGTTTTCCATTAGCCTAATGTCTAATTGTGTTACAGACCTTGTTTTCCATTAGCCTAATGTCTAATTGTGTTACAGACCTTGTTTTCCATTAGCCTAATGTCTAATTGTGTTAAAGACATTGTTTTCCATTAGCCTAATGTCTAATTGTGTTAAAGACATTGTTTTCCATTAGCCTAATGTCTAATTGTGTTAAAGACCTTGTTTTCCATTAGCCTAATGTCTAATTGTGTTAAAGACCTTGTTTTCCATTGGTTATTTTGCTCGAGCATGAGCAGAAGTGGAAAAGTTGAAGTTTTCTTTTCTTTTTGTTTTTTGCTTGATGGACCCATCATTTTCATATCTAGACAACTCTTCCAAATGCCAACCTTATTGTACTTTGTGCACAGGTTCATTTGTCTGTATGGAGTTTAGACCTGTCAGCCTTAGATCTACCTCCTGCCCCATAAACGCTGCACCAGGAGTTAATGTGTTAAGAAGATAAAAGAGATTAAATATATCAGTAAAAATTTTCAGTAGCAATTTTTAATTGCATCATAATCGTATTTGAAAATGATGGATAGATTAGTATTGATTGCAAACTGGAAATAAGTGACATACAAATTAGATGCAGTATCTGCTATTGAACTAGACTGCAAACTTGCCAAGGCCACACAAAATTAGTGAGTGAATGTAGACATTAAATGAAGAACACAATTTCTTACCATTGAACTCGTCATTAAAGCCTTTTCTTTAACGATATTATTCTTTGATGTCATTAAGATATAACTGCTGAGATATTTCAACATCACTCCACACTGACATTATAAAGCCCTACATGAAATGTCCACCATTAATACTGGCCGCCATGTATAGCCTATATTGTGCTTAAAAATGGCATTAAACCATACAAAACAAAACCTACATGAAATGTGTTAACAAATATAAGGTCTGACATTATAAAGCCCCACATAAAATGTGTTAACAAATATAAAGTCTGACATTATAAAACCCCACATGAAATGTAACAAATATAAGGTCTACCATTATAAAGACCCACATGAAATGTAACAAATATAAGGTCTAACATTATAAAGACCCACATGAAATGTGTTAACAAATATAAAGTCTGACATTATAAGGACCCACATGAAATGTAACAAATATAAAGTCTGTCATTGTAAAGACCCACATGAAATGTAACAAATATAAAGTCTGACTAAAGACCCACATGAAATGTAACAAATATAAGGTCCAACATTATAAAGCCCTACATGAAATGTAACAAATATAAAGTCTGACTAAAGACCCACATGAAATGTAACAAATATAAGGTCTGACATTATAAAGCCCCACATGAAATGTAACAAATATAAGGTCTGACATTATAAAGCCCCACATGAAATGTAACAAATATAAGGTCTGACATTATAAAGATCCACATGAAATGTGTTAACAAATATAAAGTCTGACATTATAAAGCCCCACATGAAATGTGTTAACAAATATAAAGTCTGACATTATAAAGACCCACATGAAATGTGTTAACAAATATAAAGTCTGACATTATAAAGCCCCACATGAAATGTGTTAACAAATATATAGTCTGACATTATAAAGACCCACATGAAATGTGTTAACAAATATAAAGTCTGACATTATAAAGCCCCACATAAAATGTGTTAACAAATATAAAGTCTGACATTATAAAGCCCCACATAAAATGTGTTAACAAATATAAAGTCTGACATTATAAAGCCCCACATAAAATGTGTTAACAAATATAAGGTCTGACATTATAAAGCCTCACATGAAATGTGTTAACAAATATAAAGTCTGACATTATAAAGACCCACATGAAATGTGTTAACAAATATAAGGTCATTATTTTGGCAGTATACACAGTCTGATCATGCAAAAAGCACTAACCAAGTACATGTAAATCATTGCTGTCCCAAAATTAGTGTAACATTAAGAACTTCTTATCAACGTAGTAATACAGCTGTTAATTGCATTGGCACAGCATGGATAAAATCCATGCAAATCAACAATTTTGCTTTAAAAATATTTATGTAATAAAAGAAATTGTTTTTTGAGTAGATGTATGGAAATATTTCACTCATGAAGTAGAAATATTTTTTATAGTAAAGAGTGGCAACTCATTGCAATGGAATGTTTTGACTTCATGAATGAAATATTTCTGTATTTCTACTGAAAAATGTACGATTCACTTTATCCAAGATTGCATGATAATATAGGGTGTTATACTAAGAAAGTAAGTGAGAGTTATATTGCATTTTCAGAAATCTGTTTTGATTGTCGGACAATCTTTTTTTTTAGATGTCTGTTATTTGTACAGTACATTGTTGTAGGTTATTATAACATTTCTTCATGACAACATTGTCTAAAAGTTAATCCGCTCCTCAAACCTTTTTAATGTCTTCTTAAAGTGTTTTTATGAACACCTAGTTGACACTGTATGCAAACATGGAAACAGTGTTCAAACGTAATCCTTTCTTTTAAGTTTGACTTTAATATACAAGGATTTCTGTGTGAAAGCATTGTTCCAACAAGATCTTTTATACACATGGTACAAAGTCTCATAGTTCCATGGCAACTGTGTTGAACATATGGCAGGAAATTATTGTACAAGTGTATATATTGAATCTGGTATTTATTTCATAGAAATAATTTTTGTTATTATATAATAATATATAATAATTATATACTTTGACTAGGAGTCTAGTATTTATTTCATAGAGATAATTATTATATTATTATATAATAATTATATACTTTGACTAGGAGTCTAGTATTTATTTCATTGAGATAATTATTATATTATTATATAATAATTATATACTTTGACTAGGAGTCTAGTATTTATTTCATTGAGATAATTATTATATTATTATATAATAATTATATACTTTGACTAGGAGTCTAGTATTTATTTCATTGAGATAATTATTATATTATTATATAATAATTATATATTTTGACTAGGAGTCTTGTATTTATTTCATTGAGATAATTATTATATTATTATATAATAATTATATACTTTGACTAGGAGTCTAGTATTTATTTCATTGAGATAATTATTATATTATTATATAATAATTATATACTTTGACTAGGAGTCTAGTATTTATTTCATTGAGATAATTATTATATTATTATATAATAATTATATACTTTGACTAGGAGTCTTGTATTTCTTTCATAGAGATAATTATTATATTATTATATAATAATTATATATTTTGACTAGGAGTCTTGTATTTCTTTCATAGAGATAATTATTATATTATTATATAATAATTATATACTTTGACTAGGAGGCTTCTTATATTCAAAACTCATAACCTTTAAGTATTTGCAATAGTGAGTGAAGAAATATACATGTATTATTGTCTAATATTAAGCAAAGCAAGATATTTAATTGTTTTTGCACTTTTATATTCCTGTATGATAATATAGTTTGAGTCATTCATTTTAGCAATTTCATGTTCATTTCAAAGAATTTCATAAATAACAAATATTTACTTAAACAGTAGCACTTTCATATTTATTTCAGAGAATTTCATAAATAAAAAATATTTACTTTATCAGTGGTATGAATTGTTTTCGTTGATAAATTTTACATATATAATGTTCACTGAATGATTAGTATCAATACATTTTTCTCAGCATTTTCATTATATCAAAACCAGATTTTAAAAAATCAGGTTTCATTTTTTTAATTTCCAAAGATCAAACTGAATTTGTATTAAATATCAAAGGATACATTTTAAATATAAAGACATAAGTTTAAGAGTATGATTTTATATTACAGTACCCAACACACTGGAGTTTCGTTCAACATCAGAACCAGTTGAATTAGTTTCTGAAGAGACTGTAACAAATGAGCCATTCTTTGATGATTCCACAGTTACCATAACAATGGAGTCTGAGGTCAGAGGTGACTCCGAGGATATCATCAAAGTAGAAACAGAGAATGAACTGTCCACTCCAGTTGATATTTATACAGATGATTTCAGTAGATCTGAATTCATGAAAAGGAAAGAAACATTTGAAGTAATAAAGAAAAGTGATGCTGTTGAAGTTCCTAAAAAGCAAGGTGAATAGAAGATTAACAGATAATATTAATTAGTGTCCAGCTAGACATTGTCAGCTCATCCCTATCGTAATCATGTCCATCCATATGTATGTCCATCTATCAATAGTTTGGTTCATGCATTGAAAAACTCTACCTGAAATTGTTGGATTCAAACCATACCATCTTTATTCTATGAGACTTCAAAAGAGTTTTATTTCCACCATTGTATATTGTTGTTTAGAATAGTAATGGATCTGTCTTTCATTTCTGCAGATTAACTCTACCAAGGATTGCTTATTTCAAAAGAATTTACATAGCTTTATGTTGATGAGACCTTGAGTGCGTACATATATACAAAATATCCACATAGGTTTTTGCATGTAAGCAGAATAGCTCTGTAAATCATTATACAGTATTTAATGCCATTTAGTTGGTAAATTACCAGATTTTTACATGCAGAGGTGCTTTTTACAAGTTTTCTCTTTAACTTTCAATTTTGACCTAGTTCTTGCCCATTTTCCATAAATATTTAATTTCCAGTACAACAGATGATTGTATCCAGCATAGCTCATGAACCATTCAATAAATTCTGAACTATTTCTCTATTTAGATTCCCTCAGGCCCTAGATATGCTTTTTATGGGATTTGTTGTTGTATGGTTTAATGCCATTTTTCAGCCCAAGATAGGCTATACATGGTGGCCAGTATTAATGGTGGAGGAAGATCCTGGGAAAACCCCGGAAAGAACCACCGATCCATGAGAAGCTACTGGCAAGCTTTCTCACATACCCACATTGGCCAAATCTGAGACTCGAACCTACGCAGACAGAGGTGAGATGGTAGTGATCCATAACAGAGAGTTCTTTAGACCACTCAGCCACTCGGGGCCCCTACATCATTTGGTTATAGCCATTGACAATTAACCTAATATCTTTTGCATGGGATGTGGCTTATAACTGTCTTAGCTCAGTAAGCATTAAACATGTTCTGATGCAAATTTAGTTATGCAAGAGACATTGGCCCCAGGCTGTACCTTTACATAGTTAGCCACTTTGGATGCTCAAACTTGGGGTGGGGTGAGTGTATATTGATCAAATCAAACACTATAACACGGCGATGTTCTTTTTCACATACATTACCAAGGCATAATATATTAGAGAAGTACATTTACTGACTCGTAGCTCCAGGTATCCCAAGCTTTTAGCAGCAAAAGATTTAAAAAGTTTTCTGTCCACCTAAGTGTAAGTCGGTCAAGAGTCATCTCACCTTGGATAAAGAGATTCAGTTACTCTTCTGCTTACACTTGAAAGGACTCTTTTGGAGACCTATACTCCAGCTACATTTCTATTTCCTATATAGCATGCATCTCAATACTGGAGCTGCTACATGAACTGTGTCAAGTACTTGTATTAAATGCTGTAAACTATATCAGTATTTTGATATTTGTGTTTGTCATTAGCATCTTTTTAATGACACTTGACTGGTTTCATCTGTATTTGTCATTGTTGTGCTCTCAATCAATACAGCTGTCAGCATGATGTACAGGACGCAAGCATTTCAGACTTGGGTGATGTATTTGAAGAAGACATTACTTCCCCAGTCATAATATAGGCACACCCTCCCATCCTCCCCTCAAATTACATTAAAAAATATAACTGCTTCAGTAGCAGCTGGAGTATGTGTGGTATTTAGTGCAAAAGCCTCAGTCAGTGTTGAGATCACTATTGTCTGATTTCTACATTGTAGCACTTTTGTTGGCTGAAAACTAGCTTTGGAGAGCTGAATTTTTAGTTAGTGGATCTACCCCATAATCTATTATTACTGAGTAAATATTGTCAAAGAAATAAATTTTGTTATATGAAAATTGGTGTTTTACGAAAAGAAATTTGTTTCCACATAATTTTTTATGTGATTTTTTATCTTCAGAAGTCATTGATGATCACCAAGAGACAGCCATGGATAAAATGGCTGCCCTGAAAAAGACCTTGAACACACTGTGGGTCGGAAATTCTGGTGCATTACAGCTACAGTTTCCATTGTAAATACTCCAGTTATCTTTTTCTCTTTTTTTTAGTATGCTTTTTGTTAAATTTGCTTAGGATGAGCAGATCTTTTATCTTTAATTTTATGTCCATCTGACCATACATTTTTTTATGTTCCCATGGTTTTAACTTTTTATGATTTTCTGCTAAATTTGTCTATAAAGTAGAACCTCTCTTGAAAGACCACCCCTTCTGCCAAAATATAATTATCTCTTAAGAATGGTGGTCTCTCAAAACAGGTCATAACACTATATAATCAATAAATCATTGCATTGAGATTCTGGTCTCCCCAAACCAGGTGGTCTCTCATAGCAGTGGTTTCTCAAGACAGGTTTTACTGAATATATTACATTTAATATATTTCATGTTAAATCATACAAGTTATTAATTTAAAGCATGATATGATAAGCCAGGGTTTATCAATAAAGGGGTAGAAATGAATTAAATTAATTACAGTAAATACCCTTACATGATGAGATCAAGATTCAAACCCAGAACTGCAGAGGTGAAAGGCAAGTGGTCCATTTTGTGTTATAACCTACCTTTAATTATCAGATTTGACTGAATGGAGATGAGGCAACCAGTAATTGTTTCCCTTTTTTGTTCTAACTTTGATTAATTATTATTACTTAAAATCTGGTTTTTAGTGAAAAAGACTATTAAATCGGGGCCAAATTATGCCCCCCAAACCTTTGTTTTTAGCTTATATGATGTATATTACATTTCTTACTTGGTATTGTGTGATTTTCGATGTCTTTGTTTATTTGCCAGTTACCACAGTAGCTCAGTCTGGTGAAGCAATAAATTAAAAACATTCATACTTATTCATAGGGCATATCCGGAAATTAATAGTACTTTTTATTCTATTTAGTCATGAAAGATTTCATTTTTGAAAATGAAGTTAACTGGAGGAAACAAGGATAAATATCCTCAATGTACAAGTCTGATTAACAAGTTACAAGAAATGTCAAGTTTTATTATATAATTAAACTGTTAATTATTTGAAGTAAAACAATTGAAAATCAGACTAAATATGCCTTTCCACTGTAGGATTCAAGTTGTTATGCCCTGCTTGACATGCAGCCACCTTGCCATTTAAGATGTGGTCATTGTTTTCCTGATCATATTAATGCTAAAACACAAAAATAATTATACCCTGTAGCTGGACATTGCAAATACCCCACCATAATGCATCTTATTCTGTCTCTAAAATTAATGGTAAAGAAACAAAGATTAACTCAATAAAATATTTCAGTTGACCTTGATTTAACATTATCCTGACATTAAGATGCTTAGTTAACTCAATAAAATATTTCAGTTGGCCTTGACTTTAACATTATCCTGACCTTAAGATGCTTAATTTCTTTGATACTTTATAAGTTTAGTCCTGCTATGATACAACACAGACCATGAATCTGCTGTCACATATTGCATCTGTAGATCAGGGACTGCATAGACCTAGATATTTCAGCACATTATGTGATGGGAGATGCATGTTTATGTAGTTTGCAGGTGTATTCAACTTTTAGGTGATTTTGTATGGTACTTGTCTTGTCTGGTAATTGGTTCAGGTGTCAAAAAATGCAGAATATGATGAAGAAACATTTTATTCTTAGATTTCTTTCTTGTGTAAACTAATCTTGTTTCTGTTCAACTTTTCTACACTTGTAGTTATGTCATTACATTTGTGATAACAATATTCAAAAATATACCAAAAAGCATTACTTTAAAAAGCATCTATCTATCCCTTTCATATCCCTAATAGTGTCTTGCCTTTAATAAAACAACAATGTACATAATAAAAAGTTGGTTGGTTGGTTGTTGTAGGGTTTAACGTCATTTTTCATCACATGATAGGCTTCATATGGCAACCAGTATCAATGATACAGCTTTCCCATGTTACGATGTCTGTCAAAAGACATAGGTACAGCTCTTCCTTGTTATCATGTAAATGGAAAGATGTTGGCACACCCATCCCTGAAAGAACCAACAATCCATGGGAAGCTACTGGCAAGCTTTCTCACATACCCACTTTGGCTGAATCTGAGACTTGAATCCACACAGACAGAGGTGAGATGGCAGTGATCCGTAATGGAGCATGATTTAGACCACTCGGCCACTCAGGGCCCCCATAATAAAAAGATGAAAGAAAAGCTGAAAAAAAAGATTTATGAGGTTGAAAAAATATAGTTTGAATATTGCAATCTTCTCTGGCCCCTTGTTTGGGTCCCTCTTTGTCTACTATAGTTGTTCTGCCAGACATGATGTTATTGCAGCAGTATTTGTTAATAAGCTAGTAACTATATTTAGATATGTCATATCGAATCAATAAGATGACTGAATTAGAGCATATGATAACATTTTGTCAGCTGGTTTGAGGCAGTGATACAGCAGCTTGGATACCTGTAGAGATGCATGCTTTTCAGTGTTGATGATGCACTTAAATTATCTGCAGAAAGAACCACCCGCCTCACCTCCATCCACCATGTCATTTATTTGAGGCATTGCTTGCATAGGATATTGTTCCAGTTCAGTTCTTGGGCACATTGCCCAAGTTCATGCATTCAAAACTTTGCTTGAACCCAAATTTGTCTGTACTTTATTACTATTAGGCCATATACTTCATACATGCTTCCCATGACCATGTATGGAGTATTGGCTCATGTTTGTTACCATGGCAATCCATGGGATCAGATTTATTGAGTTTCAGCTATGTGTCCCCACCATACACCTCGTATCAGCCCTTGCAGCTCCACATACCGGTGTAGGACACTAAATAGAACCCTACAAACTCCCAAATTTCTATTCCTGAGGTATGCCTTTGGAACAAAGGGCCACTGCCAAGTTTCATGCATTCACAACTTTGCTTTTTTGAACCCCAATTTGTGTCAGTACTTAAATATATTAAACTATTATGCCCATTATACTTCATACCCGCTTCCTACAATGCATGTGGCGTATTGGCTGATGTTTGATGTCATGGCATCCTCAGGATCAGACTTGTTGAGTTTCGGTTTTCAGGGTCCCTATATACCTATTATATCAGCCCGTTATGGCTCCACATACAGATGTTGGACACACTTCACAACCCTACAAACTCCCACAAGTCTCTCTTCCTGAGGCATTCCAACAAAAAATTCAGAGCTGGGCTGGTACAGTATGCTATGTCAAAACTTGCCCCGTTATGCCAGAGATTATTATATATGCACAATAAAGTAAAAATTGTATTGTGTGTTGTTTAACGCATGTTTTATAATTAGTAACTGGGCCCATCTCATAAACATTGCTTAGAGATAACATTTATGAATGTTGGAATCAGTCATTGATATTAGGATTCTGTGCAAGTCCAGATTCGGTTAAAACATACATGCAAACCCTGAACAATTTCTTTTAAAATGTTTGCAGGAACAATATAATTTATAAAATAATATTAACATGACCTGAAAATATTTTCTTATTTGAAATTAAAACAATTCTTTACTATTTTTCAGTGATTACTGTGAGCATCACCTGTTACCACCGTGCTACAAAATACCAATAATTGTGTATGACCATGAACCAAGTTCTATCATTGCATATACTCTCAGGTAGGCATCTTTTTTTTTTTGTTCCTATTATAATGTGAAAGCATTTTTCTGCTGGTAGCATCCTCAGTTTGTTAAGGTTTTGGTTTTGGTTTTCATTTGCAATTATTTCCTAAAACTTTTGAATAGATTCTCATCCTTACTGGCATGAATCAATAGTAAACCAAGACGATTCCATCCTGTGACGTACTTGTGACCAAGAAAATTGTTGTTGGCTTATTAGGATTTACAGTAGTTACTTTAATTTCCTTCGATGGTACAGAAAAAAAGAGAGACCTATTTAGATATCTCTTATGGGATCTGTATGTGCATTAGTGCAGGCATGCCTGTTTAGTTTTTAATTATATTTATTAGGCTTTTCTACAGGAAGAGTTTTAATCATTTTCTAATCAAATTTAACAAGTTATGGACTCTGTTTATCTTGCAACTTAAATTGTATCATATTGGCAGCGATGTTTCATTTATATGGATGCATTACAAGTTGATTTTGAACCAGTATTCCGAAAGATATGTTATTTTGGGAGCATTTCTTATTTTATTTGTTATATGCCTTTAGTAGTCCATCTTGACTTCATCAGAACATATATTTCACATGAAAGGTGCTTTAATTTCCTTTGATTTAATGAGGCACAAGGGAGAATATGTTTATATAACTATATTGGAACTTATGTGTATTAGTGCATGTATTCTACTTTAATGATTTATTTTATGCTTCGTGTGGTGTTAAATATATGAATTGTACTTTAAGGTTTTATAATACATTTATAATGTTAAAACTGTAACAGACAATTGAGTGAAAAGTCACATTCTTTAATATTGTTTTTGCTGTATTTACCATATTATAAAAAGTCATTTGCAAGTATTTCAAGAAGTGGTCTCTTCAGACAGGCAGTTCAGTGATAGGATTGTGTGAGTTAGGGTACCAAGTTTTTCATCAGGTTATTGTTATTGCTGTTGTATAGTTTAACGCCATTTTTCAGCACACGATAGGCTATACATGGCGGCCAGTATTAATGGTAAAGAAAGAACCTGGGAAAAAACCCAGAAAGAACCACCGACCCACGAGAAGCTACTAACAAGCTTTCTCACATGCCCACATTAGCCGAATCAGAGACTCAAACACATGCAGACAGAGGTGAGATGGCAGTGATCCATAACGGAGAGTGCTTTAGATCACTCAGCCACTCTGGGCCCCAAAAAAATATTGAAGTTCTCAGGCTAGGAAATCCAGATTGAGTGTAAGACATTATAACTAGATACATTTTTAGAAAGATACCTTTTTCCATATATTTTCATGACAATGTTTTGTATTTTTTCAGTTGCTGTGACTACCACAACAAGTTACAGGAAGTTCAGTCTGTATTCTCAGTGAAAGAACCACAACAACCAACAGTGAGGTACAGCATCTATATTTACATTAGTTTACTTACAGCATATATATTTATATTAGTTGAGTTACAGCATCTGTCTCTACATTAGTTGAGTTACAGCATATATATTTATATTAGTTGAGTTACAGCATCTATCTTTACATTAGTTGAGTAACAGCATCTATCTTTACATTAGTTGAGTTACAGCATCTATCTTTACATTAGTTGAGTTACAGCATCTGTCATTACATTAGTTGAGTTACAGCATCTGTCTTTACATTAGTTGAGTTACAGCATCTATCTTTACATTAGTTGAGTTACAGCATCTGTCTTTACATTAGTTGAGTTACAGCATCTATCTTTACATTAGTTGAGTTACAGCATCTATCTTTACATTAGTTGAGTTACAGCATCTACAGACATAATTTTTCTCTGTTTTAAAACGGAATTCCGCTTTTCTCCTCACTTGATTCCGATTTTTCTTGATATGGTCTGTTTTTTTTAAATTATGTCCTATCCATTTTTTTTCTGGTTTTTTAACCGTTCTTTTCAGTAACATTCCGCAACAACCCTTGTAACGTATTCACTCCATATATTAGTTAGCCAACGACTATCGTAAAGAGTATTCTGATTGGTCAAAAGTTTAAATTCATCCAGTGAATCTTCATGTAAAGGAAACTAATGGCAATGGAAAGAAGAAGCGTGCTTGCTAAAATGGTATCCCTAGTTGTTGAGAGAGACAATGACACGAAAAGTTTAGATAATGTTTTAAAAAGACGGAAGGGAATGGCTGGAACGAATTGTCAACGGAAATTTAGTTGGTCAGTTTATAAGAAACTGTACGCTCGAGGACTGGCATTTTGTGCCCTCTGCAATATATACATTACAGAAGTCGTGGTTGAAAGAGTCTGGAACCACACCTACAAATGAAGCTGCATACGGAAAAAATGAAGCCCTCTTTCAGAATATGTGCACTGTATGTCACCAATACAAACTGGAGCTGGAAAGAAAAAAGGCTATCATTGAGAAGGAAAAGAAACACCTGCACATTGAGCCAGCAAAATCATTGCTGACAAAAAAGAAGATTTAAGAAATCTTTCTTAAAGCCACTAAAAGAGCTCAACTGGCATATCAACAGGTTGTGTTCAGTGGACCAAAAGACGAGTGAATATATGGGATTATTTGTATATAGGTGATGCATTTGGGTGTTTATTTTACATATTTGTTATGAAAATAGAGAAGTATAATATGTTGGCAGCCAAAATTGCCTAATTATTGACTTAATTACGATGTGAACACTGACATACACATGAAATAACTTAAGTACCAATAGCATTGGAGAACAAATTCATGTGACAATAAATATTGTAAAATTATTCCAATTTTTGGTAAGTTTGTTAGTTTTTCAAATGATTTTTTTGTTACATATTATGGTCACAAGTTGCACCAGAAGCAGATTTTCATCTGTGTAAAGTGCATTATTAAAAACCCCTAATCAGGGGTACTGCCCCTTGAGATCCCGTTTAGGGAGTACCCCCAAACCCCCCTTTCACATTTTCAGTCTTTTTTTTAAAGGTCAAAATCATGTCTGCATCTGTCTTTATGTTAGTTACATTACATATATTACACACAGCATCATTTTGTAAGTTATGTCAAATTCATTACACAGCATCAGTTTTTAAGTTAGTTATATAAAATTCATTACACAGCATCAGTTTTTAAGTTAGTTATGTCAGAATCATTACACAGCATCAGTTCTTAAGTTAGTTATGTCAGAATCATTACACAGCATCAGTTCTTAAGTTAGTTATGTCATATTACACAGCATCAGTCTTAAAGTTAGTTATGTCATATTCATTACACAGCATCAGTTCTTAAGTTAGTTATGTCATATTACACAGCATAAGTTTTTAAGTTAGTTATGTCAGAGTCATTACACAGCATCAGTTCTTAAGTTAGTTATGTCATATTACACAGCATAAGTTTTTAAGTTAGTTATGTCAGAATCATTACACAGCATCAGCTTTTAAGTTAGTTATGTCAGAATCATTACACAGCATCAGTTCTTAAGTTAGTTATGTCATATTACACAGCATAAGTTTTTAAGTTAGTTATGTCAGAATCATTACACAGCATCAGTTTTTAAGTTATGTCAGATTCATTACACAGCATCAGTCTTAAAGTTAGTTATGTCGTATTTATTACACAGCATCAGTTTTTATGTTAGTTATGTCATATTCATGACATACCATTTGTCTTTAAGTTATTTATAGAGATTGATTACAAAAGAATGTCATTTTCTGCTATATTTATCCAGTGCTTCAAGAGGGGACTTTGTACCTAAGATTTCAAGTACAGTACTCCATCACTACAAAACCATTTATTCTAAGATGGTTCTTTTATACAGTGACTATAGCCTTGGACCACATTTCGTTAAGTGATAGTACAATTATATGTATTTGTGTACGTCATTATAAGGGTTGTCCCACTGTCAAGTCCTTCATTGAGATATGGTTTATGTTTTATGGTGTCTATAGTCATGGACCACATTACATTAAGTGGTAGCAAAATTATATGTATTTGTACTTCATTACAAGGATTTCTCACTACAAAGCCTCTCATTATGGCATGGTTCTTGTTATATGGCAAAATCTATATGCATTGTGTAGTTCGATATATGGAGTCTCACTGTAAAAAGCTTGTCATTATGGCATGGTTCTTGTTATATGGCAAAATCTATATGCATTGTGTAGTTTGATATATGGAGTCTCACTGTAAAAAGCTTGTCATTATGGCATGGTTCTTGTTATATGGCAAAATCTATATGCATTGTGTAGTTCAATATATGGAGTCTCACTGTAAAAAGCTTGTCATTATGGCATGGTTCTTGTTATATGGCAAAATCTATATGCATTGTGTAGTTCGACATATGGAGTCTCACTGTTAAAAGCTTGTCATTATGGCATGGTTCTTGTTATATGGCAAAATCTATATGCATTGTGTAGTTCGATATATGGAGTCTCACTGTAAAAAGCTTGTCATTATGGCATGGTTCTTGTTATATGGCAAAATCTATATGCATTGTGTAGTTTGATATATGGAGTCTCACTGTATAAAGCTTGTCATTATGGCATGGTTCTTGTTATATGGCAAAATCTATATGCATTGTGTAGTTCAATATATGGAGTCTCACTGTAAAAAGCTTGTCATTATGGCATGGTTCTTGTTATATGGCAAAATCTATATGTATTGTGTAGTTCGATATATGGAGTCTCACTGTAAAAAGCTTGTCAAGATTGTTAACTATTTCAGCAGCACTACTAAGCTATCAAAAGGAGAAGGTACAACAGATGGACTGGTTGGCAAAGATGAGGACACAAGTGAGACAGGTAAACCTTCTCTGAATTCTCTTAATTGGTGTTTAGTACATCTTGTGACAAGGGAGACAGATACAGCCTCCCAGAATTACATTTTATTACATTGTGTGACAAGGTAGACAGGTAAACCCTCACTGAAGTGTCTATTGCTTTGTGTGACAAGGTAGACAGGTAAACCCTCATCGAATTGTTGTCTATTGCATTGTGTGATGAGGGAGACAGGTAAACACTCTCTGAATTGCTGTTTATTACATTCTATGACTTGGGAAAAACAGGTAGTCCCACTCAGAATTAGTTTATTACATTGTATGAGAAGGAAGACAGGTAAACCCTCTCAGAATTGTCATGTATTACATTGTATGACAAAGGAAACATTAAACACCTCTCAGAATTGTTTTTTTATATTAAATTGTGGCAGATACTCTGACCACTAGGCCACTGGAGCAGAAGATGGTACATCACCTTTAAATTGAAAAGTGATGTACCCTCCTCTACTCCAGTGGCTATTGTTTTACATCAAAAATAGACAGGTTCAACCTCCCAGAATTGCTGTTTGTTATATTATATCACAAGTGAGACAGATAAATACTCATGATTGCTGTATTTTGGATGACATTATAATTAAGACTACATAACCCAGTCTGATTTGCTTTTTATTTCATCTATATATATAAAAATGAATGTTTGTTTGTTTGTGTCGTATGTGTTCCTATACCGTTCATCCGATTGCAATAAAACTTTGGTGAGTTGTTCTGTGCACGCCCGCGAAGGTTTCTGAATTAGTACAACCATTTAAATTGTACAATTAACAAATGTGTGTATTTTATATAGTTTTGCGACATTTACCGTGTGTTCGCTGTGAACTGTAGGCGCCTTAGATATGTCACGTGATCGAACAGTATGTGCCTTAAATACATCACGTGATCAAACCCAGTCTGTAGCGATACCTAATTTCGCGTTTCTTCAGTGTGAACTGTAGGCGCCTTAGATACATCATGTTTACTTAGTTACGTTTAGTTCGCGCCTTGGTTACGTCAGACAATCGCGGTGTGAATTTGTAATAGTTGAAACAGACGAGCAACGGGAAGCAAGATTGGAAACCGTTCGAGTTCGCACTGCTCAAGACCGATCACTTTCACAAACACTTTCTTTCTTTCAGTGTCATTGCAACACATGCCAGGATTAAAACACAAACACTTTCTTTCTTTGAGTGGCATTGCAACGCATGCCTGGTACTTGCTAGTTATATCATAATTAAGGCTGCTAAATCCTGTCTGATTTGCTTTTTATTTCATTACATTTAAATGAGACTGATAAACACTCACTGATTTGCTATTTATGGCATTACATCACAAGTGAGACAGGTAAACCAGCACTGAATTACTGCTTGTTATATTAATTCATAACTATGACATTTTATTGAGCTTCAGTGCATTTTGAGTGTTACAAAATTAGAATAACATCATTATGTAACACAAGTGCAATGCTTGATATCTAAGAAATTTCAATTAAACATCTGTTAATAAGATGTGACATGTTACAGTCATAGGAGGTTTACGGGACAAAGTTGGCATTTCAGTGTAGGATAAATATAACCCTAGATTTGTAGCCATTTTGTGCAGGTATTCTGTAATTCATGTTCTTTTATTTTCATCTAGCCAAGAGGAACAGTGGTGCTAGTAAGCTTTTATTTTGTCGTGGTGGTAGTGGTGGTGGTAAAGACACCATGAGGCTTGATGCAGTAGATTCCGTCAAGTACAATGTAATGGCTGAGGATCAGTTTGACAGCCTGTCAGGTTTAGTATTGGAAATATTGCATACCATAGTGATCAAAAGTCTCTGTGTACTTGCCTACTCAGTACTAATTTTTGTTCACATCTCTTTTAAAAATGGAGCAAGAATTTCTTGATCCTGCCAGTTTGTCCTTTTTAGACTGCTTGTATTATGTATGCTGGGTCTTTTTCTTTCCTCATGAAATGTCTGGAGTTATCTGATCTTGCCTTTTGACTTTTAATGAATCCATGCATTTTACATTTGACTCATCCATCCCATAATATATTCATCATATCGTTGGAATGTATGTCCCATATTGCCTGCACATATATCTGTACCTAACTGATACATGGTTCCTTCTTTGCATCATATGTTATATTCACCTTTGTCATAGTCTTTGACCAATCTTCTGTTAGTATCTTCAGTGTATTATGTCTTAGGATCCTATGTCAATTAGTGACTGCATGCATCATACCATCGTGCCTGAGGTTCACCTGTCTCCTAGTGCCTGCATTACCATATTTGTTTAGGAATCTAGCCCAATAATCTTGGAAATAACTGCACAAGTTTTGACTGTAGCTCAGAATTAAAATTTTGTTCATAGTGAAAAGCTAACAAAATTTTAGAATCAGCTTTAACTTCTTAGTTTTTAGCTTGGATTATTTTGTTAGATGATGGTGCATGCTTTTTTTTTAATTCGCATCTACAATCTGAGATCATTTATTTTTTGTCTGTGTATTGACTATCAGTTTTTGTTTCAGAATATATTTAGGTGTTGAATCCCCCACAATAGTGCATGCATTAAGGATTCATGAACCCTGTTGATAATTTGAACAAATATAAATGTAAAATCAGTATTGTGACTGGTTCGGACAATGTGGGTATGTGAGAAAGCATGCCAGTAGCTTCTTGTGGGATGGTTGGTCCTTAATATAAATGGTACTGTATCAACATCCAGTATTTTAAAATGCATTTTACTACAGCTCAACCAGAATAAGGGTCAGATCAATATTTGCATTTCAAGGAGAACTTCTTTTGTTGGTCCTGAACGAAAATGTGCTGTGGCCACTGTGGCAGTTGCCTTGAATAAGTTATAACTACCACAAGTCCATCTAAATGTCAAGAGTGTGATTCTTATGGAAATGTTTAACACAAAATCTTCTGATGATACTTTATTCCACTTGTTTATTCTCCAATGAAAATTCATTTCATAACTCGTTTTTAGCTATTATTTACATTATAAGATAGGTATGTCTGTGATGGTCAATTTGGTAATCCATTCAAAATCTTTTGAAAACTTTGGTGCAGGGGTTAATACATATATTTAGGATAGTATAATTAATAGTTATTACATTTTCCAAATAAGGGTAGATAAGCTTAATTTTCTTGATGTATTGTCAGCACAAAATATGTTTTTATGCTTATTTTTTATTGTTTTTTTTTTCCTTCCAGACAGCACATAGTTGCTTATGGATCAGAAGTACAAACAAATTAGACCCTGATTGATTGTTGTATAATGCACTGACAGATCAGGGTCTGTCGTCTTTATTTTAGTTAATGTAAGAAATTGCAAAGACCCACAACTGCCAATGCATTATGTGACAGCAAAATCAGCTCTGTGCAGTCTGCAGTCAGACCAAATTTATAGATGATCAGCTTTGTAATTTTACAAACGTATGTGATAGTGTGTAGATGAATAGTTAGGGAGGGAGAAATGAAGGGAAAAATGAAGGAGAGAGAGAGAGAGATGTGTAATTGAATGAAAAGATACTGTACCTTAAAATAATAATCCTATTAATTAAGCCTAATTTTTTAATGAGTTTCTAATTCATTTTTCTTTCAGATCAGGAAGGAATCTCTGTCTTTACCACTAGTACAGAAGTTAATGACAAAACCAAATCAGGGAAGCAGCCTGTGAATCCACATATTGAAATCCGTAAGTTAGGCTTTTCATCACATGTTGGCTTTGTTTTACCTTTTTGTGTATACCAAAGGATGAGGTATTGCATTATTAATATTTGTACATTTGCAAGCCATTTTGTTATTCATTTCTTTTTTTATTTCTTTATTTTTTTTAATTTATTTATATTGGCTGATTATGCTAACAATATTTTGAAAGAAGAGATCAGACTTTTTTTATGAATGATATTTTGCTTAACTTCACTGAATATTAGTCTAATTTAAAGAAACGTTATTGACTGCCCTTTTCAGAAAATCTTATTAGGCTGGAGGGTCTGAGGTTTTACTGAAAATTCAATTCTTGCAGGAAAGGGTTAGACTTTTATGAGAAACACTACAAATAAGATAAATCAGCAGTATGCAATTTGTACAAAATACGGTCAATTTAGATATAAACATTTTTCAGTAACTATTCCCATCATGAAATGCATACACATTGGATATATCAATTAATTAAAATCAATTAACTACTGCATATGGTCACAGTTTAACTTTTTAATTTAAATATTACCTTTTTCTTTTATTGAGATTCACTAGATAGTGTTTCCATTATTTTGCAAATGCTAGAAAAGTCTCATTTTCTTTTCTATTTATGATCTTCAATCTTTTTCAGAATTTTCTGATGCCTCATCCAGGTTTTATTGCAAAGTTTACTTTGCTGAACAATTTCGACAGTTGAGAAAGCAGTTATTTCCTGCTGGGGATGGGGAGTAAGTGTACATATTATCTCAGTTTGACTTGATATGATTAGTGGAAACAAAGGTTTGTAGGTCTCCATATTATTGGAAAGGCAATGATTGCAGGATATACGTCATGTATTAAAAACTAAGCCTGGCATTTGTCCTACCCATCAGAAATTTTTAGATTAAACTACATCAGTTTAAAATGCAAGCCAGTCAATAGCTCCAGATGAGAATTTAATAATTGGGTAATTTCAATGGTTTGGAACTAATTATAGTTTTCTTATTTATTTGATGGCATATTTTGTGAACACTGTTAAATGCAAACCTTGCTCAGTAAGACTGACTTGAGCATCAAAGTAGTGCTTTTTAGTATGTGTCAAATGACTTAATGACCAGGACAAGCTTGAATGTGTCAAATGACTTAATGACCAGGACAAGCTTGAATGTGTCAAATGACTTAATGACCAGGACAAGCTTGAATGTGTCAAATGACTTAATGACCAGGACAAGCTTGAATGTGTCAAATGACTTAATGACCAGGACAAGCTTGAATGTGTCAAATGACTTAATGACCAGGACAAGCTTGAATGTGTCAAATGACTTAATGACCAGGACAAGCTTGAATGTGTCAAATGACTTAATGACCAGGACAAGCTTGAATGTGTCAAATGACCTAATGACCAGGACAAGCTTGAATGTGTCAAATGACTTAATGACCAGGACAAGCTTGAATGTGTCAAATGACTTAATGACCAGGACAAGCTTGAATGTGTCAAATGACTTAATGACCAGGAACTAGCTTGGGTTGTCATGCTTTTTAGAATGTGTCAAATGACTTAATGACCAGGAACTAGCTTGGGTTGTCATACTTTTTTGAATGTATCAAATGACTTGATAACCAGGACTAGCTTGGGTTGTCGTGCTTTTATGAATGTGTCAAATGACTTGATGACCAAATGGCTTAGTGACCAGGTCTAGTTCATGTTGTGATTGATGTTAATCATGCCTTTTTTAATGTGTCACATGGCTTAGTGACTAGGACTAGTTTGAGATGAGATTAATTTTATTCTTACCTTTTTTGATGGGTTAATTGGCATAATGACCCAAACTTTATCAATGTGTGATTAATTTTACGACTCTGTTTCTTCGAGTCCTGTCTTGGTGATCAAATACTATCATTTCAAAGTGCTTTCATGCAATGCAACAATTATGCTGTTGGTGTTATAATAATGCTTTTTTTTCTTTAATAAATTACCTCTCATGCACAACTGGATATGAATTTGTTTCATTGGTAAATTATACAAAATTATAAAGCATGAAGAAGTTTTTTTATCATTATAGTCTCATCCATTTAATTACATACATCATATACTTTTTTGAAAATATTTTTGAGAGAAGTTTTGTGCATAACAATGATACAAGAATACACATGTCTGTCATAGACCCTCAGTTACTTTATAAACTCTATCATTGTGTTCTATTTATAGCACCTGTATAAGATCCAATTCTGAGATTAGAAGGGGTCTTCCTCAAGATGAATCTCTTGTAGCACTATTTTATTCATGAAGAGAATAGGGTAGAATACCAGTCTACACAGCAAATAATGCTGCAAAGTTTTAAGTGAATTTAGCATTGTTGATGTGACTTTTAAATGATTGTGAAAAATGTTACACAAGATCTATTTAAACATTAAAATATATTGCATTAATAATTTAAAAAATCACTAATTCTTAGAAATGAAAAAAGAGAATATAATGCAGATCTCAAGTTTACTTTACAATCACTCAGTGAAAAGTTAGACATGTAGACTAGTTAAAGTGTGTGTTGTATATATAATTTGTCATCATGTTTTGTGTTTGTATTCTGGTACTAACCTGCATGGATTTTGACCATTTATGACCATTGTTTTAACCAAATGCAAATCCTGATTAGTAGCAAGACATATGTAATTTTTCATTAAAGCGTTTAATATATATTATTATTATTATTATTATTATTATTATTATTATTATAAAGATTACACTTGTTATGCTTAGATTATGCTTTTATGTCACTTATGCCTCTCTTCGTGTTTGCTGAAAACCTTGAACTTGAACCAATAGCATAGTTGATATTGATCCAACATACATCTTGGACTGTTCCTATGGCATGAGCAATATGCTGACAGCTTTGGATTCAATGAATAAAATCAGGGATAACCCAGCCTGCAGGCTTGATTCCAGGTCTGACACCAAACGTTTGTATCTGGCCTACCATAATGACTGGTAGTGGAAGATCTAGACCAAGTTTTTAAATATCTGAATTAGGAAGAAAACATTTGCAAAGTGGTCACTCACATGAAAAGATTGGACTCCCCTGCCTAAAATAAAATTTTGTTTTGCATAATTGGTATGCATTTAAAACTTCATTATGCATTTTGCGCATATTTATCTTTTCCGGTGACCTTAGTTGTTAGAGCAGTTATGGGTTTGATCCCCAGCTGAGTCATCCCAAAGACTTATAAAGATGGTACTAACAGCTGCCTTGCTAGGTCTGGTGTCAGGATATTGTGACTGGATGAGATATACTACATGTATTTGGCATGATACTTAGTGCTAGACATCACTATATAATCTGACATACTGCAGATATCATTCTGATATGACTGAAATGTTTTTAAAGCTACTTTAAAAATCCAAATCACACACACACACACTTTTAAAAAAATTAAGAACCAGTTTCCGCCTAGAGTTATAATATACTCCCCAGGACATCAAGAATCAATTCGATTTACTGGCTGACAGATTATATGCAATATGCTAGACTAGACTCCCTAACCAACAGTGCTAGAGTGTTGTCTGCCTCAGATGTGTTGGGATGCTGGTTCAAAACCTGGCAGAGTCATACCAAATACTTATAGAAATGATACTTATAGCTGCCTCGTTAGGCACTCGGCATTTAGAGGTTAGTCTTAGGACTGCTGGTCATCAGTCTGGTGTCAGGATAATGTGGCAAGGTGGGACATCATGTTACATATCTGTGGCATGACCCCAGTGTTTAGCATCAATATAAACTGCAACACTGCAGACATCATAGAGATATGCCTCAAATTGTTAAAGCTACATTAAAAATCCCAAAACACAAACACATGTTGTCCTTTTAAGATACGCAAATATACTGCTGAATTCCACTCACAATTTTTGACATGTCTAAGATATCATTATATCAGAGACAGTGATAGAGAGGTTTAAAAAGAGAAATAATGATTGGAAAAAAATATACAGAGAAAGATCTTGGTAAAGGTTTTCGTTCGTTCAACAAATATGATCTGTAAGGCCTTGGGCCCGAATCAAGTTTCAAATATTTCTTTCTGTCCTGTTCAACAATTTGTTTAATGGACAGAAGTTTTAAAATAACTGCATTATCAGTTTTATTGGCACAAGTTTTAAGATATAGCTTGGAACTGTTTCCCAATCAAACATAATTAGATAATAAATTTATCTTTTATTTATAGATTCATACGATCACTCAGTAGATGCAAGTACTGGGATGCGAAGGGAGGTAGCTCAGGATCCACATTCTGCAAAACTGTTGGTAGGTTATTAAGCGTTATTTCCCCTGCTTACATAAAAACTGAACTACCTGAAGAATCCTGATCTGAACTAAATCAGAAGATTTCATGTGTTTGAATGCACTTACATACATGACCAGCACAGCAGCATTTTTCAGCAAAATAAAGTTACAGCATTCAGTGTCTTTATAATCTTTTAGTTTGGAAGAAAGAGATTGGTATGAAATAGATAAGGCTGCTTAGTGGACAATAGCTATTAGCATGAACTTAATTTGAGATTATTTTGTCCAGAGATGTAGGAAGGGTCCATACTGCAACACATATGTCTGTATATAAATCCCCATTCTTATCAACATACATTTAAATGCATTGTCGAAAGGGAATGCCAGAAATTGCCAACACCATTTTTCTTTTGCAGTTTTATATCAGACTTGGTTTTATATATGACAGGTGTCTTACTTAGCTTTTTCATCCATTTATCCAAATATTAGATATAACAGGGGGAAATGATATTTCAGTCTTTGAGGTTTTCTTTTCAGATGACAGATTCATCTTGAAACAGATGTCAGGGATGGAGGTTGAATCCTTTGAGAAATTTGGACCTCAGTATTTCCAGTACATGATTAAAACCTATTTGGAAGAGGTAATGAGCAGTTTCGAAACTCATAAGTAATAAGAGGTAATGAGCAGTTTCCAAACTTGTATGTAATAAGAGGTAATGAGCAGTTTCCAAACACATTCTCATTTGGGTCCATAGGGTAAAGTGGAAGGATGGTGTTCTGCAAATTTGAATATGTAACTCGGCAGAAAAGATACATTTTTGGCTTATTAATATACTGATTAGCATATACATTTCAAACCTTATCAAACTTCTGTTTCGGTTGATATTGGAAAAGTAAACAAAAAGTATCCAGATTGATGGAGAACTGAGCATGAAATTGAAAGAATTTCTATCAATCATACATACTTGCTTATAGGTCAAGTCCAACTGCAAACTGAAAAGACCCAGATCTGCCATCACATAATGCACTGCTGTTTGCTAGAGGTAATCAGTAGAACAACCGCGATAGACCCAGATCTGCCAGCACATAATGCACTGCTGTTTGCTAGAAGAAATCAATAGAACAACTGCCATAGACCCAGATCTGCCATCACGTAATGCACTGTTGTTTGCTAGAAGTAATCAATAGAACAACCGCCATAGACCCAGATCTGCCATCACATAATGCACTGCTGTTTGCTAGAAGTAATCAATAGAACAACTGCCATAGACCCAGATCTGCCAGCACATTATGTTATGTGATATCAGATCAGGGTTAATTTTCTTTGCAGTTGGACTGGATTTATAGTTTTGTATATGTGGTAGAATAATTTGGATTGTTCAAATTTTAGTAACAAGTAATTTTTCACAAAATCGCAACAATTGATAAACACAAAAATTAATGGATTTACAGTATTCAAGTGTTGCCACTGGAGTTTTGAACAAAACCTTAGCCTTTTTTAATAGAACCATATATTTATTCTTGTTTCTTATTTGGCTTGGTTCACTTACTTTGAAATAGTCCCATTTAGGTCTTACATTTTGTAAGAGCTTCTTGGTCTTATCAGCTATTAGAGTGGAAACCTTTTCTAGAGAGAGATTCTGTCTCATCTTGGATTATCAGTGTTATGGTCCTTTGAAGCAGTTATTGATTTGAGTAGTATCTAGAGGATCTCAAATGGTTTATTATTAATTTTTTTGAAACTAGTTGCTTACTTAACAGCTTTATTTGTCATGGTGAGTTAAAATGGAAATTATTTAACAAGTTTATAAATCCAGTACTAAAACAGTACCCATTTGAGATTCTGTGTATCACATGATTTAATTTTGAATGGAAAGAATCTAGATAGATAGAAGAACAAATGATTTCATTTTCTTTTCTGGTTCACATTCTGTACCTTTTCAGTTTTTGTGCATGAAAAATATAGTCCAAGATGCAAGTTGAAACATTATTGTACAATTTGATGACCAATAATGTTTGGAAGTAGTTATTTATTTTTATTTTTGTATAAATTAGAATTCAAAGAGCAACTCACCTTGAATTCAGTGGAATATTTGGCATGGAAAACATTATATTTAAACATTTGGGAATCTCCAGTAGAAATTCTTGTGTGATATCACGTAGTTAACTTGATCATGTTAGCTGGACTGTTGAGATTCCATTTCCATTAAAAGACATGGTGATTCCACTGTGGACATTCACCAGGTGCAGTTTTATATCTTGCAGAAGAGATAGCATTTCAGTTGTTCGATATTTGTCTGAACAAATAATTACTGGATGTAAAAAATAAATGTCGAGTTGTTTGAGTGGATCGAACCCATCACCTCCCACTCCTGCGGCTAACGCTGTAAGCACCAGGCCACCGGAGCAGTTAGGACATAATCTGACATATATATGGAACATATTCTGACATATATAACCACTACTGTATGTTAATGAGCACAGTAAATGGGAAATATTCTGACATCTGTAAGCACTACTGTATGTTACTGTGATAGATGTCCAATATTTTCCCCCAATTCCCATTCAGCTACCGTTTGGAAAGATGGTCACCATGTTGTCAATAGTAATAGTAAAAGAAAAGTGGTTCCAGAAACTGGTGCAAGAAAATTTCCTATGGTTGCAGTGAATCAACAATATGAAAATTGTACAAGAATTCCATGAGACTTATTTTTGAGGTTCACAGAAAGTCACTATGTGACATAATTTGTTTCACTAACAATCCATGTTTTTTGTTTCAAAAGTTTGGATGACAACATTTTAAAAAGAAATTTTGAGAAAGGTATCATTCAGCTACAGATATCTCTCTTGATGGATCAAAACCTGTATATGTGCCAAGTTGTGTGTATGTATGTATGCATGCATGCATGCATTGAATTGATGTCCACCCCACTTTATCCACATACATATGTGTGTGTGTGTGTGTGTGTGTGTGTTTATACTTAAAGACAAACTTGTGATGCTTTATTTTAAAATTGGGAAGACTGACTTAACATAAATACAGACAAAAAACTTTCAAAATTCAATTTTGAAAATAGGTAAGTTCATTTATGTAGTTCCTTTGGAGAAATAAAAGTATAACAAGCCCTTAGAAATCCTTTAAAAGTCAATAAAATTGGTCTTGAGATGTTTGAATAAATTATGATTATCCTTGTCTATTTACCACTCATGTGAACACTGGCATGAGTGGTTAGCTTGGAGAATATTGAAATCAATATTTACGGTCTTTTCTCTTATTATTGGATTTTGTTTTAATATAGGAGCTAAACAGAAACTATAAATACCATTTCTTTTACATTTTCAGAAGCCCACAGCCATTGCCAAAATTCTTGGTGTTTACAGAATTGGATTTCGAAACTCTTATACCAACAATGCAATGAAAAAAGATATTCTAGTGGTGGAAAACCTTTTCTATGACAAGAATATCACCAAGGTAACATACAACAGGTTTAGGGAAGTATGAAAAAAAGACAACTCTTCATATTCCTGCAGTACAAAGACTTTTTTTCTCCCATCACATTTGTAAAGTAGGAAAGATTGCTTCCTAGCATTTTTCCGAGTTCTTTCTCAACTTAATATACTGGCTGCCATCTATATTCTATCATTTGATGAAAACAAAATGGCATTAAACCCTAAACAACAACACTAACAACAACAACATTGAAATTACATGTGATCAGCACATTAACAAATAAATTAAAGGACTTAGTTTTTTTCAGATCATATCGATTTATGAATCAGAGATCAGACATCAAGGATACAGTCACCAAATTTTTTTTTTTTTTTTTTTTTATATCTACTTCAACCACACTTTACAGATACATTGCCTTAAATGGTGGAGAGAAGTTACTTAATTTTGGAGTCTGAAAATTGATGGTCTCACTAACCATAATCTTAAAAAATAAAATATTTCCTACACAATTACTTGCCACTGTTAGAAGTCAGATCCCACTGCAGTCTACATAGACCCTGATATGCCATCAGAATATGTGCCATCAGATCAGGGTCTGTGTTATTTGTTCTACAAATAACTAATGATAAACTGCATTGACCCAGATGTGCCAACACATTATGACAGATCATGGTCTATGCTGATGGCAGTTTGACAGGACTTATGAGCTAGTTCATATGGAATGTTGCCCTTGATAAAACCAAAAAGTGTATTTACTGTTCCATAATACAATCCGAGGTCAAGGTCACTGATCTGATGAAGGAAACATTTTATTTTCATAATAATTGAATCCTTCAGAACATTACTATTTCAGACTAAAGAGGTAGGTTGCCCTTGATGAGATTCTGAAGTATATTTGCAGGATTAAAGGTCATTGTCAAGGTCGCTCTGACCTTAAGTAGGATAAATGGTAGGCATATTATATACCAATTGTAGTTACATTGTTTTCCAATTTTTGCAGACATTTGATCTCAAGGGATCCAGAAGAAATAGATTGGTGAACACCACACAGAAGAGAGAAGAAGAATTGGTTCTTTTGGATGAGAACTTCCTACATGGTATGTTTGTGAGAGCCTAATGCAAAAGTAATTTATGATGCAATGTTCTATGGAAATAGAACATGATTAAGTTTAATTTAGAGAGCACTGTGCCAATTACCATTTTTATCAGTATCTATCCATCAGTTTAATAGTGGTATTGCCCGTTATCAAAATAAAGATCGTCACATAAATACATCAGATTCTTGTAACCAGCCTGGCTTATGAACCATTTAACTTATTCTGTTACAGTTTAGAGTGTACAATGTCTCAAAACCCTAACTGTGCCTTTTACGGAATTTGTCTTTTGAGTGCCATTTTGAACTGAGTTATGATATTTGACAATAAACCTAATATCTCTGCATGAGATATTGCTCGTAACAAGCATGCCTTGGTAACCATTACACATAAATAGATGCTATTGCATGCCTCGATAACCATTACACATAAATAGATGCCATCAGATCAGAGTCTGTATTATTTGTAACCATTACACATAAATAGATGCTATTGCATGCCTTGGAAACCGTTACACATAAATAGATGCTATTGGATTTTATTAACCATTACACATAAACAGATGCTATTGCATGCCTCTGTAACCATTACACATACATAAATAGATGCTATTATATGCGTTGGTAACCATTACAATGCCACAGTAACCATTTCACATAAATAGATGCTATTGCTTGCCTTGGTAACCATTATACATAAATAGATGCTATTGCATACCTCAGTAACCATTACACATAAATAGATGCTATTGCATGCCTCGGTATAACCATTACACATAAATAGGTGCTATTGCATGCTTCGGTACAAATAGATGCTATTGCATGCCTCGGTAACCATTACACATAAATAGGTGCTGTTGCATGCTTCGGTAAGCATTACACATAAATAGATGCTATTGCATGCCTCGGTAACCATTACACATAAATAGGTGCTACTGCATGCTTCGGTAACCATTAAACATAGATGCTATTGCATGTCTCGGTAACCATTACACATAAATACATGCCATTTGATGGATGAATTGCCAATTACATATAGATATGCCTTTTAAAGTTATAATCTTTCAAAGTTCATTTGTGACCTATTTATTGCCCCTTTTCCATCATAATTACATCTCCACTATGGAAGGTCTTTGTACAGAGCATAGCTGAGGAAACATTTTGCATATTTTGGTGCAGTATTATGCATTAATCTCAATACCTGCAGTTCATATACTTCTAATGGAATTTGTCTTAGCAACTCGATTTTGGAAAGAGTCATGGCCTTTGACAAAATATTTGCTATCTTCACATGGAAGGTTACATAGCTCACGAATCATGAAGCATATTCTAAGGTAATGTGGTATGAACACATAAACTTGTTCCTTTAATGTTTGTTTGTTTGTTTGATTAGGATTTTTAACGTAGCTTTAACAATTTTTCAGTCATATCCCTACGATGTCTGCAGTGAGGCAGTTTATAGTGATGTCTAGCACTGAGACATCATGCCGCAGACATGTAGCATGATGTCTCACCCAGTCACATTATCCTGACACCAGGCCGACCAGTCCTAACACTAACCTCTTAATGCTAAGCGTCAAGCGAGGCAGCTGTTAGTACCATTTTTGTAAGTCTTTTGGTATGACTCAGCCGGGGATCGAACCGACGACCTCCCGCTTCCGGGGTGGACGCTCTAACCACTAGGTCACCGAAGCGGTTGTTCCTTTAATAAGTTTAATCTCATTTGGAAAGAGAGTTGTGACCCTTGATTGTTCATTACCTTGAATACTTTTTGCAATATAACTTCACTAAACCTTTCTTGATTTCAACCAAATTTATCATTTAACTTTACAAGAATAGGACATTGAGTAAGTTTAGTTTCCTGCTTTCAGGTTGGAACCAAACCAGATGTTCAGCTTTATGTTGATTTTAGAATAGTTATGTCCCATGAAAATAATAATTGATCTCAATAATATTGTATTTCACCAAGTCATTACACTTCTTTTTAAATTGATTTCCAGCAATCCACTTTATGTTTTAGATTGTCTTTGCAAATGTTGATTTCTGCAGCATCCAATATTAGGGATTATGTGATTATGTTTTTTTTAAAATTCATTCAGTTTTTTATTGAGGAGACCTAGAATGAGCGTAATTTCCAGCATTAAGTGTTTCATTTGGAGGAGTTGTGGCCCCTGATTGCCCATCCTCCAAATTTAAGTTTTTTTTTTCTACCATAGCTTTACCATGGATTGTTCAATGTCAAATAAATGTATGTTTTTTTTCTTGTTGAAATGGAAAATGAGTTCCATTTTCAAATATGTTTTGATGCGTTTTGTCATGGAATACCTAGTAGAACAAAAAGCATAAATCCTGATCTACCAGTGCATTATGGGAAATCAGGGTCTGTGTTTTGGAGTTTAAAGTGAGTATATCCAGGAATTAGGGCCCCTCTTAACAAAGTATTGAAAGTCTTGTGATGGTTGCTCAATCGTAACAGATTGTTTGGACACAGAGGTTCCACAGAAACATCTTAAGGATTGCAATTTGTCTGGAATGAAAATTTTGCTGATTTAGCTTTACATTTTGTGAGACATATGTCTGTGTCGAAACTCAGTTTTTGTATTGTTCAATTAGTACAATATTGATATCATGATTTCATTGGAAGTAATAATGAAACTTGCTTGCCACAATGGTCCGTATCTGTGAAATCGAGCACAAAGTACTTATTTTGCTTGGCTGCCTTGCTATCTTTGTTCACAGTTATGAAAGAGTCAGTTAAATTAATTGTGTGTACTAGGAATATTGTTTGGAAAAAAATGTAACAAATTGTATGACCTATTTTTAAATTTGATATTTCATAATGTTGATTAAAATGTTCGGTCCTGATTATTGTTTTTGACGATAAAACAAGCAATATATCAAAGCTTCCATTACCAATTTTCATCATGATTTTCTTCCAGTTCAACAAATAATGATCAATTTTCGGGGTATTTTCTTGTTTAAAAAATGGGATCCATGAGTAATCAGGGCGTAAGTTATCGAGGGAGTGGTGTATTCAGTTGTTTTGCAGTTGATAGCAGGCGGTGATTTTATGGTCAAAAATCTTGAATTATGTGTTTATCTGTAATGGCGGATAACAAAAATAAGTATTAATAGATTTGTATTAAATCCATTTAGTGGACATATAAGAGGAATAACTTGAATATACCAGTTCAATAACATGGGGTTCTGGAATAAATCAATTCAAAATAATATTAATCATAAATAATGTCATACAGTGCCTGAATTACAGTTTGGACATTATGTCTTTTCTATGTATAATAGCATTTATGATATCATGTGGCTTAAAATGTTATATAACAGTTATAAAATATTAATTTAGTTTTATTATCTATTTATTATCACCCGAGATATGTCCAGCTGCAGAAATCATGAATCCTGATCTGCTATCACATATTGTAACGGCTGGTCAGGGCTGGTATTGTTCTACCTATTATTTCTATCACATATTATAATTGCTGGTCAGGGCTGGTATTGTTCTACCTATTATTTCTATCACATATTGTAACGGCTGGTCAGGGCTGGTATTGTTCTACCTATTATTTCTATCACATATTATAATGGCTGGTCAGGGCTGGTATTGTTCTACCTATTATTTCTATCACATATTGTAATGGCTGGTCAGGGCTGGTATTGTTCTACCTATTATTTCTATCACATATTGTAATGGCTGGTCAGGGCTGGTATTGTTCTACCTATTATTTCTATCACATATTGTAATGGCTGGTCAGAGCTGGTATTGTTCTACCTATTATTTCTATCATATATTGTAATGGCTGGTAAGGGCTGGTTTTGTTCTACCTATTATTTCTATCACATATTGTAATGGCTGGTCAGAGCTGGTATTGTTCTACCTATTATTTCTATCATATATTGTAATGGCTGGTCAGGGCTGGTATTGTTCTACTTATTATTTCTATCACATATTGTAATGGCTGGTCAGGGCTGGTTTTGTTCTACCTATTATTTCTATCACATATTGTAATGGCTGGTCAGGGTTGGTATTGTTCTACTTATTATTTCTATCACATATTGTAATGGCTGGTCAGGGTTGGTATTGTTCTACCTATTATTTCTATCACATATTGTAATGGCTGGTAAGGGCTGGTTTTGTTCTACCTATTATTTCTATCACATATTGTAATGGCTGGTCAGGGCTGGTATTGTTCTACCTATTATTTCTATCACATATTGTAATGGCTGGTCAGGGTTGGTATTGTTCTACTTATTATTTCTATCACATATTGTAATGGCTGGTCAGGGCTGGTATTGTTCTACTTATTATTTCTATCACATATTGTAATGGCTGGTAAGGGCTGGTTTTGTTCTACCTATTATTTCTATCACATATTGTAATGGCTGGTCAGGGCTGGTATTGTTCTACCTATTATTTCTATCACATATTGTAATGGCTGGTCAGGGTTGGTATTGTTCTGCCTATTATTTCTATCAAACTGCTTAAACCCAGATCACTGCACACTATACGCTGGCAGATCTGAGCCTTAAGAAGTTTGCTCTTGATCCAACTTTTAAATAAAGTATTTCATTAATCAAGGTACTTTTTGCCATAATTTTCTTTGTTATGGACTTGCTCATTTAAGAGTAGCACAAACAAGTGCATGGCACCAATAAAAATTTTAAGTGGTTTGGCTGGAGTCCTTGCTATAGGAATGTGATATTCATTTTCCAAAAAGCTAAAAACGACAATATTTCACTAGTGCTTATTATTGCTCCCATTTCAGAGGCTGTTGACTGTCCTCTCTATATTCGACCTCATTCTAAATCTCTGTTGACAATGGCCATTAGCCAGGATTCCCAGTTTTTGTCCAGAAATCTGGTTATGGACTACTCCCTCTTGGTTGGAGTCGATGAGCAGCGCAGAGAACTAGTGGTGGGAATCATAGGTAACGAATTGCCATAATGCAGATACAGTGCACCATTATTATACTATTTTTCATGGGTGTCATGAAAGTGAGCTTAATTTATACTCGGGTATATTTTAAAATGATTGCATTATAAACATGCACAAAATAGAGTATTTGATTTATGTGAGATTATAAAACTAGTTCTCGGCAGCCAGTTCCTAAAATCTAATGAAATAAATGACGATATTGAAAGAATGTTTAACACCTCTGTCTGCGTGTGTTCGAGTCTAAGATTCGGCAAATGTAGTTATGTGAGAAAGCTTGCCAGTAGCTTCTCGTGGGTCGGTGGTTCTTTCCGGGGGTTTGTCCGGTTTCTTCCTCCACCATAAATACAGTCCGCCATGTATAGCCTATATTGTGCTGAAAAATGGCGTTAAACCATTTTTAAAAAAAAAATGTTTAATGTTTTAATCCATGGTCCATGACTATACTTACATTGTGACAGAACGCTGCAGTAGGCAAACGGATTCTGTTATTAAGAAATCGGAACAAACTAAAAAGAAAACAAGCTTGATCAGCTGTATAGGCTGGGTGTTGCATATTCCATGCCATTTTACTGTGCTTTAATAAACCCAGTGTTATAGGCCTCACACCAGAACTAAATACTCCTTTCTCACCAGCACACATAATGCCAGGGGTTTGAGTGCAAAAACTTACAGATTCCTGTTGTCAATACATTAAGTAAAGTTTGATAAGAAAAAATATTTGAATATGTAATTGCTTTTAATGTTTACCAGACACCCACTCTAGGGATCAAAAGATGGCTTCTCTCCTAGATATTTAATCCAATGCAGACATAACTGCAAAGTTTTTCTATTTTACATATATATATATATATATATATATATATATATATATATATATATATATATATATATGGGTTATCCAAACAGCAAAGGATAGATGTACAATCCCAGATTTTTTTTATAGCTTGTCTAGTTATCTAGGACAGAAAATTCAAGGGTCCCACCTACATTTTCACTTGTCCCCAAGATTCAGTCTCACACCAAGGTATAATGAGATATATGCATTTCAGTCCATTGAAGAAAAGTAAAAGGAATGTAATATTTTATTTTTTAATTGTCAAGGTTCATTAATTTTGTTGCATTGATTTGGTGGATTGAAATCAATGGGTGATCCATTAAGAAGTATCTTGCTCAAGTAACGAAAAAAAATGAGAATTTCATATAAAACAACACAAATCATACAGAATTTCTTTACATTAAGTGTTTAGATTTGGTGATAATTTGGTGGCCTAAATAACTAGATAAATTTTGAATCAAAGTATGAAAAAAAAATAATTTACCCAGCTTGTATTAAAGTTGGAAGCACTTGTTATGAACTAGTGCCTTGAAGCTCATTACTTGCCTGCTTAAGACATGCCAACCTATCTGATTGTACTGTCAGTCTTAGGAAAAAAGACCCTTAAACTATGGACTGAAAGAAAACAGGAAAAAGTAGGGAAATATGATTGTTGCAGTATAATCTGGATTTGCTAATTCGTGTTTGATTTGGATCTGAATTTCATATTTGCTTTGCTTTAGTGGAATTAAACACAAAAATATTATTCACACAAAGTGTCAGCATGATCAAACATTTGTTTTAAAAAACAAATTAAAAATGGCATCCAGCAATGATAGTTCTTCATTTTGTGGATAATTTGTTGAAGCAAAATAATTATGATTTGTTTGTAGTGATGATGAAATTTGAATTTGAATGTATGTTTGCATTAATTTGAAATAATGGTACATAAGATGTTAATTTCTATCACTTGAAGTGTATAAAGAATTTTAGTTGTAATTACTTGTCCACCTGAACAAAATACATGTGTTGCAGTAACATGAGTAATGTATGGTCTAATTTATTAATATTACAGTAACATGAGTAATGTACGGTCTAATTTATTAATATTACAGTAACATGAGTAATGTACAGTCTAATTTATTAATATTACAGTAACATGAGTAATGTACAGTCTAATTTATTAATATTACAGTAACATGAGTAATGTACGGTCTAATTTATTAATATTACAGTAACATGAGTAATGTACGGTCTAATTTATTAATATTACAGTAACATGAGTAATGTACGGTCTAATTTATTAATATTACAGTTACATGAGTAATGTACAGTCTAATTTATTAATATTACAGTAACATGAGTAATGTACAGTCTAATTTATTAATATTACAGTAACATGAGTAATGTACAGTCTAATTTATTAATATTACAGTAACATGAGTAATGTACAGTCTAATTTATTAATATTACAGTAACATGAGTAATGTACAGTCTAATTTATTAATATTACAGTGAAAAGCTATCAGAGATCTTAACTTAATATAATGAAAAAGAAGTAAAGAATGCTTGATATTAATGTGTTCACATTTTTTCACTTAATTCTATTTTTATCTTGTTTCTATTCCAGATTATATACGAACATTTACATGGGACAAAAAACTTGAAACTCTTTTGAAATCCACCATCAGTGAAAAAGGTATGAAACTTGTATATCAAACAGTATATCAACAATTATATGAAGATGTAAGTAGATAATAATTTTTTGTCAGTTAACTTCTAATTTCCATTAACTTTTCTGCTAAAGGTCAGAATAGCTTCCAGAATCAGAATACATCTTTCATTTAGCACCTCATCATGTATAATCTGTCTTCTGTTCATTTTATATTAGTCAACAAGCATCACCTCATTAACACTCAAAAAGTATTAATCCTAATCCTGTACGAAGAGAAAACCTTTTAAAGCATACCCGCCATATTCCCAGACAGTGCTAGGGCATTAGGAGGACTGAAAAGTGGAGAGAGGCTTCAATTGAGAACAAGTTATCTTTTCATATAAAAAGCCGATTCAAAATTACTGATAATTCAAGATCAAAATACAGAATTGTAAATGTGTGTGTGTGTGTGTGTGTGTGTGTGTGTGTGTGTGTGTGTGTGTGTGTGTGTGTGTGTGTTTAGCATTTGGTATACTTAAAATGCTAAAATGTGGAATATTTTCCCAATTATATACAGTATTTACTGCTGTTAGTATGTATGGGGTGTATGTGAAGTTGATACATTTGTGTTTATCTTGACAATCTTTCAAGACTGATGTCCATACCACTCAAAAAATCTTGTAACTCTTACTCAGCATACACTCCTTTGAGGTGTTCTGACATTTAGTTTTGTTATTCTTCGCTTGTTTTGCTGATGGTTCATCTTTTCCGAAATCACAGGCAGATTTCAACATTTAGCCTTAAATACATGAACAGCACTTGTACACTTTTGTCTGTTTACTGTTTAATCAGACTATATTCTTCACACATGTATTGTGGTGTTTAAAAAATATCTCCTATTTTGTGCTTTAAACTTTTCTTGCAAAGATTATTGTATTTTATATACACGACTTTGCTGGGGTGGTGTCAAAGATTGTGTTTTTCACTTTACATGGAGTACGGCTTTTATCATCCCGTTCATCAGCAGCTTCATAATGATTATGATAATGTATTGACTTATAGGTCATAATGATTATGATAATGTATTGACTTATAGGTCATAATGATTATGATAATGTATTGACTTATAGGTCATAATGATTATGATAATGTATTGACTTATAGGTCATAATGATTATGATAATGTATTGACTTATAGGTCATAATGATTATGATAATGTATTTACTTATAGGTCATAATGATTATGATAATGTATTGACTTATAGGTCATAATGATTATGATAATGTATTGACTTATAGGTCATAATGAGTATGATAATGTATTGACTTATAGGTCATAATGAGTATGATAATGTATTGACTTATAGGTCATAATGAATATGATCATGTATTGACTTATAGGTCATAATGATTATGATCATGTATTGACTTATAGGTCATAATGATTATGATAATGTATTGACTTATAGGTCATAATGAGTATGATAATGTATTGACTTATAGGTCATAATGAGTATGATAATGTATTGACTTATAGGTCATAATGAGTATGATAATGTATTGACTTATAGGTCATAATGATTATGATAATGTATTGACTTATAGGTCATAATGAGTATGATCATGTATTTACTTATAGGTCATAATGATTATGATAATGTATTTACTTATAGGTCAAGTGCAATAGAAAACAGTGTAGACCCAGATCTGCCATCCAGTGTCAAAAGACATGAGTTTATGCAGGGTTTTAGAAATAATCATTTGAGCAAACAAAATAGACACTCAACTACTGCTGCATTATGCAATAACTGATCAGGATCTATGTTGTTTATAGTTGGACTTTGACTTATAAGCAAGTATAAATGGATTTATTGTGATAGGTCTTGTATATCTATCCATTTGTCTGCGCACCCTTGTATTCATTCATTCATTCATTCATTCATTCATTCATTCATTCATTCATTCATTCATCTACCATTCCCTGTGTTATCCCAGTAAATTCCACATACACTGTGAAGGAGAGTGATGATATTTGCAGGGAATTATTATGAGAAAGATTAAATAACTATGAAGTTTTGGACTCTTTGATGCAGCAGATTCAAAGAGTGGGGATCAAACATTGTATAGGTAATATGGACTTCTTTTGTAACCTGAACTCCATCAGCACTAGTTCAGGGAGGGTAATCATATTTTTGGATATTGATTCTGGGGGTAAGTGGACAACAATGAATGTTGCAGGCACAGGCAGTTGGTAGACAAAAATGCAGATGTATGTTACAGCTTCTATCTTTAGTTTTTTGTTTTTTGTTATCTTTTTAGGAAAAATGCCCACTGTAGTATCTCCAGAGATTTACAGGAATCGGTTCCTGGATGCCATGGACAAGTATTTCCTACCTGTTCCAGACCAGTGGAGTGGAATTGCTCAATATGTCGAGAATTAACATTCAGAAAAATTGTTATGCTTAATACATAGCAGCAATGTACAATCAAATTATGAAAATCGTCTTTGTTTTTATTTATGTTGTTTTGTTATGTATAATTGACACGTTGCCAAATCCACATGTGCATCAAATTGGCTATCTTATTTGAAATTCATACAAAACAAACCTTTATCAGGTTTTTTGTGTAAATGATTATGTAATCACACACATGCTCAAAGTTTGTTAAGTTCGGCTTTGAAAAGTTTTATTATTTAATATTTACATATTCATTTTATCATAACTCCACAATGATCATTAAATTTCAGGAAAATGTTTGTTGTACAGTTAAAACTTTATTTTTGTTCAAAAGGGAAAGTTCAGTTTCACATAAAACTTGGTTAATGCATACATGCCACCACTTAGACTTATTTAATTGGTTAATAGTAATATATTTAAGTTTTCAGTGTTTTATAATATATATATATATATATATATATATATATATATATATATATATATATATATATATATATATATATATATATATATATATATATATAATTGTATTGTGTCTTTCTTTGATGACATGACTGACATGACTTTACTATATAGGGCATATGTTGCAATATTTATTGTACTAAGCAATATATACACATATTCACACACATACACATTCACAGACACACACACAAAGACATACACCTCTTCCTTGATGACTTTGTACTGCATGGTCCAAAGCATAGACAACAGCATAAGCAAGGGATCGAGTTAAAAAAGGATATCTGACAAATAAAGTTGTTGTCAACCATTACCCCAAGGATTTTGATCTTTTTGTTTTGGCGAGTTTAAGGACACTTTTCAGTGCAAAATAGACTATACACAATGATGAGTATAACGTGTGAAGGCAACGTGAAGTACAGGTGCATTATTCTATGGCAGATCAGGATCTTTGTTGTTTGCAGTGTGACTGAATTCATAAATGAGTATATATAGTAACTTGTTTTCATTCCATAAAGAAATATCTCCTGTTGCTGCTCCATCGATCTGTCACACCTGAAAACATGTCCGATTGGATGGTTGATAAGACCTAGTTAAGACCTAATTTGAACACTTAGAATCTTTTTTGTATTTTAGTTGAATTAAAGTCAGTTTGAACACCAGTGTTTAATAAAATTTAGTCCAAATGTTCTGAATAGGCTAAACTCACTGTTGTAGTCACAAGTATAATAGAAAACTTATGATCAGATTCCTCCTTTCAATGTAAAAATTATGACGCTAATGAAGTCTGGAAGATATATGTTATGCTCTAGTCAATTTAGCATGTCCTTCAATGGAGTTATACAAACATGGACATAAATTTAAGTTTATTTTTATATTCAATGCTTTAATGATGCATATGATACAAGTTAATATCCTGATTCAAGATGGTATATGATACATCTACCGTATTTATCGTATATGTTGGGACACGATAAAATAATTATTTTTTTCCTGTCCCAGAACTTACGATGAAGCATTATTTCACTTTAGTTATATGTCGCAACACTAAAGAAATGAAATACATTTATAATGCATTTGTGCTTACACACACACACACACACACCCTGCACATTGCAATAAAATAAATAAATAAAACACTTAATTGATAATAAAAAGAAAGAAATTAACCTTGTGTTGTTATCATTTATTACTTTTTTCAACATGAGCATAAAAGAATAAAATATATCCAAAAAATCCTTACAAGTAGCATAGGTGTTCATACTTTAGCATGTATATGGTCCAACAACACGCCATATTGTTCGTTTGACATGAACATTGAGAAACAAATTGTGTGTAGTTGTGCTCAAAGGTTGAAAATGTTATCCATCTGAAAACTGGATCCAACAAAATCGCAACCAATATGTTGAAGATGACATTCACGCATGACACAATGTTAGGTGCAAAATAATCAAGATTGAATTTTATCCACTCTAAGACAGTATCTCGCAAATAAAAATTATTTGAAACACATTCACTGGAGTGCAAGTGACAGTCTTTTAGCCAGCACTGGTTACAAAAGTATCCTCACTATTTACCTTCAGACATCAGTGCTCCTCTGTATTGATTATTACTACAGATTCCAAGCAAATAGAAGCCCTGGTGGTAAATAAACACAACTGGCAGCCAGCAGTAAACTTTCTGAACTTAACAACAGGACATCAAAAGCAAAGGTTATTTGTATTGTAAAGTAAGCTAACGTTGGACTCTGAAGCTGGAATATTTTTTATAGGATATCAGTACAAAGGGTTTTTTCATTGCAAAGCAAGCTGACCTTGAAAAGTGACTATGAATTCTTTTAAGTTTGCCGATTTTTTATTTTTGAATATATAAAAACGGTATTTTGAAAATAAATTGAAACATTGGAACATATGGTGTACAAGAACATCGTTGACCCAGCATTGCACAGATGAGTTTGAGAAAATAAAATCGTGATGAATCGTGAAGGCCAGAAGAGAAACATCATTTTGCAGACAATATGATCATTAACATTGATGAAACTCTGTGTAATTTAATCACATTTCTGGAGGGACTGACAATAAGTTGTGGATCAAAAGTGTGAGAATTAGCAAGACTAATGCAGATTTGAAGATAAAATCTGACTTTTTTGCTTGCGGTTTTCGCTTCAGGTGATGTGTTGTCTCTGACAATTTTTCATGGTATGAGAAAGCTAAACAAATATTCATGTACTGAAAGAATGGATCATATGTGTGCAGGAGAAGGGTTGTGTTGATGAGATGTTGCTGCAGTCAATTAAAAAGTTTTATCTCAAATACAGCATTTGCATATCCTAGAGCTGCCATTGTTTTTAGGATCCCTCTCATAACATTCCTTTGAGAAATGTAATGAGCACAGAGTGCTGTATGATGTTGCTTTGAAATTGAATTTCTTGTAATAATTTATCCATACTTTATGCCTTTATCGTTTGGAAAAGAAGAACAAATGTCCACAACCTTTTCTTAATGTGCTATTTACACCCATAAGCAATCGGCATTGTAATTTACTCTGGCAACTTTTTGTGATGCTGGAGTCGCTATCACAATGTCACATCACAAAAGTAACTGAATAGGCAAGGAAATTTTGCATATGAGGTCATGGAAATTCAGCTCCTGGAAGCTATACCAATATTTAAATATTGGCATTACGATCACAGATGATACTTCAGAATAAGGTTTTATTCTATAGTGATTTTATTATTATTCTATATTTCCATTGGTTTCTGGTCACCTTTAAGTCTCAAGTGACCAGATTTGTTATTTAGTGTAATAGTTTAACTGAATACCTTTAGAACCAAATCAGTTTTTACAAAGTTACATATTTTGATTGTCAACTATAAAAAGGTTTATATAAAGTATTTTCCAATATTGTGGCCCAGAAGATAAACCACTTGGAGCCATCTGTACCTTGTACTTGCCTTATTTGCACATTCTTTTTTTTTAAACCTCTGATGGATCATCTGAGACTTAGAATACATTATTTTGTGACATAAATATAGTTTGTATGTACTAATAATTGTAACAATCTTTATTGTCTTTATGAAATTAGTGATCCGCTGGTTTTTTGAGGGCCAATTTATTGGTCAAGGGAGGCAACTCATATTTTGATAAATGATGATAGCTGATAGTTTGTATTGTCCTTGGATATTGAAACAATATTAAGTTCCTCCAATAATGTAAATATTTGATCACTTTATAGTTCAAGGGAGGCAACTCAGATTTAGGTAAATTATGATACCTGATTGTTGTTATCTTCCTTGGATATTTAAACACTATTACGATCTTCCAATACTGTTTCATATGTTAAGTTAATAGAAAATTGCTAGTAATATATAAAGAGATCATAATTTCGAAAACTGCTATAGAGAGTACTTGGAGAAGTATTTTTGTGATATTTTAAATGACAATGAATATTAATGTAACTGAACTTAAGTTTGTCCTGTGTAAATTTATATCACTTAAACTGTGCATCATTATTATTAGTACTTTGATTGGAAGTAGTTTTTGTCAAGAAAATTATATGATTCATATTTTGCTCTCTATGTACAGTGTATATTTGTATTATTAATTTTCTCGTTATGATATGATCTTATTTGCAAGCTATGCACAATTTAATAATTTTGTGTATGTTTTCATATCTAGTGAATTACAGCATCACTTTGAGATGTATATGAGGTTCGTTTTTTTTTTTATAACTTTAGAGACTTTGAAAACCAAGTTAGCACATTTTTCACCCTCTGTGTTATAATCATAGTCAAGTGCTCTAACTGTGCTATTAGCCTTATGAATTACATGAATCATGTAGAGACAGGGACGTCATTTGGGGATAGCAAAGGGCAAATTACATGAATTTGCATGTGATGTAAAATTGCTGCAGCCTATATACGAAAATTAACAAGTCCGTCAATTTTCCCCTGCCCCCGATAAAACTTATGTCCCTTTGTAGAGACTCTTAAACAGATGTCTATTTGATACGAAGTGTATGAAGCAGGTTGATTTCTAAGATATAATGTGAGGTGCTTTTTGTAAATTACTGATTCTGTTTTTATGCAGGTTTGATCATTTTCTTGTTGTGATGAACATTTTTTTTAGATTGTTTAAAAGATGTTTCATTATTAACTATGCATTGATTGATAATAATATTACATGATATAATGCAACTCTGTGTTAGGTCAGTGCAATATATTTCTGATGTTTTATGTTAGCACCTGTTATCAGCATTATAATAAACCAATACCTTAACAAAGCAATTCTTTGCTGCCTTGTCAAGCATGTTGTAAGCTGTCTAGGTAATAACATATTTTTCTGTTTCACACACACACAAACACACACACACATGCACACTAGTGTGTAAAGCATTATGGCTTGCATTTTTCAGCCTTAGCCCAGTGCCATTCTTTTTACACAAGTATGTGTATAAAGAGAGAGACAGAAATACTTTTAGGGATCAGACAAATACTTTTAAGGTACCGTAGATTAGTTAACATTAATGGTGTAGATTAGGGATCAGGCAGAAAGACTTTTAATGTGGATTAGTTAACATTAAAGGCATAGATTAGGGATCAGACAAATACTTTTATGGTGGATTAGTTATCATTAATGGCATAGATTAGGGATTAGACAAACTTTTAAGGTAGATTAGTTAACATTAATGGTGTAGATTAGGGATCAGACAGAAATACTTTTAAGGTGGATTAGTTAACATTAATGGTGTAGATTAGCGATCAGATAGAAAGACTTTTAACGTGGATTAGTTAACATTAAAGGTGTAGATTAGGGATCATACAGACTTTTAAGGTAGATTAGTTAACATTAATGGTGTAGATCAGGGATCAGACAGAAAGACTTTTAATGTGGATTAGTTAACATTAATGGCATAGATTAGGGATAAGACAAACTTTTAAGGTAGATTAGTTATCATTAATGGCATAGATTAGGGATCAGACAAACTTTTAAGGTAGATTAGTTAACATTATTGGTGTAGATTAGGGATCAGACAGACTTTTAAGGTGGATTAGTTATCATTAATGGTGTAGATTAGGGATCAGACAGAAAGACTTTTAATGTGGATTAGTTAACATTAATGGCATAGATTAGGGATTAGACAAACTTTTAAGGTAGATCAGTTAACATTATTGGTGTAGATTAGGGATCAGACAGACTTTTAAGGTAGATTAGTTATCATTAATGGCATAGATTAGGGATTAGAAAAACTTTTAAGGTAGATTAGTTATCATTAAAGGCATTGATTAGGGATCATACAGACTTTTAAGGTAGATTAGTTAACATTAATGGTGTAGATTAGGGATCAGACAGAAATACTTTTAAGGTGGATTAGTTAACATTAATGGTGTAGATTAGGGATCAGATAGAAAGACTTTTAATGTGGATTAGTTAACATTAAAGGTGTAGATTAGGGATCATACAGACTTTTAAGGTAGATTAGTTTACATTAATGGTGTAGATCAGGGATCAGACAGAAAGACTTTTAATGTGGATTAGTTAACATTAATGGCATAGATTAGGGATAAGACCAACTTTTAAGGTAGATTAGTTATCATTAATGGCATAGATTAGGGATTAGACAAACTTTTAAGGTAGATTAGTTAACATTAATGGTGTAGATTAGGGATCAGACAGACTTTTAAGGTGGATTAGTTATCATTAATGGTGTAGATTAGGGATCAGACAGAAAGACTTTTAATGTGGATTAGTTAACATTAATGGCATAGATTAGGGATTAGACAAACTTTTAAGGTAGATTAGTTATCATTAAAGGCATTGATTAGGGATCAGACAGACTTTTAAGGTAGATTAGTTAACATTAATGGTGTAGATTAGGGATCAGACAGAAATACTTTTAAGGTGGATTAGTTAACATTAATGGTGTAGATTAGGGATCAGATAGAAAGACTTTTAATGTGGATTAGTTAACATTAAAGGTGTAGATTAGGGATCATACAGACTTTTAAGGTAGATTAGTTTACATTAATGGTGTAGATCAGGGATCAGACAGAAAGACTTTTAATGTGGATTAGTTAACATTAATGGCATAGATTAGGGATAAGACAAACTTTTAAGGTAGATTAGTTATCATTAATGGCATAGATTAGGGATTAGACAAACTTTTAAGGTAGATTAGTTAACATTAATGGTGTAGATTAGGGATCAGACAGACTTTTAAGGTGGATTAGTTATCATTAATGGTGTAGATTAGGGATCAGACAGAAAGACTTTTAATGTGGATTAGTTAACATTAATGGCATAGATTAGGGATTAGACAAACTTTTAAGGTAGATTAGTTAACATTAATGGTGTAGATTAGGGATCATACAGACTTTTAAGGTAGATTAGTTAACATTAATGGTGTAGATTAGGGATTAGACAAACTTTTAAGGTAGATTAGTTATCATTAATGGCATAGATTAGGGATTAGACAAACTTTTAAGGTAGATTAGTTAACATTAATGGTGTAGATTAGGGATCATACAGACTTTTAAGGTAGATTAGTTAACATTAATGGTGTAGATTAGGGATCAGACAGAAAGACTTTTAATGTGGATTAGTTAACATTAATGGCTTAGATTAGGGATTAGACAAACTTTAAGGTAGATTAGTTAACATTAATGGTGTAGATTAAGGATCATACAGACTTTTAAGGTAGATTAGTTAACATTAATGGTGTAGATTAGGGATTAGACAAACTTTTAAGGTAGATTAGTTATCATTAATGGCATAGATTATGGATTAGACAAACTTTTAAGGTAGATTAGTTAACATTAATGGTGTAGATTAGGGATCATACAGACTTTTAAGGTAGATTAGTTAACATTAATGGTGTAGATTAGGGATCAGACAGAAAGACTTTTAATGTGGATTAGTTAACATTAATGGCTTAGATTAGGGATTAGACAAACTTTTAAGGTAGATTAGTTATCATTAATGGCATAGATTAGGGATCAGACAGACTTTTAAGGTAGATTAGTTATCATTAATGGCATAGATAAGGGATTAGACAAACTTTTAAGGTAGATTAGTTAACATTAATGTTGTAGATTAGAGATTAGACAAACTTTTAAGGTAGATTAGTTTACATTAAAGGTGTAGATTAGGGATCAGACAGAAAGACTTTTAAGGAAGATTAGTTTACATTAATGGTGTTGTTTAAGGATTAGACAGAAAGACTTTTAATGTGGATTAGTTAACATTAAAGGTGTAGATTAGGGATCAGACAGACTTTTAAGGTAGATTGGTTAAAGTTAATGGTGTTGATTAGGGATCAGAATGGTACCTAGATCAACTATGCAAGTTATGACCCTCTGTGATGACAAATGTATGTATATATATGTGTGTGTGTATATATATATATATATATATATATATATATATATATATATATATATATATATATATATATATATATATATATATATATATATTTATATATACTTTAAGGATGTTGGTAGTTTCTTGGTATGACCCAGGTGTAAGGTCACAGTTAGTATAGATGTACAGACATGATCCAGGTCATTGTTTACCTTTAAAATAAAGTGAACTATATTCTAGGCCAATATATTAGCCTCACACCAGTGATGATTTTATCTGGCTGTTATGGGGCTGATATTACATATTCATAAAAATCTGGAAACATCTTCAGCCAATTTTTTCTGCACACATTGTTGTATATTATATACACTTACTGGTATTTCTCGAGGCTGTGAAACTAGCATCTGCTGCCAAGTTCTAGTAAGTATCTAAAGTGTATGCAGGTGTGTTCCAGAAAGATTTGCAATCATCAAAATTTAAATTATAATGAACAGAAGACATCAGACTTGCATATCATTCATCAGTATCAGCACAGATTTGGGGCTTGATATTAATTTATCGGACTAACTGTATACCTAAAAACAATCATTTTAGAATTATTGGCTTCCGTGTCTCACATTTTTCTCTTAATAAAGATGCGACAGTTTATGTATTGAATTAGTCAGCAATATATATGTATAACATTCCATCTTACAGAGTTTATCAAATTAAAACAATGGAAGAAAACTTGTGTTGACATTTTTTCTATTGCTTGTACAAATTTGGTGATATTTTGATTTTTGTTTCCTATGTCTGTTTTTGTTTGGTGTACATTCTTCATCTATTTGGAAGACATTTTACATGCCTGCACTACTCCATGCATCAGATGAATTTTCCTTAAAACGGGATATTTGTTTATATATATATATATGTCAGTTTACAAATAGAATACAGATGGCCAACTTGCGTAAATTGCTCTTCTTTACCAAATCCCTAATATCCTATCTGTGTGGGTTTCAGTCTCAGACACAGTCAATCTAGGGATGTGAGAAAGGCACCCTTGCAAGTCTCTAGTAAAACAACCAACAATCAACCAGATCAAGATGTACTAGTTGCAAGCAGTGTGAGCATTAAAATCATCAAGTGTATGGCCATCCTTAATCATGCAACCTTTCCGTTTTTAGCACTTGCAAAAGAAGTTTTGTGATTTATACTGTATTCAGCGCTTTTGTCAATCTGTCACACTTTTGATTAGCTTATTATCTCCTGACTCTTAGGGTACCTGACATCATGTAAACAATGGAATCTGTGAGTCAGCATTATAACAGTTATCCCCCTTTCGATTACAAATTGAATCCACCCTTCTATCCCTCCATCACTCTCATCTACCAGTTAATATTTGTGATTTCCAATGTTGTCATAAAACTTGCTCTACATTGTCCCATAACAGTAGTTTGTACCCCAAGTAGAATTTTGATGCCAAATAAATACTTTATAATTATTTCCCCCTTTGACCTCCTTCAATATTTTAGATTTATCGCTTGGTTTATTTTTCTATCATGGCTAGATTATTTATGCTGTAAAATATTTGTTCTGCTTGATCAGTATTTTATGAGGTATTCTAACAAAAATTCTCTGATTGTATCCTTCTGTCTCTTCATTGCACTATTGAAGGTTTCAATCAATCCATTTGAAGATATCTTTTGAAACTTGTCACATAGTAAGTATGTCTTATTTATATTTTAGTGTGATGGGGGAGGGGTTGGGGGCCTGCAAACATTCACTTACAGGCAGATTTTGGAAATTGAGTTGCTGAGACTGGTGCATGCAGTAAACAATTTAAATAGATGTGCCACACGGGTCATGTAAAACTCATATAAGTTTTAAAACTAATTTTATTTTTAAAATTTAATCATAATGTATTATAACACTTTCTTCAGTTGTGATTTTTTTAGTGAACTGTATATTAATTGTCAAAACAAAATTTCCAGACAAAAGTTATCGATTGCTATTGACTTTTACAACAGTAGTCAGGCATTATACTGGGTCAGTTGATACTGGATTTAAGTACTAGTGCAGAGGATATCAAGGTATAATCACGTAAACAGGAAATTGCTCATCTCTTGTAGGGATGTTAAGCTATGAATGTGATAAGACTTGTAACATACAGTAAGTTTTATTCTAGCTTTTACATGACATTTCTTCAAGGATGTAAAATTTAACTAAAATAGATCTGAACTGGCTGTTGTGTTTCTACTGTCTTGTATGTTTATGAAAGCACATATTTGTATTGAAAAAATAATCATTATGTATGAATGTCATAATATACATTACAGAAGATGTATACAAAAGTACATAATTGTCTCAAATTTATTAGACTTGTGTGCAGTTTTTAAAATATTTTTAAAAAAAATAGTTTTCATATTTTTGTAGCATAGACAATTTGTTAAGAGTATGATATATGTAATGTTCAACTATGACTGTATACAAATGAATGCATCCACAACTAAATTAATGTTAAAATATCAAAGAATTTCTTGTTACATTACCACACTACCGGACTTAAGTTTGTAAATAAATAAATAGGACGTTGTGCTTTATCTTACTAGGTTTTGCCATCTATTATGAAGTTTGTTGTGTTGTTCGTTTTTTTGTTGGGGGTTTTTATTTTGGAGGGATGGGGGTGTTTAAAAGAGTAACTGACCTGTCGACCAACTAGAGTTATCTAACTTTGTGGATAATACACGCTATGTGCGAAATATCCATATCAAGCACCAAAAGCTAAAAGACTCAAACTGAAGGACTAACAAAAGATATCCAAACAATAACAAAAGTAGACAACCATTTACATTTAGGAAGATTCGTAGAAAAAAGAAAAGTGATATTTCGGTTAAAAGGTGAAAGCAAAATTTCCGGAAAGAAGGGAAAAAAATTACAATAAGTAGGGTCGGGAATCCGGGCACTTTTTCACATCCGGGCATTTTCAGTGCATGGTTACGACCGCGTACCCACGAATGTAGTTATAATCTATTTTTAGAACATTTTTTCCTCTCTTTTTTTTTGGTGGTGATAGAAGAGTTATATTGATGCATTTTTGGTATGGATTTAAAGGTAATTGTTCATTCTTGAGAATATGAGCTGAGAGAGTGGTTGTCTGTGTGTATTTTGGCGACAGTGCACATGGAGTAATAAGGCCCTGGTGATGATCCGGAAGTAAAATATGTGGTCTGTGTACAAGCTGTTCTGTTTACAGTGCAGCAGCTCAAAAAAAATGCCGATCAACCCCTGACAAGAATTTCATCGTGAAGTTAACTTTGGGGGTATTTTAGATTTTCATATGATTTGTATTGTATTGATTGACTGTTGAAAGGTCAGTGCTGAGAAATATATGTAGAGAACATATAGTAAAATTAATTGTGGTGTATGGCCAATTGAAAACAACCGCCATTGTTCTAGTTACTTGAGTAACGTGTGCCGTGTGGGTGACATTTACACATTTTAAGATTTGCAATGTTGGTGGGTGTACAAACCATCATATGCAAAAGGAAAATTTAAATAATTATAAAAAATGGGTATGTTTGTCCGAGATCTGATCAGCACAATGCCACATTATCTATCCAATTTATTCAGCAGAGGGGGAAGGGGTCAAGTGGTCTAAGACATTTGCATTTACAGATCACGTTTTGGGCTCAGCCAACGTGGGTATGTGAGAAAGCTTGCCGGCAGCATCCTATTTGTCTTTGGTTCTTCCTCCACCATATGCTGAAAACTGGCACTTAATCCATAGCAACATCAACAATTATACCAAGATTACCGCTCTCCAACAATTGTAATTTGTTCTGATCTTAAATATATTTGTATTTTTCGATCCACGTTTATTGCCAAGCATAATGAATATGTCGATATATACAATATTTTAAGTCTGTAATCTTCCATTCCAAAACGGATGACTGGATGAGTTTTGGCGGTTACATTTGCAGTTTTAAAGGGTACAAGAAAAGGGGATGCAATTTGTTTGGGGGTGGGGGTCAGGGTAAACAGAGTTCAAAGCTGTGACTATACAATTTCGGCAGCTAAAAAGAGATACAGCATTTATCTGGTAATCTCTGCAGTTTGACGTCCTACGGTTTTGCAATGGCTACGACCGAAGGTTGTATTCACATGAGTGTGACGTTTTATCGATATATTAGATCAAACATTTGTGGCAAAGCGGAATAACTGTGTATGTACTATTAATAGAACAGATAGGATTATTTCATGTTGTCACAACATTTAGCCGTATTTTATGGATAAAACATCAGACTCCGGTACCCTTTTTCACTGAATTACAATGAAAAAGGAAACAATTTTTTGAGACATTTTTAAATTCACAAGAACAAATATTATTGTATCTGTGCTGAGACATGCATACGCGCCATAAAAACCAAGATAGGCATGGTGGTGATTTGGAATTGCAGAATTTAGCAACATTTCCAGAATCGATTTTTTGCATTTCTAGGAAGATTGTGTGTGTTTGTGTGATTTTGATTTTTAACGTAGCTTTAACAACTTTTCAGTCATATAACTACGATGTCGGCAGTGTGGCAGATTATAGTGATGTATTGTACTGGGGTATAATGTCCCACCCAGTCACATTATCCTGACACCAGGCCAACCAGTCCTAACAACCTCATGAACGAGCTGGAAAAGCTAAATACGTGTAAAGTAAGCTACTGAACCATTTAGGGAGAGTACATTGTACACAAAATATAGACAAATTATTAATGAAGGAACCTGACCTTTTGGTTCTTTACAGTGACAAAGAACATCATCAGCCAGATTCCTTAAGAAGCACATGCAATCATCCATTTTGCTTAGTGATTATTCATGTTGGTCAGATAGCAGCCCAGCTATACAAATACATTTTTTTTCTCCAAAATGTAGCTACTAGTTGATTCAACTGCAATCCTCATTATCTTTTCAGAGACAGTAAAATTAATAAATTTAAACTGTCGTTATGAACGACACCATCTACAATAAACATTTGGCTTATAGGTATGAAACATATTTCTTAAAGAGGGTTTAAGCAAACGAAATAACACAATTTCAAGAAGATAGGGAGAAATTTAATTTTTACAAAAGTAAGAAATATCTCATATACGTATTACTCATTTGATAAACAGTGAATCATGAATAAAACATTAATCTTTAATCCTAAAATAGTTCTCATTATACACATGGTAAAAAAGTACACATTATGTAAAATGAGGATCGCACGCTGTACAAGTAAAACATGAATAAAACAATAGTTTGCACTATTAATGGATTAAATGAAACAAATCTGCGTTATCATCAACGTTAAGGAGACAACGCTAGATAAAGGGACGTCACACTAACATGTATTTTCTTGTAAATGTAAATCAGTTTACATGTTAGTCACCCTCGGTCCCTTTTCTAATAACCTCAGTTCCACATTCATTATTGAATTTTTTAATATAAAAAATTCATTCATTCCAACTTGATATAGAAGCCGTGTTTGGGTCTTCACGAGTTTCATGCTCATTCACATGAATTGTATATGGATTTTCGACAGCTGTATAAACTGATAGAGTTTCCGGAGTAAGTTCATACTGTGGATACACTTCCGGCAAACTGCCGTTATTTCCATGGAAATCATACACAGTCGGAATGTTTGTGACACCTTGACATGCAGCATTTGGAAACAGAAGATAATTCAGTGATGTTAAGTCTTGCCGATTCCCAAAAACTTGATTCTGATCTTGAATCGCTTCAAAATTGAAATCCTTTTCAGCACGTAATGTTCCTGCAGAAAGTGGCGGACTGGCACGGCTATTTTCATTCACCTGCATTCTGCAGCTAGGAAGGGATTTATAGTACTCATCTGGGCTCGATTCCGAAGACAATGTTTCGTTTCCGCTATCTCTGCCGAACTCGTGAGTAAACGGTGGCGTACGTCGATCTGACTCGATGCTGGATAAACTAGTATTAGGGCTTGATAACGCCTTGCTTAACCAAGGATCATACTTGTCTTCAGGCTTCTCTACGTATTCAGCTCCTGATGTAGAGGGCGGCATTTCATACTGCATAAAAGAAGCTGACGTTGACGTCGCAGATGCTGTTTTATTTGCATGGCCACGTGCAGTCGGTCCCTTAAGCGGTTGCAAAATTGACTCCTCGTGATCGTCATAACTGCCTCCTGAATATGACGGATTCTGATAGGTTAGTGGATGGTACAGTGGCATTAGCATCGACGTAGGTATTGGCGTAAGCATCTGAAGGGATTGGTCCGTTGAAAGTCTGCAAATCTGAACTTGGAAGATAGATCCCGGATCAGGAGAAGTCATCAAAAGCTGGCGGAATATTGACATCTTTCTGGCGATGTAATGTCCAATCTGTTCCCAGAAATGGCCTGCGTTCGCCCTATTAAATACAAAATAATATACCAGGGTGATATATTCGGAATATGTTAATATAGCTAGTGCATTTCGTAATGAGAGTTATGATGTAACCGTTCGCACTCCAAACATCGGCGTAAACGTTTAAAGACGTAAAAAAGAACTAGTTTGAGAACGTCCAGTCGGCCAGTGTAGTGTGTCTAATGGCAAAACAACCAATTATGTGTAGATGTACCATTAAGCCGGAATTAATAAATATTTACCTTAAAAGATTTACGGAGATGCATTCATAGGACCTTTTGTAAAAAAAAAAGAGATGGAGATGGAGTAAAGGTCAAGTGGCAATACAATCAGATCAACTTGTCCTGCCTTTTGTAGAAGACTGAGAAAATTTATAATAACAAATACGTTTCTCCTGTAACATTTACAGCAAACAAATGCCCTACATTTACCAATAAAACTAGCTAAGTGTTAGATTTTCAAAAATTATGTTACTGCCCTTTTCTCCCTTCTCTCGATTTGCTGTAATGTGTGACGTCGTTCTAGAACGAGAAGAGCAACCACTAATGCATATACTCCTCTCGTTCTATATATATATTGACTGCAGGGTTATTTCAAGTAAAACTTGCTTATTTTATGTAGTATACGAGAAAAGATAAAAGTGCGACTGAAACAGAAAAGCATTTTTTTTTTGATAGCTTTATTGATATTTTTAAACGATGAAAGATGATGAAAACGTGGATCTACATATTATACCCAGTCAAACAGACCATAAAGGTATAATTAGCCTTTAGAAATTCTTAGATTTATACACTGTTCTTTAATAGCCTACCGTAAATCCCCTACAATTATAGTTAAACGTTAGCAAGCTCTATCTCTCTTCAAGCTACACGTCACTTCCACATACATATCAATGGTGGGTAATAACTGCTCCAACATTTCTGTGGGTCATACTTTTAAGCGCTATTATTACAAGTTAATAATTACAACAGATATGTGATGGCGATTCAAAATCAGTTTCAACAGAAACATACACGATTGTCCTTTGTGTTTCTAATGACAACAAACGAGAGACAGACAGACAGACTAACAGACTAGGAAAACAACTAATTAAACAAATGAAAAGGTGCGTTTTCAAGGAAAGGTAACCATAACATGCTGATGTAAAAGCAAACGCCTTTTCTTTGACGGAAATCAAAAAAATATACCTGTAAAATCCGCATCGCAGTGCATTGGCGTTTCCGATGTCCTTGTCTAGCGTGGAGCGGTAATCTCCCCTTGCGAAGCTGGCTATGCTCTGGGGAACAATACACCAAAGGTAGGTTGACCTGGACAGGTTTCCATTATTACAAGACCCTGTAAAAATTATAATATTTGTTAGAAGGCAAAGAGACACTGCCAAATATTCAAATGATTCCACGGAGATTTATGCTTTGTCTGGTAACCACGCCCTCGCTTCAAAATGTGCCCCTGCTAATAATATTTGGCCCGTCAGCAGATAAAGCAAGATCAGTGACCCATTCTTTCTAATTCTTATCCATATTATTTTGTTTGTAATTTGTAGTAATTAACATAGCTCTAAGAACTATAATGATTCATATTTTCACGCCAACGTCAAGTTGTTGTTGTTGTAGCGTTTAACGCCAATTTCAGCACAAGATAGGCTATACATGGCGGCCAGCATAAATGTTGGAGGAATAACCCAGGAAATCCCAGATAGAACCACCGACCCACGAGAAACTACTGGCAAGCTTTCTCGCATAACCAAATTAGCCGAATCCGAGACTTGAACCCACGCAGAGTCATGATCCGTCAAGTGAGCGCTTCAGACGACTCCCTTCCCGAACGTCAAGTAGGTTGTTGTTGTTGTTGTTGTTGTAGGGTTTAACGCCATTTTTCAGCACACGATAGGCTATACATGGCGGCCAGTATTATTGGTGGAGGAAGAACCCGGGAAAAACTACCGACCCACGAGAAACTACTGGCAAGCTTTCTCACATAACTACATTTGCCGAATCTTAGAATCGAACCCACCCAGCTAAAGATGAGATGGCGGTGATCTGTAACGGACAGCGCTTTAGACCACTCGGACACTCGGGGCCCCACGTCAATAAATCTGTATGGCCGCATTTTAGAATTCTGAATTCACGTTCAAACCACCAAAAATGTATATAGTCTAGTGTTATAATTTCTAGTACATTTTGATGCGATATGCTTTCGCTTCAAGATCAAAATCAAAGAAAAAACATGTATTTTTAAAATAAAGTATTGTCTAGTAGAACTACATCCACGTTTCTGTTATTGTTATTATAGGGTTTAGCGCAATTTGTTTTAGCATAAAATAGGCAATACGTGTTATGAACGTTAAACACTACCACAGCAACAATCTTCAGAAAGATTATTTAATGTCCAAGCTGAAGTGATGGACGAGTTTCGCATTGATTTTGTTGCTAATGTGACACTTGTGATTACTATTCTTTTTATTCAATCAACAGATTAGTCAGCGTCGTGAGTGACACAGATTTCGCCTGTCAGGAGATAGATGCCATTTTTAGCTTGAAAGCGTAACTTCCAATTGACAGGAAACCTAATTCCTGTCAATGAACTTCAAAACGGTTGAACTCATGCTGGCAATATGCAGTTCTTCTCTGACGTCTTAGGTGCCAAATAGACGGCCATGACAAAGTTAACTTGACACGTACTAGATTGTCCTTGAAAATGTTAGATCTACCATTTATTTATTTATGTATTCATTTATTTTGAAAGAGAGCATAGTTTTGCCAAGAACACATGTATGCATACAGATATAAACAAGATTTGACAAATAAACTGTCTTGATAAAATTGCGTACTAGAAACAACGTTTTTAACTTACACGTTCTTGCCGGAATTAAATATTTAGCTTATTTAATTCAGTTTTACACACACAAACACCAAACTGAGAAAAGCCCCAGATCCCATAACATTAATACATCTATTATGTAAATTTGGCTACATTCTTTAGATGCATAATTACAGTTTTTAAAAGTTTATAGGACAACACCAAAAATATAGTCAAAAGAGGTTAGAGAGTTATAAATATGCCCAAGCAAAATCGAAACATTGCTGTGAATAAATATACTTGAACACAAGTGGCAATATGAATATGGATCAGATATATTTCAATTATATATTGAGAGTGAATTTTACACACATGCAATCCACCCAAATCCAAATTAACTTACGGCAACTTTTTATTCTTAACGCAATTGCGCGTTGTTGTTAATAAGTTTCACTAAGTTCATTAACGTGATCTTTGCACAGATGCTTATTATCATTTTTTAAAATCTCACCGTCGGTTAGTTTGTGTTGCATTACGTGCTCTTGTGAGCCCAATAAAAAGAACGTTTTACATTAATCAGATTTCTTGCTTATGGATAAGTGAGCTGGAAATATATATTGACTCACAAGCAAAATCTCACCTAAATCCACTGAAATGTATGGCGCTTTCTCTGTACTCGGTATTTTCGGCATATTTGATCTTGAACATTTAACTGTCATGGTAACAGAGTTTGATCATGGCGGGAAAGCTAATTAAAAACATTTAGTTTTAAGTCTTTGCAGGAAAGCTATTTAATTTTTTTTAGTTTTAGGTATATCGAAATAATCAATAGAAAGACGTGGAATACGGACACTAGAGGCTATAACATCGGGTATCAGGAGTTAAAACCCCAGAGACTGGTGTCTGAGAAACAAAAGACCGAAATTTACCCAAATTCAAACTTGACCCACACTCTCTTTTAATAACACATGATTTTAGTGTTTGTGGTTTAATGACAGTGACCAGCCTGATGAACAATGGAAATCGGTTGACACAATTGAACTATCTATGAGATAGTTCCAACGCAGACTAATAAATACGTCTTTAAGTTAAGAAGTATCGTTTAAATATATGGCTGGTCAATATATAAAACGTACAAAGTAAATGTCAGAACTTCAACTTGTTATATCTTGCTTTAATTTGGGCATGTTTTCATTGGATACATTTCGGCTTGGCTACGTTCTGACTTGCTTCTAAGAGGGTACCTTTCTACTGCCATAATAGATAACACTGATGACGACCATTCTTTAATTTCTTTTTTAAGGTAGCATGAAACAGTTTTGTTTATTAGCCACAGTTATAATGCAAGCATGTTGAAAATAAAGACAGAATTATATCCATGGTAAAATCAATTTGTTACACATGAAATATATACAGGCTATCCGATGCCCCCAATAGGATTTGTCAGCCAGTCTGACTGATGCAGGACAGCTACTTGAATCGAAGACTAAAATGGCCGTTTTTATTTAGTGCTTGACTATTCTTTAGTTACCATTCAAAAACACTTATCAGTGGAGTTAAAAAAATGTCGCATTACTCAAGATACGGATCTCATCAGGAAAATGATGACTAAGATTTAATGTCAGTCGCTGACAGTCTAAACTTTGCATTTAGTATCTGAATGTGTTAAGAAATACGCTACATAATAGAAATTAGTTGTACTTCTTTGTAATTTCATGTTTATCAGTCTAGGAATGACAAATTTATTTTATTATTATTATTATTATTATTATTATTATTATTTACGTGTACGTTCAGATTTATTCTTTATAAGAAAACATGTTTATGCTACCCAGTCATTTGAAAGTGAGCGGTTATTTGATTATAACGGATTAAGTTAGCTAATTGTATTATTTGAACAACAAACTGGACTCATTATGCCAGGTAATATGGTCATGTGTATTTAAGATAGCACAGATAAATCTATTGTTTTAAACATATTTCATTGTCACAGAGTATTTAATATTTTAAAAAAATGATTTCTAAAAGTACAACAAAATCTATTAAGTACCAAAAACATTTACATACACTTTAAATATAACCTTCAAGCGGTAATTGAAAGATCAAAATGGCTCACCTGTATCTTTCTATACCAATCTCGTGATAGTATGACCACAACGAATTTGTACTTGGGTTTACCTGTGTAATATATTGGCGTTGTTTCAATGAATTTTATATTTGAGACTTTGTCATTTTTTGGTGGAGTAATAAAGATCACTACAGAAGTTAACATAAATTATATTGTATACTTTTTTCTTCTGAACTTTTTCAAGTCATCGGAACCAAATACATTGTTTAGCGACCATTATCTATGTGCACGACTTCGACCTTTAGCTATGATAAGCTCATGGCCTCGAGTGTGTTCCCATATCCATGGCTTTTTTAAATATTTAAAAGCTCTTATCATTTTGCAACCCCATCCCCCATCCACAACAAATGTTATATGTTGTTTTCTTGTTAAATAAATTAAAGAGAATTTGGAAATAAAAATTAGTTTACATAGTTGCAGTGGCTACATTGACATTTGTTACTATTATAGTTTTGGGGTGGTTCTAAGCAGGTCCCCTGCCCCCTCCCCTCCTTTTTTTTAAAAACCAATAATTGATAAGATGTTTTGTTTAGTGAAAATCGGTGCATGATGAATCATAATAATTGTCCAGGTATACGGTAAGTATTGCGGAGTACAGTGGTTCTAAGCAGTTGCCAACACCCACACCACACAAAAAGACTACATCGCTCTTTTCAAACCTCAAGATAATTTTTCCATACTTTCCAAAATCAAGAAGTAAAAAATATCATAAAACAGATTATTATTAACAGGATTTAGTTATCTTAATTTTTAAAGACTTCTTCAAATTATTTTACACGAGAGGCAAGCAAATCGTATCAGCATATAAAATTTTACAAACATTCTGGATGAAGAGATACATTTGTCAGTGTGCACTTTCTTTAATTATTCGTCCATTTTTTTTGGGGGGGGAGGAAGTGTGATGTGGGTTTTGGCATCATAGAATCAATATGGAATGGTAATGATTGGGGGAGGGGAGGGGAACGACCAAATGTGAGCAAAATTGAAATTGCTTAGAATATGTCCCTTTTCATTTCTTGTTTTACTTGGAGAAAAAAGACTGAATTTTTGTTTAGTATTTAGATGTACATTGGTGGATATTACTTTGTATAATCACTTTTTTAGTTGCACGCATCTGCGCACAGTACTGTACTGCTGCCAATAATGCCTTGTCAGATTTGGCAGTTATGTTTTCGATGGATTACTCCTAACAAACTGTATACATCATCCTGGTAGATTTACGGTTAAATCGAATCCGATTTTTATCGGAGATGTAAGGTAGATATTATTTACTTACCTCGTCCGACTGCAATCTTCGTGAAACATTTAGTTTTTGACAGACTGTGTCGGGCAGCATTTTTCCAGTGCTCCCGTGTAGAATTTTTGAAGAATAAAAATCTGCCTTCAATATATCTATAAATTTCTGTAATTGGCAAACAAAAATTGGGAGACCTCATCATCGCAAGATACACAAGTTCAGTATAGGAATAGTTCGGCTTTCTATTCACATCATTGCATGTGTCTAAATTTTCGTACAAATTCACAAAATTTTCCACGACTCTCCTCAAGTCTGCATCCGCATCTGAATGGGATGTTGGATACATGGACGCGCCACAGTAGCTTGGTTCCATTTGAGAATATGACAATTTAAGAATTTTCTTACAAGAATTTAGATCTTCGTCCCTTGGTTTTCGTTTCATCGCTTATCCGCTTGCCCTTCGCGTCCAAATTCAGAGGATTGAAACTATTTTTCACGTGACAAATATTCTACTTCCAATTTGGCCGTCCTCTCAGCGTTTCATTAATCATTTGCTTGAACATCACCTTTAGCTTGTTGCTACAAAATGCTCAAGATAGGTCAACAATGTCTAATGGTGTCATCCGGGTGCTCAGATTATGTATCGGCGTGCTTTACGTCTTGACAGACTGAACTCATTTCATCTGTCGAGTAGGAGAAAAGTAGCACGCGCGAGCGGTGTTGGTACGCAAAGTAAACGGGTGGTTGATTGCAGCTAATTAGAACTGCTCAGCGGGTGTCACGGTTCTTTGATTGTTTTAGCCAGCCAGTTCACCTTGATAAGAAAACCTATTAGATAATTGGTTTTAAATAAAACTAGTATTACCTGCTCAAGAAATAGTTGTACATTCATTCCTATATTTTCTCTAATAGCGTGTTTTCAGCTTCTCACCGCGACACGATTAACTCTTTGAAATAGCAGTTACTAGAGTGGCAGGAATATGTTCACCTAATTCTTGTTAAATTCTTGGTTCTGAGTGAAAGAAAATTAAACGATTTTTTATTTCAATGCGGCTTAATTAGATACGACTACGTACAAATATTTTGCTGGATTTCAGACGGAAATTATAGTAAGGGAACTTCTAGCAAGCGAAATTAAAGGGGAATTATAACAAGGGAAAATATATTTATATCCCTAGTATTTAAAATATTCATAGACAGAGAATTTAAAGATTAGGAGACTTACAAAATTTACAGAATTCAATATGTATAGTACTTATATATGATCTCTCTCTCTCTCTCTCTCTCTCTATATATATATATATATATATATATATATATATATATATATATATATATATATATATGTGTGTGTGTGTGTGTGTGTGTTACTCTATATATATTATTATATATATGTATGTGTGTGTTACTATATATATATATTATTATATGTACATGAATATATATATATATATATATATATATATATATATATATATATATATATATATATATATATATAAAGAGAGAGAGAGAGAGAGAGAGAGAGAGAGAGAGAGAGAGAGAGAGAGAGAGAGAGAGAGAGAGAGAGAGAGAGAGATGACTCTTTAGCCAGATCGCGCTTTGGATTGTTTTCAAATATATCAGATATTTTAGCAAGATCTAATTAGAATTAATTAGAATTAATGTACATTTTGGTTAGATCGTGTGTGTGTGTGTGTGTGTGTGTGTGTGTGTGTGTGTGTGTGTGTGTGACACTTTGGTTTGCTCTTGTAGGATTTTTCATCTAGCTTTTATTCTACTTATCATATTGCACGAAAGACATCAACTAAATTACATTTCAACATCTCATTATCGGACAGTGGTTATCCAGTTTTGCCTGTATTACCTTATGTTGACTTTACAGTCTTTGCGGACACTTAATTCAATCTAAAATTGTATATAAACGAACAGATATTTAAAAACAATGATTTTCTTCAGATAGAAATTACGTTTATGTAAATAACATTTTATCGATAATGTAAACATTACATAAATATATATATATATATATATATATATATATATATATATATATATATATATATATATATATATATTATTTTCAACTAATTGAAATGAGCAATTGGTACACCACACAATAAACACATCTTGTAATCTATTCAAATGTAAAAGCTTACTTGGATTGTGATAAAACGTACGAATCTTTTGTATTGAAGCCTAAATTATCAGTTACCTAAATCACGGCACTCGCAATTGAGAACCAGGTGGTAAAAGAAGTTTAAAATTATTTCTTTTTAGATCATTCCATATATATATATATATATATATATATATATATATATATACATACATACATACATACATACATACATACATACATACAATTTGTTTGTAATATAGATCGTTGGTTTGCAATAGACTTTCACCTTTGAATCGAGTTCCCAGATATTGTGTAATTGTGTAGTTTAGAAACCAAGACAAATATCATCGGTCTTGACACTGTTCAAATGGCTTCAATATTATCTTAGTCACAGGACATACTGAGTAATTACAGAATGTCTAATTTGATAAAAACAGAGAGACAAGGCTGGTGCTCCACGTGGATCGTTACTCAAAAAGCATAGTTTTTTTTTTTTAAAAATATAAATATATTAAACCATATATAGTTGTGAATCTTTGCTAAATACAATTTACAAACAGATGATTTTGGGGATTCTGAAGAAAGAGTAACTAAACAATATCATCTGAGATATATGAAACAGAATAATGTATAAGACTGTTTTCTGGTGTCGTCTCCTTGTGAATATATTGTGGAAATTTCTGCGTCGTTCACTGTTGGTGTCCTCAGTGAAGATCAGCTAATATATATAATCATTGGATATCCAGTGTCTTGCGGATTTCAAGCCTTTATTAATAATATTAATATTAATATTAATAAACAACTCTTTATTAACAACGTTTATACGAAACTAGTCACTTTTCTCAAGTATTCGAAAATGGCATCTGGTATTCACATCTTTAGGAAATAATTCTGAAACTAATGGAATTTTAAAAATTTTGATGTCGGGGATAAAGAATACTTCGTAGTACAAATACGGGGAAACAATAAATGGAGAAAAAATAGGACCAGTTAATATAAGCATAATCAAGATACAAAATAGATTAGCATAAAATATAAAATGTATGGCAAGATTACTACCAGTTTAAAAATTGTCTCATTTGTCATTAGATAAATCTGAAAGGTAAATCGGTGAACAGCTCGAAATACTTACGTTTTCCTCTGCAGACAGTATTAGAATATATTCCAATAATAATAGTAACACACTACCATGGTGATACATTGTATTACTTATAAGATGTAGTGACGTGGTAAACATATTACGGAAAGGAATATAATGTATTTAGAGGCTTGGTATGATGACCATGGATTATTGTATATGAATTTATCATACTATTATAACAAAGATTGCAATCGAGCATTTCTTTGTAAAACAATCATGAAGAAATCTCAGTTGATGATTGCCTATATATAAAGATTTTGGGATATCATTTTAATTTTTCATGAAGCAACTTTTTAACATAATGAGATAAAAACAGTCTGATTTGGTCAGGGAGACAGCGCTGTCTGAATAAAACGTTTATGGGTACAAATCTGTTCTACAAGATTAAACTTGCAATGTATTGCTACCTCTTAAACAACAATTAGCCGTTTGGTTTACATAGACAACATCATTGATATGAAGTAAATTTGAACCTAGCAAACGTCGCCTCGTTTGAATTTAAAAGTGAAAAGTGGTTACCTATCAATAGCGACAGTACGATTTTTCATTTCAATTATTAACATAATACTTTCTCTTATTAGTTTTGGTAACCATTTTCTTAAAGCAAATTGGTTCAGCTTGTTGTCATACATGTCTTGTGTTAATTAGCCTAAAAGTCTGAGTATTGGTCTAGACATAATATCAAACTAAAACTATGATCCACGAAACAGTGGAAGATAATGTTTCTCTTCTGTTTGATTCTGAGTCTGGTTGACGTCCTGTTTTATCATTTATGGCATGAAAAATATCTTAAAATCATCTTCAATCAATTAATAGTATGACTTATAATCTTATTCATTCACCGCAAAAAAATTCGAGGTGTCCATTGCTCAGATCGGATTGCATGCAATCTGTAAGCGCCACTTCCAAATCATTAATTACGGCTATAAGTGGTTAGAGCATCTCCCTCGTATGTGGGAGGTTGCGGGTTCGAATCCTGGCCGAGTCATACCAAAGATTTATCAAAATGAAACTAACATCTGCCTCCCCTGGCGCTCGGAATTCAGAGGTTAGTGTTAGGTCTGGTCGACCTGGTGTCAGGATAATATGACTGGCTGGGACATAATGCTAAATGTCTTCTTCTTGATGCCCCAGTGCTAGACATCACCATAAACTGCAACACTGCAAACATCATAGCGATATGACTGAAGTTACAAATCTTAATTACACAAACACACATGCGCGCGCGCGTATCCTCATGTAGTAGTAGTGTACGACAGAATTTGGTGAATGCATATAGTTTCAAACTTTTAAGCGGTTCGCCATTTATATTTGCTCACGATATGGCTATCCTTTGAATATGCGCATACAAGTATAGTAGAAGTGAGTTGTGGGTCTGAGCGACTTGCTTACTATTTCTCTTGTCCGAATTCAAAACTCGATACGTCCAAAGAAAACTGACCGTGTTAATTTAACAAAACACATTTTATGCATCATTTGTGATCCCTCGCATATAAAATATTTCAGCATCGTCTTGGAGTCCGTTTCTTACTTGATAACCTTAAGAAAGCATAAACGTGACAAGCCAAAACATAAACGTGACAAGCCAAAAATATCAGAGAACTCACGGAATGTAACTTTTTCATTAAATATTTGTAAATATATATATATATATATATATATATATATATATATATATATATATATATATATATATATATATATATATATATATATATATATATATATAATGATCGCTTCTTAGTTATATTAGTATTGGAAGTAATGAACGCACGGCATAACCCGTGTAAAAGTACTTACAAAAATACATGTCCCATGCGTACCTGCTGAAAGATGGACATCCACCTTGGCGACATATTATTGTCATTGTCGTTAGACTTCCCAACACACACACACACACACACACACACACACACACACACACACACACACACACATATATATATATATATATATATATATATATATATATATATATATATATATATATATATATATATATATATATATATATATAGTGTGTGTGTTTTAAAATGTCTATGTATTTATTTATGTCCATATATACATGTTACATGTATACACAATTTATTCTAATATGATTACTGTCTTAACTCGTAGAAAATTGTAATACAACTTCCATGAAAAGACATGTTTTTGTTTACGTAAATGTTATTAAGAAGTATAAAAATGCTCATCAGTAAATTTTACTATCTAACGAAAGTAACAAAATACATTGCTTAACATCTGTCGGCCGTTGACTCAAGCGTGAGCAAATGTCATGTCAGTTAGTATTATTGAGCTTTTAACATCTTGAACAACAAAATAGTAATTAAGCGAGACATCTGCAATATAATCCAAATACTTACTCACGTGTTTCTGCGGAAAGTTTTTTTTATCGGTCTTTTACCTTTTATCTCACCTCCACTATTGGAGTACCGATTTTTAATCAAAGACTCTACAACCGTCATGGACCATATCGGAATCCTTTATTCCTAAAAAAATACCTCCAAAAACACGCCGTATTTGGTCTAATCTACCTGCTTACAACAATAAGGTAATCAATTAACAGTTTGTTGTTTACATCTAACCTATAATCTCTTAACTTAGCCACGCATCATTGCACCACTTGCACCCACTGTTGGAACAGTTAAGGCACTCATTTGTAACCAATACCGTATGTGTGTGTATATACTTTGAATGATGTACATAGAGATAAAACATTAGACATTGTATAAAAATGCAATTTAGATAATAAAGTTATACCTTATATTTTTAGATATTTCTATTGTTATAGTTAAAGATAATCTGTATCACAATGTTCGTATGTATGTCTCTCCGTACATCTCCATTCGTTTGTTGCAACCGATCCCACAGTTTTTCATAAATGCATCCAAAAGTAAAAAAAATATTTCATGTATCGCCTGAAGGTGGGCTTAAAAAATCACTTTGTTCAAACACTTTTTCTTTATTATTGCCTTTTTTTATACAAAAGTGTATGACTAAATCTCTTTGGCGTAACTAATCCCACAACATTTCGTAGATTCTCATATAAGCTGGAAATATTACTTTTTCCACATGAAGATGCAGATAATTTTAAATTACATTGTTCCCAAATGTTGGTTAAATTTGTGTTGCCTTTTTGCCTTTTAACGGAAACAGTCGCGTAAAATGTTTTATTTATTGCAGTGAAACGTGGTCCATAGAAAATTCATCGCTTTAAGACCCTGGCAATAAGTCACGTTTCTCAATAAATCCCAATTATTGCTACAGAGTTATCGGCCTTGTAATTCTATCTTGCTGTAGTGATTTATATAATCTCGTTAGCACAGTTAATTCCATGCAATTTTTGTTATGAAATAATGTAAATACTATGGGTGTCACACCAATGTTAGTCATAGTTTCATCTGATGTTTGACACCCTGTTTTTGATATTTGAGCATTTTGTTGAGGAATATGCTGATACAAATGTTCAAATATCACAAATTGGGCGTCAAGGGACAAAAAGAAAACTATGTGGGTATGGACAATTCCATTTCCTTTAGCAGTTTTTGTTTCAGTTATTGCCATTTGTCTATGACTTATTACACTATGTGACATATCTCTTTTTTTTCATTAATTTTTTTAAGGCTTCACGAATTTGCGTGTCATCCTTGCGCAGGGGCCATACTAATCTTCTCTGTATCGTTCCAATTTTAGTATATGTTTTACCAAAGACATATCTCTTTAGAGCAACGTGTCTGTCAATGTTCGATGTATTGTCGTGAAATTTTGTAAATATAGTTATGGCATGGAAATGAGCGCATTGACAAATTACTTTGGTTTCGTAGCATTTGTTGGAGTTATTACCCTTTCTTTTTCGTGTGTTAATGTAGTTTACGACATGACAGCGTCCGCACAGATACATAATTTGTCCTGCAATTTTTTTTAAAAATAAATTGCCAGGAAGAGTGACAATTAGTGTGTTCGTCACTAAGTGATGCATGTATCAACAAATCACTTTGCACAAGCAAATCTTCTTAGAGTATTTGCCCTTATTTTGTCTTTTTAAAAGCAGCGCACGACAGTCTAGTTAGCTAAATTTGTCTCGCAGTTTTGGGTTATTTCCATTATGGTTGCCAGATATTACGATTCAATGACAGCATCAAATATCAGCCAAAAGTTTTTTGCCTAAAATGTATATTTGTCTAAAATGTATATAATCAGCATTTGAATATAATCAAAGGTACAGCAAGCAATTTTGGTTAATAATAATAATAATAATAATAATAATAATAATAATAATAATAATAATAATAATAATAATAATAATAATAATATAGTGGCAATCATGAAGCTTATCCAGCTGATTTATTTGACTTGACTTCACTGTATTTTTTGTGTGTTTTTGCAAAAGGAAATTCTTGTATTTATATTTTAATTTTAGTTCAATATTTTATTTGTATCATCTCATACATAAAATTAACGTTTCTTCATGCGATATATTATGTCTTTTGTTGTCAATGGCTGCCTTTACATATATAGTTATAATAAACTAATAATTGTAGTTTGAAACAATCATAGTTATATAAAATAGCCCCGTCATTAGCTATACATGTACAATGATATCGGTGCATTCTACCAATTTTAAACCGTTTGTTTAAAATACACCAAAACGATAAATAGTGCCTTTTTTTTAATTTGTGAATAACCCTATATGTTAATTGAAGTATTATGTACCCCACCCGTTACTAGATCTTTGAGAACAAAATTAGTCATTGTTTTAATTTTAAAGCTTTACGTAGTTATGTAGGACTGTCTATACATTTTGTAATGGTATAGATCATGAATTTTGCAGTGTTATGGACAAACGTCGATGCTATAGCTGGGTCAAAAACATATTGTCTTGATGGCAGAAAAGCTAATGACACTTGTTGGCAAATTAAAAATTATTGACATTTTCAAAGAGCGGGTCATTGGTTAAAAATAAACTATTTAATTTTCAACGATATTTTATTTAAATATTTATTCCAAACACGTTATTTTGAATTCCACAGTGATTTTTCTTTAGGTGCACATAATCTCTCTCTCTCTCTCTCTCTCTCTCTCTCTCTCTCTCTCTCTCTCTCTCTCTCTCTCTATATATATATATATATATATATATATATATATATATATATATATATATATATATATATATATATATATATATATATATATATATATATATATGGAGTTCATCAATTTGAAAAAACAGTTTAGTGAAATGTAATATCTTTCAATCATGATGCTTTTCTCTTTTGGCTGGGGACCTGAACAGTAGAACTGTCATCGCTAGTAATTTTTTTAAAAAAAATATAACAACTGATACGTCTGATTTTGTGTTAGGAGAAAATGCTTTCTATGAACGATATGAGTTTAATATGGAAGAAACTTATGTAACTGTAGCATTATGGGCATATGACCTACATTACCAGTATTTTCCATATAATATAATTCTATTTAAAAATAATTAAACGACTAATATTGTTATTTAGATACTAATATTGTTATTTAGATACTAATATTGTTATTTAGATACTAATATTGTTATTTAGATACTAATATTGTTATTTAGATACTAATATTGTTATTTAGATACTCTTCATCTGAAGCATGCCTAGGATGGTACAAAAAGAAACAAATTAGCATGCAACCTAATGAAACAATTGTTATATTATGACAATAACACAGTTTTTATTTTAATTCCAAATTTTGAGTTCTGTTGGCCAGGGACCAATACAACACATTAAATTGTTAGCTATCCATTATGAATGTTAATGCTACTCCATGTATAACTGGATGCAAACGAAAATGGATTAATTTTGGATGTCAAACTTGGTCATTTCATGATTTCCAAACATATATCCTTGGCTATTAGAATGCCGCTTCCGTTGAATTAAAATGATTCAGAAAGGAACTACATCCATTTTAACTCTTCTTCAGCCGTTCAACATTTAAAAAAAGTATGCTAGGTTTATAAACGCACAGAATTGTCTTCAAACATGTAACTTTTGAGCCACTAAGTTTTGTCACCGGTGGTTGACGCAAACTAATGCTACAACAATCATAGCAAGTGACACAATTTACTCAGATTACTCAGATTGACTCATATGATTCTTTCTAACACTTGACCATGTCTATCATACTATGTATTCTTTTTATTTCTAATATATCTGTGTATTCATGAAGCCATTGTTAATGTTTCTGAGCACCACCACACTTCATTGATAGGCCATAAAACGTAAGAATTTCTCTGTATATAGAGTCGAGACTCTAAGATTTATTTTTTTAATTTTAGAAAGGTGGTAGATGTCGAATCTTGTTCCATTAAAAGCATTACACGTTTTGCAAACATCCACTCAATTTTAAATATGTTAGTACAAACTTTTCAACGTACTGAGTGACGAGGGTGAGTGAACGGATAAGGTTTGGGTTGCTTGAATCTGGATTGGGTTTATAATGAATTAAATACGGTTTAATCTAGTGCTATGCACGAGAGGTTGATAACGGTGTATAACTGCAAGAAGAAAATTGTCAAGATCAAAGTACAGTTTAATTTTCGCGTTTTCTCAACGAAAATTACGTTTTTATTTCAGTAAGATTATGTACTTGACTGGTTTTAGCTTGATATGGATAAACGCCTAGTCCTCGACGTGCTGATGAATCTAATATTATTTCTGATAATGATATCTAGTAATGATATATCATTTGTATTATAATAAATCTTTTAAAATACCGTGGTAACTTCTGGTTACCAAATAATCATGCTATTCATTAATTAAAGATACAGTCTAAAATAATAATAAATAATAATAATGATAAATTAATAATTAATTAAATAAATGATAAATAATAAATTATTATGTGCCGCACGTGTGCCTGAGTTTGTGTGTGTGTGTGTGTGTGTGTGTGTGTGAGAGAGAGAGAGAGAGAGAGAGAGAGAGAGAGAGAGAGAGAGAGAGAGAGAGAGAGAGAGAGAGAGAGAGAGAAGCTTTGTTCTGTTGATGCTTTGATGAATTAATATTTTATACATCAATCATAATTATGTTTGGTAATGCAGGGTGAGAGTATGTATTAAGATATGATTCGGAAACTTGTCACAAAGATCTTTAAATGCTCGTACATGTGCTGAGTAGGTTGGTGAAGAGCTGGAGAAGAAGGATGGAATGTGGGAAATATTGGTGGCACATCCTGAACAGTAACGGCCTTGGCAAACATGGGCTCAGTTTGGATAATTTTGGCGGGCCCATTGCTCCTCACGTGCGGGTCCCTCTGTGAACACTACATTTCGAAAAAAAGATTTTAAATAAGCTTTATATGATATCTAAGTGAAAACTTTCTTCCATCGCTATAAAATTACTTTCTCTCTTAAGATATTTATTTAAAAACTGCTAAAGCGCGGGTTTCCTGTGAACCAATTGGTCTAAGGCGGGTGCTAATGTTGAGAAGGTAGGGGTGGGGTGGGGTGGTATTAGATGGACGGGACAGGCAATATGGTGATTCTGTATTCCGAGTCGGTAGGGATTGGTGGGGTAGGAGTAGATGAATTTAAATAGGGTTATACTTTTACATGTCATGCTGAGTAGTTGGGGCTGGTCGTGAGTAGATGTGATGATAAACCCAATGATGTAAGTGGGTTGGGTCGGAAGCAGATTGATGGGAAGGGGATATCAATCAAAAGTGGACTTATGTACTTGCTGCATCGTGAAGATATCCAGTTTTCTGATGTTTTTATATCAAATCCAATGACAACAAACATTTGTGTACATACCCCTTGGCGACGACCAGGTTAGAAATTATAAGCTGAAAAAATAAACTAAAACAACATTTCAACATAAGCTTAAGTGAGCATTTTACCGACATTACACTGAACAACAAAATATACATTACTACAGGCATGTTTTGCAAGATAAACAAGTACAGCATCATACCACAATACGACTTGACAAAACAAACACCGTAACTTGAAACACGAGCAAGCAAAACATTTTAATCGGCAGTGATTAAAAGTGAATTCAGTTTCTAGATAAACTAAAACAACAATGTCGGATTATTTCGCCCAAAAATTAATTGGTAAAAAAGCAGTTTCAATTAAACTCCAAAAGTATGCTGCGATACTGCTTACACCTCGCTTAAAAAGAAACGAGATAAGAGTAGGACACTTGATAGTTCCTAAGATAATGACATATAAACAAAAACGCTAATACCATAAAATGGCACAGTTATTGTGAATTTGTTTATATCATTGATGCCTTTTACTTTAAATCGGTTGAGTGATATACACAAAAGGGAGGAATTTCATATACTATAGTTTAATACAAATCAGTTCTCTTTATAATGATCGTAGCTGTAAAATTGACCTTTTTTTTTCTAAACAATGTCGATTTATTTTAAACCATATTTATTTGAATTTTTTTGTGTCATATGCAATTACAAACATGACATGGGGATTCAGTATAAATCATTTGCTTACAAGCACAGTCTCCCCAAAAAGAAAAAACATTTGGAACAATCTAGAAAAAAATTGCATTTTCAATTTCATCGCAGGAGCAAATATATTATTAAATACATGTATATGAGTCGTATTGTAAATCATAATTAAAATTAATGCAGTTATCAATTTATGTTCGTTTTCTCAGCATATATTCATCATTAATGACATTTCTCAATTTTACCTTACCTTTATGAGTAAGTATAGAAGATATGTTTTGTCTGAAATAGTTCTTAGATATCTGGCTATACAAAACGAGAAGTACATTACCCTAATAGATCGGGCTAATATACAGCATGTCTGGGCTGTTATTGTCTTAAAATTTAACAGAAAAAATGACAAATGCTAAAATATAAAATGGAATACAATATAGTAAATTTTGCATATTCCAAACCTGTCGTTACAGCATTATTATATGATGAGAAACTATCCTTAAATGACGTGAGTCAACAGGAATGCGGGGTAAAGTAACATTTTTCATATCACGAGTATGTCTACATACATGTTTTCAAACAAAAGTATAATGTTTTAATCATGGGAATGACTGTTATTCATTATTAGTGTTTTAATATTGTAAATACGTATAGAATTCGTAACTTGACGTTCGTTCTGGTATCATATCTATATATGGTATGGAGAGAGTAATATCAGACTGGTATAAGTAATGTTCTTTACTATATGATTCATATCCTGGCAAAAGTACACAACCAGTCATAAACAGGAACTGTAAGTCTCTCTTCGTGAATCACATTTGTCATAGGCGAATTTGGCATTGTTGTAATAATAGATAAATATAACTTATTTAAAGTCTTTGAAAAGTAAAAAATTACATACGCACAAAAACCAAGAAAATAAACAGCGTTTACAACTCAAGAAATACTACAAAAATGCAGGTAATGTTCACTATCTCTCACCTTCGGGGTTTATTTTGTTTCATTTACCGTACGGTAGGCAGTAGTATATGCATATAGTCTCCGGTATCGCGGCTCGTAAAGTTAGGTAACTGTGAATAAGTAAATATAGATACAGACTTTCGTAATAGTCTATAGATCTTTTGGTCTTCTTTGCTGTATTAAATTAACGTATATTTATTTTATTTTTCAATCTGATGATCATGAACGGAGGTCATGTATTGCGAAAAAATATATACTTGACGTTATGTTAGGATATTGATGTTTAGACTGTACATATTATGCATAGATCAGAAAATCAGATACTACTTCAGTTGGTCTCATTCTCTCACCTGTGCCCTTCAACAATAGAACATTATATGAGAACCGCTCCGGTGGCCTATTGGCTAGAGCGTCCGCCGCAAAAGTGAGAGATCGTGGGTTCGATCTCTGGTCGAGTCATACCAATGACTCACAAAAATGGTACTAATAGCTGCCTTGCTTGGTACTCAGCATTAAGAGATTAGTGTTAGGACTGGTCGTTCAGGTGTCAGGAGAATGTGACTGGGAGGGACATCATGCTACATGTCTGCGGCATGATGCCTCAATGTTAGACATCACTATAAACTGCCTCATTGCAGACATCATAGCGATATGACTGAAAAATTGTTAAAGCTACGTTAAAAATCCTAATCACACACACACCAGAGAATTAAATGCATATATAACCACTTGTGATGGGAGGTGGCACCATGATTGGCAGTGAGAATGGACACACAATCAGGAGCATGACAATACATGTTCACCACAGGCTGTTTAAATTCAAGCACGTATTACAAGGAAAATAATAAATCAAGTACAAGAAAAAAAAGAACAACGTTAACTTTCTTATTTTGACTTGTTGTTTGTTACATTTGATTCGACCTCTTGCTTCTTGATATTTATGGTAATCATGTGATCTGACGCTTCCATAAAAGGATTAGACATTATCAGATATACATATTTTAAGAAGATATATATTTTATTTGACAACATGGGGTATGGACATGTTTTGAAAATGCAAAATTCATGAATGCATTTTTAAAATAATGTACTATTTTGCAGTTCCAATATTGTCCTGGAATAAAACTGGTGATGCAGAAGGTCATCTGGTGTAATTGATATAAGTACACAATAGCTGAAAAATTACTGAAAACCTTAAATACCATGATACCAGGCAACCAGGATATTGTAGGAATGTACTATGAATACAAATACAAGGTGTTATTATATAGTTTGTGTATTATTTATAGGTAAATTGTGAACAGCACTAGGAACTTCTGCACTATCATTGGTCCTGAAATAAAAATTTGTTGGTCTGCATGTTTTGTCCATCTGGTATGTATTATAGTTGCTGTTGTTGTAGGGTTTCACGCCATTTTTCAGCACAAGATAGGCTATACATGGTGGCCAGTATTATTGGTGGAGGAAAACCCAGGAAAGAACCACCGACCCGTGAGAAGCTACTGGCAAGCTTTCTCACATACCCACATTAGCAGAGCATGAGACACGAACGCACGCAGAAGTGAGATGGCAGTGATCAGTAAAACGGCGAGCACTTTAGATCACTCAGCCACTCATGGCCTCATGTATTATAGTAAAAGTCATAATAGTCATGAATGTGCATTTACCCATCTTAATTAAATATAAATCATCCATATTATTGAATAATCTGCAATTGAACTGTTGTCAGGAAACTTCTTGATTAAAATTATTGGACTTTTACAAGAGATCATATCTAGTCTAATCATCAAATATAGTGTAGTATAAATTTGTTTATTAATATGCAAAGCTGTCATTGTGACAACACCCAGCCACATTCAGTCCCGATTGTACTGGATGACAACGTAAGTTTGATCTCATCCCAAAAGTATTGACATACTTTTACATTGATTTTGCTATATTCTCGGTGTGTGTAAATAATGACTAATTAAATAAAGTGAATAACTGATTATTTTAAGGAATACAGATGTATGTAGATCAAAATAAAGTGAATAACTGTCATCTAATGTATATAGGATCAGATTCTGAAAAATGATGCCATTACAGAAACAAATGTTGAATGCCTACATAACCTCAATAACTTGTACTATAGCATGCACATATAACAAAGCTATATTTTGTTGTCTTTAAATGTAATATAATTATGGAATATCAGCTTCATGTGCATGTTTTTATAGGCTAACCCATTTATCTTACAAATATACATTTAAAATTTGTATGTGCCATCCATTTTTCAGGATCCAAATGCTGATACAGAATGGAATGACATCTTGCGTGCCAGAGGTATCCTTGCTCCAAAGGAGAAAGAAGTCTCTGAGGAAGATGTTATAGATATTCTTGAGAGCACAATTCAGGAGAAATCTAGAGGTAAATGTTTGCCATATATTCTTGACAAACCGCCATGTATAGCCTATATTGTGCTGAAAAAATGGTGTTAAAACATAAAAAAAAAAATACTTTCTCAATACATTCCAATTATGCAGACTGATTTAGTTTTAAGCTTTTATTCAAAAGTTATTTACATGTTTATTTTGCTGTATGTACAGGGCATGTTTGATGATGGAACATTTACTGAATTTTAGCCATGCCGTAGAAAAAGGTCCCATATATGGTTATCAGAACACTCAAGTAGAACCAAATAATCAGATATGTTTTGAATTAAAGTATTTTCCAACTCTCAGGCAGTTTTTATTCTGACTATAATATCCTAAGTTCTGAAGAATATAGTAAATGCAAAATGTATAATTTATAACCCAAATCTGCTGCTATTCCTGAGTTTTGTTTCCACAGTTTTACTTTACCAAGGTTTGATTTGAATCAGTTTTGGTATGCAGTTCTGTATTTCCAGCCTACTTTGTCCCCTTTTAGATGAGTTATGTCCCTTGACTGCCTATCATAAGTCCCTACTTTCATTTCCTCATCTTAATTTTTCTAAGGATGGTGATTTTTATCCTTTATTGGTTTTTGTTTCAGCATAATGCCACTTCACTAAATTTATATGATCCACCTTAATATTTATAAGACCTGAAATGAATTGATATTTAGCTGTCCCTTTCATAGTTTAAAGGAGTTATTTCCACTCATTACCTATTTTCATAAACTGTGTTTCCAGCACATGTTCCCTTTTATCGAGATCCTGACAATGAAGTTGTTTGTGAAGCACTCATTCCTAATAGCTCTAAGTTTTGATTTTTTTCTCCAATTTATAATTTTTTGTGAAAATTTAAAGGAGAGACTTATTATTTGACATTCGATAAAGATATGGGGGAAATGATCTCCCAGTGTTAATTTTATTCCTTTTTATGTACAATAAACGTAAATGTCACCTTCACAGCCGTGATTTTTTTTTTTTTTTCTGATGGGTTTTTCTTGTAAATTGTCTTTTCTTGATCTAAGGATGGTTTAATATTAGGATTAGATGTCTTCTACATGCTTTTACATCTTCAATAACTTCAGATTGTCCTTGCGACCATGATATGGGTTGTGACCCTGGGGTTGGAAATCACTGCTTTGGATCATAGTATAGTTTCCAACTTGAAAGGTTTTAATAAATTTCATAGAGCAGTTTTTTTTTTTCATTTTAAAAGAAATAAAAATACCAAAATAAAGTGCAGCTTATATCCTATTCTTCTTCAGATTTGTTAAAAGCTTTTAAATTCATTTAATCTTTCTCTTGAAGGAAAGCAGTTGGAAGATATGACACTAGATGAACTGAATGAAAATGAAGATGAAATTGATGAAGAGGATGAGCGAATTTTTGAAGCATACAGGTAATGGTGAAAATGGTTCCAATCAGACATTCAATATGGCCACCATGGTGGTTTATCCCCAATGAAACATATGTCAATCTGACCTCCAGTACGGCCACCGTGGTAGCCATCTTGAAATTCTTGTGACCACTACATTTTTTGACTTAACATTATTGACATGGGGTTTTGCTACAATACTTATTAAAATGTATCCTTGGTCTGAAAGGAAAAGTAGTGTTGATCTGACAAGTAATCTAGCCACCATATTGAAAATCTGATCTCAACTCTTGTATGAATGGTGGTATTGCCATGGTATTTATATCAAAATACTTTTTTCTTTTCCTAACACCAGCATATCTGTACTTTTGTGAAGGAGGTTTCAAAACAAAACAAAAATTGACTTTGAGGGTCAAGTAAAAAGTTGTTTGCATTGTATTATTTCACTGACTTTATGAACATGGCAAATTTTAAAAGTGACTTTTTAACATTGGTATTTAGTTGCATTAAAGTGAACAAGTTTATAGTTTGCACTCTGACATTCTTTTTAAGAATAGCACAGGTTTGCTAGGATTTTATAACTAAGTGTCCATGACTCACATCTTGATTTTTAAAAAAAAAAAAAAAGAATCCTACAAGTAAATGTTGCAGTCCCATCCCAGACAACGTTGAACTTTGCATATTAGAAGAACTATTGGTTGCCATTGAGTTTTATTTCCACATTCTTTATAACACTGACATGTACAACTGTGTCAGCCTGTTTGGCATATCTGGTAATCTTGCACAATGATATGTCATTTCTGTAAACATTGGTTCATGTATTATTTAGGTTGAAAATTCAATTTTTGGGCTGAAATGCCGACAGAAAAGAGTCTAATGTAATGCATTTCCATTCCATAGCCTGCTGCATAAACATTATATCTTTTCAAAGCCAGGCGCAGAATAGGCCGCCATATCTTGAGTCGTGAAAACATAGTGGTTGTAGCCCAATAATACTTATCCAAATTTGTAAATGCCATTTTGCCCAAGTCTTGATGTGTCTTGATTTTGAGGTTGCATGCACTATTTATTTGGATACAATCAGAAATGAACACAATAATGGAAGCTAAAGTTCACTGTATCATTCTGTCTTTAGATTAGATCATTGTAAATATCAGTACATTTTCCCACACAAGCTGCTCGGCAAAGTCTTTGAACTTGCCGCCCAGCTATTGAATTGTGTTCTTTTTATGTAGTCTTATAAATACAGCAGGCACAATTTAACCACGAATTCTGTCATTGTAAATATCAGCACAGCTAAAATGATGAAGTAATCAGCATATTCTCCCACTCACTAGGTTGCTGAAGTTAGACTGGCAAATCTTTGAATTTGCCACCCACCTATTTGCATGCGTATGGAGGACTTTTGCATGGGTGATGTTCTGTGTCCCAGATCAAATATTTGCATCCAGTTAATGTAATTAAGTGATTCTGAGACCTCTGATAAGTAGTGACTTTTAGTTGTCAAGGCTTTTAACACAGAAATTTGAACATATTTTAACATTGAATAAAGTTTGTGGATATATCTGAAGAACTCAGTAAAGCATTTCTCCTTTCAGGGGCTCTTGTTAATTTTTTAAAAGTTAAAGGGTATGCCTTCTAAATAATACTAAAATTGGGTATATAGAAAGCATTGTTGCTTTTTTAATTTTTTTAATTTGGTAGAGTCACAAAATTTCCACTTCTGAAAACAGTAAGTTCATTTTAATTTGGTTATAAATTGTCATCTTGCAGGATGCAGAGATTGTCAGAAATGCAGGCAGCTCGTCTCAGAGCAAAGTTTGGAGAAGTCCGTGAGATCACTCGAGAAGATTATGTCAGAGAAGTTAACAATGCTGGAGATGGAATATGGATTGTTCTTCATGTATATAAGCAAGGGTATGTGTAATGAACTTGATACTTTTGTTTTAGTTGTTACATTAAAAGTAGATATATTAAATATAATAGAAATTACAAGTATTTTGAGATTGTGTTATAAATGGTAATTGGTGCTGAATCTGAACATGTATTTCAGCAAACATTCTTTTTACATGACTTAGATTATGTTAAACAGTTTTCCCAATATCACATGCATTGTGCATGAATGGCATTCATCCTTGCAGGTTCAAGAATTTTGTAATGTAAATTTTTGAAACAGGATTTATGGTCAGAAGTTGTTATACCTTGCAACAGTGATAATGTTCTACTGTCATCTGTATTGTTATTTGCAACGGTAATTTTTTCAGTAATATTAATAATTAAAAGATCTTTTGAGATGAAGAAAATGTTACAGGTTACTGTATAGTTGACTAGAAATCAGCTGACAGGTTGCAGTCCATCAGTGAAAAACCATTTAATATGGCAACACTTGAAACATGATAAAGGTCTTGTGCATCTGAGTTCTAGTTTAATCTATGCTGTAAACGTTAATGGCAAAAAAGAGGCATGGAATTGATAGGGTTTGTGTTATTATCTTTGTCATCAACTGAAGCCAACTGCATGAATACATGGTTAGATTCATAATAAGGTACAAACTTTTAATCTGATTTTGCACCTCGGAAAAGCTGGAAATTCAGAGTGGAAGTTACAAACATAAAGTTTCGGCTAATAATTTTGTCAGAGCCAATATGACAAAGCTACTATAAAATCTGATAAGAGGTGTAAATCTGTTAAAAAAAGGAATGTATCTTAGATGGTTACAAAATCTGCCAAGAATGCAACATGTCACTCAAGAATGTAAGTTATGGATTTCCTTACAGGCAGAAATTCTATAGTATTAATGTTGGGTTCATAATATTTAGGTTAGCTTAGAATTTTCCAAGTACTTGCCAAATTTTCAGAAGAATAATGCAGCTAGGTGTAATTTTCCAGTGTACTATTCAAGGGATGCTCGATCAATTTTGTTTTATTGTGAATTTGGCTTTTTTAAAAAACTTTTATTACCTGTTAACTGTTTATTTTCATAATTCCCTACTTTCTGCTAAGTTTTCTTTATCCTTCAAACTTCAAGTCAAAAGTCAGATTTGTTACTAAATTATGCATTGCTGTAGGAGCCCAGAGTGGTCTAAAGTGCTCTCTGTTACGGATCACTGCCATCTCATCTCTGTGTGGGTTCGAGCCTCATATTCAGGCATTGTGGGTATGCGAGAAAGCTTGCCAGTTGCTTCTCGTGGGTCGGTGATTATTTCTGGTTTTTCCTGGGTTCTTCCTCTACCAATAATACTGGCCGCCATGTATAGCCTATCTAGTGCTGAAAAATGGCATTAAACCTGACAACAACAACAACAACAATGCATTGCTGTATTTTTATATGTTATGAAAATTAGTCCATTCATTTATACAGTATTGAATATCAAATGAAAAGATATGTAGATGGTTTTACATTTTAAATTGCCAGTTATGGTATTAGCTCTACTGAACATAGAACAGAAAAGCTTATGGGTTGGTCTGTTGTTCATCCTTCCATTAAAACAAGTTTATTATCACTACTCCTAAACTACTTTTGTATTGCCTTGAAACTTTACATGAACATTCATCACTAGACCTAGTTGGGCCTTAATGAAAATGGTGCCAGTACGAGATCCAAAATAGCCATCATGGCAGCCATATTGAAATAGTCATCACTACACCTCCTACACAGAAAGTCTTGAGAGAATTTGAACCAGAATAGTTATTATAGTGCATAGTTTATCCGAAATGAGAATGATGCCGAACCAGCATCTGTTATGCTACGGGCATATAAATTTTGTTTTTACTCCTTTGTGGATGGTCAAATCAGCATCATATTTTAAGCAAAAGACTCCTTATGGTGTCTATTTGGTCCTAAATAAAAATCACGTTGATGTTACATCTATTATGGCTTACACATTGGTCCTCTTGAAAATCTTGTTCTTGCTCAAGAATATCAGATATGGCCTTGGATTTTTAGAAATCCATTGTGGCCAGTAGATTCTTTGGTTTTATTGAGAAACAAATTGCCATTTGAAAATATTAGATAAATATCAGTGATTCTGAGATAACATTAAGGTTTGTATTTTCTTTCTGTACTAAAACCTTTCCACTGCCAAAATATGCTGTTGTCAGTGCATTTTTTTTACTGTTAACTAATATTTGTTATAACAATATTCTGACAATTTTTCATAAACAAGCTCCATGATTGAATTTCTTCATTGTATAACCAGGAATGAATCTTTGAATTGGATCTGTATAACACACTGTGATTGACAATGCAGCTTTTATTTATTTCAGAATTCCACTATGTACATTAATCAATCAACACATGACCAGATTAGCTCAAAAATTTCCAGAGACAAAGTTCCTAAAGAGCATATCATCTGTGTGCATTCCTAATTATCCAGACAAAAACCTACCAACTATATTTATCTATTTTGAGGGAGAATTAAAGAAACAGTTTGTAGGGCCACATGAATTTGGAGGAATGAATCTTACATTCAATGGTAAGTGAATCATTTTTAGATGTAACTTTGATTTTAATATTTCCTAAGCATGTATTTTCACACTTTCATAGATTTATTGTGACAGGACATGTGCGTCTCCATCTGTCCACATTTCGTATGGTAGCCTCGTGGCTATCAACATAGTTTCAAGATGAGGTGTCCTAGAATCTTCTTTCATGGAATGCGGGAGTTCCCGGTCTATTTCTGATCATTTCTGGCATAAACTTGAGTCCGTAACATTCAGAAGGACATGAAGGAAAAAGATAAAGTACAAGATTATTATGTTGTTTTTGTTACATACCATATTTTCTGGCCTATAAGTCAATACTTTTTTACTTGAAAGTCAGGTATTTGTCTTGTACTCCAACTAGACTTATATATAGATTGTGTCATTGAAGTTGCATCGACTTCTATATGGATTACAGTACCCGGTATGCTATTAAATTGCTCTATAATCGGCATAATCGAGAAAAGGTCAAATAGATGTACAAATTCTTGTTAAATTACTTTGTCAATAAATTATCATAAACTAATATAACTGCATTTATGTTTATAAATTTTTGTCATTATTTACTTTGCATTCTTTGTGTAATTTTTTATGTCTCAAACATGAAATAAAAGAAAAAAATCACCAGGCCGCATAGCACACTTATGGTTTATACTCTTTAGTGTACTGTACTCATTTATTTGTTCTTAAAAAAAGATATGAAATAATTTTGTTTTATTCATCCTTTTTAACCATACCTCATTCTTCCTGATTACATTTTAGCAACTGGTCCATTGATATTTGATTTTTCAGTATCCAGACACAAATGAGTGATTGCTGGCATAGCTTTTTCATTGATCTAATTGATCCTACAATGGGATGTAATCCATGCTTACTGGAGCGTTCTATGATTATTTTAAAAAATACTGTAGAATACGCTTTCTACTGCTTTTCCCAAAATCATATGTTTATTATTGTATTTTGTAAAGTATCTCATATTAGTACGGTTTAAACTAAACTAGAATGAGATATATAGATGGACTACTCATCAATGATCCATTTTTAGTTTCATATTTCAGTTTAAAGCAAATTGTAATGTCAACACATCACATATATTCATTCTTAACCAGCTGTCATTTTGGTGCCACTCTTTGATTATACTGGTAGTTGATAAATTGGTCTTTGGTATCCAACAACAATCAAAGCTAGTTGCTGCGATTGTTTAAACTCTGATATTGGCATTGGCTGCCAATACTAGTTATTGTTCTTTATCTTTAATCCAAATCCATTTTTCAAGTGGATTAAGAACCACAGGAAATGATGCCCACTCCCTTTTCAGGATGTAAATAATGAATTTAGCATTGTTTCCATTGCTATAGTACTGGCACATTTTAGTTATGTATTTTATTATCAATCATTTCATTCCTAATCATTCATATAAATATCTCTGTACAAATCATACAATTTATATCACAATGCCTCCTGTCAAATCGCACAAGTCTTCCACAGTGGCTTTTAAGCTGGATGTTGTATAGTTTGTGGAAGAGAAAGGTGGGAATATGGCTGCTTACAGGAAATGTGGTGTCAGTGAAAAATGTTTCCCAGGATTGGCGTAAAGCTATGGTTGCATTATGCACTACAGAAGAAACAAAGAAAGCAAATCATGGCTGCAAAGCAGGATGGATTAATATTGAGGATAAATTAGAAGAATATGTCTTGACATAACGTACTGCATATCATGAATGAAATGGAAACAGGGACATCATTTCGGGAGGGTGGGAAATTTGCACGTGCTGTAAAATTGCTGTAGCCTATATCTTTAGAGTACCTGAATCAGAGCACACCTCACCACAGCTCTGTACCCTGTATGTGTAGGGTTCTCATCTCCTCAGCTTTTGTATAAACAGGACTTAAGGGTCAGATATTTTGATGGTGTCGACATCAGCATTGTCAACATTGAGAAGGCTCTGGTTAAAGTTGCTTTCTGCAGTCATCAAGTCCCTAATTCTTTGGGACTTTGGCCAAGTAATCAGTTAGCATTGGTCTTTCAATTACATACTATAACCCGTCCTGCATGTGCCCATGCAGACAAGGTCATAGTCATTTGGAAAAAATAGGTTCAGTTTTTGGCCAAAGATTTTCTTTATGTTCACCACTCTGAAACAATTAGAAGGATTGCTGCCATATTTGGAATGAAGAATTAGTGCAATCAGTAAGGGTTACCAGCCTCTTTCCCTGCAGCAAACACAATATTTAAGAGTATAATTATTATGATTATTTAAAAATATACTGTAGAATATGCTTTCTACTGCTTTTCCCAAAATCATATGTTTATTATTGTATTTCGTATAATCTGTAAGCATTGACCTCACACATTAATGCACTCCTGCCCTCCATTTATCCTCTGGCAAGGTCAAAGTGAAGATATTTTAAAGAGATAACGCATATGTCCCTGCATGGGACCAAGTTATACATTACTTGGAAGTCCTTTTTAAGTTATTGCCATTCATTGAAATATGGACATGTATCACAATTAACTTTTCTATATGTTCTCTACAAATATTTTTCAGTACTGACCTTTCAACTGTGTGACAATCAATACAGATCATATGTTTATCTAAAATACCTCCAAAGATGACTTCACAGTGAAGTTCTTGTCAAAGGTTCACCTTCATTTTTTTGAGAGGCTGCACTGTAAATAGAGCAGCATATAAACAGAACACAGATTTAACTTCTGGATCATCAGGGGCCCCGAGTGGCCGAGTGGTCTAAAGCGCTGTCCGTTACGGACACTGCCATCTCACCTGTCTGCGTGTGTTCGAGTCTAAGATTCAGCAAATGTAGTTAAGTGAGAAAGTTTGCCAGTAGCTTCTCGTGGGTCGGTGGTTCTTTCCGGGGGTTGTCCGGGTTGTCTTCCTCCACCATTAATACTGGCCGCCATGTATAGCCTATATTGTGCTGAAAAAATGGCGTTAACCCATAAAAACAAAAAACAAACAAACTTCTGGATCATCACCAAAGGCTTGTATTACTCAGTGTGCACTGTTGCCAAACTACACACAGACAACCACTCTCTGAGCTCATATTCTCAAGAATAAACAATTACCTTTAAGACACTACCCCAAATGTATCAATAGAACTCTTTTATCACCACCAAAATGAGAGAGGAAAAAATGTTCTAAAAATAGACTAGAACCAAATTCGTGGCTACAGAACTGGAAATATAAATTGTGATGCGATTCCATATATATTTCCACCATTAGCTTCTCCTGGAACAGACATTATTAAAATACATGGCATAGAGGACGACCATTTTAGGTGACCACTTGTACATTAAGTTCTTGGTGCACATATCAGTCAATGTATATAATAAAAGATGACCTGTCTTGAGAGACCTTATTTCATTGGCAGAAAGAAGTCTGTCAACACACTTGAGGGTACAGTTAAAGAGAATTAAGGTATGTTTGCATTTAATTGTAATTTTATATACAAAACAAGGAAGGGAAATCCATGGTTTGTCAAAATTTAGCAAGGTTGTCAGTGAAATAATCCACCTGTGAACATTCAGGTGCAATAGGAAAAGAATACTGATTTATATGATCAACATGGGAATCTCATTTTAGGGCTAGCTGATTACTCCATGAATTTTCCAGATCCATAAAATATAATGCATTCTACTTCCAGAGTTTGAGTGGATGATATCCCAGACTGGAGCAGTCAAGACAGAAATGGAAGAATCACCAAAGACACAAATCAAGGATGTCATGAACATCGCCATCAGAGAAAGTGCAATAAATAGAGATGATAGTGATGATGATTACTAATGTATTTTGTATATTTTTTCTTTTTCTTCTCTCTTTTTTGGTAAAAATAAACTACATATATGTACATATGTAAAGTGTTTTTCCTGCCCATTTTGCATGATGAAGATAATATATTTGTAAGTTTACATACTTGATCTATATCAAACTGATGCCAACCATCAACTGGTATACAATGTTGCACAGCATGGGACCTGTTGGGAAATAGAAAATGTTATATAAAAAAACTAGGTATCTAGTTGAATGGCTTTTTATTGCATGACATGGCAATAGATGCATAATAAATGAAAAAGACGGAACAAATTTCTTAAGACTTGCAGTCAGTCTTGAACACACCCCAAAATACAGGTTACTTTGACCTATTAGGTGAATATCAATGTTCATCAGTGCTTCATGTTTTGTGGCAATGGGTCACAAGGAATATGTTCCATCTTTGTTTAGTATTAGTTATCAGATCTTTGAACCAATGATTTTAAATTACAAATATTTAAAAATCTTGTTTCTGAACCTATTTCATTATTTCTTTGAGAACAATTATGAATAAGTTGGGTGAGATAGATTTCATGATGTAGAACAGATAAAACAAAAAAAACGTAATGATTCATGTATGAACAAGTTGGGTGAGATAGATTTCATAATGTAGAGTAGAACAGATGAAACAAAAAAAAACGTAATGATTCGTGTATGAACAAGTTGGGTGAGATAGATTTCATAATGTAGAGTAGAACAGATGAAACAAAAAAAAACGTAATGATTCGTGTATGAACAAGTTGGGTGAGATAGATTTCATAATGTAGAGTAGAACATATGAAACAAAAAAAAACCCGTAATGATTCATGTATGAATAAGTTGGGTAAGATATATTTCATAATGTAGAACAGATGAAATAAAAAAGTAATGATGCATATCATTATCAAAGTACTGTTTCTGTGGCCAAATAATTAGAGTGTTTGCCTGTGATGCAAGATGTCGTGGGTTCAAACCCTGGTCGAGCCATTAAAATGGTAGTAACAGCTGCCTTGCTAGGTGCTCAGCATTAAGAGGTTAGTGTTATGACTTGTTGGCCTGGTGTCAATATAATGTGACTGGGTGGGACATGATGGTACATGTCTGTGGGAAATGCCCCAGTGCTAGACATCATAGTGATATGACTGAAATTCATTTAAAGTTGCATTAAAACTAATTCATGATGTGTAGTTACGGTTCGATAAAATTTCCATCAGTCTAGAGCAAGAGATGCAAAATTATATTTAATATGATTTATTTACAAGATTTTTTGCACAATAAACATGTTTAATCTTGAAAGAAAACACTTTAATACACTGATAAAGGTTTCTGGGTTAAATTTGAAATCAGTTCTGCCAATCCAGTTAGAGGAATCTAAATATGCACATTTGCATTTGAAAACATTGTTTTTATAGACATTATTGAATGGAATGTCACAACATTTAAGATTCGGGTCCAAAAATTCAGAGATGTGGTGGAAAGAAATTCAGTTGATTAGATGGCAGCTATATTATTTATTATGTTAAAAATGTGTCGTTGAAAAGATGCTTACATTCACGACTGATCAGATGTTTATTCATGGCTGACCCCCTCCCCCAGTGTATGGTATCCATCCCCTTTTACTGAGTTTAGTTCGTATTACTAATAATACTAACATACTGTTGTCATACTAAAGCTAATAAGGTATAAAAAAAATTCTGATACAGCTACCACCATAATGATAACAATTAAATTTATTTATTTACCTTTTCTGATACAGCTACCATTGAATGTTCTACTACAATACTCTGGTTATGACAGTCGTGCCAGTTGTCTCAGTAAGGAAATGGATCTTTTTTTGGTATCTTAGACCAATTTTCATTGCGGTTTAATTAAATATGTACCACCACAATCAATGTGGACAATGTTTATGAATTTAGCATAGCATTCATTTTGAATACATTATGTTTAGCCAGAAAGTAAGTCAAGTCTACTTTGGCTTCAGTGACCTCCAGATCATTTTCAATAACTGCAGTTTCAACCCCCATACAATTAAGTATTGCTAGATCTCTCACAAATTGACACAATTTTCTTTTATTTCATGTGCCAATAACAATCATCTCGCCCACCATGTGCAATAATCGAGACAGAATGACAAGTTCAATAGCAATCATCTCTCCCATCATAAGCAATACTTTGGTCAGTATGACATGTCATATAGCAATCATCTCTCCCATCATAAGCAATACTTTGGTCAGTATGACATGTCATATAGCAATCATCTCTCCCATCATAAGCAATACTTTGGTCAGTATGACATGTCATATGGCAATCATCTCTCCCATCATAAGCAATACTTTAGTCAAGATGACATGTCATATAGCAATCATCTCTCCCATCATAAGCAATACTTCAGTCAATATGACATGTCATATAGCAATCATCTCTCCCATCATAAGCAATACTTTAGTCAATATGACATGTCATATAGCAATTATCTCTCTCACCATGTGCAATATCTGAGACATGACAAGTTCAATAGCAATCATCTGTCAAACCACGAGCAAAATTAAAGTCGACATGACTTTTCCAATTGAAACCATTCATGACATGTCCAATACCCAATATCAATCATCTCAAGCCATTAGCACTACTGGAGTCAACATGACAATGTCCAATAGCAAACATCACTTGTACTATTAGCAATACTAGTTATGACAATCTCCATGCCTCCCACTGTAAGCAATACTCAAGTCATGACATGTCCAACTTCCAAGAGCAATCATCTCTCAAACTATGAGCACACTACTCCAGTCAACATGACATGACCAATAGCAATCATTGCTCATAGCAATACAATTAAATTGTAATAGCAATACTTGAGTAACCATGACACGTCCAATAGCAAACAACTCACACTATGAGCAATACTTGAGTAAACCTATGTAAAATAGCAATCATCTCTCCCATCCTAAGCAATATGAGTGAACATGATAATAAAAATAATCTCTCACATCTTGAGCAATACCATAGTCAACATGACATGTCCAACAGCAATCATCTCACACACCAACAGGAATACTGAATTCAGCAATGTCAAATAGCAATCATATTATTCAATGAGAAATAATCAAGTCAATATGACATGTCTGATGGCAATCATCTCTCCACCATGACCAATACTGGAATTAACATTACATGTACAATAGCTATCTCATTAGCAATACTTGAGTCAACATGACATGTCCAATAGCTATCTCTTACACCATTAACAATACTCAAGTCAACATATGTTCAATAGCTATTTCTTACACCATTAGCAATACTAAAGTCAACAAATGTCCAATTACTATCTCTTACACCATTAGGAATACCTGAGGCAACATGAATTGTCCAAAAATCAAACTTGCCTCTCCTATTTATTATTTTTATGCATGGTTAAGTATCTGAATGTTGTTTCTTCTTGGTGCCGAGTTTTGGACTTTCATCAAAACTTTCCACATTGCCTTCAGCATCATTTCTAGATTACAATATAACCCAAATTCAAAACCTTCATTGTCAGGGCATTTTGCAAGAGCATAAGATTGATTCAAGTTCCTGTGGTGCACCCATTATTGTTAACCATTGTTACTGACCAATTTCACTTAGTCTAATGTGAAAACCCCAATCTAGTCCTAAACCAGTCAAGGTGATGTCTACATCTGTCTGCAACAAATGTACTTTCACAGTTTGTGTTACTGCACAATTCTATAATTTAATATCTTTGTCAGCAAGTTTTACAGTGAATTTGTAAGGTGTCATATTGTGTTGATGAAAGAGTACTTTTGTTTAAATAGAAGACTGATATTATGGGCTTGTGCCATATTTATTTTAGTATATGATAAGCTACTGGCAAAAGAATTTGTATCCCATAGACCATTTCATACCGGATTTAACAGAGTTTCTAATAACCTCCCGAGTCACTTTATACTCCAGCCAAACGCTGGTGGGTACATGTACATACCAAATTGGCATCCATTGTTGTTTAGAAATATTTCAGAGAAAAAATGTTAAGAAAAACCCGCTACTTGTATCGTCAGAAGTTGCAAAAGTCGCTCCAATCAAGGATGTGGCATTAAATTCCATCATCTGCCATGGATTGATGATTTTACACGTATCAGTATTGCGACTTCATAAATAGTTTTGTACTTGTCCGTGAACCTTATAGAGATCGAATACTGGTGATGCTGATATTTTCAGCTTTTTCCAAATCCAGCAAGTGGAGCTAATTAAATGATTGAAATTTACAAGTAAATTATTCACAGATTTTCAAAAACAAAATTATAAATTCACTTATTAGAGTGACGTTTCATATGCATAGAAATAGTTTGAATAACCTGCTCTTTGATTGTCAGGATGTAATTTGTTTACTTCGACACAGTTTTCTTACTTACATGTACATGTCCAGATGTAAACAAACTCAAAATTACTCTCTCGTATGGCTTTGAAATCCGTCCTGGTTTCCAGAAAATAAGACTGGATGTTTCCAATATTAAATTTCGTCAATATCTGCGGCACCATTGTTGTTGAATAGGCATTTCCAACTCGATAAACGATGTTGACGTAGTTTGGAGATTGATGCTGATTCTGAAGCGTCTGCCATATTTTGCCCACCACCTATCGAGTGGCTATTGCGGTCTGCTGACCACCTGCCACGTGATAAAAATTCAGAGCAAATTACGAAGTCCCCATGAAATGGTCTATTATATGTAGTGTACACACACTATAGTCATATGTTTACATGGTGGCCGTTAAAACCTGGAAAATCCCAGTAAGAACCAGACACCGAAGAAGCTACTGGCAATCTTTTTTGTAGACAGATGTGAGATGGCAGTGATCAATAAAGGTGAAAACTTTCATTTATATATAAAAGGCATGTTTTTTATATTTGTTTTCTTTTAAAGGAAACTGAATTCTTTTTTGGCAATATCATGTTAAATAAATATGAGTTAAGTGCTTCTCCTGAAGATACACACAAAGGTAGCCGACCTAGGTTGGCTTTCATAAACTTGTTCCTTCTTAAATACATATTTCAATTGTTAATTTGAAGCAACAATGAAATCCCAAACATAAGCAACAATGAAATCCCAAACATATTTGTACCCCAAGATGTGAAGGGAACTCGTACATATATGAGTTTTGAAATTTAGTTAAATTCTAATTAAGATTTTGACTCAAGAGAGTTAAGGAGGAAATGCTGATGCCCACACTCCCATGTCTGTCTGTCCATCCTCGAGACAAAAGCCAGTTCCAACCTGGTTAAATTAATAAAGACAATCAGCACTATATTGTTGATACTGTCTTTATTCTAAAGACTCAAAACAAGCCAATACATGTAAACATAGCACATATGAATTTTCTGATTCAAGATACAGATGATGGTGTACAGAAATGACTTGAAAAAGAAACGTTGAACAAACATAATAGACAAACAAGTTACAACATTCATCAATGTCCTTAAGTGCAACTTTAATTCTACCAATAACTGAAACAAGAGACAGGTTACATAAGTTTGTTTCTTCTGGAATGAAATTTCATTGTTATGTATATAGACACTATATACCTTCAGTTTGGGTTGAGTGAGAATCAACACTGGAGATCATCCAAAGTTTAAAGAATCTGTAGTCTTGGAAACTATGATTCACAACTCCCATCACATGAATCAGAAAGCATTTCATTTATGTAAAGATATTAATATTTTCAGAAGCTGCATATGTCAGTACATATGAAAAAACATGTCCATAAGTACACAAGACAAAAACTTATTCCTAAGTATCCATGAAAAACATCCCTAAGTACACATGCAAATAACACATATCTATAAACAAAAAGCTTGCCCCAAAGCATACATGAAATATTATCTTCAAAAACCTATTGACAGAATATCTAATATATAGAAAATGTGAAAATTAGGTTTATGAAAGTAAATAAAAATCTTTCACTCTTTATGAGACAAAATACTGTTTACTTTTGTTGATATAAAAATAGTGTAGCAAAGGTTTCTTGTCTTGCCTGGATAAAGAGAAAATACACTGCATTTCAGTCTTGACAACTGCATAATCATCTCCTATTCACAAGTTATAGTACAGATGATATGATACTTACTTTCAAAATCCCAAAACACAAGTACTCACAAAACTTTAACAACAGTGTATGAGTAATAAAAGAATATTTAAATGTATGCCTGCCATCGTTCATCATGGAAAAGTTAGAAATAAGAGAGTAACTGGGGATGGGATAGATGCTCACATGAAAAAAATGGGAAAGGCACTTAAGATTCTTCGACCTTACCCCATTTCAGGCATGTTGTTATACCCCATTACAAACTGATTTAGAACACCTCATGACAGCACTGTCCAAGTCAAGAACACTATTAATACTAATGTTATAACTATAAGTTTTATCTCCCTTTGTCTTGTATATTCCTGTCTGGCATAGATCTACCAGCGAAAGGGTGCTTAACTTTTAATTTTTACCAGGTACCAGACATATGAAATGGAACCACTACCCAGAATTTGTTTTGTAAAATATATCTAATGACTAGAACCTTCCATGAAACCATCACTAATTAAGCATTTGTCTTTATTTTGAAAACTGCAGAATGTAATAATACTTTATAAAGATTTACATCTATCAAATTATTCTAATGGCCGACTGACTTTTCTTTCTTTGGAAAACTGAAAACGAAAACAATCTGAATACAAGTCCAATATCCAAATAATCCTGACAAAACTGGAAAGGATGGCAGTGTAATATCCAAATCAAATGATGATCTGAAGAAACTCAAATTATCCTGACAAAAACTGGAAAGGTTGGCAGGTATGTTGTGAAGTAATAAGGGTATAATAAACTAAATGCAGTAAAAGCCCAAAAAATACAGGCTGTACTTTCATATACAGCATACTATACACAGCATATATTACATGTAGATGTAAATGAAATACTTATTGCAATTATAGATGTACAATACAATTATATTATCTTGTGATAAACATTTAGACATGATTTTTCTTTTTTGTTCGCAAAACCTTTTCTAAACTTGAAAATGAGTAGACCTCACATTAGAACATTAACAAGAATATTTAAAAATGTGAATCAGCATTCTGAATTAAAAGAAGAAAAAAAAAACAATAGGCAAAATTGCATCTATTTTTTCCTAACGATCTGGCCTTACTCCTGGACCATTCAGAATAAAATCTGTAAGCAAGACAACTTCTGTTTAAATAAAATCCCATCATACCAAATAATTCTGCATGAAGAACTGGGAACATAAATTAACGTAAAGGTTATGAAAACTATAAAATAATTAAATTAATTTCAAGTTAGTTGATTCCGTTTATGCTTGTATATGACAAAAATGTTTTTGAAAACCTGATAAGTGCATAAAACTTTTAGTATTAAATATATTTTTTTATGCATCATGTACACAATATAATACTTGCACCCTTCACCTGTCACGATTTAAAAACTAGGTTTTGAAACTTGGCTGGTTGTATTTGTACAAGTATGGACTCCGGTTTGTTTATCAAAACAATCGGGCACATAATTCACCATGCCAATTTCAAGAACTTTGTGCTACCACAGCCAAGAAGAAAATGATACAGCTGAGTACAACCTCCTTTCATACCCATGTCCTGTTTTTAAATGTGGACATTAATTAAGTCAGGAGTCCATAAATTTATGTAATGTGACTTATTGAATTCTGTGTTGAATCCTTCAAATGTCTGAAGTCTCCAACTTTTAAATAGAACAGGTTGAAAAAGGGAGCCTGGGATGTAAAGAGTAAGGTCATATCTTTAAGCAATATAGATGTAAGTATGCACTTTTCCCCCACTCTATGATGACATATGAAAACAACCACAATATTAACGACATCAAATATTTGCAAAGCAAAGGTGAAACAAATTATGCTTAAAACCCCCCCAAAGCAGCATCAAAAGTCTCAAATATTTCTTCATTGATGTTAGAAGCATTCAGTGTTTTAAAATCTGTTGTTAATTTATTTGCTTACATAATAAGAATATGAACAAAATCTTCAATGCAAAATCTGAATACTGGCATGAGATCTATCTTAGTCTACATGTACTTTTCACATACTGTGCTGAATATGTAAAACAAAAAGTGAAAATAGTTCAAACAACCCACATATATACAACTTCAAAAAGCATAGCCTAGAGTAATACATACATATATCTATACTTAAAAACAAATTTAACATAATATTTCTGTAAAAGACATGCTGGCCCCTACTTCTTAAGGGTAAGTTTATAAAGAAGAAACCAGCTCGACTTCTTTTAAATTGTGAACAATATAAAAAGTAGTGGAAAATCAAAGGTTAAAGGTTGATTTCAATGTATTGAGACTGAAAGAAAATTTCAACTTTAAAGAAATATTCAAGACTTTGTTAGTGCCACATGACAAGAATAAGATAAAGCGTAAACTTCAATTCAAAAACGTTGTCTTCACATGTAATCATTTTACAAAAGGGTAAAATTCAACTTCACTTTTTGTTAAAGTCATTAAGTCATATTTTGGAAAAATGTATATCTAGTTTTGTAAGAAAGGATTGTACATGTATGTAGTTGTAACAGAGATCTAAATAAGTGTTTAATTAATGGAGTATTTCACTTATTTGTTTGGAAAGGAGTTTTTTAGAACAAAAATTGGATATGAAACATTGTGACTACTAACAGAAAGATACGGGATGAGAGTGAATCTTTGTATATTTCCTTTAAGAATGCATTAAATGCCACCAAGATTTATGAGTGTTCTGTAGCTCCATTTTTTATGAATGTTCTCAATTTGATAAATTATTATCTTTCCAAACATGCAAGGAACATCCTGAACATGCCCAGATCATATAATTTGGATCAATTGAACATGCCCAGATCATATAATTTGGATCAATTTAACATGCCCAGATCATATAATTTGGATCAATTTAACATGCCCAGATCATATAATTTGGATCAATTTAACATGCCCAGATCATATAATTTGGATCAATTTAACATGCCCAGATCATATAATTTGGATCAATTTAACATGCCCAGATCATATAATTTGGATCAATTTAACATGCCCAGATCATATAATTTGGATCAATTTAACATGCTTAAAAGTGTTTGGAATTAAATTGATTTGCATACTCTGTACACATATATAAAACTTTATATGTAGCTGCCATCAATTTATTTATAAATAATCCATGAACTTGCAGCTTATTAAGAGCTCTGTTTACTTAAGGATTTGAAAAGTTTTTTTTATTAATTGCAGTTTATATTGATTTATATATATTTGCGTTATCTGAATGGAAAAGCCACAGCTGTTATAATTTTCATCAATCCCCTTATAGTTAAATGCTGTTGCAAAAAAAAACTACAATTGCAGAAGAATCGTTGCAGCCAAAACTGCCACCTCTGATCCATATTATTACATACAGTCGGTGGGTAAAAGATTGGAACATTCTTACAATAGTTCACAATTTTCGAACACAAGTCAAAATTATGAGAACGATTGAAAAAATCAACAACTACTGAGGAGAAACAAAAGGCTCGTGTCACAACTACAGCATGTTTAGAAGCCAGAACTGTACCTAGTTTTACAGAAATATTGAATAACCTAAAGCTCAAAAAAAGATACAAAACCTGTTCCACATTTTTCTGTAATGTTTTTAATTAGTCCCTCGAGTTATGACACAAACCCCTATGTCCTAATCCCACTTCACAATGACTTTATTATGTACACTTGCATGTATACAAATCTGATGCAAACAATAATACACATTAATACAGTACTTCAATGTATACATTAAAACTAGATTTACATTTTAATACTTGTATGCCCCCACTGCAAACCAATATACATCCAAGGCCAAAATATTCACAAATGTAAAAATATTTCGATGATTTCCCGTAACAAACTGAGATACTAAATACAAATATGTTTAGGAAATGTTATTTGTCCACTCAAGTGGTTTTCGGTTAAGTTGGCTAACAAGGCTTTTGTCACCAAGTTTCAAAAACATACAAAAAAATAAAAAATAGTGCTTAAACAGTATCAAAAGAAAAAGCATTTACAATTAACAAATATGCCGAACATATTTGTCTACCTCAGGTGCTTTTGGCTTAAGTACGCATAAATGTTTATGCTAACAATATTTTATTTGACTAGACTGAGTGACTTTTTGTATAGTTCAATAACATGTCTCTTGGGAAAGATGGATTGATGCAGTACAGTATAATGTCTATGCAGATAATACCATATCAAGATCACACTGTTACATATAGTGCAAATAACAAGCAGTGGAGGCATGCAAATTTGACTGTACCAATAGTGTTGATTTACATACAAGTGTACAAACAAACTATCTGTATAAATGAATGGATAAAGCAAGATGAACTTTTCCCTTTCAATTTGTCCTTTTCGCTGAGTTAGCCAGCTGGTCTTTCTCCTTCTTTAATTGTGTCCTGAAAATACAAACATACATATCACAAATACATTAAAAATAACACGGCTTATAAAGTGTTGGCATAAAGCAATTTGATATATTGATATACCAACACTGTCAGTGTATCAAATTGTGATCCAAACCAGACATATTAAATATACATATTATTTCACCAGTAGCCTGGATATATTACAGGTCAATGACGAGTTTCCACTGATTAATAATCCGTTTTCTAATGAATTAAACATGGCATACAATTTCATTGAAAGCCTTACTGCTTTCCCACATCATATTCATGCATATAAGACAAAATACACACAAATCTGTGGAGTGAGAAAAAGAATTTGGGCTTGAAAAAATATACACACACATATCAGTGTAAAAAAATATAAGGACATACAGATCTAAAGACCCAGTGGTTTTCCAAGTAGGGGTCATGACCCAGTACTGGGTTAAAAAAATTGACAGGCACTGGGTCAAGTGTATTGCAATAGTACAATTTTATGATACATCTAGACAAGTCATATAACTGCACATTTAGTTTCAGAATACTTTTTTTTATATATACAACTGTTGGATACAGCATAACTTAATAATCAATAATATATTTTCATTGGTATGTAGAGTTCTTGTTCAAAGGCTTTTCAAAGAGTTATCACTGACATGAATGTTTTTATGGCACATATAGTCATACAGAAATTGAATATTCTGTATATAATTCTTTCTTTATCCATAAATAGGTACAAAATAATAATAAAACCCAACAAAACAATGAGAACAAGACAACTAATTACCACACAACTACAGCAAAAGGGCATTACTCCATCTGGTTGTTGTTGTCGTTGTAGTGTTTAATGCCATTTTTCAGCACATGATAGGCACTACAGAACTTGGGGAAAAGCCCCGGAAAGAACCATGACCCATGAGAAGGTACTGGCAAGCATTTTCACATACCCACATTGGCCGAATCTTAGACTTGATCCCATGCAAACAGAGGCATGATGGCAGTGATCCATAACGGAGAGGGCTTTAGACCATTTGGCCACTCTGGGTCCCAACTCTATCTACATGTGTAATTTTCTAAGATAAACTGAAAGCGCTTCTGGAACAATTAAAAATTTTCAAAAAATTCAAGAACTTTTGAAGGCAACTTTTTAAACGAAAGAGCATTTCAAAGTTGTAAGGTTCATGAATAAACTAAAGAATACTTTAACTGTAACAGAATATTGTTGCCACTGTATGTCCCATTTTCCATTAATGTGGGCTTGACGGCAAATGAAGATAATGCTCAGAATGGTGAGCAGACAGACTTAATTTTAACATGATACAATCTCAGGTTATTATATGAAAGGCTGTGGAGATGACAAGTAAACAAATGTCATTGAAAGAGAGAAGGATAAACTGATTCCAGTTACTCTGGGTACTGTAAGTTCTGATGTATGGGAAATGTTAATTTTACCTCTTGAATTTCATCAAGGTCAAGTCATCTAGATCTATTGGACTGATCATATAAAAAAAATTAACGATGAATTAAATATTTTTGCACCCACAAATCAAGACTAAAGGTTTGTCCCAGGCTTTCAGAAATATTTGTACATGACACAAAAATGCACTCAAGATGCAATACTCCGATAGATCTTAACGAAATGTGAAAAGAATTTGGTGCATCACAGTTAATCAAAACTGTAAATGCTTCTCATTAAAAGATAATGGAACCAAATTCCAATCACCCTTACAAAATGATTAAGATATTTATGCTGCTGTATTTGATATTGTTCATATATTGTTATAGGGTTTAACGTCATTTTTCAGCACATGATTGGCTATACATGGCAGCCAGTATTAATGGTGGAGGAAGAACCTGGAAAGAACCACCAACCCACGAGAAGCTACTGACAAGCTTTCTCACATACCGACATTGGCCGAATCCTAGACTCGAACCCAAGCAGACAGAGGTAAGATGGCAGTGATCTGTAATGGAGAGCGCTTTAGACCATTCAGGCCACTACGGAGCCCAGTTACAGTTCAGTAAAAGGAGATTTGTGAAGTCACAAAATTGTCATTTAATTCAATCCTCCAATACATGTTTGTATGCTAATATATATTTGTAATTCTTTTAGTATTAAATTATTTAAAAAAGAAACAAACAAGCTTGTGAAGTTTTGATAAATTGATATTGATATTTTCTTTTCATCTCTTATGATGAATTTACCCTTGGAAAATTTGCAAGGTGGATCTGTGGTGGCATTTAAGCATGGATTTTGCACACCTTGGTACCACTCTTATTTTCAGTTGTGTTCCAAATTTTTATATACTTTAAACTGTATGTAGGAATTTAAACTCTCCTACTTTTCTAAAGCAAGCTCTGAAGCCAGTTCTTGATTTAAAAAGTAAAAACATAAAGAATATAGGTATGGCACATCAGCACAATCCGGGTTATAGAGTGCCAATTAAAACATGTTACACCAATGGAAAGATAACAAAATGAAAAACAGTTTAGGAGGACACACTCTTCAAAATCAGTAAATATCATCAAAAGACTGCTTTAAAAAATTAAAGTAATAACTCACAAATATAATAAGTAATAAAGTACTAACTCATGGTTCTCAATGGCCTTACAAATTCTTTTGTGACATTCATCTGCCTAAGGGGCATAAAACAATTATGGCATAGTTTAATACAAAAACGAGACTTTTCAGTTCAGATTTCTTCAGGTCAATAAATCGGCTATTGCTCTATAATTTACAATAACGACTGCTTGATAATAAAATTTTTAAATTTTTAAAACCGGTTTTAAAAGTGCAAACAGTATGAAGATACGTAGCCATGCTGTTACTTTGTTACTTTTTCACTTACAATGCTGTAGAATATTCATTATTTCATGTTACAGTAGCAGTCTTTCATGTTCTGAGACTAAGCAGCTCAAGTACTTTATTTATCGTTTATTTTGTGGGCCTTTTCTTTATTTAAGATACTTGGACTTACTTAATAGCACCAAAGATGGGCTTCATAGAGATAGTTCATTAGGAAGTTCAATCACTTTTCAATGAGAGAAATCTCATTTTCAATAACTATTAACTGACTGCACATAGACTTTGAATGTGTTCATTTATATGACAAGTCCATAAAATACCAGAATGAAGAGTTTCATTCCTAAACAAGAACTCCAAAATATAGTTTGTTATACTAGGCCAAGAGGAAGTCATTATGGCTATATCGGTACCATCTACATTACCTGGTGAGCAAGTATATTTATTTATAACTTATGTACAAGCAAACTATATTATAAATTAATTCCTACTGTTGATATTTCATTTTTTTGTTGTTTTTCACATGTGCCATAAAATTTCAAAGTTTGTTTACTCATTGATCCAGCTAAATTTTCTTTAGCTCTTAAAGACACCGCTTATCGCATAGGGTACGTTAGAGATAAGGTCAAATGCACATACGGTATTTAGTCATCAAGTAAGTTTTCAGTGTTTCCCTTTAACCTCATTTGTGCTTCTGAGTCCTCCACTCCAAATTTTTAATCTGACACCCCCTCCCTCCAACTTTTGATGTCGTAGTTTGATTATTACTCTGTCTGCCCCCCCTGTTTTTACACCAAGGAGATTTTTGACTCAGTCTTGCACCCTTACGGGATACACTGAAATTCCTACGAGCCATTTTCTACTGTTTCTAGGTGCAAGTGGTCCAAAAATGTACCACTGTGAGACTTTGATTTTTCAATATCTGTAGGTAAGTCGATGATATTGGTATGACACAAGGTGACAGTAGCCACCACTGTTTGATTGTCTTTTGACAAACATGACAGATGGCTCGATTATTGTGTGCATAGTGCTTATGGCAATCTAGTTTATAAATATCATTCCCAATGCAGTGCACCTGATCAACTTTTTATCAGTCTCAATGGACCATCCATTTACTTTAGGCATGTGCAAACTATGGCACATGACTTGGTTTTATTCACTTACTGGTGTCGAAAGAGGTGGCTTTATGAAACACTCATCTGGCCCTCTCCCTGAGGGAAGAGGGACATGCCTGATTTACATTATGTGGTGGGGGCCCGAGTGGTCAAATGCGCTTTCCATTACAGATCACAGCCATCTCACCTCTGCGTGGGTTCGAGTCTAAGATTCGGCTAATGTAGTTATGTGAGAAAGCTTGCCAGTAGCTTCTCGTGGGTTGGTGTTTTTTTTCCAGGGTTTTTCCCGGGTTCTTCCTCCTCCAATAATACTAGCCGCCATGTATAGCGTGTTGTTTGTTTGATTAGGATTTTTAACGTAGCTTTAACAATTTTTCAGTCATATCGCTACGATGTCTGCAGTGAGGCAGTTTTATAGTGATGTCTAGCACTGAGACATCATGCCGCAGACATGTAGCATGATGTCTCACCCAGTCACATTATCCTGACACCAGGCCGACCAGTCCTAACACTAACCTCTTTATGCTGAGCGTCAAGCGAGGCAGCTGTTAGTACCATTTTTGTAAGTCTTTGGTATGACTCGGCCGGGGATCGAACCGACGACCTCCCGCTTCCGGGGCGGACGCTCTAACCACTAGGCCACCGGAGCGGTATATAGCGTGTTGAAAACTGGCATTAAAACCTAAAACAAACAAACATCATGTGGTGCATGCCATTCCAAGTGAGGCTGAGTGCTAATAAACATTCAAGCAACCAATCCAGAAATCTTAATCAATACTCAAGTTGTACAATACTGAAATAAAATCCCAAAATGATCAGGTTTTTAACAGGTCTTTAATTTCGTTCTTGAAAGTCATAATTGTGCTGATATGCCATTCAATCATATACATGTACGTATAATTTCTTTTGACAATGACAATAGTTTTTTCCTTCCAGTTTATTTTTCCTTGTCACCTCACTATGTTAAATTTATTTTTAATATGGCGTTCTACATTGCTGCAACATTGTTGAGTGTCTGTAGCATTATGGGCCTATGGCCTATATTGCTAATAAACTATTGTCACTGTTTTAAATAGTTTTAAGTACTTTTGATAAAACTTTACTGGATGGACCAGGTTCATGAATCTCATTCTACATATATCCTGAAAATTCTCTCATTGAACTTACGCATCTCCAGCTGCATGGACCTTCTCCTCTGACAGAATGATGATCCCTTTCTCTGACAGAGCTTTTAATGCATTGAAAGAAGCTGCTTCCCTTGCCACATCAGGAGTGGGCCCAGAGCCATGCATAACAACTGGTGGATTTGTCAGCATGGAAACTCGACTCAAGTACTCAGAGTTACTCTGTGGAGGAGACAACAAAACTCTAAGCAAGAAATGCAAAACAAAGAAACAATATCAAGGGCTAACTAATGTAACTTTGTTAATTATCCTTAATGAAAATCAGTTGAATTACATAATTATGAAATAATACTGGATATGATTTTTATGTCTACCTACCTAAACTCTTAACTAATAATACAAACTGATAAATACTTGAACAATTTATTCAGCAGAATGTTCTGATACATTTGACAGGGTTCATACTGAACTATGAATGATAAATTCAAAGACTTTTCCCAAACTTTCAAAGACCACAAACAGAGATTTCCAAGACCTATTTTTGCTAACATTGTGTATACAAGTTATATGAGAAAACAACGAATGGCAAAATGAAATACTAAAATATTGTTTACCAATTAAAGTCCAACTATAATTAATTTCCTAAAATTGCATTATAATGATCTGGAAGACTGGGTAACATTCGTTGTTTTTTTTCAGAAATATGTAACATACGTGTCAGATTTAATACAAAATAAATTGTTCTCTTAACTGACATCAGCACTGCATTAAATGCATTATTATATTTTATTTTTTTCCTCTTCAATCATTTTGGAAAGAGAGCCACCACTGTCATCTTTCCCTCTGCTCTTCTCCTAAGAGCACTTGAATCTGTGACAAGCACAATGAGTCCTTTTAACTCTGCCTCTTCTGCTTTCTGTACATAGGAAGCATGTAGACTGGCAATGTCAGCTTCAAAATGCAGCTTTTTGGCTTTAAGTTCTTCCACTTCATCCAAGGCTAACTCCAGTTTCTTTCCCTTTTTGGTTTTTCTTCTCATCCTTCTCCTCTGCTTTCTTCTTATCCAGATAGGCATGGTAATTATGTCTTGCAGAGGAGGCATGTCATCATTTCATTGCTAATGATGATTTCCAAAGGTCCACCTGCTTTTCTCATTGTGTCAATGATTAGCCTTTGAGCTCTGAGGCTTTCTCTGCTGAGGTTCTCAACAGATGCTTGTCGACAGAAAATCCTCTCTCCACTGTTGCCTGCCCATGTGACAACAACAACATTTTCTGGGTAACATTCCAAAGTTCCACATATTCCTTTCTTTTGTAAAGGACAGAATAAAATACTTCATCAAGGCTATCATCTGTTCTATTGAAGAATGTCAAGGGGTGATTGTCCGATTGGATAACTTAGGGGTACAAACAAATGGAGATGTATAGTCAGACTAGAGATACACAAATCAATTTCGGCAATGTGATTTTATTAAAAAATTATTTTTTTTATAGCATTGGGGAAAAAAGTCGAGGGTTGGCAATGAGAAACGGGGACATGCCGTCAACTGGAAACACATTTTTTAATTCTTTTTTTATATTTTATTTGCCTAATCAAATGACTTGACTTCCTACAGTTAAAGCTTCACAGCACACGTTAACGCCATTTAGAAAAACAATTTTTACCTGCAATTTAAGAACAACAACTCTTGCTTAACTATACTATAGTGTACGCATGCACACTTTAAAACTGTTTATCCGTGAATTGAATTTTATTACAATGGATGTTTCTATATTAAACCAAGGAACATTATTATGTAGAACAAAATTTTCGAAAATAATTTTTGTCCCTCAAACATGTTAAATAAACTGACAGTATAAATAAATTTAAACGGGCCCTCTTCTGCCGTATCTCCCAAATCATCAAACTAAAGAATATCTTATTTTATACCCGAAGAGTATTTTGCCCAAAACTACCAATAGCTTATACTTCTACATCTTTGTTGCACTAAATGAACAATATGTAGTTACTAATTTGCAACTTATCTTTGGCATGACTTGTAAAGGAAAGGCTCCTCCCATTGAAGCCAAGTTGATCGTCTTAATTTTACACAATGTACAAAATGCCTTTCATTTACATAATTTATCCTTTTGCAGCCATTCCTTGTATTTCTCTTGTTCAAGCCAAATAGCATTGAAAGAGCAAAGACCTGTCATTTTTAAACACTGAAGATGTAAATCAACTAAACAAATTTTGAATCCTCGAGCGTGTCACTTTCTACGTAGAGTGAATTAGTGTAATGAACATTTTGATTGGTCAAAGCTGATGGACTCGTCCAATCAAATTGAACGATTCATCAAAAGAAAGAAGCCAGGAAAACCAGCTACATCTGAAGCTAACGACCTTAGGCAATTTTATTTGTGACTTCCTTTGATAAAGTGTGTAGCCGTCTTGCTTTGATGAAGAGTGCATGTGCGATTGAAGTCGCCGCCAAGGCCAACTTTGGATGGTCAAATAAAGCCTCTTTTATTTTTGCAGCCGCAATTAAACTGAATTGGTCATGAAAAGAAAGAAACCAGGAAAACTAGATTACATCCAAATCGAACAACCTCGGATAATTTTGTTTGTGATTCTGGAAAGAAATTTAAAAAATTGGGATTTATTTCAATTTTCAAAGACTTTTAAAGACCTCTGGGTAATATGCTTGATTTTCCCAAACTTTCAAGGCCTTGCAAATGCTACCTCATTTTTCCCAAACTCTCAAAGACCTTCAAAGACTGTACGAACCCTGTTTGATTCACTGACTGGAGTTTTGTATATTTTTTTTTGTAACTCCTGGTAAATGATTTTGACTAATTTTTGTAATTTGTATTCATGACTGAAATTGTAGCGATCATCGATAGCTGCATTTGGCTTACGTGCATAGTGTCTATTTTAAGATATTAAAGATTATAAAACTGTATCAGATCTATAAACAGATGCTAATGTATAACCTGAGAGTTACTAATAAAATAATTATTAGTAAATATGTTAAAAAGTTTTGGGACTTTTTCCATTGGACAGGTTGGTCAGGTGGTATATTAGAAGAAGCAAGTTAACTCCTACTTGATGGTTTAAATCATGCGAGTTCTTTTGTTGTAACATCAAGTCTGCAGATGTATTTTATGCTGTATTTATATATTATTTGAGAAGAAAAAATTTGTCAACATGGAAATAGAAAGTGTGCATTGGACTATAATATGACTGGAGCTATTGTGAATTATTCAAAGGAATTCTGAACAATGCCACAATGACATCATCAGGATTCTTGGTGGACCATTACATTCCAGTTCTGAAATTTAGATTAACTTCACATTCTTTTGGACTTTAATTTTACTTTTTCAGGATTATTTTGGATTGTCTTCTTAATACTGTAAGTTCCGTACACATTTTCATTAATAACTCAATTAAATTATTTAAGTTTTTTCCGGTACTTAGTTTATGGCCACAGAGTCATAGTAAATGGACAATGAATGATAATGTTGGCATAACTTGATGTCCAATGCAAATTAAAATTGGTATGTGGAATTAAAACTTTTATTTTTGGAATGCTTTGGTGAGTGCAAATTTTTGACAATGTAAAATCTTGCAACAAACATATTTTTTTAAAACTGGCTTAGAACTTAAAACTGAGTTATCATACAAAGAATAGTCAGACCAATCACATAAATATTCCAATCACAAAGCAGTTCCTCCAATGAGAATCTCTGTATTACAGTAGTTCCATGCTATAACCGTACATGACCAGAAGGAAGGAAGCACATTGTTTCAGCTTAACCCCTTCTTATAAGGAAACCTTAAAGTAAGGGATCTTCTAAAATGGCTATATCCTGATAATGCATTAAAACATACAAATAAAAAAAAAAAAATGAAATCCTCTTATAATTGGTCCTTATGAGTAAACATTTTCAAGTTAAACATGGTCTACTAACCAAACAAAATTTAACAATTTAATGGGCAATATGACCAAATACACAAAAGATAAGCAGTGACGGTTTTTATAGTGAGGGAACACTTACATTCCTGATACAAACTACCAAAAGACAAACTATTCTTGATGGAGGCTCCATTTACTGAAATATGCTCCACAGGGTCTTGAACTGAACAATTTTGACGTCAGAAAAGACTATTATTCTGATGCCATGTATTCCCTAAATCTTGATATGAAATGCTTGAAAGACATTTGGAGCCCTGGGTGGCAGAGTAGTCTAATGCACTTTCCTTAACCAAGTACTGCAATCTCAACTTTGTCTGCATGCGTTTGAGTTGCATGCTTGTCCTAAGTGGGTATGTGAGAAAGCCTGCACCAGCTTCTTGCAGGTAGGTAGTACTTGAATGGAATAAATATCTTTTTACTAATCACTAAGGAACTTTACAGTAATATTATACATCAGTGCTATACACCATGAAATAAGCATTTAGATTTACCTGGCCAGAAAACTCATCAATTTTAAGTTCAAATTTGAACTTTGCTGCAATTTCTTTCAGCTGCTGTTCTGCATTAGCAATTCCAAATGCTGCAAGAAAAGATCTTCAGGATTATGTTATATAAATAATATGGTACATAATTTGCCAGCAAACAAAACGAACTATGATTTACTGGTACATAATTTGCCAGCAAACAAAACAGACTATGATTTACTGGTACATAATTTGCCAGGAGATCAGGTTCTATCATATTTACCATATATGTTGAGACATAAAAATTAATCTTTTTTCATGTGCCAGAACTTGTGGTGAAGTTTATTTTATCTATATCATGTATCCCAAGATTTAAAATAAAATTAGATGTGTTCAATTTGTGCCACATCACCCCCCCCCCGCCCACACTGCATGTTATAATAAATAAAATGCTTCTTTGATGATAAAATGAAAGAAACTAAACTTGTGCTGTTATAAGTTATTCAAATTTTTGTTTGACATTATAAATTTGGCATTGATGTGAATATTGAGAAATGAATCATGTTTGGTTGTCCTCAAAAGTTTGAAATTTATGAGAATGAAAACTGGGTCAAGCAAAATAAAAAAGGAATGAAAGAGAGTAAATTTTTTATCAACCCTATTGCAAAAAGGCACATGCCATTCATGTGCGACATGGTGTAAGGTACAAAATAACCAAAAGTGTATTATAGCCAGTGTAACAATATGACAATATCTCGCAAACAAAAATCATTACTTGAAAATACAATCACTGTGAGTACAAATCGTTTCAAGTCCATGAGTTACAAAAAGTAGTATTAAAGCAAATTAAAGCTGTGTATACTATTTACAGTGAAGAACTCAATTCCTGTTTGTGTCAATTATGACTAGAGATGGCCAACAAATTACCACCTTTTAACATTGCCATGATTAATATAATAATCAATGATCCAGCAAGTCGAATTTTATTAATTATTTTAGCTGAAACAATATGTAATAAAACTTTCATATTTTTGCAAGGTTAATAACTCCACCCAACCACATCTTCATACCATGTAGATTCTAAGAAATGGTTGAAGAATTTAACTGTCATCATACTTAATTGATTTAGTTGCATTATAAACTTCCAGATCTGAATCCTATGTGGGGACAATTCCAGATTTGAAAAGCTTAATGGGGTCAAAATTCCCCCTAAATTTGAAAAAAGGCAGGAACCATAAAAAGAAATGAATATAGTATTAGTATGTGGTGCTTGAATTTATTCATTTGATTTTTATGGCATGATTTCTCTTTGTAGAAATTAGTATGAATCCAAGAAAAGATACTTCCTATGTAATTTGTAAATAAATTTCAGCATCCAAAATATAAAATATCAAAAGCATCTTCAGCTAGTACTAGCACACCCTAGACTGGTGATCTTCTCAAAATTCTTTGACCTCTAGAATCCCAAAGATCAATGTATACCAATATACAAGCCACTGAGTAGGTTATATAAAATATGAGAACACATGTACAACTGATGTTAACTAATACAATATATACTCGCTTACATGTCCACTCCAACTGTAAACTACATAGACCCCGATCTAATAATGCATTATAAGCTGGCAGATCTGGGTGTATGCAGCTTATTAGGCAGAGTAAAACAAATAATGCTAATATAGGTAGGACTGGCATGAGTAGAGAGTATTTTCATTTACAAATCAATAATGCTATCCCTCCCATTGTATTCATGTTAAAATCTGCAGATGACATAGCCGACTTTTCCTTTGGTCATTTGTAACATTACTCTGATAGTAATCTAAAATGGAATCCAATGGATGTCCCTACCCATATGTAATTTTCCCTATGATTGGCAGTTCAAACTGGTATTTACTATTGACTGTAATACCTGATATTGCACCATGCACTTGTTGAAACTGAAAATTCCATTTCCATTGTATTTTGTTTTCCTATGGTACATTAAATTTTGGTTATGTCTTCCAATGTGAATTGGAATTATACATATAAACAATCTACCCCAATTTTTACAAGATTAATTTAGACTTTCATCAACTAGTACCTTTTAATACTCATTTATAACTGCAACCTGCTGTAACCCAGAACGACCATCTCATGCTGGCAGAGCTGGGTCTATGCAGTTTGTTAGTAATAAGAGCTTCTTAAATGTAAAGTGGATTTACAGACATTGTACTTTATGTATGTAAACCATCTATTTTACAAACATAAACCAAAACAAAAAACATGTTTCTGTACATCTTTAGATTTATTTAAAAACACCACTTTTTAGAATCAATTGTTTTTAAAAACAACTGCTTAGAGTTATTAAAAACCAAGATATAATCATTTGCATTATTTTAAAACTATTCTCAGCTACTGCATATAGACTGATTCTATGTATCTTTTCTTTTAGAAGTTGACCATTGATGTGCAAACTGATTTGATGCATTTTATCCTTCAATTAATTAATCCATATATCTGACGCCTTGGAATAAAACATTTCATGTGCCTCTCAAGGGCAACTATTTATCATACTCTGTTCATGGTCTAAAGAAAATGATATCAAATGAAACATTTTCTTTGCCTACAGAGATGGAAAGGATTTTATTTCTCAATAAAATGTTTTGCAACTGTAGTATCCTTACCTTGTCGTGCTTTACCTCCTTGTTGGTACTGTGCAGCAATTGCTGAAATGCAAATTAAAAAAAACAAACAAATTAGATCTGCCAGTAAGTGAATGCTTAGGGAAATCCTCCCTTCAAATTATGAAGTGTAAACACAACTGAAAGCAACACAAAAAAATTGTGAAACAAAATGGGGAGGTAAATTTAAAGTATAAATCTGACAGCCACATCTTAAATGGGGACAACAAAATTTGTCTTAATAAAAATGATTTAATTTATCACATCTGAAGCTGTTCAGGCAATATCAACAGACCAAAATAATGATGGTCAGGGAAACCAATGGACACAAGGTTACAAAAAGAAGAATAACTCTTACAAATGCACATCAGACGTATTATATTTATCACATGAAATTATACCAAGTTCCACCATGATACTCAGGATGTAAACAAAAGTGTTATGGCATCTAATTAATTCTTCAGTAATTACAAGATTTTCAAATTAGCTGCTCTGTCAGTTGACTGGAAGTTAGATTAGCACAAACTTCATTTATGACACAGCAACCATCATTTAAAATCTTTTGGTGAAAACCTGATGTTGATAAAGCCATCCGTGTGGGTGTAGAGAAAATATTTTCAAGATGGCTACAATTAGGATAGTTTGCTTCACTTTCCTTTAGAGCTAACTAATAATTCTGGGAAAAAACTAAGTCAATTCGACTATCATTCAAAAGGTGATAAGATTTTCAAGATGGCTGCTGTGATGGTCATATTAGACCTCAGACTGGCACAATTTTCACATCGGCCAAACAAGATATCATAAATTTTGAATTGAAAATCATATGATAATATGACCATTCAATGACAGAATAGCAAATAACAGTGATCAATCTACATTTTCATCCGAAAGAGTCCCAGGACTCACATATGTTTAAATAATGAGTCCCACTAAAATGTAATGAGTACAGTGAATCTGCTAATAAATGGCATACACATTGAGATACATCGTCTTTATTTATAATACAGAATTATTACATCAAGGTCATCATTAACTACAGGATCAACTCATTCTTCAATTTTTTTTAGTTAATATATTTGCCGGTCTTTCTTTGATCTCCAGACCTGTAATACTGACTTGTAATCAAATGGCACAGTACACAGTTTTACAGTCATCAGTTTGTGCTGAGTCTCAATATTCAGCCTGTTTCTAGCTTTAACTAGAATTCTGTTCTGGGCAGAAAATCCATGCTCACATCCAGCAGTATACACTGCTGAAGTTAGTGCAAGTGCTGCTAACTTGATAAAAGTTTGGAAAATCCTCTCTGTGGTGACACTCAATTAAATGCCAGTTTACACATCACATCTTGTGGGTATTTCTCAGCCAGAACTACTTTCTTAAGGAAAGTTCACTCTATTTTTGCCTTACTAGAGTCAATAATAGGTTCTGATGTTTCTTCCTCAAAACTTCTGTTAAGTTTCCGATTGTACAGCTTTTGATTCTCCATAACATGTACACAGTCTGTCAATCTCTTCATCTACGTATGTTTTTGACAACATACTGATTGGTCCCATTTTAAGAATACCAAAGTCTGTAAGCAAGTCATCTGCTGGAAATCTAGACTGAATGTTCTCAACTAACGAGTCAATGAAGAGTTTAGTGATTTTCTCCAGGTTGAAGTTGTTCCTTGTGATCTGATGATGCTTCTTAAAGTTATTGCCCTTCAGGTCTTCATGGAGTTTTTGCATGTATGGAGTTTCAAAGCTATATAACTTCTGCAGATCAGCAATACACTCATCAGTTTTCACCTTCACAAGCATCATGTCCACATTTTCTTTCTGGAAGAACTGGCTAAGAATGGTTACAGGTGCCATTGCATACATCATCATGTATGTTGTAGAAATAAAACTTTCACTAGCTATCTTTTTTCTTCATCCCTCCAGCTTTGTGGTCCTTGTGACTGGCTTCAGCCATGTAGGTAAGCAAGCTATCAAGAGTTCTCCATACAGCTGTCAGGGCACTAGAGTAAGACAACCACCTCACTGAATGGATCATCTAAAAACATCTTGTATGGCATGTAGTTGAGCCTCTCATATACTTTTCTTAAAATAGTAGAAAAAAAATCAGTCAATAATTGTTGTACTTTTTAACGGTTCTATTTTCTCTGCGGCCTAGGAGGTACGCAGTGCCAACCTGTGGGACACAGTGAACATTATGCTTGAAGATTTTCTGTCTTCAATACTGCAGCTGCTCCTTTTGCCTTGCTCATCATAGCAGATGCTCCATCTGACCCTAAACTCATTATTTTTGCTATTGGAACATCCCTTTCTGACATTTCTTTCATAATGGACACAGCAATTTCTTTCTCAGTGGAAACAACATTGCACACATGACAACACTGTGAAATAGGGTCTTTATTCAATGTCTGGGCAAACATGACCAGCCTTTTCCTGTTGGAAATGTCAGTGCTCATATCTGCAAATAATGTTACCACAGGAGATTTCTTAATTTTAACAATTACAGCATTGTTATCAAATTCTGCTAACCATTCCAGCAGCTCACCGGCAGTCACTGAAGACTCATATTTGATATTACTTTTTCTGATAACGTCAAGATCTTGAATTTCCAATTCAAATAAAAGATTCACAAAAGACTTAAATTTGTTCAATGAGATGTCTTCATCTGCCATCTATTTAACAACCTTCAGTAAAGCAGTTATAGCTTTATCTTGATCTGACATGAGCTTTGAACTACATTTTACAAAGTTATTTCTTAACTCAGGGGCTATTACACATAATTTGTGGTCAGCAAGATCTGCATGTCTAGTTAATACTGAATTGTGAAAATTTCTGTTCCTAGCAATCTTGTTCATCCCATTTACCTTTTTATTTCTGCATATCTCACAATACATAAAGTCCTCATTTTTATTTGCACAGCCATTGTCATATCGCAGTCATGAGTACATTTTAGTCACTTTGGCTGAAACTGTTTAACTTTTGGTAATTTATGCATTATACTGGAGGCTGAGCATACGTTTGCATCCTGGACATCAGATGAAGAAACCAAATGCTGCTGATCAGTGGAATTTGAATCATGAAACAAAATATCCAATGATCTATGCTTAGTGCCAATTTTTATCATCTTTGGTGGCATTTAAACCAGAAACATGAGGGGAACTCATGACATCCCATTATAGTATACTGTTATGGAGTGGTACCACATGACCAATGCAGAGATAATATTTGCCTAGTGAAAAGAAAGTCATGTTAAACAAAACTCGTGGATAACACGTAGTTCCTTTAAAATTTCTTGGGTACAAAGGAATGCACATATGAAGAACTAATGAATCCCTGAAAAGTTTTTGTGTTTGCTGGATGTGGGACGTAGGAGTAGATTAATCACTGAAATAAGATTTTCAAGATTGCCATCAGTTCATCACCATCAGACATTATAAGATGTATTCTGGTTTAAACACAATATCAATATGACATTCTAAAAAAATTGGTACACCAAGAAAATTTGACAGCAGCATGCATTAAAACAGAGTTCATGTAACATATTCAATATAAGCACCTTGTAATTGGGAATAGCTACTGGATCCAATATTTCCATCAGGCAGAATCAGCAATCCTGGCATAATTTGCCTTCCTGGCTGTCCATTCCCTGTTGCTGGTTCTGAAACAGATCAATAGGGAGAGTGACTTTTTAAGCATAAAACGCAATCTTAAACTCCAAATTCACAAATAACTACAATTCGAATAATCTGTATGTCAAGAAAATTAAACATGTATGCAAAGCAAGAATAATCTGTCAAAGATGTGATGGCCAATCTGAGATGTCCGATTCTTCTGTTGAACACAATGACATATACCTGCCAACCTTCCAGGCTCGCATTTAGTGAAAACAGGGATACAAATTAGTGATTCTGACATGAATTCTTTAAGTGATCTTCGAGTTCGGAAATATTTGTTGGAACAAATGTTTAGCAATGTCTCCAGCTGGTAAAGGTAGATTATGTTCAACAAGAAAACTCACAAACAATGCTGCAGTGTTGGTACCTTGCAGTTCATCTGTCGATGGTTTAATATATGCTAGAGACGAAATGTGCTGTGAGTTCTTAATTTTCCCAACCTTTAAGTGCTTTTTGCTACCAATGTGCTTCCTCGCATTGTTTCTGCCACCATGCCCAATGCTAACATTTGTGGCACACTGTGTGCAAAGAGCATGATGTCTATAGGTGTTTTTTGATAGCTGATTGCATGGCAAATGTTTGGTATATTCTAAACAAAATTTTTTTTTTTGTGCAATATATTTCCTGTTCCTAGTCCAAGTTTCATCTGAACTTACACTCCAATTTTTATATTTGGACATTTATGCTGGGGTGTAGGGTCAGAGTCCATTCCCTATTGAAAAATTGGAATTGGGTAGCAACTTACTAGCTGACCCAGCAAATGTAAACCACCTTTCATCGAGATATACCTTCATGACATCATTAGGAATATAATTTAATGTCTAAAAAATTGTGATATAGCATTTGTTATGTCTTTAATCCGCTGACAGACAAGATGAAAATACATCGTTGTTGAAATTTTACCTGCATCTGGCCATTTGCATTCCTAGTCATGTGCCTACACAACTCTCACAACCTACATATCAATGACATCATGTTGTGAATTTTTTGCATGCGACAAGAATTCGTAAATTGCTCAAAAAGTCATGAAATTCACATCCAAATCGTGAGGGTTGGCAGCTATGAATAATATCATCATAAACTATTCTGATAACAGGTGAGATAAAAAGAAGATGAGGATAGATAATTGGAGATGAGATAACTATAAGCTTGGCATTTCATGATACAAATTTTAAGTATATATTAATACTAAACCAAAGTTTTAGCTGCATACAGTAACTGATGCTGGAAGTATGTCTTCATAAGCTTGGTACTGGTAAAATATTTCCATGGAACATTGATATCTATTACATAACAAGAAGACTAACCTAACTGCACATGTTAATCAAAGTGATGGATCGAAAGACCTATGTTGGGACAGATTGATGGATCACGATAACATTTTTGTGCAACACCACTGGGACATACAATAACTGGTGCTCGGTATAGTTAGGACTGTTGGTAACTGTTTTATCAAGGCCAGTTCAAATGACCAAGTATGGTATATCTTATAAATCCTTATGAACATGGTATATAGATTTGTGCCATGTATTGAAGATGTCCAATTATGGAGGTTGTGCATAATATTCATTTGGAATTGTAGCCAAATTGTGGAAAATATGAGTTCATCCTTTGTTACAGCAATTATAGCTTCTTTAATGGAAGACTTGTATCTTTGCATTTGTTCAAGCCAATTTTCATACAAAGTTTTGTACTGTATGTTGTAGGGGCCCTGAGTGATCTAAAGCGTGCTCCGTTACGGATCACTGCCATCTCACCTCTGCGTGGGTTCGAGTATCGGATTCGACCAATGTGGGCATGTGAGAGAGCTTGCCAGTAGCTTCTCGTGGGTCGGTGGTTCTTTCCGGGGTTTTCCTGGGTTCTTCCTCCACCATTAAAACTGGCCGCCATATATAGCCTATTTTGTGCTGAAATATGGCATTAAACTCTACTACAACTGTATGTTGTAGCAGAGTTTAACATCATTTTTCAGCACAATAAAAGCTATACATGGTGGCCAATTTTAATGGTGAAGAACCTGGGAAAACCCCGGAAAGAACCACAAGAAGCTACTCACATACCCACATTGGCCGAATCCGAGAATCAGACCCACACAGACAGAGGTAAGATGGCAGTGATCCGTAATGGAGAGTGCAGACCATTTGGGGCCCCCTTGTACTGTATGAGAAATCAACATCAAACAAATGCTAGATTGCATAACAAGATTAGAAAATAACAAACATGATTCTCCTGTCCCAACTAATAAACCATACACAAAAATTACAGAAAACTTTTGAAGACAAAAGAATCCATGACAGGTTTAGTGCTGACATTAATATCCCCAACATTTAGTTGCAATATATTGACAAGCTCAAGATGTCAGTAAATTTGTACACAAGCTGGTAAATTGCACAAAAACTGCACAGATCCTGTTATCACCACCAAAATAAAAAGTGATATTCAGATAAAATGGATCAGATTATAGCTTGATACTGCATAACAAAGGTTCAACAGAATGCAGTGTCCTACATGCAAACAATTCTATGCTATATTCCCACTGTATACATGGCTTGCAAAACAAATAAGTGCAGAACATTGGTATACAATATGAATGTACTAACACTGCAGCCACTGCCATCACCACTAGCAAAAAAACTGTCAACACTAGCCATTGAATGTAAGAAAACGGATACCTAGGTGTCAAGACTTGTCACTGAAGGTGACAAATTTGATACTGATGTGTCAACACTTGCCAATGAAGATGCAAAACCTGATATTGGTAGCTCAACACCTTTCAATGAAGGCGAGATAACTGATACCTATATGTCCACATCTGCCCATGAAGATGAAAAAAAATCTTTCATACTCACTAGATTCTTCTGTAGGATCTACAAATGTGACTTTCTTCTCAGTGGTGGAAGTCTGCAATATGATAAAACAAGTTAAAACAAACCTCCACTCCCAATTAAAAATCTGATTAGTAATGAACTGTAACATATAAACACAAAGACATATAAATAAAGTTAATGATAATATAATAAAGAATTTACCAAATTTCTATCAATGAACTGTAATGTATTCAATCATACTTTTTCATAAATTACTGAAGACAAGTAAAGCATGATTCTCAAATTATCAATGAACTTAATACGGTGCCGATCAGCTCACATTTAACCAAACATTTGGATCCATGATGTGAAAATAATCAAAGTTAAAATAGATCCTGCCTTATGTTCTTGTGAAGAAAAAGACCACTAAGGTGGCAAATAGAATCCATGTGAAACATCTCTACAAATGTTTCATGTAACTTTTGGTTCTTGATCCATTTGTACCTATATTTAGTGGGAAGATCTAGAGTCTGGAGACAGTCAACTGTATTTGACGTCTACTTTACATTTCACTTAAAATGGTATAAATATTCTAGAGTACAGAAGTTGTCTCTCTACAGTACATATGGAACGTTAAGTGTTAAGGAGTCCGATGTGTCAAAACTGTCCGATGTGTCAAAACTGTCCGATGTGTCAAAACTGTCCGATGTGTCAAAACTGTCTGATATGTCAAAACTGTCTGATGTGTCAAAACTGTCCAATGTGTCAAAACTCAACTAGATACAAGAGCTTTAGAAATTTCACTTATTAGTGAAAATACAAATTTTAACTAGCCACAGGTGTTTGCATTTTGCAAAAAGAGAATTAGGCATATATCTGTATGTTAAGGTGCTTCATAGTTGGTGTGCATTCGTGGCGAATGGTTCAAAGCAATGAGACTCAGATTCAGTGATATGTGCACTGTGTTAGGCAGGAGACTAGTATCTGTCTGCTTCAATCATAGCAACGATACAGAGGTGACATGACTAAAGGGTCTGCCTGCCCTCTTAAGACATCTTGTTGTCCTCCACCTCGCAGTTTCCCATAGTTTACCCCCCCCTACTTACTGTTGATTGAATTATGAAAGCATTTATCTCAGTTATCTAAATAAACTGTCTATCAAGTTGTTGTTTGCCAGCACAAAATTTTATCTGATCTCAAAACCAGAATCTAAAGTCAGTGACTGTAATGGCGTGATGTTAAAACCAGATATGATTCTGTCAAAACAGAATCTTAAGTGACTGTAATGTCGTGATGTTAAAACCAGATATGATTCTGTTAAAATTAGAATGTTTGGCATCTCTAGTTAATGCAAAGTTGTACAAACACATGAACAGTGAACACAACATTTTTAAGTGTATGCATTCACGGATGTATGCATCAAAAAGCTTTCACAATGGTAGTGCAAATAATATCTATCTTTTATAATAGCTATTTTCAAAGTTCTCAATAATTTTTTTTATTGGGAGACAAATTGCTCAAATGATAAGAAATAAAGTTTAAAAATAAAAAAATAAAACAGCTTCATTCCATAAGAGCTTGGAAGTTGTTCTATCCTACTAAATAGAATAATTAGGTTTGAACTTCCAAACATTTCTGCAAAGCTGACAACTCTCCAGACTTGCAATTGGCAAAAAGAGGGATAAATATTAGTGAAGTTTGACAAAAATAGTGAAACATTATACCATGACACTAAATCAGCAGTGCATGAGATGAAAACCCCAAATAAAACCACATTATTTATACTGATTACATGTACAGATTTATTTGCAGAAAAATTTACTGATATACACAAGCTTCATGTTATTTGTCATGACATGACGTGGCAGACTTGAACGTGCTCAACTTCGCTATAGTAAATTTGTCACACAGTTCTGGCTTCTTGCCAGGTCTTTAATCTTGGTGACTAAAATTGTTGTAAAATATCAGCACTAAATGAGGAACTAAGTCTGTCTTAATTTTCCTCACAATTGGAACTCTCTCACTGTCAGTGTTACTGATTTCTGAGAAAGGCAGGTCATTTTCAACAAGAAAACTCACAAACAACGCTTCAGTGCTGGTAGCAGGGAGGACTAGAGTAGGTGGCTTAAAGTACTCCAAAGACGAAATTGGCTGGGAGTGCTCTTAATTTTTCAATTGTCTATATGTTTTCGCAAGCACTGTGCTTTTTCAAATTGTTCTGCCACTTGAGCTTGAATCATTGCTTACAATTTATCTGTCATACATAATATCATCTATCTGAATGGTAAATTATAAGAAAAGATATTATAATATATGTATGTAAATTGTAAGAAAGAATATGAACCCACATGCACATTCCCTAATGTAAAATTTGTGGCACACAACTGTGTGAAAAATATGTCTGATGGTTGAATTCAAGGGCAATTTTTGTTGGTGTACTATCTATACTTCACTTTTTGTGGAATACATATCTTTTTCTTTGCAGGCAAAAACATCGCAACTGTCGTGTAGCTAAATTACAAAATGTTAATAATCCAGAAATGAAATGTCAAATGTTTAGTGGTGTAGGCACATGCACAGAAAAATACGAACTTAATCAAATTAAAATATATGCTGATCTTACAATATATTGATACTTTCCTACACTGTCTTGATTTAATGTGTCAAATTTTTCTTTACAGCTGCTCTGAGTATGTATATGTGTCATTAAAAACAAACAAACAGCTAAGTCCCAGTTTTCTCCACGAGTATTTGTAAAACTAGTTCTAAACATAGATTATATATTTTACAACGCTTATTACAAGGAAAACTGTAACAACTGGATATAGTTTTACTAGCAGCACAACTAGCGATACAGGGCCATTATTGGCATCACTGCTGCTATTTTCACTAGTACTGAATGGGATAAAAGTTATTTTATTCCTGATTTAAGCTGATTGAGGATTGGGGGATTTGTCGCTTTTTTGCATGTGGTGCATATTTGTAAATCACCATCAAGAGTCATGAAATTCACACCAAAATCGTGAGAGTTGGCAGGTTTGCATTTCTGTTCGATCCACAATGATCTATTCAGCACAAATGAGGTTGATAAACGAGGCAAACTAATAAAATAAATGATGTTTTCCTTTTCCATCATGCTCATGCTCTCCATGGAGTCATGTCTTCCTGATCACTGATGATCTTTGTGATCTGTTTAGCATATCATATATACAAGTGTGATTTTAATTCTTCTCTGAAGTCTTCATTTATTGTCAAATCTAGTAATTAGGTTGATCAGTACATTTGGCAGGCTCAAACAAAGGAGCAATAACACTGTCTTTTCAATCAAGTGCATATATAAGCACTTTATTGGGCTCTGAACAAATCAAATGTAGCCATTGTCTGCTAATCACAATGAGCAAGGGGTGGCCCCAAGTGGCAGTGAGGTATATATATATATATATATATATATATATAAAATATTTTTAAAAAATTAGTAAATTTATTTTTATATGAGTTTATAGTCAAGTCACTTGTCAAGTTATTTTGTTGTTGTTGTTTTAGGGTTAAACACCATTCTTCAGCACACGAGAGCCTATAAATGGTGGTTAGTATTATTGGTGGAGAAAGAACCCACTCTATTGTTATAGCTGATTCTGAGATGGAATGTCAGCTAAAGGAAAACTATTGCTTGCATTCACCATCTTACAATATATCCAAAAGGTCTAAATTCCAACACACTATATGACATTCATTAATCATTTTCTTTTTTAAATCATGTCCCTATTTACAACTAGTTAGCAATAATTGTATATTAATCTAATTTAAAAAATAACTTACCTCGTTAAAGTATAAACTAATATCATAAAATAAATTTACTTATTCTTTAAACTAATAAAACTATTATTAAAACTGTTTATCTCTATTTATTTATAGAAATTTTGTTTAGATAGTTATCAATAGAAATATATGTATCTTTAAGATCCAGTTATATGTATTTATATGTCTTAAAATGTAATTGGTCTGTGCTATTAATCCCTGTTTCCATGTCAATTATTCTTTAAAGAATGGGACAATTAGGTTAAAAATGTGAGCTATGACATCATCTTGTTTGTCATATTGTTTATTAATGATGTAAGCAATGACGTTGTATTCAGTCTGATGAAGCAATAAAGCGAAACCAGTCGCACATTCTACATGTTAGTAATGTTTATATATATATATATATATATATATATATTTGAGTACTCTGGGGAGTTTGTAGGGTTGTGCAGAGTTTCTGACATATGTATGTGGCACTGCAAGGGCTGATACAAGGTGTATGGGGACACCTAACCAAAACTTGAGAAGTCTGATCCCGAGGATTGCCATGGTAACAAACGTGAATCATTATATGGCCATGTGAAGTGTGTATTAAGTATATGGCCTAATAGTTGAGTATAATAAAGTAATAACAAATTTGGTTTCAAGTAAAGTTGTGAATGCATGAACTTGGGCAATGTGTCCAAAAACGGAACTGTAACAGTATGCTATGCAAGAAATGCTGCAAATAAATGACATGGTGGATGTAGGGGAGGCGGGTGGTTCTTTCTGCAGATAATTTAAGTCGCATCATCAACACTGAAAAGCATGCATCTCTACAGGTATCCAAGCTGCTGTATCACTGCCTCAAATCAGCTGACAAAATTTTAGATCACGTGCTCAATCTCTGTCATCTGATTGGTTCGACATTACAACATATCTAAATTTAGTTACTAGCTTTTTAATAACATACTGCTGCAATGACATCATGTCTTGCAGAGCAACTAGTCAAAAAAGAGGGGCCCAAACAAGGGGCCTGAGAAGAATGCAGTGTGTTATTCAAACTATATTTAATCAATTAAATAACAATACACACACACATATATATATATATATAGATATATATATATATATGTGTGATTGTGTATGTGTGTGTATAGAATTCATCACTATCATATGAGAAGAATGGACTGATTTTAGACTCAAATACATTTCTTATTTTTTGCCTGTAAACTGTCCTATCCAGTAAGAATAACTTCTCGTAGGTCAGTGGTTTTTTCCGGAGGTTTCCAAAGTTCTTCATCCACCAATTTAACTTGCTGCCATGTTTAGCATATCATGTGCTGAGAAATGACTTTAAATCCTATTGCAACAACAACAATGGGTGGCTGGTCATGTGTGTGTATCCGGAATGATATTATCCAAACCATGGAATCATAAACACTCTAAATCCACTGTGTTAACACCTTGATCATCAAAACTACTGATGGTGCATTTTTATTGATAGAGGTTTATATAAATAACTGATGACACATGCATGCCATAATAACTAATTTAGTGATGTTGGCTGCATGGGTTCACTTGATGTTAAGCAAGTAGACAGAAACACAAGTGATTGATACTGACAGGTGCTTGATTTGTGCTCATCAGTTGATATTTTTAATTATTACAGTAACTGACATTTGTTTTTGGCATAGTTTTATTCTTTTTGTATTCTTTAATTTTGCAATCTGAAGAGGTTATTTCATGAAATATACTTACAAAGATATAAACTTTGACAGGCAAAATTATGTGCCACAAAAAAAGACAAAACCTAAGAAAATAAAGGAAACCAAAGTTAATATTTTTAAAAGTTTAAAACTTAGTTTACTGTAAATCTGTTTATTTTTTTCATGGTTTATCATCTACTCTTGGTTTGTTAGGTTTAAATGCCTTTATTCCACACAAAATAGGCCATAGATGGCAGGCAAACACTATATTTAGCAGGAAGACCCCAGGAAGAACAACTTGCCCATGGGAAGCTATTGGCAAACTTTCTCACATATCCATGATGTTTGAGTCCAACTCAAACATATGTAGGCAGATTGAGATGTTTAAGTGATCTGTAAAGGCAAGCACTTTAGACCAATTTTAATCTCTGTGGTTTTATAAAATATGACACTGTGATGGGTACTTTTGATCATTTTTTTTTCATTTTTAACAAGGAAATAAAGGTAATTGGTTCTACAGAAAATAAATGATTTCACAATAAATATGTATTGTGAAGAACAACTTTCACATCTAAAAAAAAAAGAACTATTAATTGTACATAGATAGGAAGTAGCTGATTTGAATTAAATCATTTAATGGGTTTTCATGCATTTAGCAGTTATGGTTAACACAGGCAAAAATTGGAAATGATTTTGTATTAGGTTTCCCATACCTCTGATGGGCTGCCACTTCTGATGGCTGGTTTGGCAGGCTGAGGTGTTGGTTTGTTGTAGCCCAGCAAGTCCAGCATGGCTTCTGCTGCATGTCTCTTGGCTAGTTTCTTGTTAGGTCCTGTTCCTGTACAAGTCTTGTCGTCTACAGTTACCTACAATAGTAAGAAATTATAAATGAATTTAAAGTTCAATCTACAGTTACCTACAGTAGTAAGCAATTATAAATGAATTTCATGTTCAGTATATAGTGTGTGTCCCAACTAAATGAACTTTTCACTGTTTCCATACCTGAAGCTCCACCCTCCCACTAAACATACTGCAATGCCATTAGTTGAAAACCAACTTTGGGAGTAAAATGCTTCTTTGCCAATACCGTATTTTGGTGTGTATAACGTGCACTTTTTTTTAACTTAATTTTCTTATCTTAAGTCTGAGGTGCGCGTTGTATACAAGAACTAAAAAAAAAAGATTTTTTCCAGGTCGATCTGAAGAGGATGAAGGCACTATAGCCGGCTACATGTATCACATTCACTACTTGTGAAATATTAAATCCATTGTACATTGCATTGTAACTAAAATGTTTACCGGTACTGGTCGTATTAAAGAAATAAATAATGCTTGTTCTTTGATTGCTTATGTTAATAAACTGGTTTCATTTCACATCACTGTGTCAAGTTTTGTTCTGTGCCTCAGCCGGAAATACATGTACATAACGACTGGCAACTTGTTCAAAAGCTGTGCAAAGTGCCGCATTGGAGCGGAACAAATACCACTATGTGGATTACCGTACTTGTTCCGTAAATGTTCAGTACCGTATTCCATAACTGTTGATCTAATCGAATTTTTCTTCATTTATTATTAGTTGAATTGAAATATAATATGTGTAGAATTCAACTAGTGTTAATGTTCTCATCAGAGCATCTGTATGGGACATTTTTTGTGACTATGGGTTCTTTCTTACGGGAACACTGATACGTTGTGGAACAAAATAATCAATGTATGAAGTCGGAAAACATTTTTTTCCTCTTTGGAAAATAAGCTTGTTACTTAGTTTTATTTCTCATCTTAAATCATAGTATTTGAGATATCTTTGTGATTATACAGTGATCAATGGCTTCAATGCTTCATTGACTCGATGTGGTCTTTTCACGGTAATCGGCGCCAGGTAAGCTTTGATGCGCTCAACATAGTTACAATGCTTTGTCTCGGTGAGCAGTATTTAATTGATTCAGCTCAGTGTTTTTAATGGTGATCAGTGCTTCATTGACTCGGTGTGGTCTTTTCAAGGTACTTGGTACCGACTAAAGCTTTGATGTGCTAAACTTTTTCTTTGTTTTATTTCTCATTTTAAATAACAGTATTTGATGCGGTACTTCTTTTGTTACAATACATAATTACAATGCATTGTCTTGGTAAATTCTAGCCTGAACATATGGATATATTTTAGAGGTGTCATGATAATCCAAATAAGTATAAATACTGGACCTAAACTTTCACATATCATACTGTGTTCGATCTTGAATCTAAACGAACATGGGTCGTATAAGAAATTCGTATACTTCGAGACAAGCTAATCATCATTGCCTGTGCAGAAGCACATGGTAACAGAGCCGCTGGGAGGGAGTTTAATGTAGGAGAGTCTTCTATTAGGGAGTGGAGAAGAATGAAAGAAAGACTGAAGAAAATGCCACGAACAAAACAGGCAGAGAGAGGGACAAGTGCAAAGTATCCGGAAGTGGAGAGTGGAGTCCTTGAATGGGTCATGGATAGAAGAAAATGGGGAATCGCAATATCTACGACAGAGATTCGCTTTCAGGACATATTGATTGCCAAACAGAAAAAAATAGACAACTACAATGGGTCTGTGAGCTGGGCTTACGCATTTTTACAACGGAACGATTTGTCAATTCGGCGACGCACACATATAGCCCAGAAGCTGTCAGAAGATCGTGAAGACAAACTGCTGGAATTCCAGAGATTCATAATGAAACAGCGCAGAAGACTTAAGTTTGAGTTGAGCCAGATATGAAATGCTGATCAGACGCCCATGACGTTTGATCTTCCATCCAGCACCACTGTCCATATGAAAGGGGCCAACACCGTCAGTATAACCACAACTGGCAATGAGAAAAGTCATTTTAAGGTGATGCTTGCCTGTACCGCGGATGGGGGAAAGCTCCCTCCATATGTTATTTTCAAAAGGAAGACACTTTCAAAGGGTGCAGTTTGGCCAAAGGGGATTATCGTCAGGTGTCAGGAAAAAGGATGGATGGATGAAATGTTAATGAAGGACTGGATAAAACATGTAAGGGGAAAATGGCCAGGCGGTTACACCAAAAAAAGTTTATTAGTTCTGGATGCCTTCCGATGCCACAAGTCAGATCATGTCAAGGACCTGCAAAAGACGGACTACCAAACCACTCTGGGAATAATTCCTGGTGGTATGACATCGATGCTCCAGCCCTTAGATGTCAGCATCAACAAGCCGATGAAAACGATGCTCAGAGGGAAATGAAATGAGTGGTATGCTGGTGACCAACACACATTTACACCGTGTGGAAACATGAGGAAACCCAAGCTGACTGACATCTGCCAGTGGATAGCGGATGCATGGGCCGAGCTAGATCAAAGTATCATCATCAATGCCTTCAAAAAGTGCTGCATCTCAAATAAAATGGATGGCACAGTGGATGACATCTTGTGGGAGGACAATGCCAAACATGAAGACCACTCAGAGAGCGAGGACAAAGATGATGATGAAAGTTCTTATGCAGCAACACCAGGAATGATGACAGACGAGGACATACAGCGACTTTTCGAAAGTGATGACGACGAAGAGGAATTTGAGGGATTTGATGCAATAGATTGCGTCAACTAGACGAACCTTTAAAGGGCCAACAATAAAACTGGAAAGATACAATATCAATATTGCCACTTTTTCATTCACTATCTAAAATGACCAACTGTTGTTGCCCTATGAAAACGGAGCAAAATACCAGTAGTCACAATTTTAAAATGCATTATATCACATGCGCTTTATATGGCAGAACTACGTTTTTTCCACTTATTTTGGGTCGAAAATCGGGGTGCGCATTATACATCGTTGCGCGTTATACACACCAAAATATGGTATTTACCTAAAATAAAATACCAAGGCTGCATTGTTTACCATACAGACCAGCCAACCCTGACAAAATTTTTGCAGTAAGGCAGTCAATATTGTTCTGCCAGTTATTTCTAGTAAAGTGTAGCCATATATGGCTATTGTCAAGTTGTAAAACAGGCATTTAAAAAGTGTAGAAGTGTGATTTGAGACTGATGTAGCAATGGTAAGCATTGTGTTCAATTTAAAAGTTTGTAAATAATACTTAGGCCTTGATTACAACAATTAAAGTTTCTGGTTTTTATTTTCCAGACTTTTCCTGGAGATTTTAACGAGTCATTTTAAAAGTCTAATAAGTTCATCAAAGTCACAATATTCAAGTTGAAGGCACATGTGCAAAATCACTTAGTTACTTGACTCAACCATGACTACCAATGTAATATGACGAACATTACAAAACTGTTCAATGCTTGGTTGTGGTGGAACAATATGTACTTCTGAAACAAGTTTTTAGCTTATCTTTGAATAATCAAATTCCAGAAAATTTTATGAGAAAATTTTTCCCCCTAGGTTTCCAGTATCTTTTCACTGACTTCAAATTCCAGTTGGTTTCCATGACTTTCTTAAAACTCAGGTGTGGGAACCCTGCAAACTGCAGTTCCAAACCCTAATGCGCTCAATGACTTCTTTCTATCTCTCGACATGACACGACGAGTCAATGGATGAATTTAAATCTTTGACCAATCAGAACACTCTTCATGAAAAAAAAGTAAAGTACTAAGTAATATATGGAATGAATAATTTACATGGATAATTGCAGAATGGGATATGACAGAATGATTTTAATAAACTGGATCGGAGATGATAAAAACAATCTGATTAAAGTCAGGAGAAAAGCGGAATTGCGTTTTAAAATGGAGAAAAAACTTGTCCGAGATAAGATTTAATATATTCCCTTTCCTGTAATAGATGCATATGAGTGTCTGCCATAACAACATGGTTTGTCTGTATATTTAAAGGAGATTCCCATTAAATGTGAACATTGATTTCAAAGTATAATTAAAGAGCACTAGAAAATGAAATAATACCAAGTTAATGTTCATAGTTACCAATTTGTTTACAGTCCCTCAGCTTAAAACATTGGTGATGGGAATCTGTCAGAAATTCATAATCGATAATCAGTTACCCTAACCAACTGATCATCGATTATAATCGGTTACTAAGAGCAAATTGTAATTTTTGTTAAACAGTTATATCTTTGATCAAGAGTTCAAAAATATGATTATAAATGTACAGGAGTAATCTCTTTTAATGACATGTATACTTTAACCTGACAATAATATTACATTATGTGTTACTTTAGTTCTACAACTTTGTTAAATGAACGCAACATTTTATGGCTGATCAGTCATATGTAACTGAAATACTGCTACAATCCCCCGAATTCTTTCGTTCACATTTGATGTGTCTATAATTTAAAGTATAGAAGGACATGTTTTTCTTGTTTGTCATTGTTTACAAATACTACAAAAGATGTTGCAATTTGACTGAAACAAATCAACAAAATGTGTTTAAATGTATTAACTCATCCATTTAACAACTTGTAATAACGACTATATTTTCCTAATTATGAATCATAAAGTTTCATATCTGTAGTTGTGAAGTTGTGAAGGGAATTAATAAATTTCAGGTCAACTTTAGTGGCTGGGAGTTTTACTAACCTTTGTGCTTTGCATTTACCTAAAAAGTAGTCTCCCTTTACAAACAATCGATTATGGAGTTTACAATCAATTATCTGCTCAACCAACTGATGATCGATTATAATCGTTAATCGGAAGAACACTATTAAGACGGTTACATATTACTCCTTCCCATAATACATTAGAAGTATATCCACTAAAATGAAGATCTGGCTCTCACAAGTTAAAGAAGTTTTTCACCATGTCTTTTGGCTTATTTTTTCAGAAACAGTAATAAAAGCCTGCCTGTATAAATGAAAGCTATATGAGAGTGGTCTCTCCTAGGATAGTGGGATCATTCCAAATCCACTCTAACATCTCTTACAAGTGGAGTGGATGTACATCTTAGAAAAGGGAGCTAACGGTAGGGAAGGGTTGTGAATGCCTCGTGATTATAGTAAACTTTTAACCACACAAACTGGTTTCTTCAACTACTCCATATACACACTCATCAGTGTAGATCCAGCCACCGTGTCTCCAAGTTAAAGAAGATATTCATCATGTCTTTTGGCATGTTATTTCAGAAACAGTAACAAAAGTTGTCTGCTCGTAGGAATGCAAGTTAGATGAGTGGTCTTCCCTTGGACAATGGGATTAATGCCAGATCGACCCAGTCATCACTTAGTATTTCAGCATATGTGTATGCTTATCCTGAGGAAAAGAGTGAGAGGGTGTGCCTGCCTTCTGATGATGACAAATATTTCTAAAAACTACACCACTTTGTTTCTTCTTTAACAACATGACTTGATTTAAGTACATCAAAGGAATAAGTAATCAGTAGAGGAAATCATGTACCCTTACATCAAATATGACACTGGCTAAAGGTTCCTAAGTTATGTGAAGCAGCCTCAAGTCTTGTGTGAGATCTAGATATTATTAACATGAATGTATGACCTTCCCTTAGCAAAGAAAAACAAACTATCATGACTGGACTCCCATTTAAGAATAAATGTTGAGTCCTCATTGAATTGAGGTACAAGTTATGAGTGTATCCAAAAATATTCTCTATTTGTACATTCATGACCTTCTTATATAAATACCATTTGGTTAAATAAGGGACTATCCATCCTTTAAAAAATGTCCCCAAGATAATCTTTAAGCCTCACTTGAAATCCTCTCTCTCATACATATTATCTGTCTCGTGTGTAACAGGTCCTTAAGTAAATAAACAACATTAAGTGTGGCACAATGATTTGAAACAAATCTTAGGTTTCTAAAAGTATTTTGTAAAGATAAGATTTTTTTATATTTTAGCACAATCAGTGCAACTTGACTGCTATCCAGTACCTGAAATGATTTACCAATTAAAATATTTTTCTGGTCCTCTGAAAGGTTGTTTCACACACAATTAATCTTTAAAGTATTTGCATAAAAGTCAGGCTAGTTAATTGTTGAGGTTACACATGAGAGGGCTCAATATTTGGCAATTTGTCAATTTTGGGTGCAAGTCAATATCAAGACCTCTTGTTCTGTCTCTGAGGCTGCACTGTTGTAGGCAGCTATCTTTTCAAACTTAACATGATAGGGTAGGATTTCCTGGTGTCTTTGTAATATAGGGAGTTAGTGGTTAGGAAGCTTAGGTACTTGACATTTATTAATTGGGTTGTCCAATTGTTCATGACATCCAATTACTGTTTTTAGAAGAATATAGAACAGGGCTGATGCACTTCCATAGAAACTCTAGATAGAAATGCTGAAGCACACTCATAGAAACTGTAGATAGAAATGCTGATGCAATCCCATGGAGACTTTAGACAGAAGTGATGATGCATTCCGAAAGAAACTCTAGATAAAGGTGCTTATGCAACCCCATGTAAGCTATGTGTAGAAGTGTTGATGCACTCCCATAGAGGTTCTAAATAGAAGTGGTAATGTTCTATGTTAGAGACTCTAAACAGAAAGGCTGATGCACCCCATGGAAACTCTAGATAGATGTACTGATGCACTACCATAAATACTTTAAATAGAAGTGTTGATGAACTCCCAAAGAGACTAGATACAAGACTGACTCGGTGTGTCTCTTGGTCATATGCAAGATCGACTCTTGTCTTGTGTGTCTGTTGGCCATATGCAAGATTGACTCAGTGTGTCTGTTGGCCATTTGCAAGATTGACTCAGTGTCTGTTGGCCATTTGCAAGATTGACTCAGTGTGTCTGTTGGCAGGGTTCTCACAGGGTCAAGGCTACACTGAAACTGCTCAGAGTCCTGAGGATCAAGCTGAACATGAAGCAATGCACTTTATGGTACATTCGCACAGAAGTGGGTTTTGACAGGTTTTGCCAGGCCAACAATGTCTCTTTCAATAGTAGTAGACTGGCATGTTTGGATGCATGCCATGTGAAATAATACCGACTAATAAATTCCTTACAAGGTGAGATGCACATGAAATAAAAATCTAAACCAGATGCACCTGAATTACAAATTTCCACATCACATGTACCTCAATGAAAAATTCCATACATAATGAGATATTCAGGAAGAATAGACTCAAACAAGATGTACCCAATTCATATATCTACACAAGATGTAATTACAAAATTCCACTAGACATGTACCCGAAAACAAATTCTACACATGATGACATGTACAAATTCCAACAAGATGTACCTGAATTACCGTGTCATACAAGATGTACCTAATTAAACATTCCACATTACATGTAACCAAAGGCCAAATTCCATACAGATGTACCCAAGAACAAACTCGAACAAGATTTACCTAAATTACAAATCCACACAAGATGTAACTGAATTACAAAATTCCACATGACATGTAACTGAATGAGAAATTCAACATGACATGTACCTGAATGACAAACTCCCTTCTTCTGGGTAGTCCTCTCTCGGCTACTAGTGAATACTCAGGCTCCTTTCTCTTCTGGGCTTGTTGGATCTGGATTAGCCGACTAATGGGGTTGATGCCTACACCATAGTTTGGGTCAGCCTTCTGGATCTGATTATGAATGAATGAATGGATACTGATAAAAGGATACAAATAAAAATATACTAATCTTACACAAAAAAAGACAAAATAGTTTCAGCAGCATGGTTTTCTTTCTTGTAAGAAGGCTTCTGGTATGCTGAATATACCTAAATTGTAAGAAAACCATGGTTTTTATGTAAGCACTTTGAAATCATGTCTTTTAGTTGGCGTACTAAAATAGCTTAAAGAAAATGCTGGCAAATTTTGTGTTTTCTTTACCAGCAGCTTTTTTTCAAAATACAAAGGGGGCATCCCGGCAGAGTGGTCTAAGGCACTCGACTTCACATCTCATAATCATCTGTTCTAGTCCTTGACCTGACCAACATGGGTATGTCAGAAAGCTTGCCAATAGCTTTCCATAGGCTGGTCATTCTTTCTCCACCAGCCTATCATGTGCTGAATGATGGTATCAAGTTCACTGCAACAACAACAAAATATAGAGCTTGGGACTTGATTTTGAAACAAGGCTTTAGAAAGGCAAAGCTCCTCTGAAAATTAGGCTCAAGTCCAATACTGCCACTTTTAAAAATGGTTTGCTTTATCTATATCCTCTAACCCCATCCTCTGTAAATTGTAATGACCAATATGCCAAACTCAGTTTCAAGAATGCTAGCAAACATTTTTTCAGAAGCCAGGCAGTCTGTTCAGAAGGTATAATACTGTAATTTGATAATCAATGGCTTCTATACAATCATAGAGATGCTGACAGGATTTTAACTAAAGAGGGTGAGCTTCCCTCTTTTCATGAAAATAAGGACGGGGGTGGAGGGGTTTAGAACAAAAAGGAGGGTGAGGAGGAAACGGCCATAGTTCAATATTTACCTAACACTTCAATATCCATCTCTCTTCCTGCTCCACTCCGTTAAGACCCCTATTGAAATCAAAATCTTAAAAAGATGTTGCCTCAAGTTATATAAGCATTAATATGCTGACCATTTATGGACTTAATCTATTCATTACGTTAGTATGGAATGTTCTGTGAAGAGAACCTACTTTCACAGTCTGCTGCTTGAAAGGGTATATACATAGCCAGCATAGCCAGCTGATATAAAATTGAAAACTGTAGTTTCAATTTTCCATAGCTCACAGGTATATTTATGTAGTGGTTACTTCTGTTACAAAATTAGACTGCTCTCTTAAAAACAAGTATGACTTCCCTGAGCTACTGCTTTACTGACTACGAAGGCATATTTGCTGAATTAGGATTTAACACCACTCATGTCATAGTTTACTGTTTAGACAGAGTTATTTTGATCAAATTTAAGTCCAGTCATGTCATAGTCTATTATTTAGACTGAGGTATATTGATCAAATTTAAGTCCACTCATGTAAGTCTATTGTTTAGACACATGTATTTTGATCAATAAATATCTTTACTTCATAACTTCTGTTTTAGATGCTTTTTACGCTTTTTTATTAAAGTTATCTTAACTCTCATTATCAACATTCATGTCAAGCTGAGGAAACCAAATGCATAAAGTTACAAAAAAGACACGTCACAATAAGCATTATGATATCTCTGCTGGCTTGACTTATGTTGCGACAAATACTTTAAGGGTGAATACCTGAATAAGAATTCTAAACTACAAAGTAAATTTTCAAATGCACAACTTTAATCTGATTTGCAAGCATTCTTGTGCACCTCTGGTCTCCAAGTGAGTGAATTTGAACAAACTTAGCGTGTTCCATGCAATTGCATGCCCTGGAAATATCTCATCATATTATTTTGCAAAGCTTTCCATTCGTTCCAAAATTTTAAAAAAAAAATAATAAAAAAATTACCCAAGTGTAAAAATAATTGAAGAATTTAACAATGTTCCTTGTCAATTCAACTTGTTCGAATACGGTATTAATGTTGAAGCTATTATATGTGCATGCCAGTGTTAACAAAATAATTTAGCCACATTAATTTGTTAAATTTTTACAATACAATTTACATATCTTGTATCTTCTTCCAACAAATCTATTTTCTTTTGGTCTCATGGAAAGACCCTTTAGTTATATACAACAATAAGACAAAATTGTTCAGATAAATTGTCTTTTCTATAATTGGACAAAACCTATAGATTATGATGTGCTACACTTGCATGTTTTGCAGTCCAAGCAAAGATTTATTTTAGTTTCCTTTTTGCATCACTGATTTCTGGACTCAAAGTTAGGTTTCATTCAGTTTGCAAATTCTAACCCTGGGTTGCATCTACCCCCCCCCCCTCATGTAAGAAATCTTTCTAAAAATACTGTATTACATATTTTCTTAAGAGCATATTGGATGTTCTCGTTTTCTACCAATGTAAGACCACCTTTCTTGAGAAACCACACTTTCAATGCACAAATTTACAATGCATAAGCATATTGGATGTTCTCGTTAAGAGTCTTACATTTCTATATTCATCCTATCATATTTGGAATCAAGAATGTTATTCATGTCATGGAAGAATGACCAGTGCTATGAAAACTCTGTAAAGACAAGACCATCTTTGACACACAAGGACACAGTATCTGGCAACAATATCATCACTTTTGTACCAGCGTTCTATATAATGTCCACCCTCAAATTCTGCAAGAAAATCAGTCTGGAATCTTCCAATTTTCAAGTCAAACTATTCCAACTAAATCTCATTTAACACGTTAGACACTACTGTATATTGCAACATTAGTTCTGATCTTTCTGACAAAGATTGCAAAATTGCAGTTTTGTTACAAAATGACCATTTATATTTTTTCAATGCATAAGACAAAAGTTTTCATTTTGTCCACTGCCTTAAATCAATATGTAAGAAACAGAAGGTAATCAAATATTAGAAATACTGAAAATGAAACAATAATTATAAAAAAAAAGAGTATATTAAAATGTACTACCTATTCAAATCAATCATTAATTCGGGTACATCAATTCTTGAAAAATTTAAATCCTCCTGAAAGAACGTTTTGTTTTATTCATGCATTATTAATCCAAAAGAAAAACAAGCATGCAAAATACTACAACTACTGTTTGAAACAGTGTCATTAATGAAACACATGTATATAGCCTAAATAGTATTAAAGCTCAAACTGATTTTTAAAGTCACTTTACCAATATCATGTCATTCAAGTGTCATGACTTACCAATATCATGTCATTCAAGTGTCATGACTTACCAATATCATGTCATTCAAGTGTCATGACTTACCAATATCATGTCATTCAAGTGTCATGACTTACCAATATCATGTCATTCAAGTCTCATGACTTACCAATATCATGTCATTCAAGTGTCATGACTTACCAATATCATGTCATTCAAGTCTCATGACTTACCAATATCATGTCATTCAAGTGTCATGACTTACCAATATCATGTCATTCAAGCCTCAATGCTTGTCAGGTAAATAATTCCCATATTGCAGAATTGTACAAGTTTAGCTTATTGAAAACAACCAATAATTAGGTCCAGCCTTTCATCACTTATTGTTTGATCAGTTGCAATTATCCATTCAGCATGAATTGGTTTGAGTAATGAGGTTGCAAGGTTTATTTCATTTTAGTTAGCCAATACAGTAGAACCTGTCTTGAAAGACCACCTCTTTTGCCAAAAAATTATGTTCTCTCATAACAGGTAACAATGCTACATAATCATTAAATTTGTGCATTGAAAGTGTGGTCTCTCAAGAAAGGTGGTCTCACACAGCAGTGGTCGTTCAAGACAGGTTTTACTGTACCACTTTCATAGAATTGGCTTCCTTTGATGATGAGGATTCCATGAAACACCAATTGATCTTCACAGGTGTTTCATTTGTGCTCATATATGTGATAGGATTGTTTCAGCATTGTTGCCTATGTTGGCTTCTAGTGATGTTACTCGGACAAAAACATGGTGAAAGTAATGAACCTGTCAGGTCTCTAATTCTGTGCTTATCTATGTGGTAGTAACGTTAAAAACTAAGTGACCACTGTTTGCAGAGCTGTATTCTTTACTTTTGGTATTTGTTGAGGTTAAAGATGAAATTAAACACCTCATAATCTGTAAACTTTGACACATCATTCAAGATACCCACAAAATGGATTTGTTCTTTTTAACAGTGAAATCTGATGGCGCATGCATGGAGCAAACTTCTGGTTAAACCACAGTCTCTCTCAAAAGCATTTGTAAAACAACTTATATAGATTAAAATATGCTAAAATGCTTGCTACCTGGGCCAATCAGCTAAAGTTCAACTAATATCACAACCACCAGTACCAGACTGTTTCTACAACTGCCAATATCACAACTAGCACATAACAAGAAATCAGTTATTTTATTAAAGAGTTAAAATAATTAAGAATTGGGGAATTCATGAACTTTCTGCGTGAATTTGTGCATTGATGAAAAAGTTGTGAAATTCATGCCAAAATCACAAGGGTTGGCAACTATGTAAACCCTACAACAACCAAGTTGAGTGAAGTGATTATTTTAAATAAGGAGCTGTCTGTGTTTACTTAAATGAATTTTTTTGTACGAGATGACAAATTTAAAAGTAGCTGATGAGTGAGCTGATCTTTACTGTGGATAAAATGTCTTCATTATTTTTGCAAAGAATGTAATTAGGAAATTTTTTAAAAAGGAACAAAGTGAAGTGATAAAACAAAGTTGCCACTCCATCTGAGGTAATTAAAAAAATACATAAGCCAGACTCTGCCGAAGCATTAAATAAAAACCGAAAGAAATTTGAAACAACTGAGACAATGAAATTTTCAGCAACATTATATTAAAAAGTATTAATAGCTTGATTCAGGAAAGGAAAAACATTTTGCAGCTACTGCAACCAATATCCCAAACAGGCATTGGTTGGAAATTTAAAGGAGATGCTTGTCAACGTAAAGATAAAATTAGGACTGTAGCAATCAAGTCTCGTTACAATTATGGACCTCTTAAGGCCAGCATCACAGCACAGTATATGCAAGCCACAAGGCAGCATAATTATGCAGAAAATCCTTTAACTTTGAGTTGCTGAAAATCCACATGAAAATGCCATTTTAAAACTAAATGAGAATGAACTGAAGAAAAAAATGACGTCTCTCGTTATCATTGTCTATTCCTCTGACTGTTATAGAAAGCCATTTTCTGATAGAGAAATGCTACGTTTACACCAGGTAAAGAATGTATTAAACTTGGTGTTAATTACAATAACAAATTTAGGTTGAGATTTTGTCTTATCATTTATTCAAATCCTGAGGGAAGAAGTTAGGGAAAGTCTGAATTCCAGAAAGTTTCTTTCCATTCTTTCTGCTCAAAGTACTGATGTAATTATGGAGACAAGAAATCATGTATGTAATATACACAAACAATCAAATTCTGAAAAAATAAGCACATTGGGGAAATAAGTACTTTATTTTGCCTGAGAAAACTTTTATTGCTTTGATGAATGTGGAACTTAGTTTCAAAGTTGTTGAAAGGCAAGTAAATTATTAGTATTTATCTCCATGTAGGTCTCTTGTGCTCATGAAATTGTCTACTTACTGCACTTCTATTGCAAGCTATAAACATTCTGTACAAAGCAAAGCATGTTACTTATGAATGGCTTTAATATACATGTGATTCTACTAGTGGTAGGACAAAAATATTTTTGTAAGGTAGTTTATCACACGTACCATTTAATAGTTGAAATATTCAGTTTCTGAAACACAACAGATTTATATAAAAAAACTTTACTACCTCCCCATGGTATCATACATGCCAACCCCTGACAAGGTAAATGCGTAATCAAAATGGTCAAAAAGCAGAATCCACATATAACACGCTAAACTTTCAATGATTTTTTTGCCCCTCCAATGTTTTTAACATTGGATTATTGCTTCAAGTTTTCATATGCAGCACTTTTAGCTTCACACAAACATCAACTGAAATCCATCTGAAGACTTGGCAGAAAGTGCATGCAAGTCCATGGACAAGCATACTCTTTTATTGTAGTTACGTAGAAGCCATCTTTTCTAAAATACAGTATGTTTGAATAATGGAATGTTAATAAAAACGAGAAAACAAAAACTTGATAATTTAGTGAAAAAAAGCGTAATGATTATGGAATATTGGAATTTTATAGGACTTTTTTGTGTAGGGTATATGATAATCATTGACAAGCATTTAGATATTTGTCCACTGTGACCCCCCCCCCCCAAAAAAACCCCCACAGGACCAACACAGTCTTCTGTTAATCTCTTTAAGAAAATATGTATTTGACTGATGAGTTGCATGCAGAAAAACAAACTTTTGATTTTACTATGTAGATAAATTATATTTTAGTTGTCAAGATCTTCAAAATATGTCAGGTTACACAGAACCCAACAGAACCTGGCACTGCTAGAAATAAAACTTTGAAGTACACACATTATAGCAATTGCAGAACATAATTCATGTATATGACCCAAGTTGTTCTTTACAAGATCAGCACTTCTTACAGATGTATACTGAACATCATTTCATGAATTTCTTTGACTGTAGGTGATTTTGTGGGATAAATCTCATAAATGAAACAGAAAAATGTCTCAAAAATAAACTGGCAGTGTATTCCATAAAATTGAAAGCAGGTATAATTTTTGGGGGAAGAAACTAGAGGGGTTTTGGGAGTGCTGTAGCAATCTTGGGTTTAGTGGGCAACAAAAATTATCCAGTTACTCTTGGAGTGTTAGGCGGATAAAATGATGTATCTGCTGGTTTCCATTTTTACCTAAAAGCTTGGATTCTTTTATTACTAAAAAGTCAAGGAATTCTGGGCAGCACAGTAGGTATTTAGTGAGTTCACCTTGGTACTCTCTGGGTCATTAACCACTTCTGGCACAAACAAAGGGAAGTCAATGATGTTAATTGCTGGTGGTTTCAAGTTTCAAAGGCTTAAAAAAGCTAACATTGAGCTGTCGAATGTTGCAAAAATAGTTATATCTTGTATTATCAATGAAATTAGGGTCATGCTAAAGATTTCATATGTGAAGTGGTATAATAAAAGTTGCATGGCATTTGAGAACTTTATCATACAGTGGAATAATGAAAGTTACTTAACATTAAATCCACCATACAGTGGAATACTGAAATTTACATGACATCAATTTCACCTTACAGTGATAAAATGAAAGTCATGCAACATACAAAATCTTAATCACACAGTAGTATAATGAAGGTCACATGATATCCGAAAAATTTACCACACTGAAGTATAATGAAAATTTGACGATATTTGAGAACTTTACAACAGTTGTAAAATGAAAGTTACATGATATCCAATAACTTTACCACATGGTGGTATAATAAAAATTACATATCAGAACTTTGCCACAGTGATATAATGAAAGATAAATGACATACAAGTACTTTACCACTCATAATTATAATGGACTGAGAACTTTACCAAACAGCAGTCTAATGAAGGTTACACGCTGAGAACTTTACCACACAGCAGAATAATGGAAGTTACATATTTGAGAACTTTACCACACAGAAGTATAATGAAAGTTACAAGACGAGAACTTTACCACATAATAGTGTAATTTGCCTTACATGACATATGAAAATTTGATCACACAACAGTATAAAGAAAGATATGTAACTGAGAACTTTATCAAACAGAAGTATAATGAAATATATTAGAATTTTACATCAGTACAATGAAAGATACATATCTGAACACTTTACCACAGTATAATGAAAGATACAACCAAGAACTTTACCCTATAATAGTATAATGAAAGTTACATTATACCTGAAAACTTTACCACACAGTAGTATAATGAAAGTTACATATCTAAGAACTTTACCACATAGCATAAAGACATTTTTAAATCCAAAAGTCTTGAAGTACTGCTCCTTCCATTAGCACAGTCCATGTTTAATTACAGCATATTCAATTGATATAAACTATACCAATGGGACTAGTTCTTGATGTCTCATGCACAATAAAAATGTTAGTACTTGATAATGGTAAGAACACAAATTTAAACAGAACTATTGAATCAAATGCACTCTGAATTAGCCTTGGTGACAAAGGCATTTTATGCCTAATAGGCATTATTAATGTCTTCATGATTTAGACTTACTCTTGTATCGTTACTCTGATTTGTCCCAGCACTGATCTCCTGTGTTCGCAAAATACCCTATTGAATTAAAAAAACAAAAATAATTAGTTCCAAGAAAAGGATTAAATTACCCAATTTATATATTTTTTTTAAAACAAACTCTGTCTTACAATTGTTGACACCATGCTCCATAAACTGGAAATGTGATTTGCATGTCATCTGCAAATGCCAGGACAAAATAAATGAAAACTGCACATCACTAACCTTGATAAGATTTCGATTTTTCTTCTTGCTGGCTGGGTGCTTGCTCTTAACCCTCAAGTGCGTAACTGGAAGGGGTGGCAATTTCTCTAATTCTTTCAACATCAGCTGTGCTGCCCTCTTCTTAGAAACCTTCTTGCTGTTTCCCTCAGCTTCTGTTGAAAATTCTCCCACAACACAGACAGTAACAAAGGTTTTCATGTGCGGTGGGCCTGACTCGCGAATAACCTACAAAATATGAATTTCTTCATATCAATATGCTGACTCTTAAAAACTACAAAAATCAGACTGTGAAAACTGGAAATGGTTTAAACTCATTTCAGATCGTATTATGAAAATTTCCATCTCTGACAAAAGGGAAGTAATAATTACAATCTTAAAGTCAACAAACTGCAATCCATCTAAGACATTTATCATGCATAAAAGTAATGTACTTGCTTTGTACCTCAGTCAGTAATCCCAGATTTGATACCTTGGCACTGAAATATGGAACCCAAAAGTGCAATTTAGGACCATACTTAAAATTGCATGATTTAGTCAAAAACTGGTTTAAATCAGTTATATAAGATAATAAATTTTAATGCAATATAATTTTGAAATCTCAATCTCAGACTTTTAAATCATTGAAATGCATACATCACTAAAAAATTCCCACTTGTATTCTCCTATCTATTCCTTATGTAAGACTACATAGCAAGTGCCTTAACTCGTCAGTTGTTAGAACCTGATCAATCAGCACAGTAAAAAAAAGTTTAAAACAAGATGTGACCTGCAACTTAAACCCACACTAAAATAACTGCCTCTAGTACAGTTATCTAGACTCCAGCATCAAAGGGGCGAGTAGCAGTCAACTGTAATTTTTGACTTGTAGAATTTCTCAAGTCTGAATTTATTCTTGTGGGTATACATGCTTGTGCCACCCACCCACCCATTACATTTTACTTGCATATTAATTCATAGATTGGAAAAATTGTCTGTACGTACTATTTCTGCTTGTAGATACTTCTTTGTAACTCTAAACAACATTGACTATGATCAATGTATAATATGCCAGCAGATTTGGGTTTATGTTGTTGATCTACTGCTAACTCCTAACAAACTGAATAGACCCATATCCATCAGCATATTATCCCATGATAGATATGGGTTTGGGCAAATTGGACTTTGATTCAATTTACAGGTGAGTATATATATGGTCCTTAAGTTTTTATAGAGAATGTGTATGTGTGTGATTTGGATTTGAACATAACTTTAACACTTACTTGGTCCTATTGCTAGTTGTTGTTTATGTCTAACACTGGGGCATCATGCCAGACATGCAGCATCCTTTTTACCCATTAACATTATCCTGATATCGCGGGTTCAAAGCCTACAACCTCCATTTATGGATTGTAACAACTGTGATTTCCATAACAATGCGGACTTTGCGAAAATTACGTAAAATCCACAGCACTCATTTTCAATTTTAAAATGACTTACATCAAATGTGACAGGGAGGTTATGTCTTAATGCCAACTCATGAACCAGACTGATCTCTGATTTGCTGTCATCTCCATGTTCTGAAATATAAATCATTTATATATATATATATAAAACACTCACTTAGTATAAATAGAGTGATTTAGTTGACACCTTCAATGATACAACCATTAAGTTTTCTGCAAGGATTTCTCATGCAGTTTTAAATGACTACAAGGAGTTTTCATTGACTTGAGTTTTCAAATGCTCCTAAATGTTCAAGAGTATTTTTTCTTGTAGAAACTGAACTTTCTCCATCTGTTACTTTGTTCATCATGGCATTTGTGTGGCAGGTGCCTAAGGCAAGTAGTTTGCTGGTGATTAAGACTGTAACTCATTGGCCATTGTTAGAAGGCTTTACAAGGAGAAACTTTAATTTGACATCTTCATAATGCTTCCTTCAAAATACCATTCTCAAACAGGAATGTTGCCTTACTGTGTAAATTAAAAAAATATATCTCCTGTATAATTAGTGACCAAACATAAAAGAGTATAAAATTACATGTAAATTTAAAAAGACAAAGAGAGTAGATTATTATGAAACACTGAATATATATATTAGTTTGAAAAACACTTGTGATATTGAAACCTGAGGAAAATATGCAAGGGATAAGGTGTCATTATTTGAGAACAGATAACACTCTGCAAGGAATTGTTCTTCCTTTTAAAGGGAAGAGGAGGTGATTAGAATTGTGTCTCAATTACATCATTTTACAAAAGAAGTATTTCAATTGCATATCTACCAACCATGAAGGCTTACACTTAGTGAAAATATGGATACAAATTAGTGAATTTTGATGTGAATTCGTGAAGTGATCCTAGAGTCCAGGAATATTTGTTGTTGTTGTACTAGGGTTTAACACCATTTTTAAGCACACGATAGGCTATACATGGCGGTCAGTATTATTGGTGGAGGAAGAATCCGGGAAAACCCCCGGAAAGAACTATGACCCACGAGAAGCTACTGGCAAGCATTCTCATATAACTACATTAGCCGAATCTTAGACTCGAACCCACGCAGACAGAGGTGAGATGACAGTGATCCGAAATGTAGAGCGCTTTAGACCACTCAGGGCCCCTGGGAATATTTGTCTGAACAAAAGTTTAGCATGCTATCCAGCTGGTAAAGGTAGATCATGTTCAACAAGAAAACTCACAAACAATGCTGCAGTTCTTCCACAGATGACTTAAAATATTTAAGAAATGAAATCTGCTGCGAGTTCTTAATTTTCCCAACCTTTATGTGCTTTTTTGCTCCCAATGTGCTTCCTCACATTGTTTCTGCCACCATGCCCAATGCTAACATTTGTGGCACACTGCAGAGTATGATGTATACTGGTGTTTGATGGCTAAATGCATGGAAAGTGTTTGGTATAAATTTTATTATTTCGAATTTTCTCTGACCCATGCCACCTAATCTTTTATATTTGTTCATTTATGTTGTGTTGTAGGATCAGAGTCCATTCCCTATGAAAACTTGGAATTTGCGAAAGTATGTCATTGTTGAAATTTGACCTGGATTTGGCCATTTTCAGTCCGAGCAACAAGAATCTATAAATCTCGCAACCAACATTTCAAGGAGGTCATATAGTCACGTATTATGGACAATAATCAAATTTCCAAAGTAAAAATGAGGTAACAAGGGTCAGAGGAAACTCAGACTATCATTTTTCTTGGTAGTGAAAACAGATGTGTTGTCGATTAGTAATACAAATCTGTTTACAGTGCATGTATGGAACAAACTTCTGGTTAGGTACCAGTTTCTCTTAAAAGATTTGTAAAACTATTCTTATATATATATATATATATATATATATATATATATATATATATATATATATATATATATATATACTGATTACTTGTGACAAAAATACTGATCTTCAGGAACAAATACAGATTTTTAAATTTCAATGCATATGTATCTATTTACAACATATACAACCATCAGTAAAATTGGACAGTGCCTAGCATAATTATTTAATGTCAAAGATGCACATGTTGCACATTTGTACCTTCTGGAGTTGCACATGTTCCATATAGGTGCCCATTCAAAAGGTGCAAGAGTGCAACACACTCAAACACAAGCTGTTTATAGGAGCCCTTTCCACACCTTATTTTTTATAAATCATTGATTCCAATGTACCAATTTTCATTTATTACCTCAATTCTGTAATTTTCTTATTGAAATGTTTTCGTTCAAGCATAAAAATTATCTTTTGCGATTTTAATGTCTGAAAAACTTGTGCAGAATAAATCGCCAACAACACTAGTAACTGAAAAAGGATGGTTTAATTCTAAAAGAAATTTAAAAATCAAATTTTGATCGATGTACATTAAGGTTCTCTCTGTCATTTATCTACGTCGTAAGTTTAGGCTGAGTTGTGTGTGATGAAGCAGGAAGCTGATGTTTATACTTTTGCGTGCTCTTGCATTTCATGGGTGCCTCTGTGCCCAATAGCGAAATCACATTACACAATTTACAAAACATGTTTTTCTCCTGTACTATATGGTTTCACAAATCTATACAAGACGGCACAAATATCCTTCCAGTTGTCTCCTATTTCTTGTGGGGAAAATTCTGAAAATTCTGCCTTCCAATTTATCATGATTAGAAACTGAATATTACTTAGACTAGATACAGCAACAGTGGTAACTATTGCGAAATCCAATATGGCGGATGACGACAGGCCTGGTAGCCTCGATTTTGAATGAACCAATCGTATTGTAGAACTTTATTTGTATATACATGTGATATATTCTGTCAAAATAGAACCGGGAGCGCATTTTAAACTGACAATTCCAAAGAAATCTTATTATTATTTTTTTAAATTAAAAAACGTATTTTTTGCCAAAAAAATGTACACCCGTTTTCAGGTTCAAAGTATATGACAAATACGGAAAAAACGGGACAGTTGGCAGCTATGATATATATATATATATATATATATATATATATATATATATATATATATATATATATATATATATATATATATATATATATATATATATATATATATATACATACACACACACACACACATTAAAATGCTTGCAACTGGGCCAACTGCACCAATCCGCTATAGTTCACTAATTCGCAAACAATAGTACATGACCATTTCTACAACTGCTAATATTGCGACAAGTGATGAACAGGAAATTGGTTATTTAATTAAATATTGTAAATAATTAAGAATCGGGGAATGAATGAATTTTTTTAACGTAGCAGCATGAATATGTAAATTGCTGAAAAAGTTGTGAAATTCAAGAAAAAAATTGTTAGGATTGACAGTTATGCAATTGGGGACAAAATGTCAAGCGTGAATTGCAACAACTGTAATAATTAGTGTTTGAAGAACACAGCATATTCAATCTCAAACTATATTGTGTATCATGCATGTGCATCCTGCAATTTGATTTTGTGCCCTTATGTACATAATAAGGTGTGGCTTTAGAGATTCCATATTCGGCTCGTGCCATGGAGGAAGCTGCACATGCCTTGTGTAGATTTTATCTACATTACTGAGAACTTTACCACAGTATAATGAAAGATACAACCAAGAACTTTACCACATAATAGTATAATGAAAGCTACATTATATCTGAAAACATTACCACACAGTAATATAATGAACATCTTGCACATTATTGAGAATTTTCAATATCTTGAAGATGCAAACAGTACATGTTCCATGTTTGATCAAAATTAAAATTACATTACATCTATGGGAAACATGGTCAGTCAATCAACTGCAAGATAGCCTCATTATTATTTATGAATCATGGTCATTATAATATATGTACAAGCCTGACCAAAATGAGATTAAAAATATGAACAACAGTTGTAAGATGATCAGATACAAAATCACTCCAATAATATGCATAGATTTTGCCCATATTCATGCTTCTCTGAGAGATTGATCATTAAAAAAAACATGACCTCTGAAGGTAATACACCAATGCTGATAGACATGTGGTAACCATAGGCACACTAAGTTTATGGATAGGTGAGCTACAAATCAGCACACAATTTTTGCACTACATGTACTATCAATCAGAGACATGCTGTATGCTCTAGGATCTCGAAAAAACCTCACATTCAAGCATAAAACTCAATAAATTAAATTGTTCATAATCACTGATGAAATCAAACCTTCCTTTTGTTCCTCTTGATGCTCTGCAATTGGTAATTTTTCTTCATTATCAATATCTGGCATTGGAAGGCTCTTCAGAATCCTGAGGGCTTTTGTAGCTGCACTGTGACGGGCCAATTGTCGTGTTGTTCCTTCACCCAGAAATTCTCGATTTCCAACTTTCAGTGAAGTGTAGAACATCTTTGGCATTCTCATGTATGGATATCTATTAGAACAATTGTAAAAAAAAATGCATAAATATTTAAGATCAAGTTGTAGTTGGTGTAGGCTTTAACGCCTTTTTCAGCACAATATAGGCTATACATGGTGGCTAGTATTAATGGTTGAGGAAGAACCAGGAAAACCCCAGAAAGAACCAGCAACCCACAAGAAGCTACAGGCAAGCTTTCTCACATACCCACATTGTCTAAATCTGAGACTCAATCCCACGCAGACGGAGGTGATATGGCATTGATTTATAATGGAGAGTGCTTTAGATCACTCGGGACAAGATGATCAAAGAAATGAATATCACCTGTAGGATGCTGGCAATCGTGGTAATTTCTAATGCTCATGCCATCTTATTATATATGTTTTTAAAGTCTTTTCTTTTTGACTTAAATGATATTTGATTAAAAACTGCATAAAATGTTTCAAGAAATATTTAAGCAACCATCATCAGATGAAAACTGTCTATACCAATGTGGTAAAGGGAGGTAACAACTGTAAGAAATCATGTTTGCTTAAGATTAGAATCTACTGTATGTCCATTTACATATCGTGATCTGCTAAGGCTAAATGGCTACTAGAAAATGCAATATTATTATAAACCCACAATATTCTTAGTAACTGGTAGATACAATGCCACTGGCTATAAGGGATGAATCCCCTACAAGCCCCAAAACTACTTTTCAGAATCTGATCAAAATTTGACAGAAAGCATTCTGGTACTGACTGTTGGCTTTCAACTTTGTACAAATGATGTCAATCCGCCACATAAAATGTATGCAATCACTAAGGATAGAAAACCTGTTGTATTGTCAACTCTCCCTCCACAATGATGATTACATAATCTGTGTACCAAAAGGGATCTCTTCTTTTCAAATTTGTACTTTTACAAATGTAATTGTTAGTTACATCAAAGATTATGCAGTCATACTGTGGTCTTGTTCCAGTGTGATTTCGCAAGTTTCCTCAACCTCCAAGACTATCTCACAGCAGCAGCTATGCCACATGGAAAATTACACTATTTACTAGTCATTACTGGACATTTTTAGTTGTTATAGAACTTAATGCCATTTTTCAGCACAAGATAGGCTATATATGGTGGCCATTATTAACGGTGGAGAAAGAACCCGGAAAACAATGGAAAGAACCACCGACACATGAGACGCTACCAGCAAGCTTTCTCACATACCCACATTGACAAAATCCAAGATTTGAACCCACGTAGACAGAGGTGAGATAGCAGTGATCTGTAACGGAGAGCGCTTTAGACCACTCTGGGCCCCTCTGGACATTTGTAGCCATAATGGCTACACAAGTTCGGGACATTCGTAGCCATAACTTATATAAAATGTTAACAACATCTGCAGTTGTTGTTGGGTTTAACGCCATTTTCAACACAAAATAGGTTATACAAGGTGGACAGTATTAATGCTGGAGGAATAACATGGGAAAAGTCCAGATAGAACCACTGACCCATGAGAAGCTACCAGCAAGCTTTCTTGCATACCTCCTACGCTGAACCAGAGACTCAAACTCATGCAGACAGAGGTGAGATGGCAGTGATCTGCAACAGTGAACGCTTTAGATCACTCTGCCACTCAGGGCCCCCTTACATCTGCAGTTGCAGCAGATGCAAAAAATTTTAAGTCTGCATGACTCACAAGCTGTGGGTTGTTGATCTGAATTCTGTCCATACAAGCCCAAGTTAATTGCTGGACAAGGCAATTTACATTCACTGCCATGTCACTATATACAGTGCAGCTCTTATGTGCTGATGTACATTTAAACACAAATATTACCCATACCTCTGGTTGTAGTATCCTCGGTAGTCATAATGTTGTTGCTGAGGAAAAGGGGGAAGCCGGTTATCTAGGTTTGTGTAGACAGCCTCCTCCCCTCGCTTCATAGCTATGGCATTAAGCTCAACCGTTGGGGTGATGTTATTCAAAGCAATTCCATTTTGATCTGAAAAGTCATCACCAAATTGGTAAAATTACTGCCAGTGGTCTAAACCTAAAAATTAATTGGATGTATCAAAACTTTCATCTACTTCTTAGTTGCTGTTGCTTGGTTAGAATCTACACAGAACATCAGTAAACCAATGAATTGCATACATGTTAGAATCTACACAGAACATCAGTAAACCAATGAATTGCATACATGTTAGAATCTACACAAAACATCAGTAAGCTAATGAATTGCATACATACTAGAATCTACACAGAACATCAGTAAATCAATGAATTGCATACATGTTAGAATCTACACAG